>CM055267.1:102731790-103931790 GCA_029237695.1 Conchocele bisecta | reverse complement strand
ATACTAAAACTCTGGGTTTTACAAAGGATGCCCACTCTGCCATAATATGTTGGCAGACAGGATGCGGAAAAACGTTTTTCATCCTGGACTTGCTCGAGGGCTCCTACCGCGATGCCTTTCGACACCTTGTGATCTTGTGTCCCACTGTGAGGTAGAACAAGACTTATCAGCGGCGCCCGTGGATGTGGACCGACCCTGAGGTATACGTCATTGACCCTGGCGACAGGCTTCACGATTGGCTGCGTGGCTTCTACCAAGTCGTTCAGGGCGAGCCCACCCTATACGTGATTGACGACTGCTCGGCCAAGGCGGCGATGACCAAAAAGAAGGACATGCTTTCCAAGCTCGCATTTTCGGGCCGGCATGCGGGGCAAAGCGTATGGATCTCCACTCAGAAGTACAACGCCGTCCTCAAGGATCTGCGCGAGCAAACGTCGCACTCTTTCACTGCAAGGACCGAGACTCATTCGATGACTGTCTTCGAGAGACGTTATCCCAACGCGTGAGGAGCGCCTGGAGGTTCGACATATGTTTTCGGATACTAAGCACGCCAAGCCTGTGTTAAAGACTGATCAACCAACTGATTACAAAGTAATAAGCAATTAGTTTATTAGTCTAGTTTATGATCTTCTAACAAACTCGCGGATGTTTCTCTGACTGAACGGCGATGAGTGCAGACCCTGATCAGACTGCGCGGAGGATTTTGTTGGGAGGGTGTACTTACTTTTAAATATTTTTTAGATTTAATATGTTTCATAGCCAAAAGTTCGTCGGCAACAAAACGTGGAACAGACAGTAAGTTAATCCCCTCGCTGGTAGCCTAGTTAAAGGTACATGCCCACTCAGTATGCACAAAGTCTTCTTTATATGAATTAAATAAGTGTATAATTGTGTCACTATTTCCACCAGTTCTAAAAATTACGAGTTCCCGCTATACAGATATAATCATTTAGTAGTATGTTGTATGTTACTGATAGTGACTCGCGGTGGTATCAGGCTATTTTCATATGCAAATGAGGCATGATATTTTTTAATTATTTATACTAATTTGCACCCTCTGTGACACCGTACATTTGCCTTACAAACGAGGTAAACAAAACTCCTCAGTGACCTTGATATTTGGCGGTCGGACTTGGGTCGAATTCAAAACAAAGCACCATACCTAGACACAGATTGCGGCCAAATATTATCAAAATAGGTGACGCGGTTCATAAGTTATAGAAAAATGAAAGGTGTTACTAACGCACGTACGTACATGTACTAAGGCTATATCCCCATCTTGCCTATCGAGGGGATACTAAAGACATCAAGCATGTTATATGTGTATACTGACCTTCATAGTTGCTAGGTAACAATCCACCGGCGCATCTGACTGTCTCTGACCAAATTAAAATTATGTCGTCTGCTATTTGTTGTATTCCTATATTTCACTACAATAACCATGATAACATATCGTGACAGTGCAGGCCAGTAATCTCTCATTGACGATGATTCTCTTGCGCTGTCAAAACATGTCTTATAGAGAAAGAAAAAAAGTATGAAGCTGACAACAATACATTGTGATCAATACAATGACAGAACACCAGTATTCTACTGTTGTGCTATATTTAACTTCCTTCTTGACAATTCATGAGAATAGTCTCCAATGTAGACGATTTAGTGTAGACTGTTATGTCGTTGCCATTGCAATTTATATTTCGAGACCAAAATCATTATGTGTGGTGTTTTTGCAGCAAACAAACACATTATTATGGACAATACATATTGGCAGAATGAGTTCAATACATCTTGAGACACCAGCCATTTTGGTTTTCAAAATTTCCGCCATTTCAAACTTTGAAATCCAGTATTTATTGTACATTTTTGAATGTCGTGGTAACATTTTGTATTTTCCTTCTGGTTATACTCGTATTTCTTTGAACACAGTCTGCTTAGATCATTGCTAATTGGTACTGTACTACGAGTAATCTTTATCTTCAAAATGGCCGCCGTGTTATGTACATCGCGCCACATCAAAGATTTGTTACACATTCTAGTATTTCTATGGCTGTAGTTATCTTCTTTCAAATGATATTGTGATTGGAACGTGTGTGTTTCATTGAACACATATCTATGTACAACACATAACAATATTGAAGTTTTTTCCATTTCTTAAGAGCCGCATGGTCGCCATTTTGAATTTTAAAATGGCCGCCCGCCATTGAAATTAATTTATATTTAACATCAACGTCATTATATGTGGTGTTTTTTATTATTATTTATTATGGATAAGAAATATTGGCATAATTATTCCAGCATATTTTGAAATAACCGTAATTTTATTTTTAAAATGGCCGTCATTTAAATTTGACAATCTAATATTTATTATATTTTGTATATGTTTAAAGCAGTGGTGATATTGTGTATGTTTCTTCTGCTTATACTCGTAATACAATGAACACAAACTTTTGAGATTATTACTAACTAGTACTGTAGTACCAGACACCATCTTCTTCAAAATGGCCGCTGGAAATAAGTGTGCCACATACATTGCCACTTCAAGGATTTATATATATTACGTGTTGTATGACGTATTGTTGTGACTTATAGTTATGTTTCTCAAAATTATATCTTGGTCAGCACATGTGTTTTCATTTCAAATAAGAAGATTAAAATATGGCAAATCATCCATTTTATCAAATAATGTGTATATTAATGTCTTGTATATTGCATTGCAAAGGTAATACTCATATTTTCCCTTGCTGTCATGGGATATGATACACCATCTGCAGTCTGTACACAATGCAATATCTGGCATTTTTCTAGCAGACTGCAACTGGTCACAACAATATGCTGTATTTATGGAGTCCAACTTGGTCGCCAATGTTTAACTCTTTTAAAGCTACTATGCTTTTATCATAGCGTTTCTTGCTCTGTTGATGACTGGATCTGATTTTGTCACAAATCGAAACATTTATCGGCAATACCTGCTCACAAGTGATCTGTAAACTGGATAGAAGCCGCTATCCATCAATAACTGCAGGTGAGCATTACGTGTCGGTTATGGGAGTTTCGATAGTCCAGTATACCCACATAGAGGTATGTACATTCATCTTTTGTTTTTAAGAAACTGTATTTCACAATGATTACTGTTCGCTCAGCTAACCCACCCACTGGACATTGTCTACATAGAGCACGTGACATTAAGAATTATTTGTTTGCAAAATCAGCCAATACCTGTTAGGCAAATTGCAGACTTCATCTGACACTTGTGTACTTGGTACACCATTCTTACTGTAAATCACTTTCAGCTGTCCAATGGCCATTTTGGATTTCATGCTGTGTGACTGTTGTTGTTAACAGTTACCAGAAATTCATTTTCATTCCATGTGGAAATGTTTATAGCAACAGTTTTTCATTGATGTTCTGGTACATAGTGTGATATCAGAGTCTGTCTATTTGTCATTTCAGTCTTCAATTGAAAATATTCCTACCATTTTACCCGAACATAATATCTAGCGTTCGTATAAGACATTTCTGAATGCCGAGATGGCCATTGTGTACGGCTTGCAACATTTTAGACACGAATGGAGTCAGAATTATGTGTTTAGATCCTTTCAGCTTATCTCCGTATTCCCATAACGCCCATATTTTCTGCGGACATTGCGTTCTGAAATTGAGTTATCCCTTTAGACTCGTTTTTCTAGGAGAATCAATTGTGCATCTTACTACAAGTTTGCAATTTCTTGCAACTCGTGATCACTGACAGGTAAGTTCGCGAATACTACATGTACCTGTGGATTCATACCCTTAATAAAATTGTAAATGTAGATATTAATATTACAATATATTGTATACGATTTCAGGGCGGCCATTTTTAAATCTAAGATGGTCGCCATGGCACCTGTTCAAAATGAAAATAACACGGGTTTTGTTGTGTGTGATGAAACTATGATTATCATTAAAACAAGAATCAATATTCTGCCTGTATTATAAGTGTATATATAATGAATATAGCATTTCAGGGCGGCCATTTTAAATTGCAAGATGGCGGCCAAAGTAATTGTCGAAAACAATGGAACCAGCCCCAGTTTGTTCTTCGTGCTCCAACGATGACAAACAACATTGGTTACAAGAATGTAGCAAAAAACAATGCAACTCTACATCACAGTATACACTGATTCTCATGAGTTGGGCTGTACAAATATAGAGAATAGTAGATTAGTGCCGTGTATGGGTAAAAATATATGGCAAGGCTCAGGCAACGGGATGAGCGACGCTCTGTCGAGCTCAAGTCATCCCGATTCCGTTCCCATTCACGGCACTAACCTACTATTCTATTTATCCCGTCAACACCTACAAATGACTGTAAAATGCAAAAATATAACCCCAGCCACCGCACACATTCATACGCAGCTATTAGGCCGTATAGACAGGATATCAAAAATGTTTCACAGCACCGTGTTTCAGAGGATAACAAATAAATATGAGAAAAACAGCGGATGACAGTATCTGTTTACCTGTTACATATAACGGCCATGAATAACCAGACAAAACAATATTGTTTTTGTTTCAATGTTTTTTAAATTCTAAGTGCAACAGGGGCAGATAATCCATGGGCTGAGACACATTCTCGATCAATCAAGCTGTATAGTTGCGAACTAGCAGCGGAGCACTCGTATCTTTGTCGGATTTACAGATGTCAAGGGAATAAATCCGGTATTTCAAAATGGTAGTGGAATAAATTATATATTAAATAAATTTGCTCTTAGATAAGCTTATAACGTTTAATTTTGACGTTAGCGTAGGAATTGTTTCTTTGCCGGAAATAATGTCAAATGTGACGTCAATTACGCCTCGCGAACGTCTAGGAGGAAATATTTCCTTCAAGGAATAAATCCCTCCAGAATCACGGTAAATCACTGGGTAGCGTGTAATATACCACATTTCTCAAGTCACCGTGACAGTCGCATATTTAATGTATGGGAAAGTATGTGTGCTTTAAGTGCAAATATATTATATTTGATGTTATTGGCACTGACAACATATACTCGTAGTGTCTTGCACTCAGCATGGCAATAAATCGCAGGGAACTTAAAGAACAAAGATTTGTTTCCATTTCGGGGGGTTTCCATGTACATGTACTTAAAGGCACTGGGTCTCAGATTTGTATCGTATTGAATGAATCAAATTGTACGCATGGAAACAAATCGGGTATTGGTAAAATTAATACTGAAAAATAACTAGCTACATGTACTACTACTACTGGGTCAGTTTGTTTATATCCGAAGACTCTCTGTGCCACTTTATAAACTAACTAGCGGTTAACAAAACAAAGTATTTAATGCAAATTGTATTACAGTGGAACCTCTATAAACCGGACATCAAGTAAACACCTGTGATCTTATTTTGATGAGTTTCTTTGTCATTTATCTCAGGTGATACTGTATGTTCGTGATCGCAGAGCACACAACTATGACTCCGAATGATCAAATGCCTGATTTACAGTGAAACCTCCCTAAGCCGGACACCTTGGGGACCTCCCAATGTGTCCGGTTTAAAGAGGGTTCACTGTATTTCCGCCATTGTGTACCCCATCAGTTTGATATCGCTGTGTTGAAACGGCACAGGGGCTGATAAATTGTTCAGTGGAATTTTACTAAGCCGGACACCCTGGTAGGTACCAAGCCTCTTTAGAACTGGACACCCTGGGAGGTACCAAGCCTCTTTATAACCGGACACCCTGGGAGGTACCAAGCCTCTTTATAACCGGACAGCCTGGGAGGTATCAAGGCTCTTTAGAACTGGACACCCTGTGAGGTACCAAGGCTCTTTAGAACGGGACACCCTGGGAGGTACCAAGCCTCTTTATAACCAGACACCCTGGGAGGTACTAAGCCTCTTTATAACCGGACACCCTGGGAGGTGCCAAGCCTCTTTATAACCGGACACCCTGGGAGGTACCAAGCCTCTTTATAACCGGACAGCCTGGGAGGTACCAAACCTCTTTAGAACCGGAAACCCTGGGAGCCACCAAGGCTCTTTATAACCGGACACCCTGGGAAGCACCAAGGTTCTTTATAACCGGACACCTTGGGAGGTACCAAGGCTCTTTATAACCGGACACACTGGGAGGTACCAATACTCTTTAAAACCGGACACCCTGGGAGGTACCAATCCTCTTTATAACCGGACACCCTGTGAGGTATCTAGCCCCTTTATAACCAGAAACCCTGGGAGGTACCAATACTCTTTAAAACCGGACACCCTGGGAGGTACCAATCCTCTTTATAACCGGACACCCTGTGAGGTATCTAGCCCCTTTATAACCAGAAACCCTGGGAGGTACCAATACTCTTTATAACCGGACACCCTGTGAGGTACCAAGGCTATTTATAACCGGACACCCTGGGAGGTACCAAGCCTCTTTAGAGAGTTTCCTTTGGGACTGTACACCGCTAGAGTACATGTTTGCGCCGCGTAGGAGGCTTCTTCTCGGCCACCGATGTGTATGTGTCGTGTGTTTATCATGATGTATTGCGTTGCATTCTTCTGTCCGTGCTGTAGTTCCTTTGGGTATATTTTTGTTTATTTTCCATTATTAATATGATTTATGAACACTACATAACCTATGTATACGAGTTGTACTCTTGAACAGCCATTATATACTGATAACTGAAGATAAACGACAAGGAAGCAGTCAAACTGAAGTTATTTATGTCCTTGTATAACAAGTGGCGATCCGTATATGGACTGAATCCAAAATTGAGACATGCCATGTGATTTTGTACCTTCGGACACCTGCGTAATTTCATGAAATACGATAACAAAATTTACAATACTTTCCGTAAATGGCGTCAAAAGTTTGACAAAACTCCGCATGTACTTTGAGAATTTTGTCAACTTTTGACTTTAATTATGGTAAATCATATAGCATCGCTCTAAATAGTGTTATAGTAAACCATTCTGCATATACAGACTAAACACTCAAGTATACTAACATGTATGCCACTCTGGAATGGTCAACAGACACAAGGGTACTGGCTCGGAACGGTCAGTCATGAAAATTGCTTTATGACACTGGAGGAAACGAAAAACATTGTTTCTGAGTGCTAGTGTATTGGTAGTACACCAATGTGCGAAAATAATACACTTACGCCTAAGTTTTGCAAATGCTGGAACAGTGTCGCGATGTCACGCCACTTTCCCAAACTTCTTAATTGTCCAATAAAAAGCCAATATCAATGAAAAAAGCTGAAAAACACACTATAATGACTGCTTTTGGTGTATATTACTGCCACATTTCAAGCCCAATCACCTACAGGTAATTTACGGACACTGGGCTAAAATATTTACAAATAAAGCTGAGAAATCAAGATTTTACAAGATTTTGAAGGCGGTCATTATCCGTCTGAGATACGAAAATAACATAATTTGTTGCATCGCGGAGTTCGCTAACTTACTATTTTGGCAGTAACTTTAAATTATGTTCACAGAGACATAGCTACAAGAAACATAAACTTCCAACTTCAAATTCTACAGGAAACCATATCTCACATAGGGCCTAGGGTTGGAACACACCAAATAGTTTTACTATATACATGTAATTTAACCGAATCCCATCCGATAAGGTCAATCTCTCCTACTTTCACTATTCGTATGGATTCTGTTGGACCTACTTGTACATGACCTGCAGCCGTCTGACTGGTTCTGCATGAATTAAACAATAGGTTCACTTACTCTAAGAAAGAAAAATCCAACCTCGTCATGTCCCCAAATCATTTTTACATTTTTGGGCCAGGGAAACTCTGTTTACACCACGTGACTAACAGTTTCATTGTTTTATTTTAAATGCTACAAATATGCTGCAAACTGGTGCTAAAACACGCCAAATTGTTCCTCAAGTGCAACTGGGAAGTAATGGATCAAGATTTGCAAGCAGACTGTGTGTGTCACCTCAAAACACCCGCACTATTTTTTTATGCCCAACTATTTTTGCGATATGGCGATTCTTGGCGATTTCACACTATTTGGTATTCTTTAACCAAACATGGCGACCGACAGCCATATTTAATGCTTCTAAAATATATCAATAAAATGGCGATACCTAAAAATAGTAACATACATCGGACGCTCACATAACTGTATCTGATGATACAGTAAAAATGATTTAAAAATTGATGGATCAGTTGTTGCTTTCGTGTGCTGGCTAAGATCGTAAATCACCTTGGGATGCCGTATTTAAGAAGATACGTACTACGCTTTAGTAGAAGATGTGCCCAGAGGTGTATATCGTACTATCATGCTGTGACATATCTACGACCATCCAACACCCGCTGATCAGAGAAATATGTTATAACTTCTATTTCTTTCATCGAAAATTCTTAATATTCCATGCATGCATTCCTCTAAGGCTCTACTATCATCCTGTGACAAATCCCCGCTGATATCGAGGTCAAGGTCACATACTTAGTCTCTTTACAAAACCTAACATCAGAGAAATCGGTTATAATTTATATTTCCTTGCTCTGATCTGATTCACATTTCACACACGCATTGCTCCAATGGACCTCTACCACCCTGTGACAAATTCACATTCGTGCCGCCCCCGCTAAGCTCAGAGTCAAGGTCACAAGCCCACACACTTGGAAATTATTTTACATATTTAGGGGTACCTGGGCCCACGCGGTGGGGGGGGGGAGGTATTCCGTAAGCCTCGTTTATTGACCAATCTAGTTTTCTTGTGGAAAGAACGTAACTGATTGACAACCAGTCGTAGTAACCCAAAGTGTCAAGCTGCCGTGTAAGGCGACTTATATTAATCGTCCTCTGAAAACGCCAGACAATTCGAGTTACTAAGCTAAGTAAACATAACAGGTATGATCGTGGACTAGTAAGCAGTTCATTCGTCTCACAACTGGAGGTAGTGGGTGGCAGCTGGGAGCATGCGATGGGTAATTTAACGATCGGTGTTCTTCCTTACCGGAATTCCGACTGCAGACCTGGTTTGTCCCTAACATACCGTCTTTGGCATTTTGTATGTGACATAGGCATTACGATTATTCGTAATTCTATTTTAGGGAAGGGGCCAAGTAACTTTGGTGTGGTATGGACCTGGCACCAGGTCAGGTTATTCTAATTTCAGGGCAGAAAATATTTGTTCTCGATGTAAATATTCCGTTCTGATTTTGGGACCCCACCCCCACCTCCAATGCATCAGGTTAAAACGGGATCGTTTGCCCGGCCTTACATGACCTTAGCTGTTGATATATCGATAAACACCAATAAACAAACAAACACAACTGGAGGTCTATGGTTCGAGCCTCAGCTCCGGCTGATATGGAGCGTTAGGTGAGCCGCCAGCTAGTTAAACCAATGGTACTAATTGCATGCCTACCTCATGCCTGGCTTATAGGAATGGATTTGAACAAAAATATATATTCTAGTGTATCTTATGTCAAAGTGACTGGGGGGGGGGTTCATAAAACTTCGTACGACTAAAATGTGAAAAATTACGATAGTCTGTACATTTTACATTAACAATGTTTTCTTGTAAACAATTATTGAACTTACATTTATTGAGTATAGGCTGCTCTGAATCCATCAATTGACATTTCCAGACGATCCTAAATTTGCACGTATGAAAATTTTAGTCGTACGAAGTTTAGTGAAACTGGCCCGTTCAATACAAGGAATAGTGACGCCACTGTAACAAAGACTTCACTTTAGAAGCGAGCTCCTACTACATTTACAACCATTGCTTTGATGTATTATCATGATTATATTCTTAAAAAAGTACGAAATATCGAATACACCTAACGTTCTGATTTGTTTATCTTGGCCAATCATGTTTTTATTTCCTGCAGCCTATTTCACGAACCTCCGTTAGTCGACTAAACTGTTAGCAGACTAAACTAAATTTAGTCGACTAACCATAGTCTGCTAAACTTGTTGACATGTTTGCATTTCACGAACGATTTTGTAAGCCACGTTCAAAACAACCGTGGGCGCCGCCATCTTGGAATCCCGTCGTCTGCTATTTTGCTTAGACGACTAACCGAAAGTTTAGCCGACTAACGAGGAGGCTAAGCAAAGTAGACTTTGCTTAGTCGACTAACGTGTTCGTGAAGTGCGTTTTTTCCCGTTAGTCGACTAACGGCCTGAAGTTTAGCAGACTAACCGAGTTTAGTCGACTAACGGAGGTTCGTGAAATAGGCTACAGGTCACAGCATTTTCGAAACGGACAACAGGCAAGACCAACGCATATTGTACTGTAAGCCGTATTCTCAGGCGGTCGGCTAAATGCCACTGTCGGACACTGGCAATGTGTCTCGGTGTATTATCGATAGACTGTGTCAACCAGTGAACGCCCTCACTGACAGGCTGTCAATTATGACGCCCAGTCTGATGGGGACTCAGTCAACACGTCGTGTTCGTTCATGATCCGTGCCATTTTATTGCATAGCCAAACCACAGGCACTTTGTGGTATGAGCGAGAAAAGCCTCTTTAAATCATACCCACTTATACTCTGATATTAAATATCTAGAAGGTAGGACACTCGCCATCTTTTCAACCAACGGAAGTGGAGTATTTACATTAGGCCCGGCTCGCTAATTCAGTAATTGTAACGCGCGAGAAGGCCAGGACCAGCAGGGTCCCGGCCTTCTCGCGCGTTACAATTACTGAAATTAGCGAGCCGGGCCCAAGATACACTAGTACCACTTCCGTTGATTGATTATACCTTGTATATATTTAATATCAGAGTATAAGTGGGTATGATTTAAACAGCGTTTTGTCCTTGATACCACAAAGTTCATGTGAGCAAAACCCGAAGTGTCGTGTCATGTTGCATGATTGTATCAGACACGTTTGGAAAGCAGCAACGGGTTGACAAATACGGAGCCTCGCAGGGGACGTATATTTCTTTTTTGTTATTAATTCGTTCCCACGAAATAACAATTCGTTCCCTCAATTTAACAATTCGTTCCCACGAATTAACAGTTTGTTCCCTCAATTTAACGAATTGTTATATCGTGGGAACGAATTGTTAAATTGAGGGAACGAATTAATAAAAAAGAATTCTACGTCCCCTGCGGGGCTCCGTAGACCAACACCATGTCGTGTATCGTTTATCAGTGGTACATGTAATATCCATTACATAGTGATTAACTGCCGATTTTGTTTCTATAAATAATCAGGGCATACATTCCGTTTTAGGTAAATAATTTATACATGAACGCCGCATTCATGTCAATGGTTGTCGGTAAAATGTTACAAAATTGTTCAAGTCTTCCACTCACGGGGTTTTGTCATGTTGTAAGTTTTCTGCATAGACTGTGTTGTGTACTGTCTGTTCCTCCCAAAATCTTACAGATATATGAACAATGTAAAAACAATTATTTTCAATAATATGAAATGAAGGTGGCATGCATTGCAAATGATTCATGTGAGAGTACGCCTTCTTTGTAAAGAGTGAGCCTTCTTTTTATTTAGTGAAATTTAGTCCAATATTGATTTTATTGCGAAACATGGGGAATTTTTCTAATTTCAGAAATACTTGACCGATTTTCAAAATTTAACGTTTGTCTTAGTTAGATCATTTCCAAGCTATCTAGCCAGGTTTCGGAGTCAATTTCCAAAATGGTTCGCTTTTTGACTCATCCCACAGCTCCTCCACCTCTTCACCCCCTCCCCCCCCCCCCACCCCCCATGTTAAATTCCCATAGACAAATAAATGTTTCTTAACAAAATCAATATTTGACCCAATTTCACGAAATAAAAAGAAGGCTCATTCTTATATTTTGATAAAATTGAATATTATCGAAAAAATAATTGTTTTTGCTTTGTTTCTATGGCCGTAAGATTTGGGCAGGTTTCGTGAAACAGACAGTACATATAGTTTCCTAGTTCTCAGTACATAACTCTAATTAAATTTCGTTACACTGCATTACATAAGAGTTATGACGGAGTAGTCTTTCCAAATCTGCGTTTGGAGCGTTCTTTGTTTACTTTCGACTTTTTGGAGAGTGACCAAAGAATGTTGCTAATGCGCACTTTATTAGGTAAGTTTATGATAATATGTTTGTGTCATATTGTAGAATTGTCTCTCACTAACAATATAGTTAAGTATGAACTTGCAGGTTTTTTCTTTGTTTTCGTGCGCGAAGTGTAAATGCTATTACTCACATTTTTACCGTGTATCGTGGTGTAGCGATATACTGCAACCAGTTGCCTATAAAGCGGAAAACGTGCAGCTAGTAGTTTCCCTATTCGGACACGGAGAAAACTTTCATGTGCTCAATTACGAGCCGTTGTACTGTCATTTGCCTCTGCTAATAATGCCTATTCATGATCGTACAGCGCTAACACATGACTTTGAATACTGTAATAAAATGCCTGATATACAGTGAAACCTGTATATATAGGACACGCTGGAGGTTCCCAGGTTGTCCGGCTTAGAGAGGTTTCACTGTAAATCAGACATTTGATCATTCTGAGTCATAGTTGTGTGCTCTGAGATCACGAACAGACATTATCACCTGTGATAAATGATCAAGAAACTTATCAAAATAAGATCACAGGTGGTTTATTGTTGTCCGGTTTAGAGATGTTCCACTGTACTGCTAAACATCTCTTAACAGGACACAATTGCGACCTACGAGGGTGTCCGGTATAGAGACGTTTCACTGTACATCTATATACACATGTATTCACGACAGACAGTACAGTCAGATGGCCGTGGCGTATGTGCAACGAATACCAACAACGTATACGAGCACCATTTTCGTTCCCTTGCAGCCTAATCCTATCCATTCGCTTCATTAAACCCCAATTAACCGGGCGAATATGTCTCTCGTCTGTAATCGAGTATTGCCATCACGGAGCGAGGTCGAGATAATTAGAACATTTGTGCCATATATTAAACGTTTAGACTGGTCGTGAGCTCAGTCTCAAATTATACTCATCAAGCTCTTCAATACAGTGGAACCTCTCTAAACCGGACACCCTGGGAGGTCCGACTGTAAAATAGACAGATGACTACATCAAGAAACGCGTGGGTGCTTCGTGATCATGAATACACATTATGATCGGGGATAAGTGACATTGAACCCGAACAAAAGTAAGCAGAATTAACATGGCTCTATGTCCGGTTTAGAGACGTCCAACTGAACAAGTGGAACGCCTCTAAAGTCAACTTCAGTGTGACATGTGTTTCCTGCTGGGACTGTTACTATGGTTACATGCATTTCGTCAGTGGGGAATAGTTGTTGTGCGGCGTTCGTTGCATTTGTTTTATTCTATGTACTATACAGTGGAACCCAACTAAACCGGACACCAAGAAAACATCTGTGATGTTATTTTTTATGAGTTTCTTGGTCATTTATCTCGGGTGATAAATAGAGAATAGTAGGTTAGTGTCGTGAATGGAAAACAATATTTGGCAAGGCTCAGGAAACGGGATGGGCGAGGCCCTGCCGAGCACATCCCGTTTCCGTGCCGCGCCAGATATGTTTTCCCATTCACGGCACTAACCTACTATTCTATTTATCCCGTCAACACCTACAAATGGCTGAAAAATGCAAAAATAGTATTGACTGGATATCAAAAATGTTTCACGGCACCGTGTTTCACGGGATAATATCTGTGTGTGATCGCATAGCATAGTTCTTTGGCTCATAATGATCAAATGCCTGATTTACAGTGAAACCTCTCTAAGCCGGACACCCTGGGGACCTCCCAGGGTGTCCGGTTTAGAGAGGTTTCACTGTACCTACTGTTTTATTCATCGGACAGAGCAGTGCTGGTCGTATATGTAGTGCATGTTGTGCTGCGTTAAAGGATCATTGACCACCGCCGTGTTTATCATGATGTACATGTATAGTGTTAGTGTTTTCAGACTATTTACATGTGTGGAGTGCTCTAATGAGAATGGTGTAAACTACTGCTACCGGGTGGTGTAATTCACCGTTATCTTTCTGTAAACAGTAAATTACTGGCTGAAATGTAAGAAATGTACTTCCTCGGTAGTTCACTGGGGAATGGTTTTTGTGGGACGTTCGTTGCATTTGTTTTATTCTACAGTGAAACGTCTGTAAACCGGACATCCTGCGGACGCCATTGTGTTTAAATTAGATGAGTTTCATTGTATTTTAGTTCATTGTCATGTCTGTTTATGATTGGAAAGGACACACATTGTTCATGGAGTGCTTAATTACAGTGGAGCCTCTCTAAACCGGACACCCCGGGAGGTTCCGGATGTCCGGTTTAGTGGGGTTCCACTGTGTGTACATCACTTACTGTTTTCGTTATGGCACAGAACAGTTCTGGTCGTATAGTGCATGTTTGTGCTACGTTGAAGGTTCTTTGACCGCCGTGTTTATCATGATTTATCCCGTCAACTATGTCGCTACTAGACGTGAAAAGCAGGTACGTGTATTTTTTCTCGTTCACGTCTAGTAGATACGTCATTATGTACGACGTTACGTCATTATGTGAATGACGTAACACGATAATCTTGTCGCTTCAGAAGACAAACTTATGAGGCCACAAATGCATTTTTTACAGACATTTGAACAACTTTGATGTGGTTAACGGGATAAATAGAATATTATTATAGTGTCATGAACGTGAATAAATATCTGACTCGGCTCGAAATCAGGATGTGCTCGGCAAGCCTCGCCCATCCTGATTTCTCAGCCTCGACAGATATTTATTCACGTTCATGACACTATACTAATATTCTCTATGTATAGCGTTAATGTCTTCAGACTATTTACATAGGTGCAGTGCTCTCATGAGGGTTCTCATCTCGTTTTCAAGTACCCAGTTATTTTTGTGTGTTTCAGTTTCACAGTTATACTGAAATATATATCGCGCGCTGATAGTGTACAATTTCTAAGCTCTCTAAGCCCAACATCTGACTCTGACAGTGCCTCAGAATATAATTCGTTCCCTCGAATTAACAATTCGTTCCCACGATATAACAATTCGTTACCTCGATTTAACAATTCGTTCCCACGAAATGACAATTCGTTTCCTCAGTTTAGCAATTCGTTCCCTCGAATTAACAATTCGTTCCCACGATATAACAATTCGTTCCCTCGAATTAACAATTCGTTCCCTTGAATTGACAATTCTTGTTTTGGCGCCCAGCTGCGCGCGCAACACCGTCGATCTACTTTTAAGCTGTTTGAATTGTTAAATTGAGGGAACGAATTGTTATTTCGTGGGAACGAATTGTCAATTCGAGGGAACGAATTGCTATTTCGTGGGAACGAATTGTTAATTCGAGGGAACAATTTGTTAATTTGCGGGAACGAATTATTAAATTGAGGGTATGAATTGTTATTTCGTGGGAACGAATTTATTATAATTTAATAAAAAAAAAAGAATTCTACGGCACCTGCGGGACATTATAACTTCTTTATCAAGGGAAGCGTTTTCTGCGGTGTTTGTGACAGCGCAGTACTCAGCGCATAACACTGTAGAAGCCCGTTGTTTAATAATTAACTCTTTGCATGCTGGGAAACTTGTGGGCTATAAATAGTTCAAAACTAGCGGACACAAATTCATCATATTTTATTTTATTTCTCCTTGTAAATATCATGAATATGTCTTGGAATTTCATTAGAATTGACTCAATTCTAATGAAATACCAAGACATATTTACAGAGAGAAATAAAACATATAGTCCTAATTTGTTTGACGGATATTTTCGCCGCTAGCACGCAAAGAGTTAAGTAGAGTTTGTAGTGTTCTAGCGTTAGCCATTGTTGCGGCGTGACTTCCATTATAACTTGCATGCATTTACCCGATGGAACGTATATAATTATGCCATGCCAGTTTTTGCGCTAACGTATAACACTGTAGAAGGCCGCGCTTTATTAATTAAGGACGTTTCGTAGTGTTTTAACATCAACCACAGTATGGATACGGCGTCAGTTCGATTATAACTTCCTTGTGGATGTGACTGGTGAAATGGTAGGCTTATGAGCTTTGCGACCAATGCACTGTTCGCCATGCCATCACTGAAACACTCATGAGGTTTGTAGCAAGCAATATAGATCGTTATCAGGATACCGGGGTGTTCTATTTGTTTAGGAGCTACACTCGTCACAAATCCCACCCCATTTCTCCAGTCACATTTACGGAACATGCACGTAACGTACGCTCGGCCTTAGCACGGACAATTGACAGGGACATGGCGTCAGTTCCATTATAACTTATTTACTGAATGGAACGTACGCTCTGGTTTCTGTCATAGTGAATACTGCCTTTTGTGATATATTGGACCAATATCTGACAACTCCGGGCTTCTGCTATGGAACTTACTGACCAATGAAAATCCTGATGTTCATACGAATCGATTCCATGATGATAGGCATATACACGTGTGTAACTAATAGGCCTACTTGTTCGTTGACTGATAAACGAATGACGGACGGTGTATACTCGGACCAGGCTGCGCGGCAGACTGGTCTGTGTCTACACCGGTCGCTATGACTTTAAATTGGATTTTGCCACATAGTTTCTCATTCCCTGAATCTCTGATAATATTGTCTATTGTGGTACTGGAGTTGCAGTACAAATTAGGATGTAGCTGGAACGCTGGTAGATGGAACGGATATTTTATGTTCAATATTGCAGGACATACGAGTTTCCAGAAATAGTGCATCTTTGGAGAAGTTGTAATAATTACATGTAGGCTCAAATATTTATTTAATTTAGTTCAGTACTGCAATAATAATAACACAATTATTCATTTATCTAAAAGAAATATAATTATATGAACACTGTATATACAAGTATATACATGCATATCATCAGTTTCAAATATTTATTTAATTATCTTAGAATCGTGTTTTCGGTCTAAACATGCAATCGGAGTGTGGTTTAGTACTGCAATAATAATAACACAATTATTCATTTATCTAAAAGAAATATAATTATATAAACACTGTATATACAATTATATACATGCATAGCATCAGTCTCAGAATAATGTACAACACGTTTTCGCGATATTATCAGAAATAATATTGGTATAGCATAAGTCGGTGCAGAAATAGTATGGATGTACATGTACTGTGCATGCATTCAGAGAGTTTTATCAAACACATATATGTACATGTAATAGAAGAAAATAGTATATTTGTGTAATATAAATTACAATTTGCAAAGAAACCACTCGAGATAATCAGATGTAAATTGCCAATTTTCGAGCCACATCGGGATATCTTTTCTTACGTGAAGTTTGGCAACATCAGGCATATTAGTCATTATTTTCCATTTGCTCTAAAACACGATTTATCAGGTGATGCGTGTAATATGTTGGCAAAACGTGTTTTATTTAAAACGTATAAGTCAATGATTTTCAGCATTCAAATGCATCCATATACATGTACAGGCGTACAAATATTGACACTTCCTGACGATTCCATGTATGCCACATGCCCTCATTCGCAGAAGCGTGTGCGAAAATTAACGATGCGCTTTTAAATTAATGGCAACTGTCTCTACGTTGACATTATCTCCGTATCACATGCCTGCAAACCTGACAGCCCATCGTGACACTTATAATGAGTGTAATTCGTTTACAATTTCCCAGGATGCGGAGTCAGCTGCATGCTATGACTGCAAATGCATACATGTGACAAACATGAAATATTCATATTCGTGATGTGTAAAATTACACAGAGCTCCAGATAGGTGCGTATGGGCGTATTTTACGCACTTATTTTCGCAGAATACGCATTGACTATCAAACGGGGAGTACAAAATACTCACATCAATGTGAAAATACGCATTGATTTTCAAATTGAGTAGTGAAAATACTGTAATAAAGTTGAAAGTTTACTTAGTTGAGCTGCAACAAAATGCAGACAATGTTTGCTTTTTTCAGCTGAAATAAGTGATTTTTTGTAATTGTTTTATTTTTGTATCATTTTGTTCCCTATTTACATTGTAATAAGGAAGACCGTCAATAATACATTTGTAAAAGTAGAATAAGCGTTGAATATGAACGATGGGGATATAATAATATTTACATACAAAACTTATCTGGAGCTCTGATCACAGTTGTTATCCTGAGATCTCGATGCATGTAATGTAACGGCTGTTATGATGGGAGATATACACGTGCTACGTAATATAACAGTTATTATCCTGGGATATTAATACTCGTGTTTCCAGGGAGACAATGTACACATGATGTGTGTGTATGCATGGCATCAACGAGGGAGACACTGTCATGGAACGGTCATGATGCTCGCGATACTGTTGGCAATACGTTCACAACAAGGTACGTCAGTTAATACTGTGATAGTGTACACGCAAATATATACACTGGTCATTATAGGAATGAATGGCCTTTTTGTGGAATTTATCGGGGTATAAACTTGGAAAAGTCGCGGGAATACTGGACGAAGGCCGGAAGGCCTCGTCCAGTATTCCCGCGACTTTTCCAAGGTACACTGGTCATACATTCATAAAGCAAACGCCCATTCAACGTATTGCGTTTATATCCCAACACATTTCATTAGCTCCACGTGACGTCGCCCGACGTTGTTCATTCGTTAAAGTTTGTTTGGTGGCATTAAACTACATGCCGTTCATCGTCGTTGTCAATAACGTCACGCTATAGACCGACAACGTCGCTGTTCCATGAATTGCGACAAAATGATATAAAATATAATAATATTTCCACAATAATACAATATGTTCAACAATTCTGTAAAAACTAGGAACTCACTTTTACGACGTTTCGACACAAGGCCTTCATCAAGGAATTAGTTTCTACCGAACGCTAAGTGGCATTTCAATTTAGATTTCACAATGTTTATGTGTATTCATAACGTCATGACGTCGTGACGTCATTGCATGAGCATCGATCACATCACGATCCCATAACGTTATAAAAGATGGCGTATTGGCCACAATGTGTGTCTATAAATGGTGCTTTGTCTGGCATACGACCCACGTCCGACCGCGCAAGGTCACTGAGGACTTATGTTCACCTTGTTTTAAGGCAAAAGTGTTAAAGTTTGTTTTATTATTATCAATGCTACCAGCGAGGGGATTAGCTTAGTGATAACGATGCCCTTGTTTCTATTGTGTTCATCATATTTGTCCTAATCATTTGATTTCCTAACGCTTCTAACTAATTATTTTACTATTAATTGATTCATCTAAATTGCTTGGCCCTACATGTACATGGTACTAGTTTGTGTTGGTGGGCCGCTAAGCACCATTCCATTCCATTCCTACCGTTTCCTAGCTGAATCTGATATGATAACCTTGCAATCAACTGACAGTAGCATGGTATTTATGTCTATCGGGTACAATGTTATGCTAGATAATGAGCAAATACACACCGTCTGACCAGGACCTGCGTTGTTCGCCATTCCATTAATGTTTCACCCGCAATGCTTCTAACACGCCATACATACAGTGAAACATCTCTAAACCGGACACCCTGGGAGGTCCCCAGGGTGTCCGGTTTTGAGATGTTCCATTGTAAATCATACATATGACAATGCCACGGTGTGCGGTTGTGCTTTGCGAACTTGAACAGGCATTATTATCATATACATACACCAATGAAACTCATACCATTAAGGATACACATACTGCCTGTGTGTCCGGGTTAGTGTTCTACTGTAGATTATTATCGGGCTACATGCGTGTGCTATTTGATCAGGAGCTACATTGGTCACACATCCAATAATCCCATTTATTATAAACTTACCCATGAAATACATAGTTATACGATGTAAATAAAAGTCATATGTTCTCATCGATGAAATAAACAACTTCTGGTGAAATACGACTACTTCCGCTATCTATATTCATAACGCGCATCTGAACAAAACAGTGCAAATAATCTGCAAATACACATGCATTACCGTATACAGTCTAAAAAACTTCTAATTTCCATGGAGCGGTATATAATAAATAGAATATTCATATTTTTGCAACGAATATGACATACATGTATATGTTCATCTCGTGGTGTGAAATGTCCATATTTCGCTCCTGCCTAACGGCACTCGCGAAATATGAACATTCCACACCACTCGATGAACATATATGTCATATTCGTTGCAAAAATATGAATATCCTCTATTTCTTCAGTCACAGCGACATATATGGCCGAGGTTCTGTGAGATGTCTATCCAGCAGATATACATGTATGTCTATGGAATAGATGGATATACTTGAATGACGATCCTCGGGATTCCTGATAGTTTCCTATCCAGTCCAATCAATACACTTGATATAAAAACACGAGTCTGGTATAATTCCAGGAGCCCGTTTCTACTAAACTTCGTACGACTAAAATGTTCGTAAGTGCAAATTTAGGATCGTCTGGAAAGATCAATTGATGGATTTACATTTATTGCGCATAGTCCTATGCTCAATACATATAAATCCAATAATTGTTTACAAGAAAACACTGTGAATGTGAAGTTTACAGATTAATATAATGTTGCACTTACGAACATTTTAGTCGTACGAAGTTTAGTGAAACGGCCCCCAGTTAGCTGCACATTTTCAGCTTTCTAAGCAAGTCGCTATGCTGTCATTTCATTTATGTACTCAGAAATATTATTCTCTGTGCATCTCAATGTTCTGAAGTTCGTGTAGATTTTGCACACAATTGGAATGGCACGGTGATGAATGGAGCTTGTCAAACGCTACATGGTTTTGATTGCATTTTATTGGCAAATCGATGCATAAGTGAAGAGTTATGGAAGGGTTGTAGACGGTTTCCTCCGAATATGACTGGCAGTTAATTGGTAATTATGTCAACAGGAGAAATATGTATTTTAGTTTATCACGAGTATCGGTATGCATTAGCCGAAGATAATAGTTTAATATGTTTCATAATAAGAGTTTAATAATGTATGTTTCTAATAGTAATGAATTTCAGTAATTGTATTTCAATATAAGTTTAATATAATAGTTTCAATAATAGTATGTTTCATGATAACAAATTACTCTATCATACGGAGCCCCGCAGAGGACGTAGAGTTTGTTTTTTTATTAATTCGTTCCCACGAAATAACAATTCGTTCCCTCAATTTAACAATTCGTTCCCTCAATTTAACAATTCGTTCCCACGAATTAACAATTCCTTCCCACGAATTAACAATTCGTTCCCTCAATTTAACAATTCGCTCTCACGAAATAACAATTCATTCCCACGGGAACGAATTGTTAACTCGTGGTAACGAATTGTTATATCGTGGGAACGAATTGTTAATTCGAAGGAATGTATTGTTAAATTGAGGGAACGAATTGTCATTTCGTGAGAACGAATTGCTAATTCGAGAGAACGAATTGTTATATTGTGGGAACGAATTGTTAATTCGAGGGAACGAATTGTTAAATTGAGGGAACGAATTGTTATATCGTGGGAACGAAATGTTATTTCGAGGGAACGAATAGTTAAATTAAGGGAACGAATTGTCATTTCGTGGGAACAAATTGCTAATTCGAGGGAACGAATTGTTATATCGTGGGAACGAATTGCTAATTCGAGGGAAAGAATCGTTAAATTGAGGGAACGAATTGTTATTTCGTGGGAACGAATCAATAAAAAAAAAAAATGTCCCCTGCGGGGCTCCGTAGTATCGGGTATTGACGCGGATACCATGTATCATTATACATGTACATGTAAGTATGTATTCCAAAGCTACGGTCGCTGCCATTTGTGTCGTCGCTTTTTCCGTCGTGGTCGTTGTCGTCCGCGTCGTCGTCTGCGTCAACAAATATAACAAATGTGTACAAGCTTCGTCATCATGGTATCATTTTAATATTACTTGCTAGATTGCTTCAATATTATGACACGTGATATATGTGAGCATTTGGAACACACTCATGCTGCCAGTAACATGACCTTGAAGTTTTTTACCTTCACATTTTTGCGGAAAAACTTAGCTATGTTTTGCGTAAAAAACATTGCACAACTTTCTTCATCATGATATAACTTTAATATTACTTAACGGATTGCTTCAATATTTGGACACTCCATACATGTGATCATTCGGAACACCTTCATGCCGCCATTTACATGACCTTGACCTTTTTTATCTTCACATATTTGCGGAAACGCATAGCCATTTTGTTTGCGTCAAAAAGTTTGTACAGTTATTGGCTATACGTCCATGTTCTCCACATATATTATAGGTTCCGCAATTCTGTGCTCGCAGTGTGACAGCGACATAGACCCGTCCTGTGCGGACAACCCACCGGCCCCGCGCAATTGTACTTCCTGTCAACAGTTAGACAGCATCACCGGCGACTGTCAGAATGTTCAGGACATGCCGTACTGTATCATAGAAACCCGCCATTTCAATGGTAAGTTGGCCCCAGGACATTTTGGTCACAAGCCTTCACTAATTTAGTTTATGAAATTTGCCAGCGAGCACAATGACACTTCAAGATTTGAAGTAAATACTAATAAAACAAATGTTGAATAAATTGAAAGTTGTACTTTTTTCTATAATTATATTACAGTGAAATCGCGATGGCTCGAAATGCCACAGGCTTGCATATTTTGTTCGAGTGATTGCATCTTTCGAGCCAGCATCTTTCGAGCCATCGCATCTTGCGATTTTGGTATATTTGTCGACTACTGTACCCGTCGAATTTAGGAAATAACGAAGCATAATAGAGTGTATCCATGTTTTATATGATAATAGTATTTATTCGCAGAGCAAAGTTATGATGTGAAATTAAATAAACTATATTTCAATGTATTTACAAAACTATCTTTATTTCATTTATTATCAAGATCCAGTATTTACTATAAATAGTGGCGCACATAAGTAATGTCGCAGGTGGTTGTGACGTCACTGGAAACAGTGGGGTTGGGGTATGGGCCCAGCTCAAACGATGTTGTTTACGGCGCCCATACAATTGGGAATCAGTCATGAATCGTAAAATATTGCGACGCAACAAAATGTGCTTTTGGCTACTTAGTTTGTGACTAGTATAAACGCTGATCAACTTACAGACTCCTGCAACTTGATATGGGTTACTATTTCACTATATCATGCATCATGAATAGCTGTCGAGGACGAACATTTCACATCCTGAACTGAATATGCAGGCCGATTTAATGCTGCACTGATCGGAAATTCAGTAAGAGCAAATCCTTTTTTGTCACGATCAGTCATCTCTGCCTAACTAGGAAGTGCGGTATTATTAATGGGCGTTTTTCGTTGTAACTTCCGAGTAGCCACTCAAATAACACGAGGACCACTAGAACAAGCAGAGTTACAACTCCAGTTAAATAATTTTGACCTTCAAACCTTACTTGAGAAACATTAATCGAACCCATGCCGGGTGGTGGGTTATTAGGGTTCTAACTCGACTTGAACCTGATCAACGACTCTGGTTGTTCCAGTGATACTCGGGTTATTCGAGTATAGCCCGTGAGTTACCACGAAAAACGACCAATGACTAACGACAGACTCTTATTAAATACGCCGAGTGGCCGAAGCCCAGAATATTGCAACATTTATTTACCTGCGAATGCGCAGGCTGATCCTAGTATACACTGGTAAAGAGGTCCCGTTTCGTCGTGTCATGTCAGATATACATAACGTACGGCGAAGGCACTGGTATATATCACAAAATACAATTACAAAATCATGTAGTCAATTACCACAGGCACGCATAACAATAATAATGAAATAGACAAATGAATATCAAAATAAGGTATGTTGCCTTTATTGCCGTGTGCGACCCGTGTATACCCAGACTAGAGTATGCTAAGTTGTATTGCTGTAAAACTGACTGGCATTAATTATCTGTTCGGCGAAACATGCTGTGCGTGTGCATTCACATATCGAATGGTGTGTGGCTTGGGATTAGGTGGCTGGTGGCTGTTGCGCCCTTATCGGGAAAATGTTTTTTGAGACTGGCCATTGTTGGTTAAGCCAATACAACAAATATTATGGTCCGAACAAAGATCCACTAGAATATACTAAGTAGGGTCCAAATAACATTCTGCTAGAATATAGTTCTCTACTATCTATGCTTGTGAACTATATTACAGGGTACATTTAAATTCAGATCGAAAGGACCTTGGTGGGGATTTCGTATACAAAGACAATGCAAGTAACATACAATCATGAACGTTGACATGACTTACATTCCTGCGGTTGCACGAAACACGCAAATACAGCAACTAAACCCTGAGTAGACTAAACAACACGCAAATACAGCAACTAAACACTGAGTAGACTAAACAACACGCAAATACAGCAACTAAACACTGAGTAGACTAAACAACACACAAATAGAGCAACTAAACCATGAGTAGACTAAACAACACACAAATATGGCAACTAAACCCTGAGTAGACTAGACAATACGCAAATACAGCAACAAAACACTGAGTGGACTAGAAAACACACAAATAGGGCAACTAAACCATGAATAGACTAAACAACACACACATAGGGCAACTCAACCCTGAGTAGACCAGATAACACACAAATAGGGCAACTAAACCCTGAGTAGACTAAACAACACACACATAGGGTAACTAAACCCTGAGTAGACTAAACAACACGCAAATACAGCAACTAAACACTGAGTAGACTAGAAAACACACACATAGGGCAACTAAACCATGAGTAAACTAAACAACACACAAATAGGGCAACTAAACCCTGAGTAGACTAGACAACACACAAATATGGCAACTAAACCCTGAGTATATTAAACAACACGCAAATACAGCACCTAAACCCTGAGTAGACTAAACAACACACACATATGGCAACTAAACCATGAGTAGACGAAACAACACACACATAGGGTAACTAAACCCTGATTAGACTAAACAACACGCAAATACAGCAACTAAACCCTGAGTAGACAAAACAACACACAAATAGGGCATCTAAACCCTGAGTAGACTAAACAACACACACATAGGGTAACTGAACCATGAGTAGACAAAACAACACGAAAATACATCAACTTAACTTAAAACATGACTTAAAAAACACACGAATACGGCAACTCAACACTGTGTAGACTAAGCAACACGCAAATACTGCAACGAAACCATGAGTAGACTAAATAATACGAAAATACGGCAACTAAACCCTGAGTAGAATAAACAACGCACAATTACAGCAACTAAACCATGAGTAGACTAAACAACACGCAAATACAGCAACTAAGCCATGAGTAGACTAAACAACACGCAAATACATCAACTAAACCCTGAGTAGACTTAAACAACACACGAATACGGCAACTCAACACGGAGTAGACTAAGCAACACGCAAATACTGCAACGAAACCCTGAGTAGACTAAATAATACGAAAATACGGCAACTAAACCCTGAGTAGAATAAACAACGCGCAATTACAGCAACTGAACCATGAGTAGACTAAACAACACGCAAATACAGCAACTAAGCCCTGGGTAGACTAAACAACACGCAAATATAGCTATTAAACCCTGAGTAGACTAGAAAACACACAAATAGGGCAGCTAAACCATGAGTAGACTAAACAACACAAACATTGGGCAACTAAACCCTGAGTAGACTAAACGACACGCAAATACAGCAACTAAACACTGAGTAGACTAAACAACACACAAATACAGCAACTAAACCCTGAGTAGACTACACAACACACATATAGGGCAACTAAACCATGAGTAGACTAAACAACACACACATAGGGCAACTAAACCCTCAGTAGACTAAACAACACACAAATAGGGCAACTAAGCCCCGAGTAGACTAGACAACACACAAATAGGGCGACTAAACACTGAGTATACTAAACAACACGCAAATATAGCAACTAAACCCTGAGTAGACTAAACAACACACAAATATGGCAACTAAACCCTGAGTAGACTAAACAACACAC
Source organism: Conchocele bisecta (assembly GCA_029237695.1). Lineage (NCBI taxonomy): Eukaryota > Metazoa > Mollusca > Bivalvia > Lucinida > Thyasiridae > Conchocele > Conchocele bisecta. Next base: position 103,905,899 of record CM055267.1, on the reverse strand, counting down.
ACATAGGGTAACTAATGTTAGGCACCATTCTATTCCATTGTCCGCGCGTGTAAGCAACTAGCACTAGAGCTACATTACGATAGTCCGTCTGCAAATATTGGAAATTGTGCGTAGGTCTCTCAGTGGCCCTCTCCATTGGAAATATCTGGCTTCACTGATGGAACAGCTTCTACATGGTTGGATGCCGGACTGTAGTCGCTGTTATAGCATAGAGATTGGCCGTTGGTGGGCCGTTAAGCACCATTGCATTTTCATTGATACATACAGCTAATTATACTTAGACAGAATAATAAAATTAAATTAAATTAAATTTACGAAGTTTAGTCAAACGGGCCCTAGCATATTTTGTGTTGGTGGGCCGTTGAGCACAATTCCATTCTATTCCACCAACCCCTGTGTAAACAATATATAAATTCACAAATACACCATATTTACGATGGTATAATACGTCACGGGTACCTGCTATTTGGATGGGATGCACTGAATCGGGTAAGAAAAATCCTCCACTTCATACCAAACTGTTCTCAGCAACTACTGAAGCGATTTTGACACACCGTGATGTTTTGTCGACCGAATGTCAGTCCGCTTTACTGTGATTAAACTGCGTATGGACTGATCTGGGCCTAAATGGTGGCAAATGGCAGTAAAGGCAATAAACCTTGTCTTGAGTTATACATTTGTCTGTTTGATTATTGTTATGCATGTCTATAGTAATTGCCTTTATGATTTGTAAATTTGTTTTGTGATAGGCCTATACACCAGTGCATTCGCCGTACTTTATACATGTATGTGGCTGGGCTGTGACTGGAGAAATGCGGCTTATGGGATGTGTAACCTGTGTACATGTAGCTCATAATTAGGCCATATCAGGTTCTTTCTCTGTTAGGTACGGGTAGGTTTTGAGAGTGGTTCTTTAAAAAACAAACACTCTGTGTATGCTATGTAAAAGTATGTATCCCGTCAACACAGGGCGTATGTGCTATGAAACACGGTGACGTGAACCATTTTTGATATCCTGCCAATAAAACCTGATCACTGCATATGAATATTGAATATGTGCGGTGGCTGGGGTTATTTTTTTTTGCATTTTAAAGCCATTTGTATGTATTGACGGGATAAATAGAATAGTAGGTTAGTGCCGTGAATGGGAAAAATATCTGGCGCGGCACGGAAACGGGATGTGCTCGGCAGAGCCTCGCCCATCCCGTTTCCTAAGCCTTGCCAGATATTTTTTTCCCATTCACGGCACTAACCTAGTATGATTCTCTATTCACTGCTGAAGTAATAGGAAAACTGATTGCTGACTTAATTTGCGCTTAATAATAAGTTTAATCAGAATATGATTCTTCTTATATTTGTGTTTAAAGTTTGCTGGCGGCAATTTAAATTCACTTGGGTCGATGAAGTTTTTAACATAAATTTACCTTTGTTTTTTGCCAAGGCTGATACGTGGGTATATTTTGAACATCTAGGTGGAAACTTAACAGAGAAAGGAATTGGCTTGGCCTTAAATTATTCCTGTGAACTACTCCAGACAAACATGAAGTCCGATAACGATCTATATTTAGAGGTTCGAACAGTTCCAAATGCCAAATCCTGAAATTAGGCAGGACAAATGTATGTTTGCACCCAGAAAGTAATGCGAAAAAGTGTGTTTCCCATGTTGAAACACTAGCTTGTTTGCTTGTTGTTTAACGGCCTGTCAACAACGAAGGTTATTTAAGGCCGGGCCAACGGGTTCGATCCAGTATTCAGCCTGCTGCATTGGGGGGAGGTGGGGGGAGGGTCCAAAAACAGACCGGAATATTTACATCGAAACATATACATGTATATTCAGCCCTGAAATTAGAATAACAGGACCTGGTGCGAGGTCCATACCACACTGGTCACTTGGCCCCTTCCCCTAAAAGTAATATGATTATTCGTAATCATATAAGGAGTATAACCGGATTCAACTCTAACATGCAAGAAAGCCAAAGACGTACATGAGGGCCAAACCAGGTCTCTGGTCGGGATTCCCACTGAACAATTATTATTTTTCTGTCATCATCAGGAGCTTAAAATCCTGATTCCCACCTCAGTATATTGCTTGTTAGAAGCATGACCGGTGTTTCATTACCGCATTATGTTTGTTTGTTTGTTTGTATGGGGCTTAACGGCCTATCAACAGCTAAGGTCATTTAAGGCCGGGTCAATGGGTTTAGTACTAAATCCCATATTACCTGTACTTGTTCCAAGTACATGTACAAATGGGTGGAAAATCCCAAAACCAGAACTGAATATATACAATAAAAAAACTATTTATTCAGCCCTGAAATCAGAATAATCCTGATCTGATGCCAGGTCCTCGCCACACCAGAATCACTTGGCCCCTCTCAAAAGCAGTAGGATCAGTAATAATCTTACTACTTTTATAATGGGCAATAACCCAATTGAACTCCCAGGCAACTAAAGAGCCAAATATAAAAACGTACATGAGGGCCAAACCAGGCAAATCGTGATTCCTATAAGGAGGAACCCATACCGTTAATTTACGCCGTCTCATTCGCCCGACCACCACCCACTACCGCATTATGAGATAGGTAAGCCGATGTGCTGTTTCAATTTAACTTTCAGGTACGCTGGTGCGCATAACACGTGATTGCACACCCCAGATGATGCGCCAGATGTGCACCAACATCCGGGACCACGGAGACAGAGAGCTGAGGGTCTGTTTTGTCACGTGTAAGGTCGCCGGGTGCAACATGAACACTGGCACTTCCGTGAATCAGATACATCACAATATGGGCTTCCAATTACTGTGTGCTTTAATTGCGACATTTTACTGCATAAGGTGATATGATAATTGAATGGATCACTTGAAGAATGGAGCTCCATGAACTACGTATGAGTAATAGTCCTAATCCTATTACTGTTAGGGTAAGGGGCCAAGTGACTTTGGTGTGGTATGGACCTAGGTCAGGTTATTCTAATTTCAGTGCAGAATATATAATTATTTCGATATGTAAATATTGGGATCCCCCCCCCCCCCAATGCAGCAGGTTGAATGCGGGATCGAACCCGTTGGCCCAGCTTTAACCTTTGAACCCGAAAGCCCGCTATAGCGGTTTCTGCAAACAGTGCAGATCCAGATGAGTTGGCTCGTAACGAGTCGTCTCATCAGGATCTGCACTTTTTGCAAGTAATTTTCATATTTCTTAGAATAAAAACACCCCCTTTTCATAAATTGACGAATCTGTTTGTTTGTGTGTTTGTTTATTGGTGTTTAACGGCCTATCAACAGCTAAGGTCATGTAAGGCCGGGCAAACAGGTTCGATCCCGTTTTAACCTGCTGCATTGGGGGGAAAATCCCAAAATCAGAACGAATATTAACATCGAGATACAACATACTCAGCCCTGAAATTAGAATAACCTGACCTGGTGCCAGGTCCATACCGCACCAAGGTCACTTGGCCCCTTCCCCTATTTAAAAGTAATACCGGTAGGATTACTCTTATAAGGGGTATAACCAGATTCAACTGTCACATACAAAATGCCAAAGACGTATGTGAGGGCCAAACCAGGTCTCCAGTCGGGATTCCGGTAAGGATGAACCCCGATCGTTAAATTACCCATCGCATGCTCCCACCTGCCACCCACTGGACGAATCTGAAAATCATGTTGTGACCATTGGATTGGTCGGAACATTAGCATATCACAGTCCATTCCAGTTCCTTAGGGCTGAAAGGGTTAAATGACCTTAGATTTTGATAGGTCGTAAAACACAAATATATCAAATCAATCAATCCATAAAAAGAATTGTTAGTCATATTCTTCAACTGAAGCATTCACTTGTAAACTATACATACAGCCAAGGCGTGTGTGCTTTAACCGACCAATCCAATGGTCACAAAATGATTTTCAGATTCGTCCATTTATGAAAAGGGGGTGTTTTTGTTCTCAAAAATATGAAAATTACTTTCAAACAGTGCAGATCCTGATGAGACGGCTCGTTCAAAGGGTTAATAGCGACATTGTATTTTACAAGGTCATACGAGATTTGAATTGGGGTTAACTCCCTCATGGTGTTAGCCCCTTCTTAAACGGATACCTTCAAATGTAGATTATCAACACGTAAGGCTTAACACTACATTTTATAGTGTGATAGTGTGTGCGTTAATACAATGTTACGATATTTTACTGTATCAGGTGATAGCTAGTTGTACAGTATTCACATGAGAAATGCTTACATTTCTTGTGTGTTTCAATATATGTAACGACATTTTACTATAGTGTGTGCGTTAATAAAATGCAACGTTAGTTTACTGTTTTAGGTGTTAGCACATTGTACAGTATTCACATGACCGAGTATTACATTTACTGTGTGTGCGTTAATAACGCCATTTTACTGCATTATATTATATAATAATAATAATTGAAGGGGCCAGTTGAAGAATGGGGCCCTCGAGGAGTTAGGACCCTTCTTCAACTGATCCTTCAATCGTAGAGTATTCACATGACCGATGCTTACGTTTACTGTGAGTCATAATAACGACATTTTACTGAATGAAGTGATAGCATATTGTACAGTATTCACAAAACCGAATATATCATATGTACTGTGTTCTTTATTAACGACATTCTACTGAAATAGATATAATAATTGAAGGGGTCAATGGAAGAAGGGTGCTAACTCCCTTATGGAGTTAGCCCCCTTCTTTAACTGACCCTTTCAATTGTAGATGATCCGCATGACGTAGGTCTACATTTGCTGTGTGCGTTAATAACGACGTTTTATATTATTAAGGGACAACACATTGTACATTATTCACAATACCTAGGCTTACATTTAAATGTACTGTGTGCTTTACCACTGTTACATTTGTTGACAATGTGTGCTTTAATAACGAACTGTATTTAATTCAATGTGTATGTAGTAGCACAATAATTGCACATTACCGTAGTAACCCTAAACATTCGGACACAATTTGGCAAAACAAATTGTATCCAAATACATTGTTATTAAAACAAGTACTGCCATACTATCCCTAAATATTGGCACGCTCACTAGTGTAGGGAAAACATATATTTGTATGCGTTTCCCAAAATATATGATGTCCGAATACTTAGGGTTATTACGGTATTCACATGACCGATTTCTACATATAATGTGTGTTGTAATACGATATTTTACTGAATTATGTGATTGTACATTATTCACATGACCGATGATTACATTTACTGTGTGCGGTAATAACGTCATTTTACTCTGTTACTCCAGGAGTCGGTCAGTCTCCGTCTTTCACCGACCTCAATTGAAGATTATCAATGCTTAATACATTTACATGTAGTGTGTGCGCTAACACGATATTGTATTGTATTAGGTGTTATCGCCATTGCAGGTATTCACAGGAGAAAGGCTTACATTCATGTGTGTTTTAATAACGACATTTTACTGTACAGTGGAACCACTCTAACATACACCAGGAAAACACAGGTGATCTTATTTTATGAGTTTCTTGATCCTTTATATCAGGTGCTAATGTCTGTCCGTGACCGCATAGCACACATCTGTGGCTCAGAATGATCAAATGCCGGATTTACAGTGAAAGTTCTCTAAGCCGGACACCCTGGGGACCTCCCAGGATGTCCGGTTTAGAGGTTTCACTGTATTAGGGATGGCACATTGTACATTATTCACAATGATCGAGGATTTCGAATGTGTGCTTTAGCAAGGACAGTTTAGTATATTAAATGACACTAATAATGAGGGGTCAGTTGATGAACACGGCTAACTCATTCAGGGAGTTAGCTCCCTTCTTCAACTGATGGTGGTGGCTCACTTATGTTTCATAATTCGAACACAATACATATGCACGGCCAACTAACACAAATGAATCTCCGCCCACCTATCATAAAGTTACAGAATTCAGTCAAAAGCTGATACTATCAGTTCTAATTAAATTATATTACACGCAACCAGTGATTTACCGTGATTCTGGAGAGATTTATTTCCTTAAAGGAAATCGTTCATCCTAGACGTTCGCAAGACGTAATTGACTCATGTTTTGATGTCATTTCCGGCGAAGAAGCAATTCATACGCTGTCGTCAAAATGGTCAATTTTGGCAACGTTACAAGCTATTCTAAGAGCAAATTTCACATATATACAATTTATTCCACTACCATTTCGAAATACCGGATTTATTTCCCTCGACATCTGTAAATCCGACAAAGAAACTCTTTCTTCGCACTCGTTTCTTTATCGGATATCCAGATGTCTGGGGGGAAATTAGTTGAATAAACTCTATATATTCAGCCAAAAGTTGTGAATATCAGTTCCAATTAAATTGTAGTGATATTTCCTGAAAACGACGTAGGCTTAACACCCAGACAAATAGAGCAATTGAAGTCCCAGTCGATCCAAAGTCTCATCTAAATCTCGGATTCAATTACAGAAGTATGTGCCAATTCTCAACAGAGACGCAACCGTATCTTTTAATAAATTGTGTAATTGTCTCCGACTGGAGAAATATAATGGGGCTTGTGGCATGTGTCACCAGTCTAGCTAACAACATGCTCGCAATCTCCTCGAAGACATGTAGAAACCTGTACAATGTGTCTGTTATGTATGGAGCCCCGCGGGGGACATGGATATTTTTTTATTAATTCGTTCCCACGAAATAACAATTCGTTCCCTCAATTTAACAATTTGTTCCCTTGAATTAACAATTTGTTCCCACGATATAACAATTTGTTTCCCTCGAATTAACAATTCGTTCCCACGAAATGACAAATAGTTCCCTCAATTTAACAATTCGTTCCCTCGAATTAACAATTCGTTCCAACGAATTAACAATTTTGTGGGAACAAATTGTTAAATTGAGGGAACGAATTGTTATTTCGTGGGAACGAATTAATAAAAAAAAAGAATTCTACGTCTCCGTTGTTATGCCCCTATGCGAAGGTTATTGTTGTGCTCTTGACGTTCTGTCCGTTCGTACGTCCTTGGTAATTTTGATGGACAAACTTTAATATTTGCACCCTTCGTACATGTTGACATATGCGGCACACTCACGTAGCCATTAACATGACCTTTGTGTTCACATAATGTATTTTTAAGGGACTAAATGCTACGGTCGCTGAAGCTTTTAATTCCGTAAACATTCAATATATGAACAACAACTTATGCATAAGTATGCTTCTGAATAACACTTTGTTCAATTGGGTGTACATGTACATAATACTGACCAAGTGATTCTGGTGTGGCGAGGACCTGGCATCAGATCAGGATTATTCTGATTTCCGGGCTATATTCAGTTCTGATTTTGGGATTTTCCCCCCATTTGTACATGTACTTGGAACACGTACAGCAAATATATGGGATTTAGTACTAAACCCATTGACCCGGCCTTAAATGACCTTAGTTGTTGATAGGCCGTTAAACCCCAATAAACAAACAAACACAATAATGAGTTAATGATCATGATCTACACTGGCCACAAATGTGCTAAAGTTGACGTCCATTTTCTTAGTCGGAGCCTGTATGTAATAAGGCCCAAATAAATGAATTCACGTCAATCACCATTGATAGAACAGTTTAATTATAACATATTGTGTGCATCTGAAATTGGCAACGGTTTAAAATAATCTGCCAATCTATCAAGACTGACAGGAAATCAGCACGGTAATGCCTACGCCGGCTCACGTAACAGATTTGTTAAACAGAAATACATTGACTGATGTTACATGCAAGAATTAAGTTGACCAAAATGTCAAAAAGTTTGTACAAGCTTCGTCATCATTATATAACTTTAATACTAATTCACGGATTGCTTCAATATTTGGACACTTGATACATGCGAGCATTTGGAACACACGTTATGCCACCATTAACATGACCTTGAGATTTTTTCGGAAAAACTTAGCCATTTATTTGCGCCAAAAAGTTTGTACAAGTTTCTTCATCATGATATAACTTGTATATTACTTGAATGACAGTTTGTTTCAATATTTGGACACTTCATATATATGAGCATTTGGAACACACTAATGTCCCCATTAACATGACCTTGGCCTTTTGCACCTTCACATTTTTGCGAAAAAAAAATTTTTGTTTCAAAAAGTGTGTACAAGTTTCTTCATCATCATATAACATTTTGTCATACCGCAGATAAGTTTCTCGGCTTTTGATTGGCTAGCTTGCCTGGTCATATATATTATATGACCTGCCAAGGCCGTCGAACATAGAGAAATTGCGATTCCCCTCCGGTGCCTGGCATCCAATGAAGACACATTTTGAAAGCGTCTAGCGATTGCGAATTGTATTCCTCACTAAACACAATAAAACCCCGAATTGATCAATACAAGTAACAAATTGTACACTCAAAACCAGTCTTTATTGTTTATTTTTCCATAAATATTCTTCGCTCATCAAAATATGAGCGAAAAATTAGCCAAAATAACGAAAATTGCTTTTCAAATGTCAACACGCTTGCCTTCGTGACACGGCTATATTTAGGTCACAAACTATGGGTTCCACGCACGAAACCGCGGCGTAGCAATGACAGCGAATGTTTGGGAACCAGTCGCATTATTCTAGAGGCGCAATGGGAGAGCAGATCGATAGAGCAGTGGAATATAAATTAAAATACACAATATAAAAAAACTGTCATAAAGTCGTTTTCGATGGATTTCTAACTCCATATTTAGTTTGTTTTCGTTTAATAAAAAAACAAAATGTTCATTTACGCCTTTATCTTAAGACTGAGGCTATCGCCTTGGGTGAACATACCTCCAGATGGGCAATATTACACCATATAGCCTGTGTAGAATATTTGGACACTTGATACATGTAGCATTTGGAACACACTCATACCGCCATTAGCATGACTGACATTCACATATTTTTTATGTCAAAAAGTTTCTCAACCTTGACCTTTTTCGTGTTTTAAGCATGGACATCTCTGATGGTTTTTGTGATGCTTACTTTAGCACATGCCCATGATCATGTTACGGGGAAATGCCTCGGCAGGCATGACACCGCTTCCGTGGTGGAATTCTTGTTTTATCTAGGCTGCTGGCTACACAGCGTAGTTTCAGGACCATTTTCAGATTTGACATCATAATGACATATTATATTTCATTAATCGTGTCCAGATGTCAACATTTCTAAACATCTATTGGCAAACTCAACTCGTAATCAAGCAGATTGATTGGCTTAGCCTGAGCTGTCACACAACTTATGCCCAACCCATCAAGCTGCCTGACTCCAAGCACAATGCTCAAGTAGTTTGAAATAGAAATATCCATTCAGTGATATTCAACAAGTACTGGACTTAAACACCAGTAATTGGGTAGAACGTGATAGTATCACACAACAGCAGGTTTAGTTTCATCTCCTGGCCACGCCTATGGTCATCACAGCCAATGGTAATTGTCACAGCTCTATGGGCATCATGTGGGTTGATCGAAGAAGCTTCGCACGTGTTGAGCACTTGCAGCACCAACCGTCTTACTGAGATCCTGCAAATATTCAGAGCTCCAGATAAGTGTTGTATCTAAAGAGTGCTATACGCCTGGATTTCAAATTCAATGCATATTTTATGTATAAAAATGTATTATTGATTATTTTCTTCCTTATTAAATAGGGAAAAAATGATAACAAAATAAAAACTAATTTAAAAATGCACTTATTTGAGCTCAACTAAGTAATTTTCAACTTTAGTACAGTAGTTTCAGTAGTTACAGTAGGGTTGACTAAAAACCTTAACTAAGGGAAATTAAGTAAGTAATTCAAGGTTAAATGTAGGTCAAGGTCAAATATAAGTCAGGGGTTGTTGATGTACATCACTAGGAGATGAAGTTGTCCAAGTAATTCAAGAGGAAATGTAGGTCAATGTCAAATATAGATCAGGGGTTATTGATGTACATCCCTACCAGAAAAGGTTGTCCAAGTATGGTGTCTGTATGCACAATAGTAGTTCATGTAAAAGCTTGAGTAAAAACCTTAACCAAGGTTGACTAAAAACCTTAACCAAGGGGAATTAACTAAGTAATTCAAGGTTAAATGTAGGTCAAGGTCAAATATAGGTCAGGGGTTGTTGATGTACATCACTAGGAGATGAAGTTGTCCAAGTATGGTTGGTGTAGGGCCAGGGGTATTCCATATACAAGCTTGACTAAAAACCTTAACCAAGTGGAATTAACTAAGTAATCCAAGAGGAAATGTAGGTCAATGTCAAATATAGATCAGGGGTTATTGATGTACATCACTAGGAGATGAAGTTGTCCAAGTATGGTGGGTGTAGGGCCAGTAGTATTCCATATACAAGCTTGACTAACAAGAATTCCGCCACGGAAGCGGTGTCGCGCCTGCCGAGGCATTTGACCGTGAACATTAAATAAATTACCTTGACCTTCAGAATTTGGATGTGGGGGTGTGCATAGTGAAGCATCATCTGTAGACAAACATTGATGTGAAATATTATCAATGTCTGGAAAGGGGTTAAAGAGATATTGTGAAAAAACAATAACTTTAACGCATTTCTGTTACAAATCCGGTGAACATTACAAGTAAATAAATGACCTTGACCTTCAGACTTTGGATGTGGGGGTGTGCATAATGAAGCATCATCCCTAGACAAACGTTGATGTGAAATATTATCAATGTCTGGCAAGGGGTTAAAGAGATATTGTGAAAAAACAATAACTTTAACGCATTTCTGTTGCAAAATTGGTGAACATTACAAGTAAATAAATGACCTTAACCTTGAGAATTTGGATGTGGGGGTGTGCGTAATGAAGCATCATCCCTAGACAAACATTGATGTGAAATATTATCAAAGTCTGGCAAGGGGTTAAAGAGATATTGTGAAAAAAAACAATAACTTTGAACGCATTTGCCTTACAAAAAAATGGACGACGACGACGACTGAAAAAACGCTGACTGAAAAAACGCTGACTATAGTCGCGCCTCTGCTAAAGCAGGTGCGACAAAAACTATATATTCAAACTGAAATCAGAATAATCCTGATCTGATGACAGGTCCTCACCACTCGCCACACCAGAATCACTTGGCCCCTCCCAAAAGCAGTAGGATCAGTAATAACCTTACTACTTTTATAATGGGCAATAACCCAATTCAACTCCCAGGTAACAAAAGAGCCAAAGATAAAAATGTACCTGAGGGCCAAACCAGGCAAATCGTGATTCCTATAAGGAAGAATACCACCGTTAATTTACACCATCGCATTCGCTGACCAACCATCCACCACACTGGGAGGAAATCATAAACATACTTACACTGACAGATGCTGTGCTGAGTGCATGCAGACCTGAAAACACCAAGAAAGATATAAACACCATATACAACCTGGTACTGGAAACTGGAATATTTGTGTTTCTAGTACCAGGTTTCATAGAGTTAACCAGGGTAGCTGATGTAATTGTCACAGTTTATTTTACCCATACCCTATGCAACCAGTAGCCGATTTCATCAAAATTGCAAAGTATACTTATCTGGCAATATATACTTTGAGGGAGTAATCATTTATTTTTCCCGAAATGCATTATTTCATATAGAACAAACGACTGCATATATTTGATGATTAAAAGTATGCAGAATTATTATACTGAATTAATTACATGATCACAGCCAAAATGGCTGTGATAATGTAATAGATTCAGTATAATAACAAGAAACGAGGCAAAGCCACGAAGGCCAGGTTTTTTCCAAGCATAGACACTTGGGTAACATAATTATACCCACTTTTTGTAGACTAGATGGCCGTGGCCTGCATGTCGCGCCTTGGGGCGAGGCATGGACACTAAACAAATAGATATAGTAGATGGAAAAACTTTAACAAAAAAACTTTAACCGGACACACGGACGTACGGACGGACGTATGCCAAAATGCCGACGATATCGCGCTTTCTGCAAGCAGGTGCGACAATGATGATAAACACCCATGTGTGGTAGGCACCCCTTGGTTATCAAGCTGTGAAAGTTTGGTGGTCCTAGGTGGTACAGTAACAAAGAAATGGACTCAAACACGAAAACTTAACATTGTAAACGCGAAAACTTAACATTGAAAATGGCTAAGTCGACTGCGCGGAAAAAATGGGTCAAGTTAAAAATAAAGTAACATGTTGGATAGTAATATGTGGTGGGCACCCCTTGATTATGAAGCTGTGAAAGTTTGGTGGTCCTAGGTGGTACAGTAACAAAGAAATGGACTCAAACACGAAAACTTAACATTGATTGTGGACGCCGCCCGCCACCCGCCCGCCCGCCGCCCGGCTTTCGCCAATCCAATAGCCTGGATTTTTTTCTCAAAAAACCTAAAAATTAATAAATTTAACCTTAAATTGTAAATTTCTCCCTCAACGTATACTTTGCTAGATAAGTATACTTTGCAATGTTGGTGAAATCGGCTACAGATACTAGAAACACGAATAGTATGCTTCTAGGATCAGTTTGAATTTAAAGTAAGCCAAGTCGTACAATAATTGTCACTGATTGTTTTAACCAATCATGTGCTCTATGCAACCAGATACTAGAAACACACAAATATCAGGTTGCACGGGGTGTAAATATGATGAGGAGGGTGATTATGAGGGTCATGAAGATGAAGATACCAGCGCTCCAGATAAGCTGTGTATTTGCGTAAATACCCAATTAAAATTGCCAAAAACCCAATTGAAATCAGAAATAGCGAGTATCAACAAGAGCTGTAGGAGAACAGCATAGCTCGACTACGAGGGTTGTCGATGTACACATAGCTTGACAAACAAGGTGGCTGCGGCCCGCATAAAAACCTTAACCAAGGTTGACTAACAACCTTAACCAAGGGAAATTAAGTAAGTAATTCAAGGTTAAATGTAGGTCAATGTGGCCGGGGCCTGCATAAAAACCTTAACCAAGGTTGACTAAAAACCATAACGAAGGGAAATTAAGTAAGTAATTCAAGGTTAAATGTAAGTCAATGTCAGATATAGGTCAGGGGTTATTGATGTACATCACTAGGAGATGAAGTTTTCCAAGTATGGTTGCTGTAGGCCCAGGAATATTCCCTATACAAGCTTGACTAAAAACCATAACCAAGGGGAAATAAGAAAGTAATCCAAGGTTAAAAGTAGGTCAAGGTCAAATATAGGTCAGGGATTATTGATGTACATCACTAGGAGATGAAGTTGTCCAAGTATGGTTGGTGTAGGGCCAGGAGTATTGCATCTACAAGCTTGACTAAAAACCTTAACCAAGGAGAATTAAGTAAGTAATTCAAGAGGAAATGTAGGTCAAGGTCAAATATAGATCAGGGGTTATTGATGTACATCGCTATGAGAAAAGGTTGACCAAGTATGATGTTAGTATGCACAATAGTATTCCATGTACAAGCTTGACTAAAAACCTTAACCAAGGGGAATTAACTAAGTAATTCAAAGTTAAATGCAGGTCAAGGTCAAATATAGGTCAGTGGTTGTTGATGTACATCACTAGGAGATGAAGTTGTCCAAGTATGGTGGGTGTAGGGCCAGGAATATTCCATATACAAGCTAGACTAAAAACCTTAAACAAGGGGAATTAACTAAGTAATTGAAGAGGAAATGTAGGTGAATGTGAAATATAGATCAGGGGTTATTGATGTACATCCCTATGAGAAAAGGTTGTCCAAGTATGGTGTCTGTATGCACACTAGTATTCCATGTACAAGCTTGACTAAAAACCTTAACCAAGGTTGACTAAAAACCTTAACCAAGGGGAATTAACTATGTAATTCAAAGTTAAATGTAGGTCAAGGTCAAATATAGGTCAGGTGTTGTTGATGTACATCACTAGGAGATGAAGTTGTCCAAGTATGGTGGGTGTAGGGCCATGAGTATTCCATGTACAAGCTTGACTAAAAACCTTAACCAAGGTTGACTAAATACCTAACTATGTAATTCAAGGTTAAATGTAGGTGAAGGTCAAATATAGGTCAGGGGTTGTTGATGTATATCACTAGGAGATGAAGTTGTTCAAGTATGGTGGGTGTAGGGCCAGGAGTATTCCATATACAAGCTTGACTAAAAAACTTAACCAAGGGGAATTAACTAAGTAATTCAAGAGGAAATGTAGGTCAAGGTCAAATATAGATCAGGGGTTATTGATGTACATCCCTATGAGAAAAGGTTGTCCAAGTATGGTGTCTGTATGCACAATAGTATTCCATGTACAAGCTTGACTAAAAACCTTAACCAAGGTTGACTAAAAACCTTAACCAAGGGGAATTAACTAAGTAATTCAAGAGGAAATGTAGGTCAAGGTCAAATATAGATCAGGGGTTATTGATGTACATCACTAGGAGATGAAGTTGTGCAAGTATGGTGGGTGTAGGGCCAGTAGTATTCCATATACAAGGTTGACTAAAAACCTTAACCAAGGCGTGACGGTGACGCCGACACCGGGGTGACAACATAAGCTCTACTTATTCTTCGAATAGTCGAGCTAAAAAGCAATAACAAATTTGTGGTACCTTTATCATGCTACAGAAAACAATAAATATACAACAAATATCGCTTATTTTTCTTATTTTCCTTGAAAAGACATCTTGGTATTTCATTAGAATTGTCTCCAAGGAGACAATTCTAATGAAATGCCAAGACATGTTTTTATTTCGAAGCAAACTATTCAATAATTGCTGTCTGTTGATGTATAAACAGCAGTGTGATTTGATTTTACCCAATTAAAATATTGAAATACCCAATTGCTTCAGATATGATGGAGTGAACTACTCAATTACCTGGACATTGGGCACAGGGGCCGCACGGTCTGGAGCCCTGAGATACTGATGTTCATATCAATGATGGTGACAATGGTTTGGCAATTTCCATAGGTATGTGATACTGTGTGCAAAGCTCCAGATAAGGTTTAGCCTAAAACACTATTTTACCCCTAAAGTAATTTTCAATGCTGAACTTAGATTTTCAAAGAGTACTTCAACGCCAACTTGAATTGTAGTGAAAACTAAAATTATTCCAACTTTTCATATCGTGTTAACTGCACAGACATACACAAATATGAAAATCTGTACATTGATCAAGAAGTGTGGTGTACGAAAACATATTTTTAGCTGCAATGTTCTAATGCTGAAATGCTGAATCAATGCTGACTTGTCCTCCCTCAGATCTATTTCAATGCATATTTCCTGGGCCCGGTTGCTCAAAGCTTCTGTTAGCTTAACAGACTGTGAAATCCTTAGCATTGCTAAGGATTTAACAGTCTGTTAAGCTAACAGAGGTTTTGAGCGACCGGGCCCAGATTGTCAAAGCTGATTTACCTCCAAAGTATGCTATTAAAGCTGGAACCCTGCTTTGTGGCTGTAACTGGAGAAAACATGTATGACATGAGAGCTCCAGATAAGGTGCGTATTGGCGTATTTTACGCAATTACTTTAGCTGAATACGCATTGATTATCAAAATTGAGAGTACACAATACGCACAGCCATGTGAAAATACGCATTGATTTTCAAATTAAGTAGTGAAAATACTGTCATAAAGTTGAAAATTCACTTAGTTGAGCTGAAAAAAGCTAACAGTTGCAGCTCAAATAAGTGAATGTTTAAATTTGTTATATATTTTTTTATCATTTGTTCCCTATTTAGTAATGAAGAAAATCAATAATCCATTTGTAAAAGTAAAATACACAATGATTTTGAAATCAGGTGGTGTAGTACGATTTAGACACAAAGCTTATCTGGAGCTCTGTGGCATTTGCGACCAGTGATGACATAAAACAAATGACCTATCAACCAAACACAACATTTCATTTGATCAAATTCCAAAAGGTTTGTGTTATATTCAAGTATATACTGTCAGAAACAGTGGTGAACCTGATAACTAGGGGAGATAAGTGTGTGATGCATTTTAGCTATGCATGTACCAGGGAAATTAGCGAAATATGCTTTTGTTGGGAAATAATCACACTATATACCATATTTAGAAAGACAATATACACAAGATTAATTAATGTCAATAATCTTAAGTTTGAAAACATTGATTACAGAAAAAATACTGGTAGCATTCACAACACTAGCTATTTTTCATAACATATATACAAGCGAGTTCAGAAATATGACATATAACTTAAAATAAAGTAGAAATTGACACTTGTCCACAAGCGCACGTGTATCTCGCTGCCAGCCTACAGGCAACCACGAAAAAAACAAAAGGCAGACAACTAATATGTTAATAAGGGGAGAGTTGTCGTTCTTGCATGAGACACACCTTTGGGTCATGGTTTATGCTAACTACAAGAGTATCGTAGCAGGGTAGTAATTTTCTTTCTAGGTATATGCAAGTGCGAACTACGAAAATATTCCAAAAGAGTAATCAAGTTTTGGATCGACAGGAAATCAATCTGGGAAAACACAAAGGGAGATAACTAAAAATGAGTGAGGCAAGAGTTGTCCATCTTATACTCAAAACACTGTTGGGTCGTGGTTTATGCACGTTTCTTTAAAATATTCCAAATGGCATTAGAGTTATACTCCGGACAAGAAATCAGTACGCAAATAAACAAAGGGAGATAACTTGAAAATTCCTATGCGTGACACACCTTTGTGCCACGGTATATGCATGTGCGATGTTTCATGAACATATTCCAAAGGGTATTCGAGTTATGTTCCGTACAAGAAGTGTCTGTGGCTGACTCGGATGATGTTCGGTGTAAAATCGACAGTATTTCCAGACTTTCATCGGGGGGATACAATTATTGTTTACTCCTCTGTTTCATAACGTTCTGCTAATATCTGAGACACAGTGCATTTAAGGTAACATAATAAGATAAATGAACTGTCCCATTCATTTCCACACATACTTCCAAATTGATCCAAGAGTTGTCTAGCTTTGACGGCGCCCAGTTTGGGTATGCACTGCATCGTCACCAGTAGAGCCTGGTCCACATTGGCCGGTCGTCGCTTCTTTGTAAATGGATTGCTCTCCAGCTTGTTCTCTGTGAGCACCTGGAGATAGATCAGAATATATTCTGGCTGTGATCTCAAGGATTCGGCTTTCTTCGGTAGTGCAATATAAACAAAACTGGACAAAGTGAGCAGGGGCTCACGACTACCCACAGCCACCGCTTGGACCGACAAACAAAACCTTTAACGCAAGTTTTCGAAATGTTAAGTTTATGTGTTACGGACGGACGGTATGGATGAAAATATCTACCCCTCAGTATGCATGCACTTCGTTAGTCGGAGGTAAAATAATGAAAAAATCACTTATCATTAATATATTAATACAAATAATAAGCAAATGGCATTTATTCAACTCTTATAGGAAGTAATTATTGTAGTTTATTTCATAAAATAATACAAATCATAGTATGGTAAAATAAATATGCAAATTAGCAAGGTACAGTAAACGCAGTAGGTGGTGTTTACAGCTTCAACATATTGTGCTTTGCTTATGCATAAATAGAATGCAACATTTGTGTTGCTTTAATATGATATTTATTAAACTTGTTGACCGACTTCATAAGAAACTCGACATAGCCTCGTTTCTTATGAAATCATTGAACTCGTTTAATAAATATCATATTAAATCATCACTCATGAAGACCCTCTATGTATCATGTTTATACAGCCATATCAAGCCAAACTTCTACAGCTGGATCCACTCGGATTGTCACGATGCACAAACTACAATTTGACATACTCAACATGTTGAGTACACAGGTGGAAGACTCGGACCTATGACACCAAAAGAAAAATGCCTATTAAAAAAATCCCATTACCCCACCCACTTGGTCTCGTACAGTACCATCTTCAATTATTAAAACAATCCCATTACCCCACCCACTTGGTCTCGTACAGTACCATCTTCTATTATTAAAAAAATCCCATTACCCCACCCACTTGGTCTCGTACAGTATCATCTTCTGTACGAGACCAATTGGGTGGGGTAATGGGATTTTTTTAATAGGCATTTTTTTGGTGTCATAGGTCCGAGTCTTCCACCTGTGGTTGAGTATGTCAAATTGAAGTATGTGCACCAACTGCAATCCGAGTGCTGTAACTGGATAAATGGGGGCTATGGGATTTGTGACGAGTCCGTCTCCTGATATGTGGCTTTGACTGGAGAAATTGGACTTATGACCTTTGTGACCAGTCTAGTTATTGATCGTGAAGCGTACTCCAGCAGACTGACACGGATCTATATGGTTTATTAGAAGTAAGGCAGGTGTTGCTTCACCGAGTGACTGGTGGACAGTGCAGACCCTGATCAGACTGAGCGGATGCGCATCAGAGGCTATGCTCTCGACAATGGCTTAAGGTCACCCCAAATGCCCATCTGTGTAAAACTCACAATCTGTGCCAGAAGTCCAGCTGCCTCCATCTGACCAGGAACTGGTATTATCTGGAACCCCAGCTCCATAGCAACAAACTTCTGTAATGACTGGTAATACTGGCTGCTTGAGGGCGTCTTCTCTGCCAGTACCAACACTTGAACCTTGTTCACCTGCAAAGTAAAGACACAGTACTCATGAACTTGTTGATGTTAAAGTGTTTTGGAAAAATCAACAGATAAAAGGTCATATTTATGTTGGCGTGAACGTCTCACACATGTCCACATGTATCACGAGACCAAACAGACAAATTGATGGAACGTCAAGGACTATACTCTTTCCCCAACCCAAATTGTCTGTCTGTAACGCAGGGCGACTGACAGAAAATTTAGATTACTCTTTTCCTAGCTACATGTTTTGCATAGGCCCAATGATAGGGGGCATAATCAAATTCTAGGTCAACCACTAGGTTTGAAAGTGAAAGGGTTTAACGTCAGTTTTAAGTAGTGTCTGTCTAATTACAAAGCTAGCATCTGAACCAGGCTGGATGCATGGACTAGTTATGTATGAAAACATAATCATTTTTAGCCTCATTATCATGATCAAAGGATTATGTATTAATTGTAAGGACCAACAGATTGCGTAACAGGGTTCCAGATAAGGAATTAGTAACTGAGTCATGTCATTCCATCATTTCTGAAGCAATTGGGTATTTCAAAATCTGAATTTGGTAAAATAAAATCACACTACCATTTACACATCAACAGACAGCAATTATTGAATAGTTTGCTTCAAAATCAAAACATGTCTTGACATTTCATTAGAACGTCTCCTTGTATGAAATACCAATATGTGTTTTCATGGAAAATAAGAAAAATATGCTATACCGGTATTTGTGGTCTGTTTATTGTTTTCTGCAGCATGATAAAGGTACCACAATTTATTTTATTGCTTTTTGATACTGGATACTTCTGATTTTAATTGAGTATGTAAATACGCACCTTATCTGGGGCTCTGGCGTAATATCTATCTACCACTGTTCCACCAAATATTACCAGGTAACAAGCTTTGCATTAGTAGAATAAATACCGGCTGATAACAAATAATCATATCCTGCATTGACTTGATACGCATATCTGGGACCGGGGTTACAACAAATTCAAAACTGACCACTCATGCTGATGTTTCATTAATCGAACAACAGCACATGAATGATGATATTACAGTTCTGATGTCGGAGTGTAATGGCGTGTTACATAAACAAGTGCACAAAGAAAACCACATCATATTTACTTATTTAATAGCATATAAAACATTGCCTAATAAATACAAGAATTCCGCGGAATGTCTCGCCTTGTTCCGCCTTGACCATGACCCTGGGGCCCAAGAAAAAAATATTAATAGTCCTATATTCATCTACATATCATAGTAAAGGGATGTATAAAGTTTGATAACTGTAGCTGATAAGGTGTTGAAGTAATGACCGTAACACAAAAACTTAACATTGAATGATGACGCCGCCGCGGACGCCGCCGCCACCGACTCCGGAAAAGCAAAACCTATGTATCGCTTTCCGCTTTCGCGGGCGAGACAAAAACCCTATACTCATGCATTTTGACACCAAGTTTATCCGACTCGGCTCGGAAAAAGAAGATAAGTGAATGGGTTTAACATGTTTAACGTACTAACAACAGCTTAGCCTAATGTCATGTAGAGACGGGCCCTCAGTTTCAAGTTTCATCCGAAAGACTTGGTTCGAAATACTATGAAAATTGTTTTTTCAAGTCTTCGCGGGGATTGAACCCACAACCTCGGGCATTGCAGTGGAGTCTACAACCCATCCTTGGATCAACAAAGAAACGGTAGGGATTCGTCGGCGAGCCTCGGACTTCGTACACATTTCCTAGCCTTGCCTGATTAAACTTTAGTTGATATCAAAATAAACTAGCTTAGTAGTCTTTATGAACTTAGTGATACCTTCCGCAGTTTGGCAAGTTTCCTCCGAACACCCGTCTGGACAACCAGGTCCGCTTCAGCTGCATACACTACACCCATGTGGCACGCAGGATAAAAGTCAATGGCCCCGAGGTTATCCTCATATAGAACGTTCACACTGCCTGAAAATAAAGAAAATTAATCCAAATTTGGCTTATGGGATTTGTGACCAGTGTAGCTCCTGATCATATACCACACTACTGTAGTCTGATACCAATTTATATGCTTGTTTAATAGAAGCATGACGGGCGTTTCATTGAATTTGATGAAATGGCGAACAGTGTAGATCCTGATCAGACCGTGTAATCTGGATCTGCACTGGTTGAAAAACCCATAAGCTCCATCTCTCCAGTCACAGCCACAAAAAAGCCTTTTATTGGTCACTGACTCACACTGCCTGAAAATAAAGAAAATGAAACTGAAAGTATGATACCCCACCCACCAACTTTCTAGCCAGGTGGAACTCGATGACATTTTGGGCATTCATTCTTACACCAATACTGCACCTTGAAGGCCAGATGATAAATCTGTATTTCTCCATTTTGTACATAAAACAATATGACCCACAGGAACTTTAACAGCAGCTTTTATTGGCGTTTGTGACACAAAATTATTATTTGTTTGGGCCGCCATAAAACCGGAAATAGCTATTTCATAGTTTTCAATTGAAGAGTGCTTTAAAATGAAAGTACAATTTAGAAGTTGCATCACACCATGAAAACCAACGCAAACACACGGATTCATGGGAAATGTGTCATTCTAGTGCCATATGAAACAAAGCATGTTTCTATGTAAATGTTCCAATACACATAAGATAATACCAGAATTTTAAAGAGCACACTAAATTGACTGAACACATGCATGTTTTCAAATGTGCATGTACCTGAAATCGGATGATGCCTAATGTCGGCCAAAATCAACAAATTATAACACATACATATATAATGCATTTTGTATATCACCCATGTGAAGGTCTGCGTTACATGGGCTTCAAGATAATTGACAGCTTTGTCTAGGAGCACTAACAAAGACATACTTCTGCCCAGGGATTCCGCTGGCGATCGCCGATAAAAAAAACAATTGGCTATTAGAAATTACAATTTTCGAAAACAAAAATATATTTTTTTGAATTTTTTTTTTTTCGGAAATTGTAATTTTTATTTTTTTTGAAGTGGCGATTTTTTATTTTCCCCAGCGGAATCCCTGCTTCTGCCCCACAAGAAAATTGGTTCCTCTGGGCCTACTATATACCATTTTGAATTGTTAGCACTATGTACATGATGTACATGATGTAAGCACTGGGATCATTGTTGTAAAAAAAGTTTCAACAATGAGAGAAACGGCGTGCGGCCACGTTCATAATCAGTTCACAGATCTCAGTACATATAATCATGATAATATATTTTCTCATTCTGTATTATGCTATTTACACAGTACTACCTATATATATTTGTATTAGTTATTTGTCATGAATAATATTACATGTCACGCCTGTAGCGGTGCCTAAAATATTGCCACGGCAGATGAAAATATTTCAACTTAAGACTCTTAAAATGGTGTTTCCTATGTTCTACGGCTGAAAATAGTGGCTGCCGTGGTGGTTTCTACGGCTGTGCGTGTAGCATCAGGACTTCAGTTGTGTTTAGGTTTAACAAGACATTAAATCAAACAGATAGTCATGCGGTCAAAAGCAGTCCATAAAAATAACCCAGATGCTTTTAGGCCATATTTACTGTCAGCTAGTCTGTCTGCTTGCAGAACATATTTAACTGATATACTAGCCAGTCTATTTCACAACCCTGCTAATGTAACATTAACATCATTTTCAAGCATAATTGTCTGCTTCAAACAATTCTAATCATGTTTAACTTTGTCATACTTGTCATATGAGACGTAGTTCAAATCCAACTGCTGACTGTTTGAGCCACCAACAAGGTGGTCATAGGACATATATTTTAGTTAGTGCAGATCCAGTGCAGGATTGGTTCAGCTTTTGGAGATATTGGTTTCACAGCATCCACACACAGGTTGAAGTAACAGACCGAGGTCTATAAATACATTAAATATGCCTAGAAACATCAATAAAAAAAACAAAAATAAGCTAAACAAATTTTTCCGCTTAGCTTATTTTTTGTTTGTTTATTGATGTTTTTAGGCATATTTAATGTATTTATAGACCTCGGTCCGTTACTTCAACCTGTGTATCCACATTAAAATATAACTAGCAGAGAATGGCAAACTTCAGGGGAAACATTTATATATACATGTCGTTTGAATCACAGGAGATCGGCATGTTGATAGGATAGTGTATTACACATTTTTAGATATGTATGAAAATTTTAAAAATGTATTCATTCTATTGTCAATGTTTTATAATACATTGACAATAGAATGAATACATTTTATTTTATTTTTTCTACATGCCGATCGCCTGTGGTTAGAATCAATGGTGGTGGCCAACCTACATTGTATATTTCTGTATCTGGATACTACAGATACCATGAGTGGATGAAGTCGGAAGAGTTACAGTTACTGACAGCATCGGAACCACTGACACTGGAGGAGGAATATGAGATGCAGCGATCCTGGCGTGAGGATGATCACAGTGAGGCTCAAACTCATACGTTTGCAAAATTTACAATGTTTTCCGTAAATGGCGTCAAAAGTTGACAAAATTTTCAGTGTACATTCCGCATGTTAATTTTGTTAACTGTTGACTTGTTAATTTTGTTAACAAAAAATTGTAAAGGTATTTAATGAAATTACGCAGATGTCAGAAGATACAAAATCACATGGCATGTCTCATATGTGGTTGTGACTGGAAAAAGGGGACTTATGGGATTTGTGACCAGTGTAGCTCCTGATCAAACAGCACACTCCTGTGGCCTGATAATGATCTGCATTGCTTGTTAGAAGCATGACGGGTGCTTCATTGATCGAATGGTGAACAGTGCAGATCCTGATCAGACTGCGGATGCATAGGCTGATCTGGATCTACACTGTTCGCAAAACCTATAAGCCCCATTTATCCAGTCACAGCCAAATATGGGCTGCTGGCTGAGATAAGGAACATAATTACAATGTTTGATTTAAAGGTACATGCCCACTCAGTAGGCACAAAATGCCAGGTTATAATTTAGGGAGACAAACAGTTTTATATATTCTGTAGATATGACATTTTCTGGCAAAAGAAACATTCATTTACCCTTACCCCACGTATTGATTGGCATTATTATACATTTTATATCAGACAAAATATTCCACATTGGTATCATGGGCGATAACTGTGTTTCCTTAAAATGTTAACAACATTACTATTTACAGAGCTCCAGTTAAGGTGCGTAATTTGGAGGTAAATTTCTTATTTCTCCATCAAAAATAGCAAGTTAGGAGTGCTTTAGAATCGTCTCAATGAGACGATTCTAAAGGACTTCCAACTTGCCATTTTTGATGAAGAAATAACAAAATTTCACTCCAAGTTGGTCAAATTACGCACCTTAACTGGAGCTCTGTATTTATTCTCTGATGTGCAATGATCATACTTTATAATCTTTCAAACTTATTATATTGTCAGGTGACTCATTTAATTAGTATAAATAATTAAAAAATACCTTGCCTCATTTGCATATGAAAATAGTGACACAATTATACACTTATTTGATTCCTATAAAGAACATTTTGTGCCTACTGAGTGGGCATGTACCTTTAAACAAATATATTAAACTGTATTTGACCGGTGTATCCGATGTGGTGATGGTGCCTGGTACTATATCATGATGCTGTATGTGAATATTGAATGCTTTTAATTTGTTTCAATGTTGATTGTATGGTGCTCGCCAGCATATAGTTACATTCCTGTCTGTATATAATGACCTTCCTTTTGACATAAATTTACAATCAATCAATCACCAAATTAACCAATCAATCTCCCCATACTGATGCATTCCCACCTGTATACATGGGCGGATTCAGGGGGGGGGCGGACCCGGCGCTTGCCCCCACCTAAAATTCGCCGAGTAAAGATTTTTTACAAGTTACAAGGCACGTTTCATGCCAAGTGCCATGTATTCCATGCATTTTTCGTCGTTGTCTTATTGTTTCAAAATTTAAACGTTTTCAATCAAAAATCATGTCTAAACATACTGTGACAGTGTCAATAGTTTGCTCCAAAATGCGCCAGAACGCAGGAAATGCGATGTAGATTTCAGAATGCCCCCGGACCCCCCTAGCGCTATCACGAGCTCCGCTCAGTTGACTATTTTGCAATACTTGACTATATTATCGCACGAGCATAGCTCGTTCGATAATATAGTCAAGTATTGAAAAATAGTTACGCCCCCCCCCTAACCCGAAATCCTGGTATATGACCATACTGTTAAACTGATGTAAATCCCCAATCAATCAATTAACAAAGTTGACAAAGATCTTTAAAATGTTAAACAGTATCATGATTATAATAATGTTTTGTTTCTTTTCTTCAGAATGTACATTTATACTGCTATCAGAACAGCTGTACAGACAGACGGGCAATGATGAAATAGGTAACTATATGTTAATGTGACCTGCACTGAGACAAACTAGCTTCCAGCCCTCCAGATAAAGTGAGAATTGGCGCTTTTTATGCACTTATTTTAGTTTACTACGCATTGATTATAAAAAGTGGGAGTACAAAATACTCACAGCAATGTGAAAATACGCATTTATTTTCAAATTGTGTAGTGAAAATACTGCAATACATTTGAAAATTTACTTAGTAGAAAAAAGCTTTTTACATCTCAAGTAAGTGAATGTTTCACTTTGTTTTATGTTTTGATCATTTGTTCCCTACTTAATAATGAAGAAAATCAATAATACATAAAGGTAAAATGTGCATTGCATTAAAAATCAGGGGGTATAGTGCTCTTTATACACAAATCTTATCTGGAGCCCTTGCTTCTCCATTGCTTAACCAGTGACTGTGTAGCTCCCGTCTGACCTGACCAACTAGAATACTCATGAGCCTGATAAATGCCTAGAATTATCCTTAGGATCATCAGGCATGCTTTATAGAGAAATCTGTAGGCTTAGCCGCTATGATCAGACTGTTCAGTGATATATACTGATTTGGGGCTACACTTTCCACAAAGTCAATAAGCCCCTTTTGTCGCTGCATAATTCTATGACTTGCCATTGCAAATAAGTGTCTTATTTGTGACTCTGACTGGAGAAATGGGTCGTATGGGTTTTACGACTAGTGTAGATCCAGATCAGCCTGTGCATCCGTACAGTCTGATCAGGATCGATGCACAGGCTGATCGAGATCTGCACTGTTGGTGGTCATTCCATCAATGAACCACCCAGCATGCTTCTAGTAAGCAATATAGATCTCTACAGCGTGCTATTCAATACATGTACATAAGCCCCATTTCTCCAGCCATAGCTACATATGCTTTATAACCCGAAAGCCGGTTTATGCAAACAGTGCAGATCCAGATGAGCCAGCTCGTAACGAGCCGTCTCATCAGGATCTGCACTTTTTGTCTCGCTCGCGAAAGCAGAAAGCGAGACTAATGTTTTGCTTTTCTGGAGTCGGCGGCGGCGGTGGCGGCGGCGGTGGCGGCGGCGGCGCGGCGTCGTCATCATTCAATGTTAAGTTTTCGTGTTACGGTCATTACTTCAACACCTTATCAGCTACAGTCATCAAACTTTATACATACCTTTACTATGATATGTAGATGAATATAGGACTATTCTCGGGGCCCCAGGGTCAAGGCACCAGGGTCAAGGTCAAGGTGGAACAAGGCGAGACATTTGATTCCGCGGAATTCTTGTTGAAAGTAATTTTCATATTTTTGGGAACAAAAAACAACCTTTTCATAAATGGACTAGTCTGAAAACCATTTTGTGACGGTTGGATTGACGCATTAACTATTATATAACCATTATCTTGCTTGTGTATGACTATACTGTTGATCGAACATAAAACCCCAATCAATTAACCTTTCAGCCTCCATGGTGGGTGATGTGAACCTATTCTTCAATGACCCTGACAACTTGACCTCCGCAGAGGTCGAAATCATGATTGCAGGTAGGTGTTCAATTATTCTATGTTTATCGCCAGACCAACCCAGTCATCGCAACAATGATTCGCGGGCTCGTCCATTTATAAAAAGTGTTGGTGTTTTTTTTTCTAAGAAATATAAAAATTACTTGCAAACAGTGCAGATCCTGATGAGACGGCTCGGTACGAGCCGGCTCATCTGGATCCACTCTGTTTGCAAACATCACAATAGAGGTATGTAGTGTTGGAAGGGTTAACCATAAAATATTTAGTGGTTGGTCCAAATATAGAAACAAAATTGCTACCCCGCTACGCTATCTACACAAGGCAAGATTACTATCGTAGGCAACTCCTGTAGCTAGTCCAAATATAGTTTGTAATGCAGAGCTCCAGATAAGCTTTGTGTCCAAAGCGTACTATACCCCTGATTTCAAAATCCTTGCGTATTTTACTTTTACACATGGATTATTGATTTTCTTCATTACTCAATAGGGAACAAATGATAAAAAAATATAACAAATTTAAACATTCACTTATTTGAGCTGCAAAAAGCAAACACTGTTACTGTTTGCTTTTTGCAGCTCAAAGAAGTGAATTTTCAACTTTATGACAGTATTTGCACAGTGAATTTTCAACTTTATGACAGTATTTGCACTACTCAATTTGAAAATCAATGCATATTTTCACATTGTTGTGCGTATTTTGTACTCCCACTTTTGATAATCAATGCGTATTCAGCTAAAATAATTGCGTAAAATACGCCAATACGCACCTTATCTGGAGCTCTGGCAATGATCAACGTTTGTCATACAAGGTGACAAAATTGGGGCTGCTGGATGTGATGCTTTGTGTTTGGGTCACTGTCCATGTTATTAAGCTCTTTGAACATGTTATCAAAGGTTTTGAAACTGCCACAGAGAACTTGTTAGGTGACGAGGTTTGCTGTAATGTATGATGATGTGCTTATGCAATATATATAATATAACATATTTATATGCTTTAATATGATAGTTGTTAAACTCGACATGGTCTTGTTTCTTTTGAAATCAGTATAATATATACATGTATGTGACTGACTGGTGAAATGGGGCTTATGGGGTTTGTGACCAGTGTAGCTTCCGATCAAATAGCACTGTTCTGCACAATAGCACAATCCCCATGTCTCCAGTCAGAACTGCATAACAAATTGATTAAGTACTCTTGCAAGATTCTCCATCGTGTTGGATACATGTATCATCATTATGTATTACAGAGTCAGAGGTCAGAGGTCAAGGTCTTGGGAAGGAAGGATTGCTGACCATGATGAGATATGGTGAGGCGCCACAGCAGGGACGGATCCAGCATTTTGGGAAAGGGGGGGGGGGCGAGTTGTCCTATTTTTGAGCTCCATTGATATGCTAGGGGGGTCCGGAAATATTTTGAGATCAAGATGTCTGGAAATGCACTTTCCTGTGTTTTACGGCATTTAAATTCAGACCTCCAACTGGTGGTAAATTGTGATCTATGTAAACTCCGCGTGGCTGAATGGGGGGGGGGGTGCAACTCTGTAAACTTGACAACTGAGCGTGTTTAATTTTGTTTGGTTTCACTGTAATTTAGCTATAATTATACTATGTGGCTGTGAATTCAGAAATGGGGTTTATGGGTTTTGCGACCAGTGTACATCCAGATCAGCCTGTGGAATGTATTGATATTTGTTAAAGGTAGATGCCCACTCAGTAGGCACAAAATGCTCTTTATATCAGCCTGAGAGACATCATCTGAGACATTTTCTGGCAAAATAAACATTCATTCACCATTACCCCACGTACTGATTGGCATTATTATACATTTTACATCAGACTTAACATTCCACACTGGTATCACGAACGATAACCGTGTTTTCTTAAAATGTTAACGGACATTGCTATTTATATTCTGTTGTTTTTTTTGGCTTTGCAATTATCATACTTTATAATCTGTCGGAAATATTATTTTTTCAGGTGACGCATTTAATTAGTATAAATAATTAAAAAATACCATGCCTCATTTGCATATGAAAATAGCCTGATACCAACGCGCGTCACTATCAGTAAAATAAACATTACCAAATGATTATATCTGTATAGCAGGCACTCATAATCTTTACAACTGGTGGAATAGTGACACAATTATACACTTATTTAATTCCTATAAAGAACATGTTGTGTCTACTGAGTGGGCATGTACCTTTAATTAAGAAATGATATCTGGCATTAAAAATTTGTAATTTGTAATTCAAGAAATGTACAATGGATACCTCTGTTAATTTCGTCTGCAAGAAAATACTGCTATCCATCTCATAGCCCAGGTTAGGCTGTATCATTTAAAGACCAATTGATATTATAGATATATGTATTATTGTTACTGTCATCTATGGGTATTATTGCGTTGGTGTAATGTTGACATAAATTTGTTGTTGCAGGTATTGAGAAGTTGAACATTACCCAATACACAGCAAAGATAGGCCTTGACAACACACCAAGTTTGACCATGTTTGACCGATTGGGCTTTACTGAGGTATTCACTATTTTATCAGATACCTGACAGTATTGACTATTGAATATGTGGCTGTGGCTGGAGAAATGAGGTTTATGGGATCAGTAGCCGATTGTAAAGTATACTTTTCTAGCAAATGAGGGAGTAATCATTTATTTTTCCGGAAATGCATTATTTCATACAGAACTAACGACTGCATATTTTTGATGATTAAAAGTATGCAGAATTATTAGACTGAATTTATTACATAATCACAGCCATTTTGGCTGTGATAATTATGTAATAAATTCAGTATAATAAAAATTAATAAATTTATCCTTAAATTGAAAATTTCTCCCACAATGTATACTTTGCTAGAAAAGTATACTTTGCAATGTTGGTGAAATAGGCTACAGGTCAGGTGTTTCACTGACTTCATGGCGATCAGCGGATGTACAGGCTGGTTGCAAATCGGTTCTCAGGGGTAGAATACAGGACTTCATTACTTCAGGTTGTGAGTTCAAAACCTACCCTAGGGCATGCCAAATACTTTCAGAGTATTTCCATCCGACTGGCCTGTCTGATGAGACTTTAAACTGTGGTACTGTCCCAATATGACGTTAGCTGTTCCTGGGTATTTAAATCCCATTCATTTAATTTCCGTGTCTCCAATCACAACCACATGAGATTTTGTACCTTTGGACATCTGCGTAATTTCGAGAAATAAGTTTACAAAATTTACAATATTTCCCGTAAATGGCGTCCAAAGTTGACAAAATTGTCAGAGTACGCTCATGTACTCTGAAATTTTTCAACTTCTGACTTTATTTACGAAAAATATTGTAAATTTTGTAAGCGTATTTAACCCTTACACCGCTATCTTAATTTTTCTTGTCTGCTGTTTATTTTCTAGTTTCCATTTTTATCATCAAAAACATGCTTCGACAGCACTTTAGAATACTTTACAACATGCTTTGACAGCACTTCAGAATCATTCTTCATTGGAAATGATTCTGAAGTGCTGTCAAACATGTTTTTATTGAGAAATAGTAAGGCAAGATATAAAAGAAACAGCAGATGACAATTGTTGTGTGTAGCGGTCTAAGGGTTAATGAAATTACACAGATGTCCGAAGGTACAAAATCACATGGCGTGCCTCATACATGTATGTGGTTGTGACTGGAGAAATTGAAATGAAATGGGATTTAACAAAGTGCTGTATCCGGTATTGCCGATGAGACTAATGTAACACAGACAAACCTGAACTTAAGAACGACCTCCATTTCGTGAACATCAGAGATGCAGATAAGCTGCGTATTTCCTTAAATACCCAAATAAAATTGCCAAAAACCCAATTGAAATCGGATGTAGCGAGTATCAAAAAGCAATTAAAAAATTGTGGTACCTTTATCATGCTGCAGAAAACAACAAACAGACCACACATATGGCATATTTTTCTTATTTTCCATGACAACACATCTTGGTATTTCATTAGAGACAATTCTAATGAAATGCCAAGACATGTTTTCATTTCGAAGCAAACTATTCAATAATTGCTGTCTGTTGATGTGTAAACAGTAGTGTGATTTTATTTTACCCAATTCAAATTTTGAAATACCCAATTGCTTCAGAAATGATGGAGTGACAATACTCAATTACTAATTCCTTATCTGGATCCCTGGAACATCACATTATTACCTAATACCATCATTGTAATGAAGCGCAAACACGTTCGCGTTCCTTTCAATGAAATTAACATTACACATGCACAATTCATACTATAAATGTTACCTGATAAATAGAATACCAATATAGTGTCGTTCATATCATATTTATCAGGCTAGGCTCCATTTGCCATTTGTTAGCATTGCCTGATAAATTTATACCAACAGCATGAAGATAGCACATGCCTTCTATCGCTATTTACCTATTTCAGTTGTTGGATGATCTCCCTTTGACCCCTAAATTTCACAATGTATTTATACCCCCGCCCCCCCCCCCCCCCCCCGCAACAAAGTTGTGGGGGGTATACTGGAGTCCGCTTGTCCGTCCGTCCGTCTTTCCGTCTTTCCGTCCGTCACAAAACTTAACAATTGTAAATTTCCTTTTAACTTCTCTTTCCCTTTGCGGAAATCTTTCATATTTTACCCGCCCCTTCTCTGACACTCATACATCATTCTGCAACAAACCTACGACCCCCATTTATGCCAGGGGTCAATGTCACGGACTTATAAACTTAGAAAAAAACTAAAACTTAACAAATGTAAATTTCCTTATAACTTCTCTTTCCATTTGCGGAATGCAGTGATATTTTACCGGGCCCTTCTCTGACATTCATACATCATTCTGCAACAAACCTACGACCCCCATTTATGCCAGGGGTCAAGGTCACGGACTTAGAATGTCTAGTTTGCTTTTTTCAATTGGAACCACCATCGCACTCTCCATATATGCTGACATAGTCTTTTATCTGAAAATGATAGTGTGCGAGCTGGAATTCATTCTAGGTCAGGGCTGACGCGGGCGTGGGTATTCCGTAAGCCCCTGCTTACTGACAAATCTAGTTTCTATAGTAATACATTGGGTTAAACACATTGACTGATATTGTAAAAAACTCGGCTTAGCCGTTTCTTATGAAATCAGTAAAGGTGTTTAATAAGTCATAGTAAATAACCACGCATGTAATATCCTCTATGTGTGGCTGTGACTGGAGAAATGGGGATTATGGGTTTTGCGACCAAGCATAGACAGGGCCATCAGAACAGGCCCGACATGTCCGGCGACTGCCGGATCAATAATTTTGATATATTTGGAATTCATATATGAAAAAAACAATGGAATGTGAATATTTTGTTTACAATTTTTCTCGTTCTCATCAGAAGTCTTATGTTGTTACCACTCAACTGAGTGGTGACAATATACACTTTGGGTGGGTAGCGGGGGCAACCACTAGATTCGCCAGACCTGAAATTGCACATTCATGTAGCCTGACGATCTATATTGCTTGTTAGAAGCATTATGGGTGTTTGGTTCATGGAATGGTGAACAGTGCAGATCCTGATCAGACTGTGCGAATGCACAGGCTGATCTGGGTCTACATTAGTAGTCGCAAAACCCAGCTGATCTCGATCTGTACTGGTCGCAAAATCCAGAAATAAGCCCCATTTCCCATGTCACAGCCACATTTAAAGAGAATCATATTGTCATATTTTCCAAAATGCAAATGTAAAGACATAGTAAGGGAGATAATCACATAGTGTATGTATGTGTTTTCAGGTGTCAAGAAGTGAGGCATTTAAAGAAGTGACATTGGAACTGCCAATCACACCAGAGGTCACTGCTGCCATCATGGCAGCCACGCCCCTATACAACATCGATATCTACACAACATAATATGTGGCCGTGACTAATAAAGAAATTGGGCTTCTGTCATTTGCAGCCAGTCTAGAACATGTTCGTGTACGGAATTCCTGAAGCATGTTAAAGTCCTATAGTAAGAAGCGGATAGTCATATTTTTTTCAGAATAATTTAATGTAAAGACCTACTAAGCGAGATAATCACATGGTGTATGTATTTGCAGGTGTCAAGAAGTGAGGCATTTAAAGAAGTGACATTGGAACTGCCAATCACACCAGAGGTCATGGCCACCATCATGACAGCCACGCCCCTATACAGCATCGATATCTACCCAACATAATATGTGGCCGTGACTAAAGAAATTGGGCTTCTGTATTTTGCAGCCAGGTTAGCTCATGCTCGTTTCTGGAATTACTGCAGCATGATAAGGACCTACTATGCACGACTGGTGTTTGACAGGATGAATAGCGGATTTGCATGCTGATTCAGCTCTACACTGATGGTCACCACATCCATCAACACCATTTCTCCAGTGATAGCCACTGTGATATGACCAACACCATTTTGCAATATTGACATGTACTTGTTTTTACAATTCGGTTTACTAGTATTACACTCTGTCCATTTTACATGCCATCATTAATTAGACTGGCATCAGACTGTTAAATCCTTAGCAATGCTAAGGATTTAACAGTCTGTTAAGCTAGGCTTATGGGATTTGCGACCAGTTTATCCAGATCAGTCTGTGAAACACCCATCACCCTTCTAACAAGCATAGATCGTTGTCAGGCTACATGTGTGTGCTATTTGATCAGTAATATGTAGCCTATTGCACCAAGATTGCAAAGTATACTTAGCTAGCAAAGCGTACTTTGAGGGAGAAATTTTCAATTTAAGGATACATTTATTTATTTTTATTATACTGAATTTATTACATTATCACAGCCATGTTGGCTGTGATAATGTAATAAATTCAGTATAATAATTAAGCATTATTTTAATCATCAAATATATGCAGTCGTTGGTTCTATGTGAAATAATGGATTTCAGGAAAAATCAATGATTACTCCCTCAATACTTTGCTAGATAAGTATACTTTGCAAATTTGATGAAATAGGTTGCTGGTCACAAATCCCATAAGCCACATTTCTCCACTCACAGCCACATTTTAGATTCAGATCAAATTGCTTCACTACCAGTGTGATCAGGGCATCCACTGTTCACCATTCACCATGACGTCATGATGACCAGTGCAGACACAGTTATCTCGCGCATCTGCTCAACCTGATCTTGGTGTGCACTCTTCTCCCATTGGATTCGGTGTTGTTTATATCGGATTCACAGATCAGTGTCTGTTTCTCGTGTCGTGATGTGTTGATATCCGAATGGTAGAGCATTGGAGGTTGTGGATTCAGTCCGTGCCTTACAACACCGCCTGTGCTAATCTTGCAAATATTTTTTCAATTTCATTGTCGAAAAATACTTGCATATTGTGCTTGAATTCAAGCAGCTTGATTGGCTGCGCCTGAGCTGTGCTACAGCTCAGGCACAGCCAATCAAGCTGCTTAATTGGTAGTTGATATTTCCAATAGATATTCAGAAACGCTAAATCGTGGAAAGATCAACGCAAGCGGTTGTGTACTTATGAAACATATGTTCATAGTATTCCCATGCCACCTGACCGTCGAATGAGACTTTTAAGCCAAGGTCTCGTCTCTCTATGAGCTTACTCGTAGCTGTTGTTGTGCCAATACTGTTATGCCAATAAACCCATTCATTTTTGTTTACCATTCTGGGTCTGACATACATATTATATGTACATTACATGTTTATAGATACAAAAATGTATGAAGTATAATATTATTTCAAATCTCAAGTAATCAATCCATGATAAATATCATGTATTTATTGTATTTATTGTAAAATGTTCACAGGGCTCCAGATAAGGAATTAGTAATTGAGTATTGTCACTCCATCATTTCTGAAGCAATTGGGTATTTAAATATTTTAATTGGGTAAAATAAAATTACACTACTGTTTACACATCAACAGACAGCAATTATTGAATAGTTTGCTTCGAAATGAAAACATGTCTTGGTATTTCATTAGAGACAATTCTAATGACATACCAAGATGTGTTTTCATGGAAACTAAGAAAAATATGCTATATTTGTGGTCTGTTTATTGTTTTCTGTAGCATGATAAAGGTACCACAAATGTGTTATTGCTTTTTGATACTCTGTACTTCTGATTCCAATTGGACTTTTGGCAATTTTAATTGGGTATTTACGCAAATACGCAGCTTATCTGGAGCTGAGTTCATACTTTAGCATTGCTACAATACTTACATCCCAAGCCCACACCGATAAGCAAGTGAAGTAATCATTCGTCCGTTATATTTGCATTAAGGTTTTTGTTGGTCAGTCCAGGCGGCGGCTGGTGGTATATGTGAGCCTCTGCTCACTTGATATAGTTCCTTAGTAACTTGAATATTTCAGCACAATGTGTATATGGGTGATACTTCGTTTCCCATAAACCACACGTCTGAACACCCAAGGCCAATATCACTGAAGACTGATTTTCATTTTATTAACAAGGGTGCCAGTGATGAGCTTCTTAAAAACAATGTCCTCGTTTCTGATTGATACTGCTTGATGCTTTACCAAGTCTTGTATTAGAAAATATAACAGACGAACAAACGGAACTACGACCGATTTCGATATACAGGGTCCGGAATAAACACGTTATGTTGTATTTGACAACATTGTGTGTTAAACATGCTGTCCCCAGTAGTCAGTAGTTCTAGGGGAGCCATTCTTGATATTACAAGTAACCATGGTAACTTAGTCATAAGACTGGTATCTAATGTACACACATGCGGAAAATAAAACGGATTTCAGTGTGTCGTTCTGTAATTTGTACACAATCTGCTGCGCAATTTATACACTACCGCCTGTGCTAATCTTGCCAATAGCTGTCAATATCTTCATTTCAAAATACATGTACTTGAATAGTGTGCTTTAAATCAAGCAACTTGCTTGACTCAGTCTGAGCTGTGCTACAGCTCGGACTCAGTCAATCAAACGGTTTGACTGCGAGTTGAGATTGTCAATCGATGTTCAGAAACATTTCAATCTTGGCAAGTTTAACGAAGGCGGTTATGTAACGGCGTCTATTGCACTAGAAGCATTTCCTGTGTACAATAGAGACACCACATTCCATGTACTCCGCCTGAGTGATACACATCCTGCAGAACGTGGATAGGGACGCCAGGATGGAGCCGCCTATCCACACGGAGTACCGCCGCTCCTTTGGCGCCACGATCCGCACTTTAAGGTCCGCCGGCGCCATCTTGGTTATCTCATTCAACATCCGTTGTGCCATGCCGGGAAACAGCGTAGTCCCGCCGGAAAACACGATATTCGCGTACAGGTCCCTCCTAATATCAAGGTCACACTGCATAATAGATTTGTGTAGAGATTTATGTAAGCCCGCCATTTCTAATCCAAGGAACCCCGGTTGAAATAGAACTTCCGGACATCGGAACCTTTCGCTTCCGATCGTGACGATATTTCCGTCCGGAAGTTCATACGTCTTTTCAAGTTGCATCGTGCTGTCGGCAATCATTAGGTGGTCTTCAAAATCTGGAGCCACGTAGCAAAGTTTCTCTTTGATATCACGAACAATTTCTCTCTCCGCAGACGTCGTGAACGAATAACCGCGTTCTGTAAGAATCTTCACGAGGTAACTCGTCAAATCTCGCCCAGCGAGATCTATCCGGCGAATGGCGTGTGGCATTGCGTATCCCTCGTATATGGGTACGGAGTGCGTCACGCCGTCGCCCGAGTCTAAGACTATGCCGGAGGTGCGGCCGGAGGAATACAAGGACAGCACAGCCTGGATGGCAACAAAGAACGCCTGGTGCTTGAACTTCTCGAACATTATCTCCATCATCTTCTCCCGGTTCGACTTCGGGTTGAGCGGCACCTCTGTAGGTATGGATATACATGCACACATTTACGGACTTGGATAATAAAAATATAAATAATTATATGAAATGCACCCACACTACTAGCTGTGCTAATCATGCCAAGCATCGAGTGAAATTCGCTACGTACCGTGCTGGAATAAAACAGTGTAACGTAACCGCAACTAGCTGGTACGGCACACAATCGTAGCATCTTGGCAACGGTCCATACCACAAGACAGATTGTTGTGCCATCCAATATGGCATGCTCGTGCCGTTATACATTGAGATCTCTTAACAAATATAATTGAAAGGAGTCGATTCTGTCAATATCAGTTGAAAACCGTGAACAAATGTGGGGAAAACTATAAAAACAAAATGAAGGTCGACTACAAATTCGTAGGTTGGGTCGTTTGTTCGCACTACCATGCATTTGCGCTGTAGCCTAATATCAAGCTGATCGGTAAGTTTTGTGTGATTTAGTGTTGTCGAACCTGTAAGTAAAACACTGTATCAACCTGCAAGTAGCATAGTGGTGTTTAGTGTTTTCTAACATGTAAGTACACGTACATGTAGTACATGTATAATTAGATGTGGTCAAGTAACTGTAAAAACTGGCGTATCGTCCGTCATGTTCGAAGCCACGTGCCCTCATCTAGCGGTTTAGTGCTTTCCAACATATAATCAGTTTTGTGTGTGTTTAGTATTTACTAACCTGTAAGTAGTATAGTGTGGTCCTCGGGCGCCACCCGCAGCTCGTTGTAGTAGGCGTGCCACCAGATCCGCTCCATATCGTCCCAGTCCGTGATGATGCCGTGCTCGATCGGGTACGTGAGCGCCAGCACACCGCGCATGCGCTGTGCCTCGTCACCGACGTAGGTGTCATGGGGCTGCACAACGTCCACCATCACGTTCTAAAACGAACACACGAGGGGCATTCAAAAAGTGTTATTTATAAATTATATTAATTAACTGTCATGTGAAGCGGAATGTGCTTTTGTGTTTGTTTATTTTGCAATTATTGATTCATTATTAATCGAGAAATGTCCGCGGTTGGACGGATGTTGTACACGTGATGTCTGATAGAAATGCATATTGACATGAGACAGTAGATTGAAACAGACATATTGACCCGTGGGCGTGGCTTCTAGACAAGAACGTGGACAATATATTAAGGCCGAATTGATTAGTTACGTGAAATTATTCATCCAATCAGCATTCGCGTTACATACCACCCAGCGTTCTTAACAAACGTGGCGGTTGAAAATAGAGTTGCCGAGATATCAGACAAAAACGAATAGAACTATTGAAGACAGTAACAGCATGAAAACAATTAGTAATGACTTACCAGCGGACACCATGCCTCGACAATTTTATTTAGAGGCGAAACACACCTAGGGCATTTCACCCAAGTATATATCCACGTTATTCTCCCACGAAGACGACCCATATACTTTGTATGCCCCCTATGCGATAGCATGTGGGTATATTGCGTTACTCTTGAGGTTCGAATTCCGTACGTCCGTCCGTACGTCCGTCCGTCCGTGTACTAATTAGAAGAAATAACTTTCAGAGAATATTGTTAGGTAGGTCTGTCTTTTTTATGTATAGTCAACATCTGTTCAGTCAGAAAATATTCTCAGTTCGATATGTATTTTTAGCTCGACTATTCGAAGAATAAGTAGAGCTTATGTTGTCACCCCGGCGTCGGCATAACTTTCAGAGAATATTGTTAGGTAGGTCTGTCTTTTTTATGTATAGTCAACATCTGTTCAGTCAGAAAATATTCTCAGTTCGATATGTATTTTTAGCTCGACTATTCGAAGAATAAGTAGAGCTTATGTTGTCACCCCGGCGTCGGCGTCGTCGGCGTCGGCGTCGGCGTCACCGTCACGCCTTGGTTAAGGTTTTTAGTCAAGCTTGTATATGGAATACTACTGGCCCTACACCCACCATACTTGGACAACTTCATCTCCTAGTGATGTACATCAATAAACCCTGTTCTGTATTTGACCTTCACCTACATTTGCTCTTGAATTACTTGGTTAATTCCCCTTGGTTAAGGTTTTTAGTCAACCTTGGTTAAGGTTTTTAGTCAAGTTTGTATATGCAATACTACTGGCCCTACACCCACCATACTTGGACAACTTCATCTCCTAGTGATGCACATCAATAACCCCTGATTTATATTTGACCTTCACCTATATTTCCTCTTGAATTACTTACTTAATTCCCCTTGGTTAAGGTTTTTAGTCAACCTTGGTTAAGGTTTTTTTTCAAGCTTCTACATTGAATACTATTGTGCATCCACACACCATACTTCGACAACCTTTTCTCATAGGTATGTACATCAATAACCCCTGATCTATATTTGACCTTGACCTACATTTCCTCTTCAATTACTTACTTAATTCCTTTTGGTTAAGGTTTTTAGTCAACCTTCTATATGGAATACTACTGGCCCTACACCCACCATACTTGGACAACTTCATCTCCTAGTGATGTACATCAACAACCCCTGATCTATATTTGACCTTGACCTACATTTCCTCTTGAATTACTTAATTCCCCTTGGTTAACGTTTTTAATCAAGCTTGTACATGGAATACTCCTGGCCCTACACCAACCATACTTGGACAACTTCATCTCCTAGTGATGTACATCAACAACCCCTGACCTATATTTGACTTAATTCCCCTTGGTTAAGGTTTTTACTCGACCTTGGTTAAGCTTTTTACTCAAGCTTGTACATGGAATACTATTGTGCATACAGACACCATAATTGTACAACCTTTTCTCATAATGATGTACATCAATAACCTCTGATCTATATTTGACCTTGACCTACATTTCCTCTTGAATTACTTACTTAATTCTCTTTGGTTAAGGTTTTTACTCAAGCTTGTAGATGGAATACTCATGGCCCTACACCAACCATACTTGGACAACTTCATCTCCTAGTGATGTACATCAACAACTCCTGACCTATATTTGACCTTGACCTACATTTAACCTTAAATTACTTACTTAATTCCCCTTGGTTAAGGTTTTTACTCAACCTTGGTTAAGGTTATTAGTCAAGCTTGTACATGGAATACTATTGTGCATACAGACACCATAATTGGACAACCTTTTCTCATAGTGATGTACATCAATAACCCCTGATCTATATTTGACATTGACCTACATTTCCTCTTGAATTACTTACTTAATTCTCTTTGGTTAAGGTTTTTACTCAAGCTTGTAGATGGAATACTCATGGCCCTACACCAACCATACTTGGACAACTTCATCTCCTAGTGATGTACATCAACAACTCCTGACCTATATTTGACCTTGACCTACATTTAACCTTAAATTACTTACTTAATTCCCCTTGGTTAAGGTTTTTACTCAACCTTGGTTAAGGTTATTAGTAAAGCTTGTACATGGAATACTATTGTGCATACATACACCATACTTGGATAACTTTTTCTCATAGGGATGTACATCAATAACCCCTGACCTTTATTTTACCTTCACCTACATTTAACCTTGAATTACTTGGTTAATGTTTATATTCAAGCTTGTATATGGAATACTTCTGGGCCTACATCAACCATACTTGGACAACTTCATCTCCTAGTGATGTACATCAATAATCCCTGACCTATATTTGACCTTGACCTACTTTTATCCTTGGATTACTTAGTTATCTCCCCTTGGTTACGGTTTTTACTCAAGCTTGTATATGGAATACTCCTGGGCCTACAGCAACCATACTTGGAAAACCACGCACCTACGTCCAAGGTCAAGGTCACTGTTGAAGGTCAAAGGTCAAACCTATTGAAATTCCCTTCCGCTCTATATCTTCTACACCGACGCATGGATTATCAAATGGCTTGGCACAAATGTTTCTCATGATGAGAAGGTGTGTCGCGATCAATAACCACGCACCTACGTCCAAGGTCAAGGTCACAGTTGAAGGTCAAAGGTCCAACCTATTGAAATTCCCTTCTGCTCTATATCTTCTACACCGATGCATGGATTATCAAATTGCTAACCACGCACCTACGTCCAAGGTCACAGTTGAAGGTCAAAGGTCAAACCTATTGAAATTCCGTTCCGCTCTATATCTTCTACACCGATGCATGGATTATCAAATGGCTTGGCACAAATGTTTCTCATGATGAGAAGGTGTGTCGCAATCAATAACCACGCACCTACGTCCAAGGTCAAGGTCACAGTTGAAGGTCAAAGGTAAAAAATATTGAAATTCCCAAATGGCTTGGCACAAATGTTTCTCAGGATGAGAAGGTGTGTCGCGATCAATAACCACGCACCTACGTCCGAGGTCAAGGTCACTGTTGAAGGTCAAAGGTCAAACCTATTGAAATTCCCTTCCGCTCTATGTCTTCTACACCGATGCATGGATTATCAAATGGCTTAGCACAAATGTTTCTTATGATGAGAAGGTGTGTCCCGATCAATAACCACGCACCTACGTCCAAGGTCAAGGTCACAGTTGAAGGTCAAAGGTCAAACCTATTGAAATTCCCTTCTGCTCTATATCTTCTAAACCGATGCATGGATTATCAAATGCCTTGGCACAAATGTTTCTCAGGATGAGAAGGTGTGTCTCGATCAATAACCAGCACCACGCCAAAGGTCAGTCTAAGGTCAGTAGTTGAAGGTCAAAGGTAAAAGGTCAAACCTATTGAAATTCCCTTCCGCTCTATATCTTCTACACCGATGCATGGATTATCACACTATGCCCAGGGTCAAGGTCACAGACTCGATGCGTTTGAAACCTTAACGCTCGGCTAAATGGTTTTTAATCAAAAATGCCTCGTTTTCTTTGGCTGCCAGTGGGGGTATTCGTTTGCCGACAGGCCACATTTCTAGGTTCCCTTGGTTAATGTTTTTAGTCGACCTTGGTTAAGGTTTTTATGCAGGCCGCAGCCACCTTCTATGTCAAGCTATGTGTACATCGACAACCCTCGTAGTCGAGCTATGCTGTTCTCCTACAGCTCTTGTTTATGTAGAATCCTATTTTCAAGAGGTCAGCATCCATTCAATCGCATAGTTTTACGCAGAAATTTCTCGATTAATAATAAAACAATTATCGCCCTTTTGTTTCGGTCGATACGTGGTTTTATCAACCGATAAAACCACGTATCGACCGAAACAAAACGGTGATAATTGTATAATATTGACGAACCACAGAAAAATGTTCAGTGTTATTATTGATGAAACAGTCCTCTATGAGTACCAAGAATAATAATTTGAATGTATACCTACACTAACTACCTCGTAGTTTCAGGCAGTAACTACAAAACTCTCATACCGTCCGCAGCATTGGTTAATTGCCGCAACCAGCGTGTAAAGTTTAACCCTACCTCGTAGTTGCGGGTAGTAACTCTGCAATACTCTGCATTGGAGTTTTGCAGAGTTACTGCCCGCAACCACCTACCTCGTGCCTGGGACGCCCCACAATGCACGGGAACACGGACCGCGGTGCGTCCTCGCCTGCAAATCCCGCCTTGCACATCCCGGACCCGTTGTCGATCACGATGGTCGACAAATCGTCGTCTCTTAATCCGTTCGTAGCCATTGTAAGCGCCGATCGCCTTTGTTAAGCAAAGATCGGTCGTGTAAGTTATCGGTCGTCCGCGGTATTCGCTTGCCGTGCTTCTTAAGTGGCTATCATCCGTGCTATTTTGCAGTCGTCCGTGTTATTTGTTGATCGTGCTTGTTA
Organism: Conchocele bisecta; assembly: GCA_029237695.1. Classification (NCBI taxonomy): domain Eukaryota; kingdom Metazoa; phylum Mollusca; class Bivalvia; order Lucinida; family Thyasiridae; genus Conchocele; species Conchocele bisecta. Next base: position 103,863,995 of record CM055267.1, on the reverse strand, counting down.
ATTAGCGTTTGTAATTGTTACTTTGTGGTCGTATTTTTATTTTTGCGATTATCTTATGTTTTTTTTAAATTTGCGATCGTCCCTAGGAATGGAAAATTGTCCCCGCGTTACTTGTCAATTGTCCGCGTAAATACTATTGTCAAAAAATGTGCTTCTTAATTCAGATGAGCATGCTACTTTAAGTTAGCGATCGTCCGTTTAATTTTGCGATTGCCGGGCGTTTGGTGATCACACATGCACATATATAGTTATATTTTCGCTGGTTTGTGCTATATTTATGTTTATCTTCTATATTTCTGACATAATTCCATTCTAAATTCGGAAAATCCAGCAGTACAGCCTATTGAACTATGTAAAAATAAATGTATTTAATTGATCCTACATGTAGCATCCAAGCACACATCAAACGATGTTTGATTAGCACATATACGTGTGCCACATATTTACAAAATATAATAAACTGTCCTGGCTTCTGAACACGAACAAGTCATTTCATTAATACTGTGATATGAAGTTTACAGTTTCCGCGCCATTGTATGGGCGTGGCACGGCGATACCTGCGCTACATTGTGTCGGTATCGATTGTCAGGAACCCGATACTATACATGTACCTGCTCCTGTAGAGAGTCGCCTATCATTTGGTATACTTGCCAATACTGGGGTTATTGCCTATGCGACTACTGTCTGTTTCACGAAAGCTGCCCAAATTTTACGGCCATATAAACAATTGAAAAACAATATTTTTTTCGATAATATTCAATTATAGGAACATTTAAGAATGAACCTTTTAATTTCGTGAACTTTTTTCAAATATTGATTTTATTGCGAAAAAACAATTTTCCCATGTTAACTAATATTTCATCCAAATCCGTTACATAATAAGGAAAAAATGAAAGGATACGTACTTTGCATTGGAGGGCTTCTGGAAGTTTCAGTACGTGTTGTCGTTGTTGCAACCACGTGATCATACATCTTGATTTCGAACTGATTACATATATTTATTGTCCATAATTGCAGTCAACATTAGGCGACATGGTCACAGCTTATCGCATGCGGCATTGTGTTGTATTATATGACACTCTAAGTACGTCATATGCAATGTACCGAAAATGTACAGTGGAACCTCTCAAAACCGAACACCCTAGGAGGTACCCAGGGTGTCCGGTTTGGAGATGTTCCACTGTAAATCTGACATGTTAGCACTTCATGACACATTCTAGTATTTTGCAATCATGATACGTCATTGTAATCAGAGATGCATACTAGAGAAACACATCTGAGTTAAACATCCATATGTTCCCGAGTGTCCGGTTTAGAGGGGTTCATGTACTAGCTTTTCTAAATCAATATCGCCGGAATACGGAGATACGATAACGCCGATACTCTCGCATACTGTACAGGAGACAATAGCGATGCCACCCACTGTACAATGACGCAGATGCTGTGAAATTGTTTCCATGGAAACGCAGTAAACAAGGATATTAATCAATTCACAAAACAAATTCGTGAATCACCGTGTTATTAATTCACCTGAATATGGTGGGTGTCAGGCGGGAGCATGCGATGGGTAATTTAACGATCGGGATTCATGTTTACCGGAATCCCGAACGGAGACCTGGTTTGACCCTCAGGTACGTATTGTATGTGAAGGTTAAATCTGGTCGTACCCCTTATCACAGGTTGAAGTACCGGACCGAGGTCTATAAATACGCTAAATATGCCTAAAAGCATCAATAAATGAAGAAAAAAAATAGGCTAATTTGTTTTTGTTTACCCCCTCCATATACATGTACTCCATATTACAAGGTTGCTTACTTTTTAATAGGCCGAACCCGGACGGTCTCGAGACAACGGACTCTGACGAAACGTCAATCGAGTTATATCATTGTGCCTATTGCAGAAGTTGGGACAATGTTAGTATTCCGCAACGATATATTCCCCGATGCGCTATGTCAACGCGTTTTCGAGCCATGTTTTCCAATCACCGTGTGCTTCACCGATGACGTTATCGCTAAAAGTACAGTCGTTGTTACACTACATATGATTGGTCGATAACCGCGGAAGGCAAGTCGCCAGCTGGTGAGATGACGTCACACGGAATTCCGGATGAACATAGAGTGTCATGGCTTCCCGAGAAATGATAGAAATGTCTGTGCGATTAAATTGTCTGTCGTGACGCACAGGACGGGTATAAATGTAGGTTTGATCAAATTTTCGATTGGAAACAATGTTTTCTCTATGCAAAATGTTTCTTTACGGGCGGGGACGACGTAAAAGTGTATTTTGAACCCAATGTTTACTCCTTTAGATAGCAGTATTGGCCTCGGAAATGTGTCCGTTCTTTCCCGACCTAGCAATGATGATACTTTTTTTTAAATCAAAACAATCGATAGCTCGAAAACGCGTTGACATAGCGCATCGCGGAATATATCGTTGCGGAATACTAACATTGTCCCAACTTCTGCAATAGGCGACAATGATATAACTCGGTTGACGTTTCGTGAGAGTCCGTTGTTTCGAGGCCGTCCGGGTTCGGCCTATTAAAAAGTAAGCAACCTTGTATAATGGAGTATATGGAAGGGGTAAACATAAATTGTTTATCTTATTTTTCTTCTTCATTTATTGATGCGTTTAGGCATATTTAATGTATTTATAGACCTCGGTCCGTTACTTCAACCTGTGCCCCTTATATGAGTAATATGGCTATTCCTAATGCTATTACTTTTAGGGGACACCCACAGGACACCGATACAGTCTATGTCTGCTTAATTGTATGTGTTTATTGTCATCTCTCACCGTTGATAACGTCTGTTCATGATCGCAAATCACATATACCTGTTGTACGGTGATCATATGTTTGATTTACAGTGGAGCCTCTCTAAACCGGACACCCTGGGGACCTCACATGGTGTCCGGTTTAGAGATGTTCCACTGTATTATACTTTTCATGAATAAAGTCAAACGTGGAAAAAAAAGATTTTGTCAACTTTTGACGCCATTTACGGAAAATATTGTAAATTTTGTAGACGTATTTCATGCAATTAAGCAGATGTCCGAAGGTACAAAATCACATGACGTGTGTCATTTAGCTTATGATGCATCCAATGTAAATGTCGGCATGGCTACACAGCACAATGCCCATCTTGCAGCACAACCTGTCTAATCCACAGGTGTCTGAAACAAATGGCAGGTCAATATCGTCTTTAATATAAGTGCAATTTATATGTTATTCGGTTTGTATGTGGATATATGCACGAGTTCGCAGCATGCGATATTGCGCGGCGGAACGAGTGACATATATCCACATACAAATCAAATAACCTTTGTAGTATATAGGTACATCACTCGCAATTTATATGCGCCTCAAAATGTACAAAATATAAATAAAATAAACAAATTAGTGGTGATATAGATATAGATAGAGAACTAATTTACGAGATAAAACGTAGTTCCACCACTGACCAATATGAACTCACGAGACGTCAATGTGTAAATATATTGACGTCTTGCGGTCCATTGTGTTTGAATGGGAAATGAAAGTGCGTATATAATAATAGAAAGTAGATCATCAGGCGATTGTTTTCTGGCTCCTGTGGTCTAACCCTGACGCCGTGGGGAACTCTCAGGATGCCCGGTATAGAGAGATTCCACTGTAATTGACCACGTAGGTGTATATCAGAGATAATATCCAAAAATAGAAGTTGCATACTAAGTTCAAGATGGCCGCCGTCGGACATAAACAGGATTTATTTTCCCAGAATACACGCATTTTTAAATCTGCGAAAGGAACGAGTGCATGCACGATTTATATACATGTACATACAGTATATATAACGGGCACTAAATGGTTGTGACATTGTGACGGAGTATCGATATTAATTCAGTTTATTACAAAAGAGGAAAGTATACCGTCATTTTTTTTCCGACACCCTTGGAAAAAGCTAAAACTCAAAGTCTTAGCTTTTTCCAAGGGTTTCTGAAAACGTAAAAAATCGGCCAAGTCAATACATATACCCGGCATGCATCTGTAATAGAGGAAACTTAGTAGACTTTCATCTTTTGCAATAACTGAATGTACAGCATCCGACTCCTTAAACCGACGATTTTGGCGTTTGCGCATGCGCATTGATTTCATATTGTCAAATGTATCCATAAAGCCCCAGCTTCCTCATTTATAATTCTAGTATTAATGCCGCCCAATAAATAATCGTAATACAATGTTATTGCGCCCATATGTGGCTCTGACTGGATGAAGGGGGCTTATGGGATTTGCAACCAGCGCAACTCTTGATCAAATAGCACACTTGTATAGCCTGATAGCGATCCATATTGCTTGTTAGAAGCATACATGGCGTTTCATTGATGGAATGTCGCGCAATTCAGATCCTGATCAGACTGTGCGGATGTACAGGTTGATCTGGATCTACACTGGTCGAAAAACCCGTAAGTACCATTTCTCCAGTCGCATATCTACATAAGCAACGACTGTATAGTGTATGCTGTTAACGTGCGAGTTTAACTCTTATGCTGCATGTAAATGAGACCGGTTTCCCGTCAACAGAGACAGGTAGATATACATGTACATTGTACATGTATATGTATTAGATAGACTACTGTCGGTTCCACGTTTTGCTGCGGACGAACTTTTGGACATTAAACACATTAAATCCAAAAAAAGTATTTAAATGTAAGCACTTTTTCATCAATGACAAAAATGTAACCCTCGCAAAAAAAAAAATATTTGACGAAATTCCGTAAAATATTGATTTTATAGCGAGAATTTATTTTTCCAGGCTATGGGAATTTAACAGGGGCCATGATGGGGGCTAAATATATATATATTTTTTACATTTCTTTTATTTGTGGAGCGATTTTCAAAATTTTCATTTCAAAGCTATATAGACAGGTTTCGGCTTCAATTTCCAAAATGTTTCGTTTTTTGACTGCGCCCCCTATTCTTCTGCTTCTTTTTCCCCCATATTAAATTCCCATAGGAAATTCGTTTTTTTCGCTGTTAAATCAATATTTGATGAAATTCCATCAAACACAAACATTTGGGGAGGGTGACTTGTGTTATTGGTGAAAAAGTACTTACATTTAAATAGTTTTTAGATTTAATGTGTTTAATAGCCAAAAGTTCGTCGGCAGGAACACGTGGAACAGACAGTAGTTGCGAACGGTAACTCTTGCAATCTACTCCCGTACCGTCCGTACGGACGGTACGGGAGTATATTGCAAGAGTTACCTTCGCAACTAGTATTAGGCGTACATGTACATGTAACGTATGATTATATTGCTGCACCAGTATTTATGTTCGTTAAAATACATAAAGTCGCATTTAATATTACAGTTCTAGCGAATGCACTCAATGTATACACATATGAACATCAATTGCAATTTGCGCAGGTACTCTGTCAGAGAGGCATACTGTGTGCATTACATGTTCATAATAAACCCTTAAACGTGTGTCCTTTAGTAATACAGGTAGTATTGCCCTATTTCACAATCCTTGCATAAATAAAGACCCAGTGCCAAATATGCTAATTTCCACTGTAATGCCACATTGTTATTTCTTATAAGCAAGCTCTTCTTAAATGTTAGGGATTAGTTACAGTGCATGTCTAACCGTTATACATGTACCTTGCAATGCATTTATACTTATAAGCAAGCTCTTAAATGTTAGGGATTAGTTACAGTGCATGTCTAACCGTTATACATGTACCTTGCAATGCATTTATTAAGATCGCTAAACGGCTATTACATGGAACTAGATAACAAAATGTATATCTCATTGTAACATGAAGTAAATTTGTTAGCTTCATTAGTACTTCAATTTATATTTTATAAACAATATACATAGTATTTTACGTGATATTTATAGTATAAATATCACGTAAAATACTATGTATATTGTTTAGAAAATATTTACCATATGTTTTTATTTGAATGTTTTGCGTAATGTAATATCTTCTTGGATAATGATGAATGTCAGTGATGACTGATGGCGTAATACAGTGCAAAATACTGTTTATATAGTACAATGAATAACTGTATATGGATCTTACTTATAAAATATAAAATACAGTCAAACCTCTCTAAGCCGGACACAGGGAAATGTTAGTTCTGCTTAGTCCATTGCCACTTATCTCCGATGATAATGAAAGTTCGCAATCGCAAAACACCCATGCGTGTGTTGACGTAGTTATATTTCTGTTTTACAGTGAAACCTCTGTAAACCGGACACCCTGGGTGTCCGGCTTAGAGAGGTATCACTGTACATCCCACACGTGTGTATGTTTCATCCGGGTTAGATATACAGTGTACATACATGTATGGCCATATACGAGTCGTTGTACTCGGTGTCTTGATAGCGGCATTATACATGCAAGGCTACACAATGACTTGAAAGAGTACATTCGTGAAATTTTCCCTTGTCAAGAAAGATATTGGCTATGCAGTTACCCATGATTAGCATTGGGGCATAAAACCGAAATATGGCGCAAACTAAACATGCATATCACTGTATGTGTAAGTATGTTAATTATATGTTGTCAATATACATGTAGTATTGCTCTAGTTTGCATTACTGCCACACGCGAAGTATTTGACCATGACGCAGCTGCACAACTGTCTGCCGATACCACACGATGCTTAATTGTTCATGTGTCACTCGGCGTCATGTAAGTGACATCACATGTCACCGAATGGTCTTAACATCCGCCCGGCGGCACCGGCACCAAAGGGAGAGTGGGTGGCCAAAGGACAGGATTGTCAGACCCAGCAGGAATACGTCCGTCTGAATAATATAGAAAACCAGTAGTTTATTTTTCCTGAAATGCATTATTTCATATAGAACTAACCACTGCATATATTTGATGATTAAAAGTATGGAGAATTATTATACTGAATTAATTACAATATCACAGCCAAATTGGCTGTGATAATGTAATACATTCAGAAAAATCAAAGTGAATAAAGTTATCCTAAAATTGAAAATTACTCCCTCAAACTTTGCTAGATAAGTATACTTTGCAATGTTGGTGAAATAGGCTACTGGACATTGTCGTTTTCTTGCGGTTGTCATGTGGATGTTCGTGATCGTGCCGCACAATGAATAGCAAATACATATTACGTAAATAACTGTTCAGTTATGTTTTATATATCGACCAGCGGATGGTGAAGGGCATATAGTGTTACCGACGTCCGTACGTCCCGTCAAAACATTAGCACTCGAGTGACTGTCTTATAATTTCTGTTTTCTTTCATGAATTATCAAGTGCTTCATATTTCAAACGTTTTCCTTCTGATGATCCTCTATCATTTGTTGGCAACTGCAAGATTATTCGTCTCCGCTAAGGCAATGCCAAGGTCAAATACTTAGTGCAATTAAAGCCTTCACGCTCGGGTAAATTTCATGTAATTATACCGCCCGCAACGAGTTGTGGGGGGGGGGGAGGGGTTATTCTGGAGTCCGGTTGTCCGTCCTTCCGTCCGTCCGTCCGTCACTAAACTTAACATCAGAGAAATATTGTTATAACTTCTATTTCCTTCATCTAAAATGCTTAATATTTCACACATGCATTCCTGTAAGGCTCTACTACCATACCGTGCCAAATCCACGACCGTCCAACCCCCGTTGATCCCAAGGTCAAGGTCGAATACTTAGTCGCTTTACAAAACTTAACATCAGAGAAATATTGTTATAACTTCTATTTCCTTCACCTAAAATGCTTAATATTTCACACATGCATTCCTGTAAGGCTCTACTACCATGCTGTGCAAAATCCACGACCGTCCAACCCCTGCTGATCCCAAGGTCAAGGTCAAATACTTCGTCTCTTTACAAAACTTAACATCAGAGAAATATTGTTATAACTTCTGTTTCCGTCATCTAAAATGCTTAATATTTCACACATGCATTCCTGTAAGGCTCTACTACCAAGCTGTGGCAAAGCCACGACCGTCCAACCCCCGCTGATCCCAAGGTCAAGGTCAAATACATGGTATCTTTACAAAACTTAACATCAGACACATTTGTTATAACTTCTATTTCCTTCATCTAAAATTCTTAATATTTCATGCATGCATTACTCTAGGGCTGTACTATCATGCTGTGACAAATTTACAACCGCCAAACCCCCGCTGATCCCAAGGTCAAGGTCCCAAGGTCAAGATCCCAAGGTCAAATACTTGGTCTCTTTACAAAACTTAACATCAGAGAAATATGTTATAACTTCTATTTCCTTCATTGCAAATTTTTAATATTTCATGCATGCATTCCTCTAAGGCTCTACTATCATGCTGTGACATATCCCCGCTGATCTCAAGGTCAAGGTCACATACTTAGTCTCTTTACAAAACTGAACATCAGAGAAATCGGTTATAACTTCTATTTCCTTGCTCGGATCTGCTTCACATTTCACACACGCATTGCTCCAATGGACCTCTACCCAGGCGAATTGTACCATAGTTGACCATGGTTTAACCATGGTTGACCATGGTTAGCCAATGGCCATATGACCGTGGTCAACCATGGCCAACCATGTCCATCATGATAACCATGGTCCAAATTTGACATTTTCGTGAATTGGTCATAGGGGAGATCCTATAAACATCCATGGTGAACCATCGACAACCATGGTTGACTGACCATGGTCACTTATAACCATGGTCTGTCATTTCCAGCCATGGTTGACCATGGTCAATAATCCATGGTTGACCATGGTCCGTCAATGATGGTTAACCATGGTCATCGACTGTGGTTGACCATGGTCGTCGACTGTGGTTGACCAAGGTCAAGAGCAACCATGGTCAGAATTTGACATTTTCGTGAATTGGTCACATGGGAGATCCTAGAGAAACCATGGTCGACCATGGCTGGATATACACGGTTGATCATAACCATGGTTGACCGTGGTTAATTAGCCATGGTTGACCATGGTCATCGAATGTGGTTGACCAAGGTCAAGAGCAACCATGGTCAAAATTTGACATTTTCGTTAATTGGTCACAGAGGAGATCCTAGGAAAACAATAGACGCTTGACCATGGTTGACCATGGTTAGCCATAACATGGTCTGTCATTGCATTATGGATAACCATAGTTAGCTGTGGTTGACCATGGTCAATAATCCATGGTTGACCATGGTCAGTCATCGATGGTTAACCATGGTATGTAACCATTTATCACCATGGTCATGTATCATTGGTATAAAACATGGTCATGAGGGACGAAATAAATCATGGTATGCAAGTGTATGTATACACAATGTCGGACATTCGTGATTATGGAACCAGACCCGATATTACAGTGTTCACCACTACCAAAAATTATAATAATTTCAACACAAATGGTGTATGCTGTTGGGAAACCAATTGTGCTCGCAGAGGACTGTTTCGTGAATGAACGGTGTTTGCATGTCATTAAGGTGAAATCTAGTGATACGACAGTAGTAGTGGAAATATCAATGATATCTGAAAAGGTTTTCCCAATTGTTATTGACAATGATAATACATTTGTAAGTAGGATGCCCAACATTTTAGGACATAGCATTTTAAAGTAAGACAAAAAAGCATACCTAGGTAGAGTTAAATAATCGCTAATGAGTGTGACATTTACAAACTTGACTCTTACTTATAATACAATACATCTTAAAAATGCCACACCAAAAATTGTCAGCGTAAATATTGGCTGTAACTGTTTTGTTTATTAATGGATCTGCATAACTTTTGCATATAATAAACTAAAGGTAACGTTTTGACAATATTTAACATACATGTATTTATAGGATCTTCAACCCCAATATAACTGTGTAAGAAATGTTGGATACAAACTGGTGAGCTTTGGCATTTTTCTACTCTACCCATCTCAGAGCTTTCAATAAGGATGAAAGTAACAGGATGTTTTGAAAAAGTAGATGCCAGGGCCTGGGAGGGGGGTTTCCCCCTTTCTGGAAGACGGGGGATGCGGGGGTACTCCCCCGGAAAATTTTGAAATATATTAAGCCAAATGATGCATTCTGAAGTCAATTACATATAATTGTGATACATGAAAATTATACCTTGAAAAGGTGTTCAAAAAGAAAGAAAAGAATTCTCCTCACACTTTGGTGTGCATATGTATTTTTGTATTTGGTTTAACAAAGCATGCCATGGCATATTTTATTAAACACTAGAAAAATGCCTGCCTATGACCGAACACTTACAGCACCTGCCGAGCGGGGAGAGGGCCTGGGAGTGGGGTTTCCCCCTTTCTGGAAGACGGGGGATGCGAGGGTACTCCCCCGGAAAATTTTTAAATATATTAAGCCAAATGATGCATTCTGAAGTCAAATTATATAATTTGATACATGAAAATTATACCTTGCAAAGGTGTTCAAAAAGAAAGAAAATAATTCTCCTCACACTTTGGTGTGCACATGTATTTTTGTATTTGGTTTAACAAAGCATGCCATGGCATATTTTATTAAACACTAGAAAAATGCCTGCCTATGGCCGAACACTTACAGCACCTCGTTTGAGATGGGGTAACAACTAAGTCTAAGCCTAGTAAAGCAATCTAATGGGAATACATCTGCACCATGGGGTGGATATAAAAAAAAACAGCACTGAATTTACAATATCCTGATATACATGTACTGTCAAATATCCTTACCAGGTAAGGGTATTTGACAGTACATATCAGGATATTTTGACCACAATCACAAAATGGACCTCTGATAGACAAACCCTAGTTCAAAAACAAAAAAAAACATTAGGCTATAGGCATGCCTATTTCATATTATCTTACTACGATTTATAATCAAACAACAAATTGCGAAGAAGTTTCACAAATTCATTCAGAAATACGAGTATCACGGTTACTTGTAACCACCGTTTAATGGGGATAACAACCGCAAACATTCATTGTACTTGGGACCTACTACGTGCATAGATTTACCTAAAGATAATATGGCAAAGGCACTAGAAAGGGGTGGGGGAGTTGTTGTACATAATATATAAAGCAAACGCTACCGGAATCTGCGAAGCCAAACTGTAGTAAATCAGCCTGTCGTTTACGCTTCTTCATTTGTGTTGTTGTTGTTGACGCATACTGTTGATGCCGACTTTATTGTATTGTCCGACGCGCAGAGAAAGGCAACGTGAAGCTCGCGCATCAGAAATAAATAAAAATATGTAAAAAAAAAATGTATTTTATTGTATGTTCAGTAATATTGTAATAGTTATGACTCCGTTATGAGATGCAACTCTATCTTCTACGAACTATACCTTTATATCGGCATTCTTATTCCCGGCGTTGACAACACAATTTTACCAGAAAGCGGGTGAAATTGTTTTGACCAGCACCCAAAATCAAGTCTGCGGAAAAATAATTGAACTCGGCAGTCCAATATTGTACATTGCGTACTGTATGCCAACCGGGAACCAACGCTCAAAGGGACCAGTAAACATCGAGTTTGCCTTCTCGGGTCACTGAAGACGTAATTTACCCGGGATTTTTTTATTATTTTTTTCATTTTTTTATTTTTCTGAACGAATTATAGGCGGCGATATTTGAGAGAATATGCGGCGGTAAACCGCTGGCTACCGGCTACTATTGAAAGCCCTTATATTCATCTGTGTTTTTTTGTGGCCAGCTGTGCGATATTTTCACCACGAGAAAAATGCGGTTTTGACCAGTGTAGCTCCTGATTATATAGCATGCATCACTACTGGATGCATGGGCCATTAATTGGTAATTAAATGATTTTGTTTAAATGCCATTAAAAATGCCATTAACAACCTCTTAATCATGCACACTTTAATGGCCACAAATATGCAAAAAATTAATGGGCAGCCATGACAATCCCATTAAGTTATAATTATCAGACCCCTTCATTTTGTTGGTTACTGGATGCAGTCGGTTATTGGTTAATTGTTTCATAATTTGGAACTCAAAATGTTCTTATATATTTAAATGATACATAGACTAGTCTTAATCCTTTCTACCAGTCTACTTCATTGCTTTTGAAATATCGTACTGTGGTTTGATTGTTGACTTACATATTGAAGTAATTCCCGTTTAAATCCTAAATAATTTATACCATCTGACATCTTAACTTCTAGTTGTTGTTGTATGTCTGTAATTCAGGCGCTTATTTTTCGCCACGATCTCTGCAGCCAAAGACTGCGAGAGCATTGTTCCGACACATAGGTGTGTGCATAATCATACGTGTGTGTGTGTGTGTGTGTGTCCGTCCGTCCGTCCGTCCGTCCGTCCGCCCGCCCGCCCGCCCGCCCGTCTCCGTCCGTCCGTCCGTACGTCCTCCGTCCGTCCTCCCGCCCGCCCGCCCGTCCGCCCGTCCGTCCGTCAATACCATTTCAATACCATGGTCGATTATGATGAAAAAGGACGGTTGACCATGGTTCAACCATGGTCAACTGTGCTTGGCAGTGGTTGACCATTTCACCTGGGTACCACCTGTGACAAATTCACGTTCGTGCCGCCCCCGCTAAGCCCAGAATCAAGGTCACAAGCCCACACACTTGGACAATTTTACATATTTAGGGGTACATGGGCCCACGCGGGGGGTATTCCGTAAGCCTCGCTTACTGACCAATCTAGTTTGTGTTTCTTTTCACATACCTACTTTATATTTCACATGTGCATAGTTCTGATGGTCGGCTGTCCACGATATTCTGGTCGTATGTGTTTTCATATGTGCCTTCCTTTTCATTGGCTACCAGAGTTGGCATTCGTGTACTGACATGCCACATTTCTAGTTATTTAATGTGTCACTTATTATGCTGCGCTGACCTTTATGCCGTCGAAATCACAATAACTATAACAGTGACATATAAGGGAAGCGATGCGATTTTGTACTGCAGAAGATGTGCGATATTTCATGAACTGTGACATTTTCTTTAAATAAGATCGAAAGTTTCTCACGAAAAATATTTACAAAATTTACGATATTTTCTGTAAATCGTAAATCGAAAATTGATGTACATGTAATTACAAATGCAGAATTCAAATTCCGCATTAGCTCTGAACATTTGGTCAACTTTCGATTGACACAAACTGTTGTAAATAAATTCGCATGTCTTGTCTGTATTACATTTTATTTGGACTTTAGATACAACCGCTACTTGAATGTCATTGACTAGGGGAATAGAACGTAACAACTTATGTCAGTAATCTCACGCTTCAGTGTTCCTGTGTGTAGAGCCAACTATTGTTCATCGACGACTATCGTTCACGTGTATAATTAAGCCTGGCTTCAGAAATGGCTAAGTTATTTTCCCCGGCTTAATTATACACGTGCACGATAGTCGTCGATGAACAATAGTCGGCTCTAACATCAACGACTATTGTCGACGACTAATGTTCACCGGTAGTGAAGTTTCTTAAAATTTGTCTCAGTTGTTCAACGACGCCCAGTACAGGTGAAATGGCTTCAGAAATGTTTAAGTTATTTTCCCCGGCTTAATTATACACTTCAACGATAGTCGTCGATGAACAATAGTCGGCTCTACACTGTGTGTTCAGAATATACACACATGTACATGTAATCCCAATTTCAAACGATTTACATGATTCTAACCACCACCCCTGCTCGTGAGTAGCCTATCCACATCCAATCACATTGTAATATGTTCATTCATTCATGAGCTTTCATTTTGTGACATTATTCTTGTCACCATGTTGTGATTTCGATGTTACGTCATCGATGCAAGTCATACAAATCTGCGTGAGTATTGGCGTACACATTTGTTTGAATCTGGAAAAAAATGTAAAAATAAGATCTACAATCATTTTAATCAGTGTGAAACTACATTCTTCAGAATTCCTTGGGGATATAAACTTTTAAACATCCAACAATACTGTCAGAAGGCCTTCTGTCATTCGTTGGTTGCAATTGGACGTATAGTTTATACTCGATATATACTGAAAATAATGCTATTGATTCATATATATACATTGTTGTCACAGATTGTGTATACATGTTAAAGTAAAACTAGTTGAAATGGAGATATTTACATGTAAGTGCGCGCCATTGTAAGCCTCTCCCCAGGTAAAGAACCCGTATTGCAGGAGTGCTACTAAACCGCCGCTGACATGCACTGTACCATATAGGATGCCGAAATACTTGATAGGAAATCTGCAAGGATAAATGTGGTTAAATGTCAGATTATATTCCATCATTAGTGATATATATGGACAATTATATAGTTCACCATTCTAACCGGACACCTGTAACGATATGGCTTGTTTCTGAGGCTTTATATCGGTGTGACAGACATGTTCACTTGGTGATATAGAGAATAGTAGGTTAGTGCCGTGAATGGGAAAACATAACTGGTAAGGCTTAGGAAACGGGATGGGCTCGGCAGAGCACGGGATGAGCCTCGCCCATCCCGTTTCCGTGCCGCGCCAGATATTTTTCCCATTCACGGCACTAACCTACTATTCTATTTATCTCGTCAACACCTACACATGGCTTTTAAATGCAAAACAATACACCATTCACCACACATATTGATACGCAGTGATTAGGTCGTATTGACAGGATATCAAAAATGTTTCACGGCACATACATACTGTGTTGACGGGATAAAATGCTCGTTGTAGCTGGCTGAAACCAGATCATTTGGTTAAAATGTCATCCGTGGAATATATAAGGCAGTGTGTTTGGGATGTCTAGTGAGTATACAAATTTCTCGCTTAGCAATATACACTCCGGTTGTTGCTGGTTGTAAGGTTGGACCCACGCAGGGTCGCCCTGGGGCGCCATTTGGTAGTCTAGGCACGGGTGCCAACCCGGGACTCTTAGATGTAGGCTAATTCGACTATATGATCGATTGTCGTTAAAGTATGATTGCAAAGCTACTACGTTGTTCGTCTTATAGAGGTTCCAGACAAGTTGTAACTCAGATGGTGCAACTCAGAACGTTACACAGTAACAAGTTATAATTGCATTATTTATACTGTTGAATGCTGTCATTTTCAAAATAGATAAACATTGGAGTAAAAAACGTATTTGTATCGGGCGGATAAAAAAATATCCCCACTTTTCAAATTCCGTTATAGTATTTCAATATAATTTATCGTAGTAGCAATTAATGCAATCATCTCATCTAACGGTTTCGACTCTGTGCTTGTAATATTACCCTTGCATAAACAAATCATGATCCAAAAATGCAAATATCGGAATTCATTGAATACTAAAATAAAGTCAACACAGTAAACCGTCATGTCAACGTTTTAAACACCAGGGGTCCGTTTCACTAAACTTCGTACGACTAAAATGTTCGTAAGTGCAAATTTATGATGGTCTGTAAATTTTACATTAGCAATGTTTTCTTGTAAACAATTATTGTATTTACATTTATTGAGCATAAATGTAAATCCATCAATTGAAATGTCCAGTCGATCCTAAATTTGCACTTACGACAATCTTAGTCGTACGAAGTTTAGTGAAACGGGCCCCAGAACATTCCTCTGTTTTGGATGTGCAGACCTATACGCTATACAAACGCGCATGTCTGATGTAGACTGATATGCTTTATGTGCAAAACATTTCCAGATGTCCATTCCAAATTCGTATTTTCTGTGGATATTATCAATATAGGGTTAACTATTACAGTATTGTAATTTTCAAATTTGCGGCGTATAGCAGAAAATGATAGGTCGGAAAATCTGCTAGCGTCGCCATTAAACAAGTTTTCCGACCGTTCATTTTCTGGTATACGCCGCAAATTTGAAAATTACAATGAGGTTAACCTATTTCTAATGCGCTCCTTTACTATTGGCGTAGGAATATATATTGAAATATTTTGCGACCGTTCATCAACAATGATATACCTGTAATGTATGACCATCAGCCAATCAGATTGCGTGATATTTATAGAGTGAATTACAATCTGCATTTTTTTCTGTTACTCAATGCTGCCAGTGTGGATGTGCGATTTTGAACCATATGATGCTGTAAACAATATATCTCACAAAAGCCTGAAGGTATAAACTTGTAATTTGACTATATGAATATACATGATGGTAGGTTCCAGACAGGAATCCAAACTTCAACTGGCACTATTATCTATAGAAGTTGCCAGACAATTTTTGATCAACCCCCATTCAATTAACTTCGGCATTTTATGTTTTGGATCATGCTTTCTCTTCTCTGTCACCACAGGATTATTAAAGGTACATGTCCACTATGTAGGTACAAAATGTTCTTTATATCAGAAACATCATCGGATCATTTTCTGGCAAAATAAACATTCATTCACCATTACCCCACGTATTGATTGGCATTGTTATACATTTTATATAAGACGTACATTTCCACACTAATATCAGGGGTGATAACCGTATTTCCTTAAAATGTGAACGGACATTACTATTTACCCTCTGTATTTATTTTTTGGTTTGGAATGATCATTCTTTATAATCTGTCGAAAATATTATTTGTTCAGGTGACGCATTTAATTAGAATAAATAATTAAAACATATTATACCTCATTTGCATATGAAAATAGCCTGATACCACCGCGCGTCACTATCATTAAAATAAATATTAATAAATGATTATATCTGTATAGCGGGCACTCGTATTTTGTAGAACTGGTGGAATAGTGACATAATTGTAGACTTATGTAATTCCTATAAAGAACAGTTTGTGCCTGCTGAGTGGGCATGTGCCTTTAAGGACACAGAGTTGATACTTTCAAATATCTGAGACAATTGCATGAAGTGATATGCTGAGAATTGTACAGCATTATTTACATACTTTCTAACATATGAAATGTAAAAGTTAAGGTCTAATTTTGTACCCACTAGATATAATTTAGATGTTATCGCGTACGGGTGCAAAGTAATATTCATTTAGACAACAACAATCAGGGGGTCGTTTCACTAAACTTCCTACGACTAAAATATTCCTAAGTGCAAAATTATGATAAGTCTGTAAATATATTTCACATTAACAATGATTGCTTGTAAACAATTATTGGATTTACATGTATTGAGCATAGGCTGCATATGCAGCCTATGCTCAATAAATTTAAATCCATCAATTGAAATTTACAGACTATTCTAAATCTGCACTTACGAACATTTTAGTCGTACGAAGTTTAGTGAAACGGGTCCCAGGTTCGCTGCACCTTAATATCTCCATAGGCGAAAACCGGTGTACATTGAAGGATGTCGAGGAAATGCTTAGTCTAGTATACGAGGCACATGTGTACACTCGCACTTATAGCTAGTATATTCAATGGCCAAAATGATTCGGGGCGTGGTAGATAATATAACCTATGGTATAACACGTGGTGAATGCTTTACATACAAATGTACCTCTTAATATAGAAGAACATGTCGGCCAGTATAAAATGTAACGCGTATTATACGACTTTCTATAACACTTCATGTATGTGATATAATAAACCTTGCGATGTGCCCACATATGAAACAGGAACAATAGATCCGTCAACAGGAAACCGTCGGGTGTGTGTATTTTATTCACGTAAGCCTCGTTTGCAGTGGGCGAAATCGATCGCGTGGCATAAATTATATATATTCGAAACATAATTGGTTTATTCTATGTATTCCCATGCCCGAATCAACTCACAATTCCGTGAGAAAGGCGACCGCTATACTGAAGAGGAAGGATTTGCATAGCGTCATAGTTGCGAATATCACATAGAGCATATTGATGTCGTCGATGAGGACAAGGGTGGACATGAGTACGGCGAGGCCACATGTGATCGACAGGGGCAGGATGGCCGGCATCACAGTCTGGTATATACGCGATCTTGATTTGCCATCTGTAATGTTGCATAGTACATGGTACGAATACATATTATTGAATACCAGAATAGTGTCCGCTGACATCAAGTGTATCAGACAAGGATAGGAAACGTGTAGGAAACGTGATACCAAAATACCTGTAGCCTATTTCACCAACATTGCAAAGTATACTTTTCTAGCAAAGTATACTTTGAGGGAGTAATCATTTATTTTGCCTGAAATGCATTATTTCATATAGAATTAACGACTGCATATATTTGATGATTAAAAGTATGCATAATTATTATACTGAATTTATTACATTATCACAGCAAAAATGGCTGTGATAATGTAATAAATTCAGTGTAATCAAAATTAATAAATTTATTCTAAAATTGAAAATTTCTCCCTCAAAGTATACTTTGCTAGAAAAGTATACTTTGCAATGTTAGTGAAATATGCTACTGGTATTGTATTTATCAGGTAACGTTTTATGCTAGCAGATATTCAAAGGTAGCATTATTTTCTTTGCAAAGAAACGTGGACAGTTTGCCATTACACTGACATCATTCATCTTGTGACAGTCTGAGACCAATGACCAAATTCAGTTTGTTGTAACCCGGATATTCGTATGTAACCAATGCAGGATAACACAATTTGTTATCGGTCAGTCTGTATTCTATCTGCATAGTGAGTTACCTGAAAAATAGTGTTATAAGAAAATCGGTGAATGATGTGATCAATCAATGACCATATGCATGTATCACAGAGACGTGTTGTACTCGTCATGTCATCCACAAGGAGTGATGTACGGTTCCAAGTCGAGGCTACACTACTCGTACATAAAAGCAAATAAATAACTAAATAATACCACAGCAATTCAACTCCCAGCAGACATATACCACCACCACGTATCATAAAAAATAGCTTCCTAATGAAAATGAAAAAGAAGAACGTACCGAAATATCCTATAACGAATAACTTTAACAATGGAACCGCTTTGGAACAAACCGAAGCGTCTCCTGTGGCGGTTTAGTAATAGTTACTGCCCTAATCGAGGTGTTCATGTGTTTGAGCAACCTACATGTGCCCATGGAACACCGAGCCGCGAAGCACATGAACACCTCGATTAGGGCAGTAACTGACTTAGACATCGACTTACCGATTACCGTTGGCTAGTATTCAGTGGAAATTTTGATATCCATTTGACATTAAAGGAACTGTCTCTACAGTTATGACAGACGATCAATAACATCCATGTACGCATGCTGCCAGTGGGAGTATACATGTACGTATCCCATTGACACATTGCTCATTGTATCCCCCGGACTCCGTCGGGGGATACTATGGATTTGACAGCGGGCCGCGTCTGCGTCCGCGTCCGCGTCCGCGTCCGCCGCAGACACTTCTTGTCCGGAGCATAACTCGAACACCCTTTGGAATATTTTCATGAAACTTCACACATGCATAGACCACGACCCGAAGGTGTGTCGCGCACAAGAATGACAACTCTTGCATAACTAATTTTTGAGTTATCTCCCTTTTTTGTTTCTCGCACTGATTTCGTGTCCGGAGCATAACTCCACAACCCTTTGGAATATTTTCATGAAACTTCACACATGCATAGACCACGACCCGAAGGTGTCGCGCACAAGAACCTGACAACTTTGCATAACTTAAATTGGAAGTTATCTCATATTTCTCGCATGAATTTTCTTGTTTTTCCGGAGCCTATCCAACCCTTTGGGAATATCCTTTTTTGAAACTTCACAACAAGCAATAGACCACGACGAGGTGTGTCCGCGACAAGACTGACCAACTCTTGCGTACCTACCCGTTGATTATCTCCTTTTTTGTTTGCGCCCTTTTTGGATGACCATAACTTCGACACTTTGGAATCAATTTTTATGAAAACTTCACCATTATAAGGACCACGAACCGAAGGTGTGTCGTGCACAAGAATGACACCTCTTGAATAGCTAATTTTTTAGTTATCTCCCTTTTTTGTTTTCGCGCATTGATTTCATGTCCGGAGCATAACTCGACCACCCTTTGGAATATTTTCATGAAACTTCACACATGCATAGACCACGACCCGGAGGTGTGTCGCGCACAAGAATGACAACTCTTGCATAACTAATTTTTGAGTTATCTCCCTTTTTTGTTTCTCGCACTGATTTCGTGTCCGGAGCATAACTCCACAACCCTTTGGAATATTTTCATGAAACTTCACAATCATGCATAGAACCACGACCCGAAAGGAAGGGTGGCGCGCACAAGAATGACAACTCTTGCATAGCTAATTTTTTAGTTATCTCCCTTTTTTGTTTCGCGCACTGATTGACCATAACTCGACCACCCTTTGGAATATTTTTATGAAACTTCACACATTCAATTAGACCACGAACCGAAGGTGTGTCGTGCAAAAGAATGACACCTCTTGAATAGCTAATTTTTTAGTTATCTCCCTTTTTTGTTTTCGCGCATTGATTTCCTGTCCGGAGCATAACTCGACCACCCTTTGGAAAATTTTCATGAAACTTCACACATGCATAGACCACGACCCGGAGGTGTGTCGCGCACAAGAATTTTTTTTTTCAAATTCTTTTTCAATTTGTGTCTAGTAGTATAAGGTCGTAAGTGCTATATACAGACTATTCACATGTGCATGTGCTAGCATGTGCAACTGACCACTGACCACTTACAGGTAATTTATACAGGTAAATTATTATATTACATTTCCGTAAACTGTGTTGAAAATATTGTGGCAATATGTGGACCTGTGCATATATGATATGTAGATAAATATAGGACTATTAAAAAACATTCTGGGCTCCAGTAGGGAGCATTATTATTATTTTTTTTTAATTTAATTTTCCATTTATTTTTTTACATTCTTTTTCAATTTTTTAACTGACCACTAACTTATTACAGGTAATTTATACAGGTACATTATTACATTTCCGTAAACTGTGTTGACAATATTGTGGCAGTATGTGGACCTGTGCAGATATATGTAGATAAATATAGGACTACATGTATTAAAAAACAATTCTGGGCTCAATTCTGGGCTCCAGTAGCAAGCATTATTATTTTTAATTTTTAGCCAGGTTTTTTGGAAAAAAATCCAGGCTATTGGATTGGCGAAAGCCGGCCGGGCGGGCGGCGGGCGGGCGGCGGGCGGCGGGCGGCGGGCGGCGTCCACAATCAATGTTAAGTTTTCGTGTTTGAGTCCATTTCTTTGTTACTGTACCACCCAAGAAGTATTCATTCATTCGTAGGAACGTGCGTCCCGTCCACCCGTCGTCCTGTCCGTCCGTCCGTCACAAAACTTTAACACTCGGGTAAATGTCTCATAATTTCTTCATCCTTCGACCGATCTCCTTCATATTTCATATAAACATTGCTCTAATGGTTCTCTACCGCCCTGTGCCAAATCCACGTTCGTCCTGCCCCCGCCAAGCCCAGGGTTAAGATCACATACTTAGTGCTTCAACAACTTTAACGCTCAGGTAAATATCTTATAATTTCTGTTTTCTTTCACGGTTCAGCTTCATATTTCATATATGCATTGCTCTAATGGTCCTCTACCGCCCTGTGCCAAATCCACGTTCGTCCTGCCCCCGCCAAGCCCAGGGTTAAGGTCACATACTTGGTGCTTCAAAAACTTTAACGTTCAGGTAAAAGAAAATTTGACTTGGAATTTGGCCTCATTTATTATCAAAGCGATATGTGGGACATCCGTGTTCTATGAACACATTTTCTAGTTTATTAAACTTCACACATGCATGGAAGACGACCCAAAGGTGTGTCGCACGTAAGAATGACAACTATTGCGTCGTTAATTTCTTAGTTGTCTCCCCTTGTTGTTTCGTGCACTGATTTCGTGTCCGGAGCATAACTCGAACACCCTTTGGAATATTTTCATGAAACTTCACACATGCATAGACCACGACCCTAAAGGTGTGTCACGCAAGAATGACAACTCTTGCATCACTAATCTTTTAATTATCTCCCTTTGTTTTTCCGTCACTGATGTTGTCTCCGGAGCATAACTCGAACACCCTTTTTTCAAACTACTTGTGTATCTGGGGAGGGGGATACACATGCGCTTGTCGACAAGCGTCCATTTCTAGTTATTAGTTGTGTTTGGTGTCTAACGTATACGTATACGAAGCAAGCACTCAATATGCTGTATAATCATACTAATCACAGAGAATACCAGGCTCGTGTAGTTGGATATCCAGTTTATCAGGCAAGGCTAGGCCGTTTCCGAGCCGAACCACATTATCTTGATATCGAAACACACTAGACTAGTATTTTATTTATCAGGTAACGTTTCATGCTAGCCAATGATCAAATTTAAAACAGTTTTCGTTGAAAAGAACGCGGACTTGTTTACGTTACGTGATTAGTCTTACGTCGTTCGGTAATGTCATGTGACGTCGTTCGTCCAATAGAACGCCACTTTTCAATTCGTTGTAACCCGGACATTCGTATCAGGTCGATTCCTTATACGGTAGTATGTTATCAGTCAGTACGTATTGGATCAATACAAAGCTCGTTTCCCGATAACAAATAAGTAAACAGTACAGTGGAACCTCTCTAAAACGGTCACCCTGGGAGGTCCGCAGAGTGTCCAGCTTAAATGTAGATAGGTAACACTATAACAAGAAATGGCAGCGTTAAACGAAGCTTATGCCATCGCTGTCTGCATTGATACTAATAAAAAACACAAGTCCTCAGTGACCTTGAACTTGGACGGTCGTACTGGCAGCCTTGATAATGAAATAAGGACATCAACATTATTGCCTTACAAATTTGCCTTATTACAAACAAGGTGAACGTAAGTCCTCAGTGACCTTGACCTTGGGCTGTCGGATGTGGGTAGCATGCACAACAAAGCACCATCACATTGTGGCCAAATATTATCAAAATTGGTGAAGCGGTTCATGAGTTTTTGAAAAATGAAAGGTGTTACTAACGTACGTACGCACGTACAGGGACTATCGCTATATCCCTTCTTGTCCATCGGCAAGGGGATAATTTATGGGATAACCATGCTTTGTTTTTCGATTTGGAGCGGTATGTGGGAGGTTTTATGGTCTGTGAATCAGTTGTGACGCGTTAGCGGAGCCGTAAAACTGATTCTCAGACCATAAAACCTCACACATACCGCTCCAAATCGAAAAACAAAGCATGGTTATCCCCATTCTAATGCACCTAGTGTGCTCCCCGCTTTCTGCAACGTCGTAGCATATCACGAATAGTGTATATTTTTCATTACGTCAGCAGGTTGTTGTCGTCATAACCGCCTCACACCAAATTAATTTGAAGAAATGTAACTCAGCCGAAGAATATTCCTATTTCAAATAGAGATTAACGGGACTTTTTCTAAGACATCTATACATTTATTCAACTGTAATGCTATTTTAACAATTGTATGGCTTTTATATGTGTAGTTGCAACAGTTATTTCCTTTTATTCATTTAAAGAAATGCCAACATTTCTGCATTGGGTTCGTGTTATTTTTACAAAGGAAATGTCAACAACTTGTGTCGTCAACAGGCCTAGGATTTCCCTGGATTTACGCCTAATTCAGGTGATTACCCATCTGCAATACAGTTTGTGTAGTCATGTATGTGCACATTGAAATTCGTAAAGTTATAGTCTGGTACTGGCATATTGAGTTTGCATTTGAGCACTTTGCTAAATTCTTCTGTATTTTGGGCGGGTGGGGTAATATTTTTGGGAATTTGTTGAAGGGCCACCACACTGAAGTCACATTTGTCAGTCGTTGGTAGATTCTCTTTTCCGCTTTGGGTTGCACAACTCAATATTGCAGAATGGATAACCGAAAATGTACAGAAATTAATTTGGAAATACTTGCATTCCCCGCCGCTGGCCATTGTTTACAAAAACGCGTAGGGTTACATAAATCTGTCAAGTTGTAAAACACAGACTGGTAAAACGGAGGTTTTATAGGCTGTGATTTTTCATATTTTATAGGCTGTGATTACAATTGACCAATCAGATGAGTGCTTTCTATTTTCGATGCATTAGAATAAACAGTCCATGCAGATTTGTTCTCATTTTCAACCATGAACAAACGACAATCAATGACATATAAATGAAATGAAACTCAATGGGGTCCACAGGGTGTTCGGTTTAGACGTGTATATATAGCCCACCACGTGTATGTTCAGCAGTTCTCTGTTAAAACATCGACAAAGTGATCAGCACCCAGCCATACAGAATATATTTGTAATTGAAGGGCCTCTCATCGCCTGGTGCAGTCCGTACAACTGTACATGCACGTGCAGCATATGAATGCATATATCTATTATTGGGTGGTCAGTTATAAAATTCAATTACGAGGGGTGTTCAATAATTAATTTCCCAGCACATACATGCTCCCAATAAAATGAAATGACATTAATTTAATGAAAATTATTAGCATACTTAAAACAACACTCACATTTAAAGACACGTGGTCTTAGGTATTTGCATACAGTGATGAAACATGTTTAATTTAGGAAACAATAATTGAATAGTAGATTTACATGGACTAACCAAATCGTGCCTATAAGTCCTCTTGAAAAGAATCAGTATTTGGTAAAATATGTTTATTATACCAAATCATAAATAGCGTTGCGAACGCTAGTTTTGTTTACAGTCGATGGTTAATATTTGTATTTAGTTGAATTAATTCCACATGTGTCTAAATAGCAACATAGTATATGTGTGGAACAGTATTTTTTTTCAAACTAAAAAAAGTGATATGTTTCACAAAGTGTGCTTCCTGGTACTTAAATAGCGAACGTAAATGCGTTACCAACTTATCTCCCCTCTTCATCAAAGTCAATGGTAGTACATTGTATATGGTATAAGAAAACACACATTTCTTGGCCTTCGATTGAATACAATGGTGCGGTATGGCATTTGGAGTCAATAAAGAGAAAATAAAAGGAAAGGAACATTGAATATCTTCGACATCATCTGAAATATCATGTGAGACACTGTTTCTTTAACATACGTTAGGACATCTCTTTTGTCATATATCATCAGTTCGGTCTTAAGTGATTGATACAGTTGTCATTCAACAATGAAACGTACCCTTTTGTACGACAATGACAATATGCATTTTATTATTATAATGCATAAACGTAGCGTATTAACATAGTCTGTCCTATTTTTGTATAAACTGGGATCAAGTGAACAACATTATCGTGCCAAAAAAAGCTATACAGCTATTTTCTTGTATCATACATATGCACTGTTCACAAGTTATCAATACGTATAGCTTAAGGTCGACTCGTATGTTATAAAAGGTCGGTGTAACGTGAGCCCCTTAAGTCCGTGAAAACCTTCAGCCTAGCCAAGCGGCTTAAGGGGCTCACGCTGGGGGGGGGGGGGTGTGTGAGCCCCTTATGTCCGTGAAAACCTTCAGCCTAGTCATAGCGGCTTAAATGGCTCACGCTGGGGGGGGGGGAGAACTTTAAGCCCGTGGAAACCAATTTGTTGGTATATACACAATATGAATGGTAACGATGATATTACGCAATATGCACACCGCGTACCGTAGTTCTTCTACCAAATGGCGTATATTTATATGAATGTGCCGATATGTAACCGACCGTGAGAAGTTGAAGCCTGTCTGTAAACTAATCTATAATCGGTGGCTTTGCAAACCCCTTTGTTGGTATATACCCAATGTGCCTATTATATAATGATTATGCAATATGTTCCAATATAAGGCAAAAAAAACGTGAAATATATGGGACTGATTTCAATTTTCACGGACAAAAGTACCCGGCCATGAGAAGTTTCAGCCTGTCCCGTAAAACTATATAAAACACATCGAGTTTGTCACAACCCTTTGTGTATATACCCAATGTGCCTTAATAATGATAGCAATATGTTCCATATAAGGCAAAAAAAACGTGAAAATATATGGGATGATTTCAATTTTCACGGCGGGGACAAAAGTACCCGGATGAATTTCAGCCTCCGTACTTGATATATTTAGACACTCGGTTAGTTTGTCAACCCTTTGTTGGTATATACCCAATGTGCCTATTAATAATGATATTATGCAATACGTTCCAATATAAGGCAAAGAAAACGTGAAATATATGGGACTGATTCAATTTTCACGGCTGGGACAAAAGTACCCGGCCATGAGAAATTTCAGCCTGTCCGTAAACTTGATATATAGAGAACACATCGGTAGTTTTTCACAACCCTTTGTTGGTATATACCCAATGTGCCTATTCATAATGATATTATGCAATACGTTCCAATATAAGGCAAAAAAAACGTGAAATATATGGGACTGATTTCAATTTTCACGGCGGGGACAAAAGCACCCGGCCATGAGAAGTTTCAGCCTGTCCGTAAACTAGTTTATATTCAATATTGATCATTATACACTAGTGTAATGAATGTGAAAATCCGACGGGTACAATAAAACACATTATTTAACCAGTATATGCTTAATATGATGATGTGCTCCTGCAATAAAGCAAATCTAACATTTATGTTGATGTAATATGATATGTATTAAAGCTTCTTGACTGATTTATAAAGAAACTGAGCATAGCCTCTTATGACATCAGTAAACTCGTTACTAAATATCATAGTAAATCATCACGCAAGTGAGATCCTCTCTCTATATATATATCACTGTTGTTGAGACGTGATGAAATATGCCACTTCACGAGTGGGTGAAGGTTTATAACAATTTTCTGTTACTTACTGAACGCCACTCATTTATGTCCCTATTTTTGTCGGTGACAATTGTCTTTCCACGTGCTAAACTATACGTAAACAGAAATATACTGTAGACTATGTGTGGGAGATTCACCAGGTAACTTTTTATTTAACGTATTTCTACATTATAGTTTAGACATTTCTATATATATTTTTGTTTATACATCTGTCCACGGCATTGACACGATTTGTGATTGCATATGCGTCACTGGCACAGCGAAGGACCTTGCAGCATTTGTAAGTCGAATATGTGTACTTTTATCATCATTCACCATCCAAGTTAGCATTTTATGTTCTACATGTAATCATTCCGCTGATCACAAAACATCAACAACTACTACATTGGTGACATGTAGTAAATATAGGAAATGGTATTGATCGAATGGCGACAAACATATGCAATGATCAAACTGCACGGATTCGCATATTGATCTGGGATACGCTAGCCATCGTGTACATGTAAGAGCGCTTTTCTTAGCCGGTGTTGCTTGTGTCAAGCTGTCAATTCACACAATGACCATAGACACACAACGAGGCACGACTTTTTCGTGCTCAGGTTTGCATATAGATGCAAACTTTCCTTTTGTCTACAGAGATGTTCAAATTGCTTACCAATCTCTGACAAACAATAGAGTCGATGTGTAATCCTTGATATCGCGGTACCACAAACCACAACACTAACCGTAATACCATACTCATCGTAATACTTGTTGGCTTCAATTAATACTTTGATTCGATGTTGTAATTATAGCCATAAGGTTATGGAAACAGCTTCGTCGTACGCGTTATGCCATATCTATACTAGTAAATAATATGTACATGTAGGCTTATATGGATGTAGCTAATATTCGGATGCTTGCATTTGGCACATCCATTTATGCATCGTGTTCTTACACGTATGACAATGTGCATAGCCACCATACCATTGATAATTAGTGCTCTCATGCAGTCTCATCACATCGATTGTATAAGTGAAGATGCGAAGAACAGAGCGATCAGCAGCATATTTCACCAAAATTGCAAAGTATACTTATCTAGCAAAGTATACTTTGAGGGAGACATTTTCAATTTAAGGATAAATTTATTAAATTTTATTATACTGAATGTATTACATTATCACAGCCATTTTGGCTGTGATAATGTAATAAATTCAGTATAATAATTCTGCATACTTTTAATCATCAAATACAATGTATATGCAGTTGTTAGTTCTATATGAAATAATGCATTTCAGGAAAACTAAATGATTACTCCCTCAAAGTGTACTTTACTAGAAAAGTATACTTTGTAATTTTGATGAAATCGGCTACTGGTGCATACAAGTAAACACGTACCATACACTGGAGTTCTGGTAGCTGACAAATGTAATTGAATGGAGACCATATGTATGACAATTGGAGATATTTAATCTGACTTAGCAACGTAAATGAAATGGTTTTGCCAACGTTCAGTGTGTGTTTTGATTCGTTTTCGTCAGTTTGGATAGTGTAATATGTCTTAGTTTAGCGAAGTGCTTTTTGTTTGCAAATCATTGATACTGTAATATGACTTAAGTTCAATACATAATTTGCTAGCCATGTATATTGCAATATACATCCTTTCTTCGAAGTGTTTTGTCAATCGTGGACATTGTAATGTGTTGTACAGTCTTTGCACTGTTATGTCAGTCGTGGCTATTTGAATATGACTTACGTCCAAAGAAGTGTTTTTGCCAATCGTGGATACGGCCAGCAAGGAGTGAGCACACCAATCCTCCCATCATCGTGTAAAGTAATACGTTGGTGAACTGGCTCACTGTAACAATGAACATAAACTACAAACCACTATGATAAATGGGTTACCGAAATCCGAAAATAGCGAGTAACTTCCCATATGACAACTTCCATCGGCTCTTCGTGATTAAAATGTGCAGAGTGTGTCGGCTTGACGTCACGTTGCTTACTTTAAACCCCGCGGAATTCCATCAATTATAATTCATTAGCTTTTAAGTTAATGATGCCTCCGAACGTTGCTGTTGTTCTAAGAGAATTTACTCGTCTGTAGCAGTAACAATTACATGCTTATTCATGAAACAAGTGTATTGCGATTTTAAATATTACACTACGAACTCACGCTAATACAAGGAATTGAGGAGCAACCGTTGTCAAACACCTGCAGCTTTTGGACTGCCCGAAAGTATCGACATCAATAAATGCTGAGTGGGTGGTAGGTGGGAGCATGAGATGGGTAATTTAACGATCGGGGTTCATCCTTACCGGAATCCCGACTGGAGACCTGGTTTGGCCCTCACATACGTCTTTCAAGTTGGCATTTTGTATGTGACAGTTGAATCTGGTTATACCCTTTATAAGAGTAATCCTACCGGTATTACTTTTAAATAGGGGAAGGGGCCAAGTGACTTTGGTGCGGTATGGACCTGATGTTTGCCCGGCCTTACATGACCTTAGCTGTTGATAGGCCGTTAAACACCAATACACAAACAAACAAGCAATAAATGCTGAACAAATAGTAAAACCGCGCCTGATGCATCCTCATGTACCATGATCGTGCAGCTTGTATATTGAATACAGAAGACAGTTACAAATTTAAAGCACACTGACCTTGATCGTCGTCGTCTTCCAGCCTGCGATTGAGCATTGTATTGACGGTGCCAAGGAAACATAGGATCCTCAGTTGTAATATACACAGCCAGGCGACATGCATTATGTACATGGGGTTCTTTAGACAACTTTTCAGATCCACGTCGTCTGTGTCGACTGCTGGTACGTCGTCTTCATCTGAAATGTATGGGATGCGGTGTTAATAGATATAGAGTTTATTCAACTGCCATTTTGATAAATGGTAGTGGAATAAATTGTATATTACATGCTCTTCGAAAAATGTAAAATTTGCTCTTAGAC
This sequence comes from Conchocele bisecta, assembly GCA_029237695.1. Lineage (NCBI taxonomy): Eukaryota > Metazoa > Mollusca > Bivalvia > Lucinida > Thyasiridae > Conchocele > Conchocele bisecta. Next base: position 103,834,557 of record CM055267.1, on the reverse strand, counting down.
CAGCTTATAACGTTGTCAAAATTGACAATGTTGACGTTAGCGTATGCATTGGAAATGACGTCAAAACGTGACGTCAATTACGTCTCGCAAACGTCTAGGAGGAAACATTTCCTTCAAGGAAATAAAAATCCTACCAGAATCACTGTTAATCACTGGATAGCATAGTATCTACATTGTACCCACCGAAATAAGCGAACAAATAGTTACAACCCTGTCCGCCTGTTCTGCCGTCCGTCCGTTGGTCTGTCTGTTCGAGATTTGCGTTAAAGGGTTCGCTTACCTACTACCTCTGTTACCGTAAGTCGGATTGGCTTGAACCTTGATATACTTAGTATATAATCATCCATATTTCCATTATATAGCCCACTCATGCGGCCCCTTGCATTAAAGTTGTTTTAATGTTTAAAGCAGTTAGGGGTATATTCGTCCGTGTGATTTCTTGTTTATATCTACGCTAGCCAGATTAGTAGGTTCCCAGTTTTATATTATTTATTCGGTATTTTTATATCAATAATTCGATTTTGACATGAATAATCACATTTCATTTATGTGATATCTAATTCTAGGTATTTATATAAAAAGCAAGCTCAAATTATGGATACCAATACACTGAATTATTGTTATCAGTAAATTAAGTATACTTATAGATATAAAAAAATCGAATTATTAATATAGTGGAACCTCTCTAAACCGGACACCGAAACTACTGCATATATACTCAAATTACACGATATTTCCGACAGAAATGTAACAATAACGTTCGACCATGTCCAGCCGTGGGTCAACGTGTGTCGAGGCACTCGGGAACTGTCGGACCTTGGGGTTCCAACAGTTCTCTCGTACGGCAAACATTTACCCACCATGGCTGGACATTATCGAAACGAAATCATCGGGAATTATTCCCTGCGACCTGTTGTGGTTTAGACGTGATATTATCTTCAGCTTAAAATACTATACGTTTAATCGTTTGTACAATTTAAATAGAGAGATGTGAGAGGGTGATAATTTTATTTCTCGCATTTTCATACTCAATTATATGTGCATAGCGATGTCTACATATTACATGTGTTGTACATTTATGAGACATTAAACCACCGCACATAGGCATTCGTGGGTCACGTTTGTATAACTGGTCACATTGTTTGGTATGGAGAAGAGTTTTACTATAATCGTTATAAGTATAGATAATGAAACGATAAATACATGTCTATACATCGGAATTGCTTGTCGGTCTAATATTATGTGTCAGCATTTGGCTGAACAAAACACATTTATCCCGTCAACACAGTGCGTATGTGCCGTGAAACACGGTGCCGTGAAACATTTTTGATATCCAGTCAATACGACCTAATCACTGCGTATGAATATGTGCGGTGATTGGGGTTATTATTTTGCGTTTTAAAGCAATTTGTAGGTGTTGACGGGATAAATAGAATAGTAGGTTAGTGCCGTGAATGGGGAAAATATCTGGCGCGGCACGGAAACGGGATGTGCTCGGCAGAGCCTCGCCCATCCCGTTTCCTAAGCCTTGCCAGATATTTCTTCCCATTCACGGCTGCTGCCGCACTAACCTACTACATGTATTCTCTATTTGTACTACCTTTCACTGGAGACGCTGCCTTCACATCGTCAGGGCGTTGATGGTCGTCGCCGGGTATATGTGCGTGTATGAATCCTTTTGGCAGGAAGGCAAACGTACTGACGGCTGTCAAGCACATGTATACCGCGGCGATGATGATGAATGTGTCACGTGGTGCAAACCCTTTCTCGTACGCTACCTGAAACGGCCGCAGTACTTTGATAAAACTCTATAGCAGGTAAACCGAGCAACCAATATAGGAATGAATGGCCTTTTTGTGGAATTTATCGGGGTATACACTTGGAAAAGTCGCGGGAATACTGGACGAAGGCCTCCCTTCCGGCCTTCGTCCAGTATTCCCGCGACTTTTCCAAGTTTATATCCCCGATAAATTCAACAAAAAGGCCATTCATTCCTTATAATTCCAGCATTTGAAATAAATTCATCAAGAAAATGTGTTTATTTTCCGTTTTCTTAATAATTATTTTAACTGCGCCTCACGGTTACGGAAAGTAGTTCGGCGTGGGAGTTTTCTGGGATATAAACTTTGGACAGAATCTTGCTACGGGCCAATCAAATGTTAGGGAATTGTGTAAATAGTTTTGTGCTGAAATTATTAGATAACAACAGTTTCAAGATTCACTGCTTTGTGCCAGGGTGCACATATTTGGCCACATATGATATAAAATCGCTTCGCTTTCACACTGATATATTCGAATGCCAAAGTAAAATAACAGAAACTGCATTAACCACATTCCATGGACAAATAAATTATATATTGTGAACATGTTGCATCGTTTTGAGAGTATCTATTGTATTCACCATGTTTTATATTACTTTGAGCCGAATTGTTGTTCGGAATATCATATTCGTGTCATTTGGTATTATCTCTCATCGATAGCTTGTAACAGGGATGGTATGGTTAAATTTTTCCTAACTATGTTTAGAAACCAGCAGAAAGTCAGAGAATTAGAAAGTTCCATGAAAATAAAAGGAAAATAACCACTAACATTTACTTATGATTTTGGGCGTTCATAGCATTTTTTTTTTATTGCTCTCATATTCTTCCGGTTTATAAACATAGTTAGGGTACTTTAACCCATTTTATCAGGTAACCTGTCATGTATTGACCGAATACGTTCAAGCCCATTGCACGTACATGTATATGCAATAAACTATGTTTAAACTGAATACGTACTGACTGATAACATATTGCTGTATCAGGCATTAACCTGATACGAATATCCGGATTACAATAAGTTGAAAACTAACGTTTCATTGGTCACATGACGCTACCGAAATACGTCAGTGGAAAGACGTCACGGAAACAAGTCCGCGTTATTTTCAAAGAAAACAACGTCATAATGCTCATTCTGTAGCCTAAACGATATCTGAAAATAGAGTATCATGCTAGTGTTTTTTTGGTATCAAGTTTATCAGGCTCGGCTCGGAAACGGTAGGAATTCCTCGGCACGCCTCGGAATTCCTACGCGTTTCCTAGCCTTACTTGATAAACTTGATATCCAAAGACACTAGCCTCGTATTTTATTTTTACCATTCCTGCTACGCTTATTTACCTGCGCTGATTCACCAGACTCAAGGGATGGATTGTGGCCTAGATGTTAGAACACCTGACTTAAAATCAGGAGGTTGTCGGTTCAAACCTCGCCTTAGGCGTGAACAATACTTACATAACATTTCCATCCCACTGGTCTGTCGGATGAGACTTTGAACTGTGTTCCCGTCTCTAAATGACCTTAGCTGTTGGACGTTAAACCCATTCACTTTCAAATTCACTTTCAACAGGCTAAATACCTTGACTACTAGCATAACGGCTGAGGACATGTCCAAGGAACCACAAAGTAGACCAACCAGGGATGAAGAGTGCTTCTTGAATAGTCTCGATACCTGAAGCAAATACAAATAATTCCAGCACAAATATATTTACACAATTCCTTAATATTTCTCCAAAATGTATATCCCAGTAAACTCCCACGCCGAACTACTTTCCGTAACCGTGAGGCGCAGTTAAAATAATTCTTAAGAAAACGGAAAATAAACACATTTCTTGATGAATTTATTTCAAATGCTGGAATTATAAGGAATGAATGGCCTTTTTGTGGAATTTATCGGGGATATAAACTTGGAAAAGTCGCTGGAATACTGGACGAGGCCTTCCGGCCTTCGTCCAGTAATCCCGCGACTTTTCCAAGTTTATGCCCCGACACATTCCACAAAAAGGCCATTCATTCCTATAGTATGAGACAGGCCGTGTGATTTTGTACTCAGGAAAATGTGTTATTTTCCATGTCAACTATTTACATTAACAAAACATATGACACTTCTCGTAAAATCACAGTTTCTGTAAAATGTGTTTTATGGAAAATCTTCTTACAAAAGGTACACAACCAAATTTCCTGTCTCGTATATAGACACATGCAAATACAAAAGTTCAAAGTTCCTTTAAGCTCCTTTAAGCGAAATCATTTCGCTTGCACATTGCATAGTGCGTTATCTGATACATGGAATAGTACTTTGATATCTAAGCTGATCAGGTGCGGTTCAGAGACAGTAATCGTTTCCTCGGCGAGCCTCGGAATTCATAATCGTTTCTGAACCGCACCTATTATGTAGTAATGCCCCCAAAGCAGGCCGAACATTTGCAGGGGGTATGCAAAATGTAGTTAAGTCATGTTTAAATACAAAAACAGGTAGCAGTTTACCTTCTGCTACAACCATTAAAGTAGCAGAAAATGAGGTATACATGTATGGAAGGTAATATCCGCCATCATTATATGTGACCTGATGCTTGCGTGCTGATGACATTACAACTTATATTCATATTATTTCATTCGTCATTTGTATTTATTGCATTTGAAATCTGCTAGTTGTAATTGTATTTGTCTTTCTCACATGTCCATTCTGCTGATTGCTTTGTTCATTCGTCGTATTTAAATTACAATTATTGATACGTCCTTATTCGTGTCCCTGTTTTATTGCACTAAGCATTTGCAAAAGAAAGTAAGAACAACGCACTTAGCACTTTGAATAATGCCGAAAGCAGTAAGGACAAGGCCGCAGGAAGTAAGCATCAAGCCACAGTCCGAAAGCGGAAAGCCGCAAGCAGAAAGCATCAAGTCACAATCCGAATGACGCAAGCAATATTGGTGATATAGTGCCTCATTATGACGCCAGATGGCACTGCTGTCAATGTTAGGAATCCTCCGACGAATACATAATAGTACGAGATGTGATTGGCTGCTTGAGGCACACCTCCAATGCCGGTGTTGATGTAAGATTTCACCCACAAATTATCACAATATAGGTTAGAAGACACCAAATAGTTTTACTATATACTGTAACCGAATCCCATCGAATAAGGCCAGTCTCTCATACTTTCACTATTCGTATGGTCGTATGGACCTAATTTCCAATAACCTGCACCCATTCTGCTCTGGATCTTGACTAATTAAAATATAGATTTAATTATTGTTGAAGCTGGTGTCCCATCTAGTAAGTACAAACTTTTCTTTATGGAACTTAAATAAGTGTATAATTGCAACTAGTCCACCACTTTTAAAAATTACGAGTTCCAGCTACACAGATATAATTATTTAGTAATATTTAATGTACTCATAGAGACTCGTGGTGGTATCAAGCTAGTTCCATATGCAAATGATGCAGTATTTTTTAATTATTTATATCAACTAAATGCTGAATAAATATTTTTATCGACAAATCATAAAGTATGATATTGCACATCTAAAAAATGTAAAAATAAATTAATGGAATAAACAGTTGCTTCCGTTATCATTTTAAGGAAACTCGGTTGTCGCCTCTGATATTAAACTGGCATTTCGCGTTTGATATAAAAAGTATAATAATGTCAATTAGTACGTCTGGTAATGGTAAATCAATGTTCATTTTGCCAGAAAAATATCAGATTGAAAGAATAAAGAAAAACATGTCTCCCTATATTATAACCTGGCATGTAGCACTCTAGGTTTAAGGTTAGAGAAATTGAGTATGTTAACGTAGTCCGGCATAAAAAATATTCCGGGTGTTTTAAGGTCACAGACACAGTTTGCTTGCAAATCTTGATCCATTACTACCCAGTTATTGGGGTGTTTTTAACACCAGTTTTCAACATATTTGAAGCATTTAAAAGAAAACACTGAGCCTGTTGGTCACATGATGTAAACAGAGTTTCCGTGGCCAAATAATGTAAACAATATTGGGGGACATGACGAGGTTGGTCCCACAACATCCATACGAATAGTGAAAGTAGGAAAAACTGGCTGGGATTCGGTTAAATTATACAGTAAAACTATTTGGTGTCCTTTAACCTAAACATGGCGCAACAGAAAAGCCGGCATCAATCTACATCAACACCGTTAGGGACATGGAACCAATTTAGAGAGCAACGCATTGTAGGACGGGTACCAGCATATTTAATCATTTTAGGGAGAACTATTTTAAGTTTTAGCAGCGCACCTGGCGTCATAATGGTTGTTCCCAAATTACTGTTGCAATTATTGTTGTCAAGGGGCGTGGCTTAGCGAGGTAACAAAACGCATGGCAAAACAGCGATACAATAATCAATAATGGAACTCCGGATGTCACTAAGACTGAAGCATCAAGCCACTTAGAATGTAATCAACACAAACGCATTGAAACAGTGCGAATGAATAGAGCATCAAGCCAAATGCACATGCAATTTAGACTACACGAATAACCACGAATGACGAATAAAATAGCATGCAAGTAAGTTGTAATGGCACCAGTCAGCAAGCATCAGGCAACATAGAATTGTAATACGACGGATAGAACTTAGAATGTCATCAGCAAGCAAGCATCAAGCCTAATAGAATTATGGCGGATATTACCTTCCATAGACATGGGCTATCCGGTTACATGTAAGTTCAATAGTAAAATGTTTGGTGTTTTATCACCTACCTGCGTGTTTGTGACCAGCACGGGTAAACCTCCAATTGCGAGGAGGCTCAGCCCGGGGAACATGAGCCAAGGGGAATCTGGAAATAAATGTAAAACACCAATAAAGTTGGATATACAGCGGAACCTCTCTAAACCGGACACAGAGAAAGGTTAGTTGTGCTTAATTTTGATAGGTGTAATGTAAATGTCTGTTCATGATCATTAACCACTCACGCGTGTCTTGAAGTAGTCATCTCCCTGGTTTACAGTGGAACCTCTCCAGGGATTCCGCTGGCGATCGCCATTTTCGCAATTGGCGATAAAAATAAACTTCTTTTCTTTTTTTTTTGAAGTGGCGATTTTTTTATTTTCCCCGGCGGAATCCCTGCCTCTCTAAACCGAACACCCTGTGAGAGGTCCTCAGGGGTCCGGGTTAGAGATGTTCCACTGTAAACCAGGCATATGGCCATTCTGGGGCAAACGTCATTTGCAATCATGAACATGCATTACTATTTGAGATGCGTTACCAATAAACCTCTCGAAATGAGATCACATATATTTTCTTGGTGTCCGGTTTAGAGAGGTTCCACTGTATTGGTGATTATGATCGGCTTGTCCGCTTATGCAGCATGGTGCTGTTATAAACGTTTCGATACAGGAGGCATCAGTGATGAACCCACAGGCGTACAGTACCCACATACCTGACAGACTGCGCGGCTAATGAATTAACTCTTCGAATCCTAAAGAAGTCCGCTATAGCGGTGTATGCAAACAGTGCAGATTTAGATGAGCCGGCTCGTAACGAGCCGTCTCATCAGGATCTGCATTTTCCACATTTTTGGGAACAGAAAAATACCCCCTTTTCATAAATGGACTAGTCTGAAAACCATTTTTGGGTTGGTTGCAAAATTAACATGTCACATTCCATTCCAGTTACTTAGGGGTGAGCACAATTGGTGGGATAGAGAAATGAGCATACAAAACGCAACTGCATTATACTGTGGAACCTCTCTAAACCGGACACAGAGACAGTTTTTTGTATAGGTTTAAGTACCCTTTATCGCCGATGTTAATGTCTCTTCGTGATCACAAATCACTTACGCGTGTCTTGAAGTAGCCATCTGCCTGTTTGACAGTGGAACCTCTCTAAACCGGACACCCTGGTGACCTCCCATGGTGTCCGGTTTAGATCGGTTTCACTGTACATACTCTTTGTTTAAGGAGACGTTCTATACCTGATCATCATTTGATTCAGAGATAATTTATTCGTAAGTGTGATGAAATATATGTTTTACATGTATGTGAACACTGCCTCGTTACGCTGTCCTATATGACACATGGAGTGGCGAACTCGACCATCTTTGTGTGTTCCAGCCATCAGCCAGTTCTCCTCTTCTCGAGTTTGACAAGAAACTGACAATGGGAAGTAGAACATGTGATATAATGTAGCTACTTATACCTACAAAAGCCATGACAATTGACTCCTATCAATTATAGCACACCAAGATGTATTCCATCATATTTACGATGCTATTATCTTTGAATCACAGGATGATCGTTAAATGCAGTCAAGACAATTTACGTCGATTCTACATGTACGTAAATGTATGACAGTGTCTCTAGATGCTATTATCTTTGAATCACAGGATGATCGTTAAATGCAGTCAAGACAATTTACGTCGATTCTACATGTACGTAAATGTATGACAATGTCTCTAGATGCTATTATCTTTGAATCACAGGATGATCGTTAAATGCAGTCAAGAAAATTTACGTCGATTCTACATGTACGTAAATGTATGACAATGTCTCTAGATGCGTCAAATATTACCTTTACTGACAGATCCCAGGATTAGAGTTCCTGCAACGAACAACCAGCTGAAATGCAGAAATAGTAGCTTTTCGGCTAAATATGAATTTGACGTGAGCGGGACTGAATGTTAATGTGGGAATATACATTTGTTGGATAATTTAGCAGGGTATTGCATTTTAAAAGTCCGACTCCACTTGTTAAAGGTCAACCAGTATTGTTGCAATCATTTTTTAAATGTATATCCCTATAAAGTCTGCAAAATATGCCGCAAAAAAGGCATAATTTAACGTCACACAAAGCAAATTTAAAATTACCACATGTAAGTATTTATTCTCAGTATTGTGTTTTTCGCAGTTACAATTTCAATTCAAACTGTCGACTGTTCTAGAGCTTGTTTACGTATGAACTATTGCCATATGCCCGGATGTGGCTACTCGCCGCCAATGAATATACTCAGAATATTGTAAATAAATTGGAGTTGGAATTATTGAGCAGACGTAAATTGTGTCTACATGTAGTAATTGATTGGTGTACTTTATCACAGCAATAACATACAAGGTGTATGATCACGTGGTTACAACAACAAGTACTGACATTTTTCAGAAGTGCCCCAGATTCAAAGTACGTATTCTTTTATTGAGTCATTATTATGTAACGGATTTTTATGAAATATAGCGCATCAAACGCGTCTTGTTAAGCTGCATTTGGTGGTCTCGGTACTTTGGCCCAAACTGTCGTTTTTGCGAAGTCTACTGACACGGAAATCGATTCTTCCAAAAAACGACATAAGTATGTTCCGAATTCCCGGGACCACCAAATGCAACTCATGAAGACGCATTTGCTGCGCCATATTTCATCAAAATCCGTTTTGAATTTGCGCCATTGTTTTTGTTGTTGTAACCACGTGATCATGCACCTTGGCCTATATAGCTATACATGTATTCAGCGTCCCTAAATAACACATGGCATTGCGTAATTATGCAAACATAACTTACAAATATATGATTCTGGTTATCCTGGTGCCGAACTTGTAGTTGATGTAGCCAAACACTGCACCATTGATGCTGAACAGTGTAGAGGCGATTGTAAAACACAGTGTCATTCTGGCATCTTGCGGTTGACAACTATCGTCACCAACGTCTGTGGAGAGAAGATGACACATGTGCTGCCGGTTGAGGAATATGATATTGTTGGCGTTTGTGGCTGGCGTACAACGTGCCAATTTAGAAGCATGTGCCAGTGCTTAGCCTTCATAGACATACTGAGCAAACTCCATTATTATGTACGAAATAAGGAGGTTCGGTGGAGGCTGAGCTATGCTCACTCTCGGCCAGTCAAATTATGAATCTGGAGAATGTGCTCAGGACGTTTTATAATCAAGCGAGTGTACGAGGTGAAATTCGTCTGCACTATTCGCCATTCCATGATCAATGAAACACCCATCATGCTTCTAACAATGAATACTTTGATATTAACCTACATGTACATGCTGGAATCTACGGAGCCCCGCAGGGGACATGAATTTGTTTTATTAATTCGCTCCCACGATATAACAATTCGTTCCCTCGAATTAACAATTCGTTCCCACGAAATAACACTTCGTTCCCTCGAATTGACAATTCGTTCCCACGAAATAACAATTCGTTCCCTCAATTTAACAATTCGTTCCCTCGAATTAACAATTCGTTCTCACGAGATAACAATTCGTTCCCACGAATTAACAATTCGTTCCTGTGGGAACGAATTGTTATTTCGTGGGAACGAATTGTTAAATTGAGGGAACGAATTGTTAATTCGTAGGAACAAAATTGAGGGAACGAATTGTTATTTCGTGGGAACGAATTAATAAAAAAAAAGAATTCTACGTCCCCTGCGTGGCTCCGTAGGCATCAGCCCGAGGAAGGTAACTTGATGTCAGCATGTGACCGAAGGAAATGGATATTCTTATCGGAATATAACATTGAGTGAATTCCCGTATCATTTGATTTGCCACAAATAACCAGTGCTACATCAAAGATTATTAATTTAAAGGTATAACATATACAGTTTACTATATTTGGACATACATGCAATGGGTTTGGGTATGTACATTTGTTGCTCGCATTTTTTTTAATGTGTCGAATTGTAGCCTAGATGACCATATCGTAGGCTACTCTTGTAGCTATTTGATTGCCTGTGCCTGTAGCCTATTTCATCAACATTGGAAAGTATACTTTACTAGCAAAGTATACTTTGAGGGAGTAATCATTGATTTTTCCTGAAATGCATTATTTCATATAGAACTAACAAATACATATATTTCATGATTAAAAGTATGCAGAATTATTATACTGATTTTATTAAAAAACATTATCACAGCCCCAAATTGGCTGTGATAATGTAATAAATTCAGTATAATAAAAATTAATAAATTTATCATAAAATTGAAAATTTCTCCCTCAAAGTATACTTTGCTACTAAAGTATACTTTGCAATGTTGATGAAATGGGCTACTGAACTGTAGATGTGTTCTGTTCTGTTCTAGTAAGATTAAGGCAGGCTATAGTGTATACTTACCGGCAACGGTGGTAGATCTCACTGTGGAAGAGACTCCCTGGTTTGCCCCTTTCTGCAACGTGGTCGACAGACTGGCGTTCGTGGGCCCAGAAGAACCACCTTCGTCTGAACAAAGGTCGGCGTAGACACCAGTGTCCTTGAACACCCAGACGAGTGAAGCCCACCCCAAAAAATCGGTCCGCTAAACAGCAAACACTCCCCAACAGCCCAAGCGGCTATCAACCATTTCTTCCATCCAATGTCTCCATTTGTCGCGTCGCCCAGAACCATGCTTGGTTTCTTTTTTTAATTTTCCCTTGTTTTCACTGTAAGTATAAGTTATTGTTCACATAGTGGATTTGTTAAGGGAGGGAGGGAATAATGTGAAAACTAACCTATTTATAGTTTCGCCAAGTCTTACTATGCATCTCCCATGTTAGTATTGCTTTTCCTTTTCCTGTCGAACAGTTAATCATTGAATATATGGTAATATGTAACTTATTGGGGTTAAATCTTGCAACATGTGATATAAGTGGGGCGCGATACTGCCTAGCGATTGGCTTAGAAATTATGGCGAACTATAAATCGGGATATTTACAACGCCGAATTAAAGGTACATGCCCACTCGGTAGGCACAAACATGTCCTTTATAGGAATTAAATAAGTGTATAATTGTGTCACCATTCCACCAGTTCTAAAAATTACAAGTGCCTACTATACAGATATAATCATTTAGTAATAAATAATTACTGAGAGTGACGCGCGGTGGTATCATGCTATTTTCATATGCAAATGAGACATGCTATTTTTTTTTAAATTATTTATGCTAATTAAATGCGTCACCTGAACAAATACTATTTTCGACAGTTTATGAAGTATGATCATTGCACATCAAACAATAAATGCAGATACTAAATAGTAATGTCTGTTAACATTGTAAGGATAAACGGTTATCGCACCTGATATCAGTGTGGAATTTTACGTCTGATATAAAATGCATAATTATAAGGTCAACCCTGAGATCACCCAGTCTGCCAGTGTCGTTGCAAGTATTGATTGCATTGCGATTTTACGCAACTGGTATTTACTTGGCGTTTACTGGATTTGTACACAACATTCGCAAAGCAAGTGTTTCTAGAAAGTGGAGTATAACTTTTACGGACAGTGTATTAGCCTGTGTTTCGTTTCTGATAAGGGGTTACCTGGTTGTCAGACTAGATGGAGAAACAGTCCTGACGCATTTAACAACAATTTCAGACCCGTTCTATGCTGACTGCATGTGCGCGTTAATCCATTCCTATACTGGTCAACATGTTCATGGGCAATCCTATATGTGTGCCACTGACTCAAACAGTGCATGCATTTCTACATGTACATGCAATTACCAAATTACCCGTGTCCAGTTCAAATAAATATAATGTAATTCGGTAGTTGAATACGATACATCCATACCTGACAGTATAAATCATCGACAGTACACATATTCTGCTAACTCTGAAACGTGATATTTGACCAAAGTTAATGAGGTAATATATGTAGAATATCAAAATGGTCGAAATATCATTTTATTGGAATGTAAAAATGAAAACATTGTTAATTGCTTCTTTTGTTGCTGTTTCATGTCATATGCCAGTTTATATTACAGTATAAGGTTCACTAGTTGGCAATAAATATATCCGCATGTATTCAATGGCGTCGGAATATTGAGATAACATTTATATTATACATGAGATTATTTTTAAAAATTAATAATATTCAGCATTAGGCCTACAATTCCGTTATTTTAGATGTCAAAACACATAAAGGGAAAGTAAAGTAATCATAAAAATAAAATCCCCGAGCGGGAATCGAACCCGCGCGGCACATACCAAAGCTGTAAACAACAACTAAGTTGTAACTTATGACGGACTTGTTATGACTTTTTATGCCACGGGGTTTCGAAGAAACGGGTGGCATATAGTGTTTGGACCGTCCGTCTGTCCGTCTGTCCGTCTGTCCGTCCGTCCGTCACACTTTTCGGTTAACCACTTTGTCACAGTTTCTCAAATATGCTGCAGGTGGCATCGGCGTTCGACAGACGCATTAGTGTTAAGTTTGTTTTGTGAAACCAAATAAGCAATGACATAATCCTTTCAACCCCAACGAACTGGAATGGACTGTGATATGCTAATGTTCTGACCAATCCAATGGTCACAACATGATTTTCAGATTCGTCCATTTATGAAAAGGGGGTGTTTTTGTTCTTAAAAATATAAAAATTACTTTCAAAAAGTGCATATCCTGATGAGACGGCTCGTTACGAGCCGGCTCATCTGGATCTGCACTTTTTGCATAAACCGATATAGCGGTATTTCGGGTTCAAAGGGTTAAGTCAGTCATAACGTTTGTCATACGTTATAAGTTAAGTTCGAACTTATGAACAAATTAAGATTTGTTAGTGTAACAGGCCCCAGATCTCTATAAATATATTTACAAAGAGAAATAACTAGCTACGATCCCTCATTGGCGTGGAGAGGACATTGCCAAGTGAAGCTACCATGTCACAAAATTAATGTTACTGGAGAGATTGCTGCACGTATCTAACTGGACTATCAGAACTATACTGGTCCGTCCAAGGTCATACAGCATATTACATCATTAATATGTGTTGTACTCATTTCTGGCCGTTTTGTTTTTGTTAAAGAAAATATTCTAGCTATTGGATACAGAGCTACAGATTAAAATTGCCAAAAACCCAATTGAAATCAGAAGTAGCGAGTATCAAAAAGCAATAACACATTTGTGAAAACAGAAAACAATAACAAGACCACAAATATAGCATATTTTTTTCTTATTTTACATGAAAACACATCTTGGTATTTCATTAGAATTGTCTCCAAGAGACAATTCTAATGAAATGCCAAGACATGTTTTCATTTCGAAGCAAACTATTCAATAATTGCTGTCTGTCGATGTGTAAACAGTAGTGTGATTTTATTTTACCCAATTCAAATTTTGAAATAACCAATTGCTTCAGATATGATGCAGTGTAAATACTCAATTACTAATTCCTTATCTGGAGCCTGGGATATATGAAGGACGGGCGGTTATTTCCACCATTAGGAGAATACGGAAAACATGTGCAACAACATATATGAGCCACGCCATGTGATTTTGTATCTTCGGACATCTGCGTAATTTAATGAAATACGTTTACAATATTTTCCGTAAATGGCGTCAAAAGTTGACAAAATTGTTGTAAGCTTTTGACGCCATTTATGAAAAATATTGTAAATTTTGTAAACGTATTTAATGAAATTAAGCAGATGTCCGAAGGTACAAAATCACATGGTGTCTCATATACAAGTATAGCGTCACGGTCAGTGCAGGATGGACATTTATCCCGTCAACACAGTGCGTATGTGCCGTGAAACACGGTGCCGTGAAACATTTTTGATATCCAGTCAATACAATGTTTGCATTTTACAGCCATTTGTAGGTGTTGACGGGATAAACAGAATAGTAGGTTAGTGCCGTGAATGGGAAAAAATATCTGGCGCGGCACGGAAACGGGATGTGCTCGGCAGAGCCTCGCTCATCCCGTTTCCTGAGCCTTGCCAGATATTTTCCCCATTCACGCACTAACCTACTATTCTCTATCTATTTTCCTTATTTCTGAACAAAAGTATATGTTGTGACCACTCATTTGAACCGTCTTGGCGAGACGGTTCAAATGAGTGGTCACAACATATACTTCTGATGAGAAATAAAGAAATTATTGAGCCTTGCCGGATATGTTTTCCCATTCACGGCACTAACCTACTATTCTCTATATACAATGCATGAAGTGAGCATATAACACTGTTTGTGCAATTCAATATTATAGGTTACACATGTTGGTATATTTATCAAATATCTTGAACAAATGTCAGATGAGAAACTATCGGAAAACACGCAATCAAACCCAGGCGCCGTAGACAGAGACAGGATACGGCAACCAAAATCACTACGACAAGTAGTCATCATTTGTCGTCTCACAATCGTCGTAATGACCGCCCCCGCATCGTACACCCACCCCGCCACTCCGGACACCCGCCTAGACAGAATATGTCTAGTATCGACAGCCAGTCCGTAAATTGCAGCATGCTATGGCAATGCTTTCCTGCTGCCTTTACAGTATAACCTCTCTAAACCGGACACACAGGCTGTATGTGCATCCATGGTTGTCTTTGGTGTATATTTATATTAATGGCTGTTCAAGTTCGCAACAAACGACAGCCGCATATCTTGGCATAGTCATATTGTTACGCGCCGGTATTGGTGCTACGGTAGTGTATACTACCCAGTATCCTCTTACACGCGTTGCGGGCTATAGATGACTGCCTATGGTTGTCAATCAGTGGATCTGTGTAACCTGCAACCTGTGTATCTAAGATCTGGACTAGATGCTGCACATCTGTATGTACGGGAACTCGGGTGCCGCTGCAGGCTGGCAGTCCAGGGAACAGATAAGAGATTAGATAAATTCAACTATTTATTAACGTTAGTTAGCACAAGAGATATCCTTGTGACGGTTCAAATGAACGGTACATTCGTCCGTACTACAATAAATAATCGATCGTGTGGATAGACTAAACGGTTTATAATAATTATGTAGTAAACATGGTAAAAACCACAAAGATCAATATTAACGAAATGACAGCGTACTGCCCAGTAAATACGGTGGTTTTAGACGTAGAAATTGATATCCACCAGTCTCAGATTTCATTCACGTACAGGCAAATATGAATGTATAATCTAGTAGTTATGACTAATGGCGTCTCCGAGGACCGATGAAATGTTAATATGTCGCAGGTCGGGTCTCAGGGACCCTAAATAGGTGAAATAAATACCCTCTCAAGGGATAAATAATGTCCAAATGACTCTGGCCGGACTTAATATTGGTCGAAATAGTAAATAGTTCATGCTATGAGAACAGGAAATTAGTTTGAAGTAAAATTTAGAGTAATTTTTCTGCACGAAATTTGCGTGGAGTTGTTGTCTAGAGAAATGCCAAAGCCAGAGTGTTGACTGGCGGAATTTCCGCTCCTTTTATAGTGAGGCTGGGCCAGTTGGCCAGCTGGTCAAAAATACGGGCCATCTGGCCACAAATACGGGCCAGCTGTCCACACCAACGGGACAGACGCGCGCCCTGAAGTATGACGCATTTACTGAAACATGACGTTATGTATGCGCCATGACGTGGTTTCATGGTGCACAGATTCGGAGATAAAAAATGGCGGACATTTCGTAGACAACACTTCCACAGTGACAAATACGAATTCCAATACGTAGCATGGGATAGATATTCACCCCCCAAGTTCGTTTCTGAATTATCTTACAATTGCTAGCGGTTCAATCAAATCATTTCGCTAGAAACTACTCCAACTATCAGTTACAGAGTCTGACGCAATTCCTGAGATCGTTGGATAGCTATAGCTGGCAAAACAATGTGCCTGCTACCTGATAATATTTACGGTGTAATGTTTACACGCCAATCAAGTGGATTGGAGTGCAGAGTTGTTGAAAGGACAGGTGCGTGAAATTGTCAATACACAATCAAATGACAAATTATGGATGGAAATTAATATTCGACCGAAGACGGCTGTGATTATTGGTATGCGTGTTGTGGTCTGAGTATCAATTGCCAGATCTCCATGTATATTGCTATTCACGGTCTGTCATTTCAACAGGAATGATAAACTTTATGATTATGAATGATTTGGAAGCTAACGTCCCATCAACTGCGTTGAAGATCAACGACAGGTAAGTCATATATGCCCAGATGTGCCGGTGTATATCATTAACCCCTTGTCACTTTGGCGTGTACTATATTATGGGTCTCTACGATAGATATAAGTCAGTGCATGTCACTAACTGGTGACTGTCATTAAATATTCTTCATTGTGTCCCATCATCGTCGGTTGCTTGGAGCCCGTCCCGCATCATCCGCATCGCACTACCTCCACTACTGGTTACGTCCGCTCCACGCCCGATGGTATCTGTCACGCGCTGGCAATAGCAGTAAATTAGCGTTACTGCTATTAATGGCGATAGTCGCGCCACTGTTGTCCCGATCCACGCTTCTTCCCCACCGCCAGTGCCCCTCTAGAGCTGCAACGGCGTGTACCGCAGTAAAACTCTCGCCATGTGCCCCTCTGGTCGATTAAAGCTGTGCACCCTCATCGACAGGTCTCAGTGTCGTCTTGGCGATGGTGTATCAGCGATAGTCGGACAGCACGCTGTTGACGGATCGGCGCTGACGGTTGTGTCCTCCGGTCACCTCCCGCCGTATACGCGTAGCATCCGGACGTGGCAAGCTGTAAACCCCTGCACACCTCCGGCAACCGTCGACACCATCACGCCCCCAATCCGCGACACACGGACGGCGTCCCCGCATGCTACGCCACGACCCGGCTCACGGACTATGTGTGTGACCTCGACGTCGCGAAGTCATCAGCGTCTCTCTTTAGTCTGGCTCCCTGTGGAGACATCGCCGGTACGCCAACTCGTCTCGCGTTCTCGTGTAGACTGGAGCACCTTTCTTCCCCAAATTGGACCACAGGCAACCATGCACGGATTATATGGTACAAAAGAATAGTTGCTTATAATGATGTATACATTCACTAATGTACACGCGAATTCACGTACGTATACTTACCTCTTGTACTATCGTGACTTTATATGTTAGCCAAATTGTGTGGCTTATATAATTCACTAATATTAAATAATTACTACATGTACTATTTATTTTTACTTAAAACATGTAACTAATTAATTACAGGCAACACTGTTGTGTGACAAATTAACTATCACACGGTTGCTTTAGTTATACAACTATATCAACAATTACATCACATTAATTAACTATTAATGAACATATATCAAACACACACTACATCATTAACGGAATACGCCTTCCATCCTGCTTTTCGTTTCCACGGCGATTAACTTGATCCACTGTACTCCCGCGGCGTAGTGTTAAACCCCGATTCGCCCTGCTGTGCTCGGTCGCTGACATCTGCTGTCCTCCGTTGCTGTACAGCGTACGGCATCGATGACGCTGGTTCATCAAGTCATGTAGAGTGCCGTGTTCCGACGTCAACAACGGTGCTTTTTAGTCTGGGAGGACGCTCCCTGACCTCTGGCATGATGTCGGGCTCTATGCAGTGCCGCATTCTCTGTACTCCTGCGACAGCGTGGACATCATCCGCGTTTATCTCGTTGGTCCTTCTGGAACTCGTTCCCACTCTGCGGACTCTGTCCATGTTCTCTCTGTCGTCGCTGGACCCGTCTGTGGTGATGACAGTTACGTTTCGCTCCATCCTCTCAGTTGTCCCGATCTGAGTGTCTCGCCTCAGATACCGCTCATCGAGAGACGGGTTCTCCACCCATACTCGCAATATAATTGCTTGACCTGTGTCAACAGACGCAGGTGCCGTTATCAGCTGGTAGTTTTTCTGGACACCTTCCAATGGTTCCGCCATGTAGTCAGCTGCATAAACGCCACCCTCGCCATCTGCTCTATCAATGTTAACATCAGTCCACGCCTCTGTCACAGGAATCTTAGTATTTGCTGCAACGGTAACCTTCCTGGTCCTCCGTTTATCGCTCCTCAGCAGCCATAGACATGGCACCTCACAACCATCGAAGACGATCACCTTTCTGCTCAGTAGTATGTCAGCTGGTCCACTTGGCCTACCGGAGAGCACGTCCTATCCCAGAAGAGCATCGTTCACAATTTCAGCAACCATTGATTCACTGAAGATCTCTAATGGCCCGAGCGTCAACTTGAAATGTGCCTTTCCCCTCTCCTTATTAGGGGACCCATCTGCACCTCTCATACAAGATGACCTCTGCAACTCCGGTATATCTATTTCCGCCGTGCTGTCATAAACTCTTTTAGAAATGATGGTCTTGGATGTTCCTGTGTCAGCTACGAATATCACTGGTAGTTGCCCAACGGAGCCCTCGATGTAAATACCATCGCCCCGGTTGTTGCCTCTAGTCTCCGCTGGCGGGTACCGGTAACCTCCTTATTGTCTGTTTCTGTTCACTATGGCCTACACTTGGTTTCTCTACATGAACCTCTCTTTGGCCGCAAGAGCCGGTCCCTTGTAGTTTAAAGGTTGCACAGTACCTTCAGCTGGTGCATATCCATGTGCAGCGCATATTACTCTACGACCCCGACTTGTTTTATCTGGGCACACCCTGTCAAACTGGCCGATGCGGTGGCAATTGTAGCAAACTGCCTTCTTTGGACAGTGCCTTGCATAATGGCCAGTGTTGTGACAGCTATAGCACACAACGTTTCTTCTACCAGATGTCCTGTCTCTCTCTTCTAATTTCGCCACTCTAGCCAACGCCATCTCTATCATTGCTCTCTCTGAAAGTTGAGTCGTATCTCCAGGGTCCCAACAAATCTCCTTGCGGTTGCCCTTTCCTGGCATGTTAATATTATTCACGCTGTCTCTCACCGTATACGCCCACTCCTATGAACCACTATCGTCGACTTCTGGTGTAAAATTGTCACCCATTGACCCCTGGGTGCGACGTATGGTGTTTCTGTTTGTCTTCCCGCTTCTACAACTATTCCTGATCTGTATCAAGTTTAAAACATGGAACACAGCTTCGTCTATGTTCTGTGGCTCTTTGTGAAATTCCACATCAAATCGTACATCTTCATCTCGTAATCCGTCTAGAAAGCGTCGTACCAGATCTTCATCTCTAATTTTCCTGTCTCTATACGTGTGGGCTTTATCATACAGACGTTTGAGATCTGCAGCATGTTCCTCCGCTGTTTCTTCGTGTCTCTAGCTCCTACGGCTAAATTTTGCACCAAATGCACGGGCGGTCTCTTCGACCCGGAATCTACTGTTGATCTCAATGACCAGTTCTCTGTAGTTACCTATAACCGTCGGTGGTAACTGTATAAACACAAACTGGGCGGCTGCTCCTTCTAGTCGTAGCAGTATCTGGTCCAGCTTGTCATCGTCAGTCCACTGGTATCTGTGGGCTATGGCCTCAAATCGCGCTATTCATGTATCCCAGACACTTTTACCATCAAATGGCGGTATCTTTACGTCAACGAGCCGTGCTGGTGGTGATGATCTGTGCACGCGACAGAATCCTCCATAATCGACATTTACTGGATACCCGTTGTTGCGTCTATCGTCCCACAGTGGATGACGGTTCTGTGACAGGTTGTGGTGTGGCTTGGTGTACCTGCTCGATGACGGCTTGGCTCTAATTGTGGTCCCTCTACTTCTCTATCCCACTGGCTCTGTGCGTCTGTACCACAATCTCGTTCACCTGTCGGTATGATGTTATACTGACGATGTGGCTGTCTATGACAACTAGGACCTGTGCTAGCTGTCTCTCTACATGGGTAGTTGTAGTTAACGTCGCCATCGTCTGTGTAGTTCCGATCATTGGCACCTAGATCTCTGCCTGCAGACTGCTGCAATGACTGCATCAAGTGCACCACGTCTTTGGGGATGCCCCCTCAGTCAGAAATTCTGATGTTCAGGCCCTGTATCTCCTCGTCTGTTCCCTGATGCCCTGTACTTTCTGCGACGTCCCCGCCATGTTCAGATCTCCTGTACTCGTTCTCTGACTGTTCATCGTTGTCCCCGTTGAATCCGCTCTGGTGGGGCTCTATCATCTTTCTGTTGGTAGCGTTGTCTCAAAATATCTGTTATCTGTATCTGTACTGTAACTTCAGCTTGGTTTTTCTTATCTTGTATCTGTACGGCGTCTTCAGCTTGATCTCTGGTCTTGTATATGTCTCTTGTATTCTCTTGTATCTGTACCTTGAATGGGGTCGATCACTGGATCTGTAGTAGTTAACAGATCCCACCGCTCTGCCACCAGGAAATGTTACGCGCCGGTTGTGGTGCGTCTATATGTGGCGCGTGGTCGAGCGGTCTGAGGCGTCGGACTGCTTACGGTCGTGGGTTCGAGCCCCACCGGAAGCGTGCGTTGTGTCCTTGAGTAAGACATTTTATCCACACTGCTTCAGTCCACCCAGCTGTAAATGGGTACCGACTAATTACCGGGAACCTCGATTGTATTTGAATAGTATGTACATGTATATATGAAATAAATACCTGCTCGAAATTACCCGTGAGGGTGTGCAGCAGTATAAAGAGAAAGTAAAGAGAAATAAATATGACCCCGCGTAGACCCTGTCTAGGCTATGTGTGTTGCTGCAATCTCCTGCACGCTGTACCAAACCCTTGATGTGCGTATACTACCCAGTATCCTCTAACATGCGTTGCGGGCTATAGATGACTGATTGACCTACAAATGTGGTAGCATCTGCCTATAGTTGTCAATCAGTGGATCTGTGTAACCTGCGACCTGTGTCTCTAAGATCTGGACTAGATGCTGCACATCTGTATGTACGGGAACACGGGTGCCGCTGCAGTCTGGCAGTCCCGGGGACAGATATTAAAAGATTAGATAAATTCAACTATAAGGTTTGATCATGTCCAGCCGTGTGCAAACGTTTGCTGTGCCCCTCGGGAACTGTTTGAACCCAAGGCCGCAAGCCGCGGGTTCAAACAGTTCCCGAGGGCCACAGCAAACGTTTGCACACGGCTGGACATGATCAAACGTTATTGTTACATTTCCAACAAAAAACTGATGTAATTTGAGCATTATATTCAGTATTTTCAGTACTTTTATAAATCGTCCCATTCACGTAGATAATTTCGGTATTCATATTCCGGGGCCTTGTCATGATCGTCATGAACGTCATGAAGTAGTGACGTCATGAAGGCACTTCCGCGTAGTGACGTCATGAAGGCACTTCCATTACGCGCGGCCCCGGAATGAGCATTGCCTAAAGCCATATGCAAACAGCACGCGCTATATGTTTGCAAACAACGGAAACCATGTAACACTATTTATTAACTTTAGTTAGCACAAGAGATATCCGTGTGACGGTTCAAATGAACGGTACATTCGTCCGTACTACAATACATAATCGATCGTGTTGATAGACTAAACTGTTTATAATAATTATGTAGTAAGATCAATATTAACGAAATGGCAGCGTACTGCCCAGTAAATATGGTGGTTCTAGAGGTAGAACTTGATATCCATCATATTTCGTTCACGTGCAGGCAAATGTGAATGTTTACTTTAGTAGTTATGACTAATGGGGTCTCCGAGGACCGATGAAACGTTAATATGTCGCAGGTCGGGTCTCAGGGACCCTAAATAGGTGAAAAATGTCCTATGTTGCTGATAAGACCCTCTCAAGGGTTAAATAATGTCCAAATGACTCTGGCCGGACTTAATATTGGTCGAAATAGTAAATAGTTCTTGCTATGAGAAGAGGAATCTTTTTTAAAGTAAAATTTAGATTCATTTTTCTGCACGAAATTTGCGTGGAGTTGTTGTCTAGAGAAATGCCAAAGCCAGATTATTGACTGGCGGAATTTCCGCTCCTTTAATAGTAGAGCAGTTTCAAGATAATTGGGCAAAAGAGAAGACAAAGTTAACTACTGGTAAATTAAGGACTTACTTTACATTTAAATATAATTCTCAGTTAGATGGTATTGACAATTTTGAAATGCGTAGTGCTATATCCAAGTTTCGTTTAAGTGCTCATAAGCTAAAAATAGAAACTGGCAGATACAACAAGACTCCAGTAGAATCTAGATTGTGTGAGAATTGTATGAATAATTCCATAGAAGATGAACTACACTTTTTGTTCAATTGTCCACATTACTCACAAGAGAGAGAGAGCTATTTTAATGTCATATATTTCATCAGAATGTCCTAACTTTTCGAGTCTTTCAGTATCAAATCAATTTATTTGGCTTCTATCTTGTGAAAACACTAATATTTTGAGAGAACTAGGCAATTACCTGATTCATTCATTCGAGAAACGCGGATAAATCTCATACATACATTAGTTGCTTTTATTGTGGTAGTGATTGTTCACAAGTTTACATTACATGTATTGAATTGTTATTTTCCTGTATGAATCACTCTAATCAAAGTATGAAATTGTTTGCCCCTTGAGGGCCCTTAATTGGAAATAAAATCGTGTATCTTGTATAGTGAGGCTGGGCCAGCTGGTCACAAATGCGGGCCAGCTGGTCACACAAATGGACCAGGCGCGCGCCCTGAAGTGTGACGCATTTACGGAAACATGACGTCATATATGCGCCATGACGTGGATTCATGGTGCACAGATTCGGAGATAACAAATGGCGGGCATTTCGTAGACAACACTTCCACAGTGACAAATACGAATTCCAATATGTAGCATGGAATAGATATGCACCCCCCAAGTTCGTTTCTGAATTATATTACAATTGCTAGCGGTTAAATCAAATCGTTTCGCTAGAAACTACCCCAACTATCCCGTCATGCAACTCTCAAGATAGCGGATGAAAAGCCATGCGATTTTACCATGTGAGAAAAGGATCATTTTATCCGGCAGTACGATTTACCCAAATCTACCCAAATCTTACACAAATCTACCCAAATCTTCATTAGAAATAACATTCATGATTATATTTAATTATATACTTTTTCTACAATATATCATTAGTATATCATATAATAACCACATTTTGACCGAAAATAAGGAAGAATAAAGCACACATTTCCGCGGGAAAACAATTAATATAGCATTATCAGTTACAGACGCAATTCCTGGGATCGTTGGATAAATGTAGCTATAGCTGGCAAAGCAATGTATTTAACATCTTGCTACATGATAATATTTACGGTGTAATGTTTACACGTCAATCAAGTGGATTGGAGTGCAGAGTTGTTGAAAGGACAGGTGCGTGAAATTGTCAACACACAATCAAATGACAAATTATGGATGGAAATTCATATTCGACCGAAGACGGCTGTGATTATCGGTATGCGTGTTGTGGTCTGAGTATGAATTGCTAGATCTCCATGTATATTGCTATTTCACGGTCTGTCTTTTCAACAGGAATTCTGATAAACTTTATGAGTATGAATGATTTGGAATCTAACGTCCCATCAACTGCGTTGAAGATCAACGACAGGTAAGTCACATGTGCCCAGATATGCCGGTGCATATCAATATGGAACATCTATAAACCGGACACCCTGGGGACCTGTCCGGTTTAGAGAGGTTCCACTGTACAATGTTTTGGCTGCCGGCTGAGAAAAGGCCACATGGCAGTTGAAGTTATTGGTCCTATTGCATGTTCAGTCGGTGTAATTATGATACAGTGGAACCTCCCTACACCGGACACCCTGGGAGGTCCCCAGGTTGTCCGGTCTAGAGAGGCTCCACTGTAAATCGGGCATATTACAACTCCAATACATCCGTTGGTGTTTTCGCGAACAGACAGCACCATCGGAGTTAAATGACAATGAAACCCATCAAAATTAACAACATATGAGTCGACATGGTAGCCGGTTTAGAGAGGTTCCATTGTACGAAAGTTTATTAATGGATGGTTCCTGGATGGCCATCACCGTAGGCCCTGACCCGACTGCGCAGTTGCGCAAGCTGATCTGGGACTGCCATCGTAGCCAACCGCCAGAAGGTAATTTTTGCCAGCCGGTGGCCCATTACATAGAACATACCAGGCTAGTGTCTTTTGAATTCAAGTTTATCAGGCAAGGCTAGGAAACGCGTATGAATTCCGAGACTTGCTGAGTAATTCTTACGGTTTCTGAGCCGAGCCTGAAACACTTGATATCAAAAGACGCTAGCATGGTATTATATTTATCAGTTAACGTTTATGGCTACATAAAGCGTTATTATGACGTTGTTTTTGTTGAAAAAGAACGCGGACTCTTTTCCGTGACGTCATTCCACTGACGTAATTCGGTAACGTCATGTGACGCCGTTCGACCAGTCAAACGTCTGTTTTCAATTTTTGTAACCCGGATATTCGTATCAGGTCAGTGCCTGATACAGCAATATGTTATCAATCAGTACGTGTTCGGTTAATACAGGGCAGGTTACCTGCATGCCCGTGTGCCTACTTTCAGTAACGTTAGCCATATACTGTCTGAGATGTATGACCTTGTCAACCTGTCATGGCTACCGTCGTGATCGATTACAACCTGCGGTTACTTAAAGGTACATGCACACTCAGTAGGCACACACTGTTCTTTATAAATAGTTTTGTATATTCTCTAGATATGACATAGTCTTGTAAACTATTATCTTGTAAATTATCCCGTCAGCACAGTGTGTATGTTCCGTGAAACACGGTGCCGTGAAACCTTTTTGATATCCTGTCAATTCGACCTAATCCCTGCGTATGAGTATGTGCGGTGGCTAGGGTTATTGTTTTGCATTTTAAAGTCATTTGTAGGTGTTGACGGGATAAATAGAATAGTAGGTTAGTGCCGTGAATGGGAAAACTATCTGGCGCGGCACGGAAACGGGATGTGCTCGGCAGAGCCTCGCCCATCCCGTTCCCTAAGCCTTGCCAGATGTTTTTCCCATTCACGACACTAATCTACTATTCTCTACCACTCATTCACCATTACCCCACGACTGATTGACATTTCTATACATTATATATCAGACGTGAAGGACAAGGGGCAATAAACCGGGTATGGAAGGTCTTCGAGCCATTTCCCACCCTTAAATATAAGAAAATAGGGGCAATAATGCTGCCCACACCCAAATTGGAAAATAATAATGTAGTAGTGTACAACAATAAGTCAGGAAGCTATGTTAACATTTTGGATTTGACATCTTTACTACTTTTCGGACAATATCGTTTTTCATGATACAACCCAATGTCACATGTCAATGGACTGCACCGTCAATTTGACGTTAACACATGTGAGATGACGTTACGTTACTGGGAAGCGGGGGATTTTGTGATTGAAATATAATTGGCATTCTGGACAAACTCCAGGAAATAATTGATTGCCATGATATAACTGGGGCCTAAACAGCTTTTCAATTTCGAGATGGCTGACCTTTTCAAAATTGCCGCCATTTTTATCAATTTCATGACTATAAACGAGCATGGCTTTTGAAAACGTAGATTTCTAAAAAGGTAAAATTCGAGACACGGCATTATATTGATTGCATTTTGTCCATATAATTCACAAATATTTTGTTTAATTGAATATTTGAAATGATTCCATGTTACCATGACAACCGAGAAATAATAATGTACACATGTATTGATAGAAATTTAAATTCATTTTTGTATTGTATCTTATACTACATTTATTTTTTTCAAATCATCATGACTCCTGCCTACATATAGGATGCACTTACATTTATCCTCAATATTTTAATAAGTATACATGTTACCATGGTAACAAAATCACACATGTACTGAAATGTATCTCAAATGACATGCTTTGTTAGTAGAACATGCTAAACATTGTGAGACTCAGAGTGTATATATCATTATGGTATTATTATTATGGTCATAGCATAATGATGCTGCAGTCAAAGACACAGTTTTATTTGTGACAATAACAAGAATGTGCTACAATGGTAATTATGTGTAGTAATAAGTGTTATTTTGTTTATCGGCTTAGCAGCGCTAACATACTAAACTTGTTGCCAGGTACAGACATAGTAAATGTTTTGAAGAGCGTTACAACATGATTAAATTGAAGTTTTATATTACTATGCATATTTGGTAT
Organism: Conchocele bisecta; assembly: GCA_029237695.1. Classification (NCBI taxonomy): domain Eukaryota; kingdom Metazoa; phylum Mollusca; class Bivalvia; order Lucinida; family Thyasiridae; genus Conchocele; species Conchocele bisecta. The sequence goes on along the minus strand of CM055267.1, from coordinate 103,808,041 downwards.
AAAGTATGTTCAATTACAATTATATCCTCATTTGAATGCGGTAAATAATATTACAGTACATGGCCGTATATACATATATTTCATTCAGGCGCATAGGTTGTTCCTAAAGTAATGTCATGGCAGACTTTTGAGGGTTGTCTGGATTGTGGGGTCAGGCGGTTTGAGGGTATCCCCCGAAAAAAACTGCCAATTTCACGCACCTCACCTGTCCTTTCAACAACTGCCAGCAACAAAATATAAATAGTGCCGTCAGGTCACAAAATACACACAATCGATAAATTGGCGGCTCTTTTCCGACCCAATAAAGTTTAATTTACATGCATAAAATCGGATTTGCTAATTGGGTAATGTATGCTAATGAAGTATTATAATGGAAGTAAATGGTCTTGCCTTTCCTTTCAAATATTTTCGGAATGTTTACAAAACATTGTCCACTGTTCTATTGCACCAATCTACTCTAGAAACATTAAACATGAAATAAATTGTGTATTAATTTAAGATATGGGGAACCTTTAGTGACTTAGCCTGCTCCTTCAAGTAATATCACCCTAGTGCACTTATTATGCCCCACCACGATAGTGGAGGGGGCATTTAGTTTTACCCTTGTCCGTCCGTCCGGTCCGTCCACCCGTCCCGCCCGTCACCAAGCTTGTAAGTCGTAAAACGTTTAAACCGTACTAGCTACACACCTGAAACTTGGTATGTAGCTTCGTTATGATGAATAGATGCGCAAAGTTTATTTGTATTCTTTATTCGACCTCGGGATCATAGATTATCACCCCCTTTTCGACTTATGTTGTCTTGTAACTCGTAAAACTTTTAAACCGTAATAGCTATAAACCTGAGACTTGGTATATATATATAAACGATATATATGTATAAGGCCATAACAAAAGTTCTTTGGTTTTCAGATATCGTCAGAAAAATTGCTGCATGTCGAGCATTTTATCATCATGGAGAAATAACATTTTACTTTAAATTCACCGCATGATCAATATAAATCACACCCATGCAACAATATGTTAAATCTAGGGATGGCAACGAATATTCGAATGTTCGAATATTCGTTTATTGACCGAATATTAGAATATCAGTTTAGTATTCGAGTGGAAAACTTATTTCAAGGTATTGTTTGGTTTACTTATTTCTCACCGTCGCACATACAGCAATTGATCATTGCACGTGTCAAAGTTTGTATTGTCCGTTATCGACGATTAATACGGTATCGCGTCAAAGTTTGCTCAATCCGCGCTACACACGTGTATCCTTTCTGAGTCGCGAGCAGCGACGACAATGTGATCCAGAAGCCGATCCACTCACGTGGTGGAAACAGAAAGAGACTGAGTTCCCGAGAGTGGCCGTTATCGCAAGAAAACTACTCGCAGTACCCGCAACTCCTGTGCCGTCGGAACGCATATTTTCTACTGCTGGTCTACTACTGACCAAGTTACGAAACCGGCTCTCCAGTTCAACTTAAATCAAATCATGTTTGACGAAAACTTTATAGAACATATATGTATATGCATCTAGCGACTTGAAAAAATCAGAGACAAACACCTTAAAACAAAAAGACACATGTGTATATTAAAATTAGGTAAATTAAAGATATTTAATCCATGTCTCTCAGAAATAAATCCTTGTCTAATTATAAAGTAGAATTTGCCTGTACAGCCGATGGACATCTAGTATTACATGACAAATGATTATTTGACTGTCGAATTCTTACCTCGACAAATTTTGTTTTTAATCTAATTTGCTGTGTACACCCCACCCCCACCCGCCCCACAGCGGAGAATTAAACATTTATACAGGAATTAATTATTATCGTCCTTTGCTCAGTGAAGTTGATAGTCAAGTTCTCGACTCAAATATGTGTTTGACCCTTTCAACACTAGATACCTCTCAATACCGTAACCAGGATTGAAGCAGACAAGGAGGACGCATCGTCACTTATTTTTCCGCTTTTTTGTTGTTGCTAAGTAGTAAACAAACCCCCGGGGAAGTGGCGGGCAGAATGTTCCCTGACCCCATATTGGGACTTGGTTCGCCTCATCTGTTTTTTTACCTCTGGTTATGGCCCTGCAAACAGTGTATCTATCCTGATGAACCGACTCGTAATGAGCGTCTCATTCAACATATGCACAACTTGGGCATATATTTATTTTTGCAACATGACCCCATTTTCTGCGTAATGGAAGTCTCAAACTTAACTTGAAACAGTTCATTTCAGTTACAAAGGGGTGAAAGTGTTAATCTTCAAAGGTTGTAGCAGCACTATAAATTTCCTGACACATCATCAGGGCCATAACCAGGAAGCCAAGAACGAGGAGGCAGGGGTCCTGCCCCCCCCCCCCCCTCCACCCACACACGGAAAGAAAACTACGAGTATTTATTATAAAATAAATATACAAATCTGTACTTACAAATAGAGTAGATTCTAATTAACTCGGGTTAATCGAGTAAACCAGTTCAACTTGTAGTAAAGCCTATTTTCGAATGACAGATGTCGCAATCATATTTGTTTCAGTGCTATTCTATCACACCATTAAATATACATACGGCAATGTTGTGTTTGGAAAATGAGACACTTTTCGGAAATAAAAATTATAGGTTGCATTGGGAACGAACCTACACATTGATACGCCACTAATGGTGCAAATTCGAAATCTGGAAATAATAATAAATACATTGATTTATTTGGAACCTCAATGTATGCACAACTAGAATTATGTTTCGTATGCACAACTAGAAATTATGTTTGTAAAACATGGATATTCCCCCATGGCATAATGGATTGTAACTAAAAATTGTTTGTCAAAACATTTTTTTGTTAATTTACATAAATTTCAAAGTCATTCGAGAAAGTCCTACACACTTTTTGACGTAAGAAAATGGCTAATTTTGTCAGCACCATTTTGAAGGTCACAAATGTCATGTCATTGGTGATGTGATTGCATCACACATATTAGGGTGAAACTCTTACAAACTTTTCTACGTAACAAAATGGCTAAGTGTTTCAGTGATAGTTGGAAGGTGACAAATGTGAAGGTCGTGTTAATGGTGGCGCCGGTCTGTGACAAATGTTCAGGTAATTCAAGTGTCCAAGTATTGAAGCAATGCTTTATCGTAATATTGACGATATTACATGTTGGAATAACACTTATAAAAGTTTCGCCGTAAATGTACACGGACGGACGTACGGACGGAAGGACGTACGGAACCTCAAGAGCAACGCAATATGCCCACATAATAATTAATACATCTTAGAATGTCCTACATATAAGCACAGAAGTCGATATTTATGCTGGAATCATGTCACCCCTAAATGCAAACTCATCAGTAATAGCTACGTGACCGAGAACAGGATTTCCTCCAGGAACAGTGAGATTATATTAAGAGTATCCATCATATGCACTGGTGTGGGGCAAGGATATTTCACCCTAAAGTCAGAATATGTCGTCAGAGGCTTTGCCGAGTTTCTGACGAGATATTCTGATCACGAGGGTGGAATATCCTTCTATCACACCAGTGCATATGATTGATACTTTCTCCCGCCCCTATATAGAACATATTTGCGAATCTCAAAATATTTATCCTGACCCAGAATAATACCCAACTTTTTATTCGCTGAATTTATGCGACTTTTGATATGTCCAACCTGCTCGCCATGTCAACAAAACGTCAAAACTTTGTTTTAACCCACGAATTGGAAGCTTATACCAGTGCAATGGATCGTTTACAAATTATTATTAAATTAATGTTCAATGTCATCACCATTCAACCCTCGCGTGACTATATGGATATCGTTCTCTCATGTCACCTGGTGGACGAGAACAAATGAATACACATTTCCATATCCGTTTTTGTATGAATAATATAGTCTAGCATTACATGATCCGGATCGGGATACATATAGCAACACATCTGCTCGAATATTAATGGAAAATGAATGCAAATAAGACACACTAGACTTCTGTGTTATTCTTCATAGGTTATGTTCACGACCATGACTATTTGAAAAGCATGTTAACAAACACCTAAAGGAGTGTGTAAACAAGTACAAACTGCTACGTGAAATTTCGAAAATATCATTCTTGCCACACTTTCTGGACTTTAAAGTACCCAAATCTACCCAAATCTTACCCAAATCTACCCAAATCTTCATTAAAAATAACATTTAATATATTATATTATATACGTTTTCAACAATATAACATTAGTATATCGTACAATAAGCACACTTTCACCGAAAAGGGGAAGAATAAAGCACATATTTCCGCGGGAAAGCGATTAATATACATATAGCATTATTATAAAGGGACACTACCGTGATCGAGACTCATTAATTATGTCTCAGTTGTCTAACTTAAGTTGCCATCGATGATGATTTCATATGGCACATATATACTAGTACATATTGCAAATTTTCCTTAGAAGGTATAGCCTCAACAAGTGATTTTTATAAGATGGCTACACGTCCTGGCGGGCGACAGGCGTTTTGCTTGTATACGGTATACAGTGAGTATGTACAAGATGGAAAACAGTGTAGACCCTGATCAGACTGTGATTGCAAATTTCCCTAGAGGTATAGCCTCAACAAGTGATTATGTACAAGATGGCTACACGTCCTGGCGGGCGAAAGTGGCCAGTATACGGTCGACACCTACACACTGTCTCCTTGTATGTCAACATTAGAGAGGTTCTACAGTTTTGTATTTGTATTTCAATTAAACTGAATCATCATTCCCATTTAGCATGTTTAGCCATTATAAAGTGGATTATCTTCCTTGGCTTCCTAGTATTAAGTTTATCGCGGTACTGTCCCTTTATTTCATATACAAATATTTCCATTTTGCATCAAAACATTCAAATGGGCCCTGGTATGAGCAAATTAATGACATAAATGATGTAAGTACAGTACAAACATCGTTATTATGATGTGTATAGCTTTATTTATTAACACATATAGTATTTATATGAAGATTTGGGTAGATTTGGGTAAATCGTGCCACCCCTTTAAAGGTACATGCCCACTCAGTAGGCACAAACTATTCTTTATATAAGAGACATCATCCGATACATTTTCTGGCAAACTAAACATTAATTCACCATTACCCCACGTGTTGATTGGCATTATTGCACATTTTATATCGGACGTAAATTTGCATAATGATATCAGGGGCGATAACCGTGTTTTCCTTAAAATGTTAATGGACATTATTATTTATTCTCTGTATTTTATTTTTTGATGTGCAATGATCATAATTTATAATCCGTCGAAAATATTATTTTTTCAGGTGGCGCATTTAATTAGTATAAATAATTTAAAAATATCATCCCTCATTTGCATATGAAAATAGCCTGATACCACCACGAGTCACTATCAGTAAAATAAATATTACTAAGTGATTTATATGTATAGCGTGCACTCGTAATTTTTAGAAAACCCAATCTGAAAAAGTATATTACATATTAGTATCAGGCTGTATATATAAATATACGACAAGTGATCTCTCCCCCATCCAATGGGTATGTACTCGATCGGAACTGGCCCGGGAAAGTCTATCTGGTATGGATTGCCTTATCGAGGATTAGTACTGGGATATTAACGAGACGATATGTACAGGCTCGTAGGGGCTAATACATGAAGCTAAACTAAATAAATTAACGCAAACCCAATCTCCAAGCATAGCATAGTATAACCAGTATGACAACCAATATATTCGACAATATATAGATGTATATATATATATAGATTACCTATGTAATAATAAATATACATATCACTGCCCACCTCCCTCTGTACCATACACAATTCCGATGACACCATATACATGGACTAGGACAACTTGCAACCTCTACCCCAACTCCCACTGACCAATACTCGTTATTATGATGTGTATAGCTTTATTTATTAACACATATAGTATTTATATGAAGATTTGGGTAGATTTGGGTAAATCGTGCCACCCCTTTAAAGGTACATGCCCACTCAGTAGGCACAAACTGTTCTTTATATAAGAGACATCATCCGATACATTTTCTGGCAAACTAAACATTAATTCACCATTACCCCACGTGTTGATTGGCATTATTACACATTTTATATCGGACGTAAATTTGCATAATGATATCAGGGGCGATAACCGTGTTTTCCTTAAAATGTTAATGGACATTATTATTTATTCTCTGTATTTTATTTTTTGATGTGCAATGATCATAATTTATAATCCGTCGAAAATATTATTTTTTCAGTTGGCGCATTTAATTAGTATAAATAATTTAAAAATATCATCCCTCATTTGCATATGAAAATAGCCTGATACCACCACGAGTCACTATCAGTAAAATAAATATTACTAAGTGATTTATATGTATAGCGTGCACTCGTAATTTTTATAAAACCCAATCTGAAAAAGTCTATTACATATTAGTATCAGGCTGTATATATAAATATACGACAAGTGATCTCTCCCCCATCCAATGGGTATGTACTCGATCGGAACTGGCCCGGGAAAGTCTATCTGGTATGGATTGCCTTATCGAGGATTAGTACTGGGATATTAACGAGACGATATGTACAGGCTCGTAGGGGCTAATACATGAAGCTAAACTAAATAAATTAACGCCAACCCAATCTCCAAGCATAGCATAGTATAACCAGTATGACAACCAATATATTCGACAATATATAGATGTATATATATATATAGATTACCTATGTAATAATAAATATACATATCACTGCCCACCCCTCCCTCTGTACCATACACAATTCCGATGACACCATATACATGGACTAGGACAACTTGCAACCTCTACCCCAACTCCCACTGACCAATACTCGTCTTCCAATACTGGCGACCGCACCCTATACTTTTTTTTTCTTCTTCTTCTTCAGAGGTTAATGATGGCAGCCAATCGCCCCCTGTTTAACCCTTAATCATACATGTTCTCTTGTTTTAAAAGATATGTTGTAGAACCAAATGGACATCGTTGCGGTGTGGCCGGGCGCCGGGCACGGAGTGAAAGTAGCTGATGCCGTCATTTGGACCGGCAGTAAAGAGCCGGCATTGGTCCCCGGTAGCTGTTCGATCACAGCTCTTCACCTCTACACCGACGTATGTGAAGTTGTCATTATTTGCCGGAGGAGGTGGTTTTCCCCGGGTACTCCGGTTTCCCCACCATTCATCTCACGGAGTAATGCAGAATAGACCGGAATTGGCCGCCCGCATTACTCTTATTAAACATTATTGACTGTAATATGCATCGTCTGAAATCAAATTTAACATTTTTGACCATGACCGGCAGTATGGTATGGGCCACTCACTAATATATGGGCAATTGCTATACCGCCGAGTATTATCTTCTCTTTTTCTTTCGTCTTCAGAATATGTGAAACACATTGTCATATAACCAAATAGTAACAGATAAACGCCACACCTGAACTCGAATAATAGCAAATCGTATATAACGATAAGCCGCGAAACGACAGTAGCTGGGCCCGAAAACATATTACATCATACTTTGCATAACCAAATATCGATCATTCCCGGCCTGATATGTTATGCCCTGACCAATCGTCAAATATCATCATTATATAGGATAACACTGTTACGGCTGTGTCTCCATATATCACATGCACTCACACTCAGCCTTTTTCACGGTCTTACATACCGGCTTCGTGCGATAGGAGAATGAACTAGCTAGGTTAAATTAACTGCCTCATTGCCTCCTTCATTTAATGCACATATTTCGACTGTATGGCAGATATTAGTAAATTCGGAAACAAACGGGGCAACGGTCATTGGCCTGCCACTTTTGGGTTCAAATGCCCGGGTTTGGAAGGTCCTCGAGCCAATTCCTACCCTTAAATATAAGATAATATTTTTTTTTTTTTAGAACTGGTTGAATAGTGACACAATTATACACTTATTTAATTCCTATAAAGAACATGTTGTGCCTACTTAGTGGGCATGTACCTTTAATATAGTAGGTCATAGATATATACACTTGGCTTCAATGATAATTGCTTCATATGATGTGATGTGATGAATATAACATATGTAAATATTGTCTTGTTACTGTATACTATATGGTACATTGAGTTGCCATCTCCGCCTTCTTTGTATGTACAAGCCATCATACAGTTTCACCACTTCGTGAGTTTGACACATACAGCAAATAATATGACAGTAAACCAAATTATGCCAGCAAACTATACAAAAGACGAGATACCGGAACATTTCTCCCATCAATCCCAAAATAAATGTTGATGTGTAAACTTTTCAATCTGATGCACAGCCTATTGTTAGTGTACACGTTATACATAGGTAAAGCCATATTTACTCACATAGTAGGTGAGTAGACACGAGGGACAATACACTTAGGTAACTGCTTATATGTCACTGGATTTGATAGATAATAACAGAGTACAGTAGTGTGTATATATTGTATTTGTTGTGTGTTTTGCCATGTAAAAGTGATATACTGTGCAAAATTATGTGTATGAGGCTATTTATATTGGTGGTTCATGTTGTTAAAAACACAGGCACAAACCTGTCCAGAAAACTGACATATTTTACAGTTTGGTGTAATATAATTGATAGGAGTCCGTTCTCTTGGATGTTCTGGATGTGATTAGCTACATTATACCATATGTTCTAATTCACATTTTGCGCTTTGTGTCAAACGCCAGAAGAGGTGCAAGTGGCTGATGGCTTGAACACACAATATGCAGAGTTCCTTATAGGATACAGTAACGAGGCAGTGTTCACATATATGTTATACATATATTCCATCACATTTACGAAGCAATTATCTTTGAATCAAACGATGATCAGGTATAGCATGGGTCCTTAGAAAGCTTTTGACCTGGTAGAAAATCTGTAAATTCAAAAAAGCATCACTTAACTGGTTGTCATCGTATTTAACTGACCGTAAGCAAAACGGTGGTATCTCTTCCGATTTCGCTAATGTCATAGCTGGTGTTCCTCAATGATTAATTCTTGAACCAACGTACTCTATTTCTTTTATTTATCAATGATTTGCCTTTATTAATTAACAACTGATATATTTGCTGATGACCCAACAATTCATACACCAGGTAGCGATCCAGTTATCATCCATACTAATATACAAGCATATATAAGACTTAGTGCTATTGAGAATTGGTTTGACCAAAACAAAATGGTTATTAACGCAAACAATACTACAAGTATGATAATTAGCACCAGACAAAACGTGCAGCTGTATCTGACCTGAGATTAACTTTTTGTGAATCTTTTTTTGTTATTAAATGGTTTATTTCCTCTTTTAAATACACCATGCACATTTTATAAAGTTTACAAGAGAATATAGCTAAATGAAATACAATGATTACATACTATCTTAAAAAGTGAAATGTATGGGAGAGTAAAGTAGTTGAGATATACAGAGCATGAAAAGAAGGAAGAAGGTAAGGATTTCTTTCTCTGTGTTCACACCTGCTGGACCTGTGTAGTTGTGTAGTTTATATTTAATATAGAGATATGTTGTGCTTGATTTTTCTTACGGTGCCTATAAGAACTTTATATATTAAACCTGCCCCACTTAATAATATGCTGTTCTCTTTGTTTTCTTCTTCTATATGTATTCTATTTTTCAAGTAACTTACAAAAGGTTCGAAAGTAATATCATGCTTTTCATATTGACATTTGAAAGTATAGTATTTTGCTAACAAACTTATAAAATTAAATTGTTTTACCATCAGTGCCTTATTTGTTATTCCTAGAGAAACAATACGAACATTTATTTCATATGTTAAGTCTTTTTCATTTAGATAATTTCGAAGATGTGACCAAAAATGTAGCACATGCATATATTCCCAGAACATGTGTTCTATGCTTTCAACATACATAGAGCAAAAATCACATAGACTACTACATGTATTTACTATATTACAACGATAGAGTAGTTTATTTGTCCGAATGCTACGCATTAAATATCTATATTGGAAATTGCGTAATGTTGAGTCTATTATAAAATCGAAGGTAAGGTTGCCAGCATAAATTATCATCAGAAAATTAATTTGTCCATTTTTCTTCAGATTTGTTTCTATATTTTGTTTGTGTGTTTGTCTTGTATATAGTAATTTGTTCACATATTTGCTATCCTGTACTCTCGATATAAGCGATGTATATTGTGGAGCTGTGTTGATGCTTTCTGTTTTTATTTTCTTATGCTGTTCACAATACTTTCATATTTTATAAAATCGTTCTGACGTATATTGGATATTGCTGTAAAATCAGTAAAGCGTAGAAAATTCCTTACTCTGTAGTCATGTAGATGTTCAACATATTTAATGCCTTTATTGTACCAATCCTTGAAAACGATTGTTTTGTTTTGATGCTTTAAATTGGAATTATTCCAAAGCATTTCTTTTGATACTGTGTCATTTTTGGAGGAATAGTTAATATGTGACCAGGATTTTAAAACATTATTTCAAAACTTATTTTCTTCCGCTATATGTTTTACATCTTCAGCTTTTATGTTACTTTCAAAGAGCAAAAATCCACCATATCTTTCAAGTTATCTTTCATAAAGTTGTTTCCATTTACCTCTGCTTGATGTGTCACATATTCGTTTTACCCATGATGCTCTTATTGATGTTATAAAAATATATATATCTAACACAAATTAATCACTCTTTTTCGTAGGATTGGATGATTATATTTCTTTTAATTTTATCAGGCTTGCTGTCACATAAAAAATCGAATAATTTGTTTTTAATTCTTTTGATCATGTTGTCTGGAGGGTCGTGTAAAACTGTTAATGGATATATTAATTTTGGAGCAGCAAACGTTTTAACAACTGTAATTTTTCCAAGTAAACTTAAGTTTCTATGTTTCCACTTATCAAAACACTGTTCAAACTCTACTATTTTATGAAGGATGTTATATTCGTGGATATCTGTATTATTATTTAAGAACGTAATTCCTAACGTTTTTGCACTAAGAGAAGTCCAAATGAATTTCTTATCCGGACAGAAAATCAGATCTTCATTTTTTAAGGCACCAACGCGCATTACAGTTGATTTCTTTGTGTTAAGGTTGAGACCAGATATTTTACTAAATTCATCTATTATGTATATTAACTTTTTAAATGATTTTCTTGTACCATCTGTCACAAAAGTTGCATCATCAGGCAAACATTATGTTTTTAATTTCTATATCTTAAATTGTTACCCCTATTATATATTTTTCATTTATAATTGCTTTGGATAGTATTTCAATGGCGATAGTAAAAAGGTAAGGTGGTAAAGGCCAGCATTGACGTCCGCCTCTATTTATTGAAATGAAATCCGATAAATAACCATTGTTTGCAACACAGCTGTTTGCATCAGAGTAAAAAAGCTTAATCCAATTTAGAATGTCGTTGCCAAAATGTAAATGTTTCATAACTTTTACGAGGTAAAAATGTTCAACAGTATCAAATGCCTTTGCAAAATCTGCGAAGAAAAATAAACCCGGTAATTCATTTTCATTCAAATGGTCCATTAATTCGTATAGAGTTCTAATATTTTCTCCGATGTACCTTCCCTTAAGAAATCCGGTTTGTGAATCATCTATTATATTTGGTAAAACCTTTTTAATTATGTTTGCTATGGCCTTTGATGCAATTTTGTAATCCACATTAAGTAATGATATACGTCTCCAATTCGGAAGTATAGATAAATCGCTATCCTTTTATGGTATTAATGTTATTACACCCTGTTTTTACAATTCACTTAGTGATCCATTTGCTAATGAAAATTTAAAAGAATCCATATAATATATTTTTATGTCATTCCAAAATATTTTATAAAATTCCAGTCAGACCATCTGAGCCTGGGCTCTTATTGTTTTTCATTTCCTTTAAAGAGTTACTGCATTCGTATTCTGAAAGGTTGCCTTCGCATAATTCTTTATTTTCTTCGGATAACCTGTTTACACCATTATCAATCAAAAATAAATTGTGATTTGTATTTTCAGTTTCTTTTTTCGTATATAATTTGTTATAATATTCTTTTTCTTCATTTAATATTTCACCATTGCACGTAATAATTTGACCATTTACCGTTAATCTAGTTATCGTTTTATTTTCAGACCGTTTCCGTTCTAAATTTGCAAAGTATTTTGTATTTTTTTCACCAAACTCAATCCATTCGGCTTTTGATCTTAACATAATTTTTCTAACTTTCTGTTCATATAAGTGCTGTAACATATATTTGTTGGTGTTTAATTCTATTAAAATATCTTCCGATATATATATCTTCCGATATATTGTTTGAGTAGTCTGCTTCTAATTTATCTATTTCCTCCATTAATTTATTTCCATTTTTAAATCTTTTTTCTTTTCAGTAGAAGCAAATGTTATCGTTTCATTTCTTACTGTGCCTTTAATTATCTCCCAAAGTGTATTTGGATTAGCATGTTGGTTGATTTCGGCAATTGTAGAAATACTTCGTCTAATTTGTTGTTGGTATTCTGTTTTTAAAAGTAGACTATTATTTAACTTAAAATATCCCGGACCCCTTTCATTAGATTGAGTCTGTAAACAAAAATATACGAATGGTCAGACTTAAACCCAGTAGTAAATTTACTTTTTGTTACTCTGTTAATTACATTTTCAGATATTAGAAAATAGTCTAAACGACAGAATATTGGTGGTTTAGTATTCGAATGCCATGTGAATTTCCTTGTATTAGGATTAAGAATTCTCCAGATATCATGTAGTTCATATTTATTAATTATTGACAATAGTTTCTCTCTTGTTTTCTTATTTGTGTCTCTTATGCCATTTTTCTTGTCTAAATCTGGATCTAAAATTATATTAAAATCGCCCCCTATTATTATAGCATCTACTTCCACTGTTTCTATATATGTATCGAGATCTTGGTAAAATCGTAGACTGTTTTCGTTTGGACCATATATATTGATTAATGTATAATCTTTTTCAGAAATGCATATTTGAAGAGATTTAATTCTACCGGTCATGACCTGTTCATAATGTTTGATTTTATAATCAATCCCCGGTTTCATTAAAATACATATACCTTCTTTATTGCTATATTCCCCACTAAAATACCCATCACCACCCCATTTCTTTTCCCACTGGGCTTTGTCACTTGTTGTGAAATGCGCTTCTTGTATGAAACATATATCGTAATCATTGTCTTTTATCCATTGAAAAAGGTGTAGCCGTTTGTGTTTTGATCCCATACCCTTAACATTAAAGCTTCTTAGTTTTAATTCCATAACGTAGTATTATAAATCTGATCTATCTAAAACAAGCACAATACATCTTGGTCGCCGGTCCACGATGTTGAATCCACCAAATGTGAACATAAATAAAGAAATGATAGAAGTAAGTGAGAGTTGCATCAACGATAACATGTGAAGAGAATAATGACATGTAAAAAAAAGAACGAGGGTCACCAACTCAGATATTGTGTAATATAAACACGTGGGCACCTGTTGACAAAACGGATTTTACTAGTTATGCTATCAGCATATCCCCAGATCAGTTTACACATCCGTGCTGTCTGGTCAGGGCCTACCTTGATCGCCATTCCATCAGAGGAGAGCTCATACTATCTGCCGATAACATCATGATTATATTCTGGTAATTTAATTATATTCTCAATGCATAGCCTAAATGTGCAAAATAATTTAATAATTATTGCTAAAATAAGGTCCGTTTTGTCACCCGGCGGCCCATGTATATTCGCACGTTACAATTTACAGTAGTGAGTATGTCTGCCTCCTCTATATCAGAAATAATTCAGAAATAAGTCGTCTCTCTCCTGTTTAATAGGGTGAGTCTGTCTACCATCGGTAACTTCAGCATAGTCGGTCTTCGATCTTGATAGTGGTGCAGCTACTCGTCCCACATATCTGTCTTCTTCCTTTGTTCTCGTACCCTTAATTCTCGTCTGTTCCATGGTGTCCTCCTCTTCATCACTCGTCTCGTTCCATCGCTCATAATAGTGCTTTTCAACATGACGAATACGTCTGTCTTTCCTATACGCTCCCCTCTTTGTACCCATTATGTCTGATCGAAGGTTGTCAAATGACGTTTCTGTCCTACTACTGCTTCTCGTACGTCTTTGTTGCTCCTCTTCTTTATAACTTCGTTCGTGTACTCCAAATTTCTGAGCTTTTTCCTTTGTGGTCAGAGCTAAATCTTGAATCGCTTTTATGTTCTCTTCAATTTCTCTATTTAAATCTATCCACTCCATGTCTTGTTCCTCTCTGTCGTCTCCATCTTCTCCACTTGATCTGCTTCTTCGTTTTTCCTGGTGTCCTTTGCTCATTTTCATTGTGGACTCATGTCTCTCCTTCATCGTCTTTCCTGGTTGGCTTTCCATCTCGTCGTTTTCTGATATACTTTCCTCATCATAGAGCTCTACTTCTGTCCATCCCTTTCTATCAGCCCTCCTTCTCTCTGTTCCATAGTTATCCTCTGTATTGTCACTAACTTCGACGTTGCGTCTCCTTGTCGTGCTTCTTCCAGTCGTTCTCGGTCCAGATAATTCCCTAAGACGGCGAAGTACATCTTCACCACCATGATATGATCTCTCGAGTTGCGTTTCACTAGCTTTATTTGAACACGTACGACTCTGAGTATCACTGGCGAATCGCGACCGATACTTTCCAACACTGTTTAGATCATCACGACCTTGACGTTCTCTTGAAGAACTATTTCTCTCAGTTTTTCTTTCCGCTTCTCCTCTAATTCTCCTTCTTGCTACTACACATTCCTCACGTTGCCCTCGTAATTCCAGCAGTTGGATAGTCGTCTGCAGGTCGCAAACAACGAGGCAAATGAGGAGTGCGTTCACCAGGCCGGCAGGCACAAGACACAATACGATAAGCGTGTCCGGGAGAACCATCTGCAGCCTGGAGGCCGAGTGCTTGTCCGCAATGTTGGATTGAAGGGGAAGCACAAGCTTGCTGACCGTTGGGAAGAGGACCCATATATTGTCATCAGTCAACCAGGTAGTGATATACCTGTATATCAAGTGAAGAAGGAAAATTCATCTGGAAGACTGCGGACTCTGAACCGCAATCACCTGCTCCCATTTATGTCTTTGCCTGCACCGACGACGACGATTGGTCGAGAGAAACATCCGGCACCACCGGAAAGCTCTGGGGCGGATGACGAGTTGGACTCTTCTTGTAGCACTGTAGAGGAGACTGACCGAGTGGAATCTGCTTAGTACAAGATACCAATGCAGAGGTCGCCAGGAGAACATGGACTGCAACCATGTACGGTCTCTCCACCAGAATCGCCAGAAGCCGTCCAGCGTCCAAGACGAAATCGCCGTCCGCCACAGCGATACGACCCCGACAACTCGCGTATCGGACAGGAGCATGTGTTCACCGTGTCGGATAGCACGGTCGTCAAACTTTAGGTCATGATACACATTGGTATTCGAATAATATCATCTTCATCATCATCATCATCATCATTGTTTTAATGTGTCTGTGTTTGAGTGAGCGATCTTCGTTATCTTCGTAGTTCTACCATTTCCGCCTCCATGTTATTCCGTACTTCCTCCTCTGCTATCCTTCTTTCTGTCCTTAATATCCTCCGATCTCTTTCTTCCCGCTTTTCACAAAGATCTTCCATGATCTTTCAATTAAAAATCAGCACAATATAGGTAAGTAAATTGTCTTTGGCTTTTGGATGTCTCACTCTGAATAATCACTATTTATATATATATATTACCAATGTATATGTTCACTGATTGTTCATATCCACATCCGTTAACAACTTGATCAAGTATCACTTCACTAAATAAGTTTCCATTGATTTTACATTACGTATATAAATGGTTCACTTTGTATGGACGTTCAGTGTATATTTCCTCATATACGTGTCCTTCACAGTTCACAGAATTACTCTCACGTGGCTCCTGTACTAAATTGGAATTTCACTATGTACATGCACTTCAGTTCATCCAACAAGCAATTATTTTGTTTTGTCGTTTCACTGTAATCCTGACGTCATGTGACGCATTGGCGTCGGTTGCTGATCAACTTTCAGCATTTACGTCACGTTACCAAATATTTATACCACAATAGTTCACTATTTAGATTAGTTCAACTTCACATGTTGTGTCTACAACTTCCAGAGTTCAACAACGTATTGTTCATGAGATGAATAATGATAATGGAGGAGATGATGTGTTTAAAATTGCCAACTACATACGTCCACTCACACAAGCACACACACACTAATAACAACAAAATACGCGAAAATACGATACGATACGGCGCGGCGAAGCGAGTCTGAGATAGATACCAAGAAAATTATTTGAGCGGTTTCGCTTTTCAAATAATTAACTGGATCAAGGTACCTGTATACGTATTTTCTTTAAATAAAAAAAAATCATAATTGTATTTGCGGGAAAAAAATATAAGACACTAGCGAGCCGCGAACCACCGATAAACTTCTCACTTACAGTCCACAACCTGGCAGCCGACCTCGCTGACCACTAATGACTAGTTTACGCGCGAACAGGGGAGTTCATGGGAAAAGAGGGTCGGAAAAAAATATTGTCACAAAATCAGAGTATGCAACTATGAAAATCTGGTCGATCGGATTTTCCAACAAGAAATGTACAACATTATGTTCCCAAAGAAGCAATATCAAGCATTTGGTTAGTAGTGAAATGCAGCGCTGGGAGCGGGCGATCTGTGAAGCTATATGGATGGGGTTATATGGATGGGGTTATATGGCTGGACTACATGCCTGGGCGACATGTATAGGGCTGAGCTATATGGCTGAGCTAAGGACTGAGCTATAGGAATGGGCAGGATATACAGATATATTGGCCAAATATAACGGAACATATACCATAAGAATATGTGACTGGAGATACAATATCGACAGAACAGATACAACAACCCAAAGCTCACATAATCAACTGGTGTTATGGGTACTAATACATGTTGTTTCAATAGCGTATCTCTGTAACGGTATCGTTGTAGATGGAGTTGCAAATAATTTAATAATATTAGGTTCAAATGGTTGCGTAATACTGATAGCACTTCTGTATAACTGTGATTGTCGTAAATGGCGCAATAGTCGTGAGGTCGCCGACTTCAATGATTTAATTACCGATTCCCGAAAGGGTCGGGAGTTCGAACCTCGACGTGGTATTTTTTTTTTCTCCATATATATTATTTTTGTGATTTTAATATTTTCACAATTTTATGATTTTAATGAAAATACCTATAAATTGATAGAAACTTACCAACAATGAAAGTGTCTGTCTTTAAGTAATATATACACAGACAGTTTGTTACTGTTTTTTTAAGTTTAAGTAATATATACACAGACAGTTTGTTACTGTTTTTTTTAAGTTTGAGGTACTGTCTATACCATATAATGTTTTACTGTCCCAAAATCTATTTTTTTGGCTGTCACAATTAATTAATTTTCGGACAGCAAACATTTTTTTATGAATTTGAAATAATTATTGTCCTCCATCTGCTCACAACACTGTTCGAACTGCGCCTGTGGCTACCACACCAGAATTCACTGGCCGCAAACACAGTAGCCATCGGCGTCTATTTATTAAATTATTATTTTTTATTTTATTTGAATTCCGCGTGAACGCTGCATTTTGTGTCAACACCATTTACAGAAAATATTAGTGATTTTCTAAACGAATATCGGAGAAATGCGGCTATATATTTTGTCAATTTTCAACACCATTTACGGAAAAAAATTACTGATTTTTTAAAACAATATCGGCACAACTAAATACGGTGATAGAATTTTTGTCAACTTTTCAACACCATTTACAGAAAATATTACTGATTTTCTAAAAACAATATCGGCGAAGATGTACTGAACTACTCTTTATTTTAAATAACCAGCCGTCTAATAGATCTGTGTATAATCGAGAGTATATCGTTAATTGTCATGTTGTCTCCGACAGTGAGGTGTTGCGGCACACATCAAAACGACACGTCAATTTCAAAACATTGCCTAAGGGTCACAGCTGTGTGGTGTCATCAGATCAACACCTCGTCACACACAACTACGCAGTATCGATTTTTTTCCCCACACAAATCGACGTGTATTTACAACTAGATCTGTGTAATGTGTCGGGTGTAGCCAAAGACCATACATAAATTCGTAATTAGTCACAGATGTAGCCTTAAAATATAATCGATTTCCTTAAATTACGTCCGCATGTTGACAGATATTTCAGAGCAGACGTCATCGTAATTTACCGTTATTTATTTCCAAAATTAGCCATATATTCTGTAAATGGCGTTGAAAGCTGACAATAAATTAAGACCAGATCAGTACGTTAAATCGCTATCGACGACAACTGACGATCCGATGAGAGAGTAATACCGTTTACGCGTATCCAATGTTAAATATACATCGTTATTTTGTATGACTTTCGTAGTTTTTACCGAGAAATTCAAACCGTTTCCAATTATTGGGGAAAATAATATCATGATTAGCACACCGTTTCACTAAGCAGCGGCTACTCAGCTAGGGAATGGGATCACACGGTCTATTGTTTACACTGGATTAATGGCGGCCCCCATGAGGTCTCGGGTAAATCTTATTTTTAAATAATACGACAGTCACTGTGGTTTCTTCCTTTTAGTGATGACCATGTTCCAGCCGTTAACACTTATTTAGCAGCATTATTTATGTAGTTAGTCTGAACATTCTGCAGAGAAATTTGAATAGGACGGAATCGAGCGTTGTTTAAACTTAGCCCTGTTCATATGCACAGGTCACAATATGAACTGAAAATGGCGCTTTGTGTGACAGAAATCCGTACGCCGACGAATAAAAAAAATATTTTGTTATAAATATCACATATAGCGAAACAGCGGTAGCATCTACTGTTTTAATAATATGCATACATATTGTAATTAATGTTTAATAGTGATATACTTATGAATAATATACGATACTATGGTTTATACTCCAGCACTATGTTTTAAGGCTGTGTGATTTGCCTCAATATAAGCTGGATTAATTACTACTTATATTCATGCGCTTCATGAGAACATCAATACATTTAAAATATACAAATATTACTTAAAGGGGTATCGATATGATACATTTTAATAATATAAATATTGAAAATACACATTACAATCGCTTACAACATAAGTTATTGATCGAAAATAGTCACTGCATCGTGACCTATTTGACCGCATTAACTATTGCGCGGGTACCTCATCACATCCCTGTTTACATAGGTAACTGGGGGTATAGTGAGGTATGCTCGCTAATACAATGTTTGCGTAATGTGTACATATTCACATGTGCAGTGAATATGTAGTATCGATACAATTGCTAGGTAAAGGCATATACCGTCATGGATTGTCTGAATTATTACACAATCACTGACAAATAACTGTAAATTGACAGACTACGTGTCTTATGAGGTCTACCCGGTCATGGCAACATTGCACGCAATCAAAACTGATATGAAACTGCAAAACAGAGAAAATTGACTCACCAACAGCCGACTAGTATTATAGTAAATCCATGTACATATCACAGTCACAGTAAAGTACATAAACAATCCACACAAATGTAACTGTCACTAATCATCTGGTCACAGATAATCCAAACGCGTCCGTGGAATAGCGTTCGCAACCAATCGTCAGCTCCGTCGTACACGATTCGAGGTGTTGCTGATGTCCCGTGTCGCCACCTCCTTGGTGATCACGGGTACAACAGTTTATATGTGGATCTGATTGGCACTGATCGGTGTGAGTGACGTCACACTACACTTCTCATACATATTTATAATCCAGAGAATACACGATGTTTACTCTTTGTGCGATTCAAATCACCGGTTTTGGTCCTATTTCACTGGCCACCATTTGTCACCGACTGGGGCTCACACGCTCTCATATGGCGGTAGTCAATAATGTAGAGTTGGCTATACACATAAATTCCCCAATCGGGTTCTAATGGACCAAATTAAAAGTAAACGCCCATTTTCTTCAATCTCTGTAATTATACGATCTGTAAATATATATGAAATATAGTTAAGTAAATATAATAATATAGGCATCTGAAGTTGAGAAAACACAACTTCAATCACACAGGTCTATTGAAAAGCGCAACAGGGCATAGCGCGCAGGCAGCATGCATTGTGCACATTAGTGTTCACATGACCTGAACGTGTACAAGGGCCCATTATTGCAGTACCGTTATATACACTGGATGTAAATAATAACAAACGAGGGTCGATACAAAAGTAATTTTATTTCAGCCTACGACACATATGACGGAATATCTATATACAGTATATCTGACGCTGTTCTTATAATATAATGTACAGAGCATCGAGTTTCCATCTCTGCCATTTTAGTTTGTACATGTATATGTATCGGAAAGTTTCACCACTTGAAGGGCTTGACACCTACAGCTAATACTATGGCAGCGAATCTAATAAAATTTGGTGCAATACAATACATCCCAGATATACAGAACGACAACGTCATATAAATATTATTCCAGCAGACTACACAAAAAGCTAGATATCTGAGCTTTACAATTTTCAATTTGCACTTTTTTACATTTTGTTATGCGGACACCTTTCACAAACAATATGCTGAAAAGAAAATGCAATTATGTTTCATAGTTTTTGTTTTATCTCAATTTTTGTAGCACCATGTCAATCACGCAAGGAAAAAGAGTAACGTCATCGACAAAATGACGTTATTGAAACGCTGACGTTTGTACAATGCAACAAAACAGCCTACAGTAGAAATACGTGTTCATATACTCATTGACTGTGCTTGCTGTAAACTGTATTTGCTGATAAGTTGCACTAACTGTATCTACAAGTGTTAGTATGAATACTATCAAACATTGAACAGAATAAAACTATGATATGTACATGTAGTGAACAAACCAAACACGCACCAATATCAATGTTAAATCTATAATTAGCCGACATGTGACTTCGTAATTTGCTACTATCGCCAACTATCACAGATTATGCATATGCATGTACCGTCAGAAAGATAATGTAATTATTTGAGAATTTAGTTCCGAATCTGATGGACGTTATTTACGTAACAGTTAATTGTGACGTCATTTATTGATGTAGACATTACGTCACTCATCAAGGACTAAACACAAACAACTAAACGACATTCCTGGTGTTTGAAATTGAAACAATCTGTGATTGAAACAAATGCTCTATTTTCTGTAGAAATAAATGACCTGAATTTGGTTAGAATTTGGATAGGCCTATGGCTGCACATATCAATGACTTCAGCGCCCGATGGTATCTAAAGGGTAGTCGGACACCCCCGGGGAATTGTAAACAAATTAAAAATCGACTGTCCATACCCGACTCTCGGAATTAAATTTACATCTCAGAAAGCGGGAGGAAGGTTTTCCTGTGTAGCCAATATGACTGACGGTCTTGTGTACATGTACTTGGTACTATATTTCTATCTAAATTTCAGCCGGCACAAAATTGCCGCAATGGCAACATTGGTTTTCAAAATCCTGACACAAAGACGAACATTTTGATATATGACACTTAATGTGGTACTTTCGGTTGACCCATCTCCTTAACTAGAGCACTTATTTAAGTGCTGCTGCTACACTACTAGCAGGTAGGAGGTCTATGGGGAAATCCTGCGTTGATCCCCACTCCCTCGGCTGCCCACCGCCGCGCCACTGCCCCCACACCGAGAGGGCAGATATTGTTAGGTGTCTCCGCTTAAACATTTTATTGTGTGGGCTACCCGTCTCGGTCCTGTCTATGAATTTACTGCCGGTACTGATTTTTTTATATACGTTTCTTCAAATTTTATAAATGTACGCATTTATCAACCGTACTTTGTAGATTCCTTCATATGTTTTTATTTGCGTGACTGATGCCCGCGCGACAGCATGCGTATTTATTTAGTAAGTGGAATGTATAGTTGTTAAAATTAAAAATGGCCAACACAACATTCAGGGCAAAATTATCCATTACTGTGTATTTTTAAATGTGAGTCGGTTTGAATTTTTGATAATGGGTTTACCATTTGAAAACAAATATATATAAATAAACCTGTCAATGTCGGGAAAATGTGTCGATGTGACATACATGATTGTATAATTGTTATAAAATGTTCTGATCAAAATACCGGCAGTAAGCATAATAGTACTGGTGCATGTATATGTATACACTGTATCCTCTCGTCCGGAATAATTAAGTTGAAAACGAAATTTTGCAATTTCATTGTGTTGCGTTTCAGAAAAAGTACATTCAACGCCTTTGTAAACAAAGAAATGAGTGGCCAACCAAGCCATGCTAAAAAGCACCGTGGCGTACGTACATGTATATGTATTTTGAATGCATGTCTGCACTTTATATAATCAAGTCAGTTATTTACACACTAAATTTGTACCGACCACAACATTGCGACATTTGTTTGAAGCGTCTCGTTTGAATTTAGACGGTTGAATCTGCAAATATAGAAGTTGTGTATTCCAGGGCAGATTCTCGTAGGTGAAAACCCGGTGCGCGCCCCCCTAAAATTTGGCGAGTAAAGATATGTTTCCTCTAAAATGCGCTATAACGCAGCAAAATGGGGTGTAGATATCAAAAATGTTCCGGAGGGCATACCGCCGGACCCACCTAGCAGTCTCCCGAGCTCCGCTTGGTCGACGAAGAAACGGTGCTACAAGTAGTTAGAAAATATAGTAAACTGTAAACAATTAAGAAGTCCCGCCCCCACCCCCTAACCTGAAATCCTGGATCCGCTCCTGGTATTTGTTTTATGTTATTTACACGCCTCCGACTAGAACGTCCCTTTGATAAAAAACAATAAAGCACGCAGACATCCAGTGTTTAGTGTTTAGTAGTAAGTAAATTAACAACCATCTAAAGTAGGACTTCTTAAATGTGTAAATGTTGGAAACCTGTGCATCTGCGCAGTATGATCAGGGTATGCACTGATTGCAAAAATACTAGTAAAATATATGCCGTACATTCATATAACCATATTTACCGGTGGTCAAATAAAATAATATTTAACAGTTATCAAACGGCAATCGTACGGCTGATGTAATGTGATATTTTTGAAAGTCGCTCAAAATTGCGTGACATTAGAAGGTACATGCAAGTGGTTGCAGATACAAATACAAATCAGTGGGCTACGTCCCTGGTGCCCGTTTCACTAAATTTCGTACGACTAAAATATTCTTAAGTACAAAATTAAAGTTCCATATTAACAACATTTTCCTGTGAACAATTCTTGGATTTACATTTAATGAGCAGTTTGGCCCAGCGATATGCCAGGAGCCGCGTAATTAGCTGTGATACGATAATTTTTCTGACAATTTCCAAATTTTATTTTATGTTCATTTTCGAAACATTCGACGGTGAACCAGTAAATCAAATGAATTAAGAACAGGCCCAGTTCTATCCGTGGCTAATTTTATCCAGAATACGTGTCACAGTTAATGAGCCAACTGTTTACATTTTCTTTAATAAAAGTAACAGTTGCGGGCACACTTTCATGTAGAGCGGGGCCGGGTCTGACCGACCGTCGACACTAACCGCCCCCATCAGTAAACACGTATAAACCTAAGTTGATATCTTATATTGCGCATGTTCATTTCCCTGTGAGTTTTAAATTTGCGACAAACAGTGCAGAAGGTATTGACAATACGAATTAAATCGTTTTCCATAGAACGACATATGTAAAGCCAAGACCTTTTCATAAAATATGATGGAAGTAATAAATTATGTAGATCTACGTAGACACATAACTAAATGCCCAACAATCGGTGCCCTGGTACCGAATTTAGTAGGAGGGGCATATCCAATTACTGATAGCGTCCCTAGCCTGTCAGTTATACACTGGCTTTATAAATATAATACATAAACAGCAGCACATGGTTGTCGTCTGCTCCCAATGTAGAACAGTGAGGGGGCTGCTGGATAGCCATGTAGGTGTTTCTGTACTGACCAGCAGTATCTAGATATATGGTATATAGGTTTGTTATCAAACTTGTGGTTCCATAAAACACACAAATGATACAGTGTATACCAGTCACTCTAATATAATCTGTATGTTTTATTTGTGCAGGAAAATGATTGAGAATTTACTAAAAGTGTTAAAACTTATATAGTAGTTTGCTGCTAACTATTTCAAAGCAAAGAGTATTTTGATGTTATTATATAAATTATTAAAAATAGAAAGAAGTAAAATTGAATGAAATACCTTTCCATGTGTCACACAATAACAAAATGGGGCATTGAATATTTGATCAGTTTAACTCACAATCAGATAGCACATGACTACAGCATGATGCAGTTTACATCATTAATTAGAGCTACCATGAATGACCACCAAACTTAACAGTGTAGATCCTGATGAGGGTGCGAGGATGCACCAGCTGATCCGGGGATATGCATGTCGTAACGTGTCCACGTGTCCGTTACTTAGAGTGTCATTTACATATAATGAAACCTATATTGTACTTCTGGACCTGAACACGGTTCCTATCCCCGATGTATTTTGTAAGTACATGTAGTAACCAATATATAAGAATATGTGTTTGTAATAGGTCGGTATTTGATAAAAACGTGTAACTGTGTCATGTCATTCCACAGATAACCCCGTCCCAGTTAGACTGCATTGCTGCAGATATAATATATGCTGACAGCTAATTAGAGGCCAGTGTTGAAATAGCCATACTGGATACAGGCAATAAGGCTGCTAGCAAACTTGAATTCATGTAGTCATGTAAATTCCAGATCAGACTGCACTGCACATACATGCTGTTTTGTGACTGTGCATACTAACCCGAGTATATGCTGTTTATAATTAGTATATACTGCATTTTCACAGCCACTGTATCAAGTTTCTAGGCGACATATTTATCTTGCTGGTCTATTAAACCATGGTTTTGTTTCATTCACCTTGTTATGTGCATACCAGAAACATATTTAATTTGATATTACTGTCCAAAATCAAAGTTGTGCAGCTGGCACACTGTCTGATGTTGACCATACAGGCAGTTATACCTGTTAGTGTTATCACTAAACACGTGGAGTTGTTTACAATTTCGGGTCATGCATTCAGCTCTATGAATGAATTACATACGTAACAGCTACGCTCCGCCCGGCACGTTTGAATCACTTGTCAGTTGAGTACATTGTATTACTTCAAAAGCACATTTACATTTGTTTTCTTCAATCTGATTTTTTCTAAACCTTTTATAATTGTATTATCTATGTCTGTGTGAAATAGTGTACTTATTTGTTCAGTGGTATTTCTAAAATATCTGAAAATGTGTCCCTGAAGTGAAGCATGCATAACATTATCAAAGAGTCTGCCCAGCGCCATCTGGTGGCTTTTATATCCCAGTTGGGCCTTTAAGTAATGAATACATGAATGCAGATTTACCTGTGTGTTTCTACATATTTCGAAAATCGGTTGTCACGTTCAAATGAAAGTTAGCGTTACTCATCAAAATGCAGTGTAATCTATAAATAAGTCCCAAAATCGGAACTGGGTTTGTACAGCGTGTACGGTTCCGTCTTAGAAGGCCGAAAATACCCGACCCCGCTCTAATCTGAACGGGACTGTATAGCATAATTAGTAAAGAGCGCACACATGCGCCCCGGGGTCGATCTTAAAGTTATAAGTACATGTATATCTGATGGTGGTCGCCAGACAGGATAAGTTGTTTTCTGTGAGTATTCTGGTTTCAACCCAAATTAAGAAACATGTAGACGCCTCCATCTACGCCGACAACAATTGTTCTCGCGTTTGTTTGTAATTGTTATATAAATATAGTTTAAAAGAAATATTAGCATTACATACTACTGATTTTGTTATGTGTTATCTAAAAATACCGGTCGTATGTTTATTTAGTTTCAAATTTCATTTCACAAGTCGTCCATATAATATATTATAAATATCATAAATGCAATATGCCCATTTGTATACAAATAAGGACGTGGCTATTGACAGACGTCTGTCAGCAGCCAAAAGGGCGGGGTTTTGGATGCTGATAGACGTCTGTCAATAGCCAAAGTGCCGTGTTTTGGCTGCTGACAGACAAATATACAACTTGGGTAGTGGTGAAAGGTCAAACTCAATATTCCGAAAATAAATACGGAATTTGTACTAGACGTTTAGCTAAAATTGACATAGAGGGGTACATGAAAATATATAAATGCATTTTCTTCATGAATATGTGTATTATACAGTTTATAAACATGTGTTCTTTTACCCAGTTATTAATGAAGCGTACCAAGTTCTGATGATACAACTACAATAATCGTTTGTTTACATATGCTGCGGGAAATGGTTTCCTATAAGAATTTTCAAAGTATTTACGGAAATGTTTGAACAGCGATTATACTTTGTCAAATTGGCGCTCAATTGTGGTACATATGAAACAAAACGTACAAGCATGACATGCAAACATATTAATGTGACACTTTTTTTTTTTTTTTTTACTAGATATGTGACTCGCCACGAGAAAACCGGGCTTATTGACTCAATGTAGACCGTAACTTACACATTCCGAAAAGTATATAAATTGTTTGCTAAATTCATTAAGATTGTTTGTCTGACTCAATGTCAAACAGTGTAGACCCTGATCAGACTGCTCGGATGCGCAGGCTGATCTGGGGATACAATAGTCACATTGGCCATAAACTCCATTTTGTCATGGCGCGTCACATATTTTCGTTATAAAAGATATTGAAAGTTAGCGTAACTTTCAAAGCTAATTTCATTCCGCATTTGCTCTGAGATTTACACGAAGTTGATGCGAACTTTACACGAATTAATTTGATGAATTTAGCCAGCCTTCGAAAGCTAGTTCAAAATTAAACGATATTGGTGGTTTAGTATTCGTCGATGTTCTCACTGATCGTACTATATACGTGTAAAACTATCAGAATGTATTGTCCATTCAGTTTCGACAGCAATTATCGCAAGTATATTGCATGTCGGCATCTTTATCAAGTTTTTCGCTAACATTTTCACTGAAATATCGAACATGAAACCATATGTTACAGTGTGTGAATCGTATCATTTGGCTGTCATAAATGGCACGGCATACACAAAATATGTCTTTCTTCGTGGATCTTGTTTTCTTCTTACTCCAGTTCGTGTTTATTTTGAATGGAAATGATGTGAACTATTCACTGTATAAGATGCGCACGCATCTTATCCTGCTCGAAAATCATTTTTGCGGGATTAAAGACCAGACAAATTGCCGTAACAAACGCTGTAGCATACACGCCACAAGCTGAACTCCCAATCTGAGTTTGTACTGGTATATGGTTGAATTTTAAAGAAGTGCCGTCGTGTTTCAATATAGCACAGATTTGCAGTATGGAATCTGTATCTAAGTCTTTGTATCCGCTATCAAATATATTGACTTCCCCCACCTTACACCCTATCGTAGAAATCGTAAACCAATGTCCATGTTGAAACGATGCCCGAAACAATATCTGCACTATATCTGACTGAGATCTACATAGCCCAATAAAGAAGACAACAGAATCTGTCTACTTTATAAGTTCATGATGCCCAGCGTGTGTCCATTCAATGCTACGTGTCCATTTACGATGTGGTCAAGCTGCACTCTTGTGATGTTACCGGCAGCATGGTGTCGCATAATCTCACATGAAATGTCAAATCCACAGTGTGTCAATCATATATTAGTATTATAGTGGAGAGATAAGGCATACAATGCACATCTCGTAGACAAATAAGACAAAATGCACATATTACGGGAATGACAGACAGCTAATACTTTCGTGGAAAAATATTAGTACTTTAGTGGAGAGATAAGACATAAAATGCACATCTCGTAGACACATAAGAATCAATGCACATATTACGGGAATGAATGCACAGTTAACGTTACCAGAGAAAATATTCTCCTGGAGAAATAGAGAAGATAATATACACTAGGGAATGTTACAGATAATCATGACCGACATTGTTGCATCCATATAAAACCTATAC
Source organism: Conchocele bisecta (assembly GCA_029237695.1). Taxonomy (NCBI): domain Eukaryota; kingdom Metazoa; phylum Mollusca; class Bivalvia; order Lucinida; family Thyasiridae; genus Conchocele; species Conchocele bisecta. The sequence goes on along the minus strand of CM055267.1, from coordinate 103,780,007 downwards.
TCACCTGGACATTTTGAATCAGGTCCCTGACATTTGGTTTCTGAAGAAGATCTTCGATTTTACAGCCCGGATAACACACGGAGATTGATAACGGATCACACAGATAGTTCTTGAAATATTTCACCTGCAGGTGTCCAACAATTAATGTCGCCATGAATAAAACACAGTAATGAAAGATTGTCATTGATTGTCACACGTTTCAATAATCCGACAGAGAAATATAACAACACTGAGGCAGTCAAATATCCTAAGAAACCAACTATTAAATGATTATAACGTTATAATATCCACGTAATAGAAACGATATGGAATATTGTAAACAACAGTTTAAAATATTATGAATTAATATCAGCAAAACATAGATTATTAATACTATTAAATTGTCACGCACAATATTTTCATTGGCTTATTTCTAAATTGGTTTATTACGAATGTTATTGGTCAGAAGACCATGTGTGAGTATCCACGTGATATATCACTTGGTTAGTGTAATTACCATTCATTCATTCGGCTCATATTTAAGGGTGGGAATTGGATCGAACACCTTCCATACCCGGGATATATAGCCCAGTAAAGAAGCAGGCCGATGGTCGTCGGTCTGGTTTATATTTCGGAATTTTGATAAATGCTGCATTTATAATTCAGGCTCTAAAAGTGTGAGTCAAATATAGGAGAATCTATGCAGGTGTGGTAACCTATAATTTGAGGCTTCCTATAGCACCCATCAGCTTGTATGTGTGTGATATAGTATGACTGGGTATCGATTAGAGATGATTGAGGGGAACCCATACTAGTTTACGTGATTTGTGCGTTTTGAGTGGCATACGGACTGGTCAAATGAAATTAAGTGGCGAGTGTACTATCTGAGTCACTAGTGTCTAGAGAGGAGGTAGAGGAGGAGGAGAGGAGAGGAGAGGAGAGGAGAGGAGAGGAGAGGAGAGAGGAGAGAGAGAGAGGAGTGGAGAGGAGGAGGAGGAGAGAGGAGAGGAGAGGAGAGAGGAGAGGAGGAGGAGGAGAGAGGAGAGGAGAGGAGAGGAGAGGAGAGGAGAGGAGAGAGAGAGAGGAGAGGAGAGAGAGAGAGAGAGAGAGAGAGAGAGGGAGGGGAGGGGAGGGTAGGGGAGGGGAGGGGAGAGGAGAGGAGAGGAGAGGAGAGGAGAGGAGAGGAGGAGGAGGAGAGAGAGGAGAGGAGAGAGTGAGAGAGAGATGAGAGGAGAGAGGAGAGGAGAGAGAGAGAGAGAGAGAGAGAGAGAGAGAGAAGAGAAGAGAAGAGAGAGAAGAAGAAGAAGAGAGAGAGAGAAGAGAGACAGACAAAGACAAAGACAAAGACGAAAGACAAAGACAAAGACAAGAAAGACAAAAGACAAAGACAAAGACAAAGACAAAGACAAAGACAAAGACAAAGACAAAGACAAAGACAAAGACAAAGACAAAGACAAAGACAAAGACAAAGACAAAGACAAAGACAAGACAAGAGAGAAGATAGTGATTTCTGACGGTATGGTATTTGACGTGCCACACTCACCCTATGCTAGTGTGCTGTATCAGAATGCTATATTAACCTATCATGATAACCGTGATTGCTGATTTTGTGTTGTTAATTGGGTTGTATATATATATTTGTTTTTGTTATTTACTAGCATTTATTTAATTTTAGTTTAGTTTTGTGTCACCTACCACACCGTCAGATTTTGGCCGAAATAGACTAATACACATTAAATCGTTTGATTTTTGTCTATATTGGAGTTACCAGTTACACTAGTCCGCTAACTAGTAATTAGATTGACGTAACGGGCATGGCTTCAAAACCACCAATTAACATTATTTGCTTCACATAATTACGCCAATGACTTCTCAGAAAAAATATAATTGCTACCAAACAATGCTAATTGAAATGGTTTGCAGTTTCATTTTATGTTATCGTTAATCCGGACACTTATTTTGTAGAAGACATTCTTGTTTGTAGATGAAGTGTTTTCTTTCATCAAACCGAAGCAAACAATAACAAATTCCTTTAACAATATGTTATGACGACAAACCCATATAATGAATAATGTCCTTAAATTAATCGGAAGATCCGCGCAATCTGATCAAGGTCTACAATGTTTGACATCCGCGCAGTCCACATTACTTCGACCACATTTACGGCACAACTATATACATCTTTTTGTAGAATAAGTTGCAATTCCCGCCATAGAAGGCCAAATGTATATACTTTTATAATAGTGAGTTCATTATTTTTGACCGCATTTGCGATATATTGATATATATTTCTTATTATGGAAGAATCTCGGCAAAAGAAATGGGGGTTTAAAATATCCCCAATAAAAACTGATGCAGTCATCTTTCATAGAGGAGGACACTTATTCTACAAAAGCACGGAGCAACGGTATGCATATAAAGGAGATCAACAATACAAAATTAAAGAACTAGTTGTTAACAATCAGGCAATACCATACAAAAAATGCGCAAAGTTCCTCGGTATGTACTTGGACGATAGACTTACATGGGGACCTCACATATCAGATCTAATTCAACGTTGTAGGAAGGATCTAAATCTAATGAAACTAATCTCAGGTACATCTTATGGTGCAGACAAATCCTCCCTCCTACAACTATATAAAGCATTAATCCTGTCGAAGATGGACTATGGATGCATACTATACAAAGATGCTGCGGCTGCTCACCTGGATAAGTTAGAATTAAATCAAAGAGCAGCGCTAAGGCTTGCCACGGGTGCCTATAAAACAACAAGAGCCGCAGTAATCGAAGTAGAAACAACAGTGTTACCACTAGACTTAAGAAGGGAACAAACATTACTCAAATACTGGGTCCGAACCCAACCCCATGGCGCTCACCTACCAATCAACGAACTAATACAACTCAAACCAGCATACAAATACAATATGATTAAACTAAAACGAGACGCAACCAATACAGTCAATAATTATACCAACAAAAAAGCCAATGTAAAAACGTGTTATGCAATGAATGCACTAATCTTAACAGAAGAATATGATTTGGGTGGATGCGAGATGCAGCCATTCAAAACGCATATCCCGTATTATCTATTTGAAATTACAGCTCGATCTGATCTCACTGAAATTATAAAAGATAAAACTAAGAATACAACCCTTAGCCTCAAACACGATATGCTCATTAAATACACCAATACTATACGATTACGATATATATACGATATTACTATATACAAATAGGTAAGAGCAGAAAAGCGCTACTGTAGGAGCTCAATATCAGTGCGCGACGGAAAGAGCAGCATATATCCAAGTACAAATCAAATAACATTTTTATTATATACGCCTTATATCAATCGCAATTTATATGCACGTCAAAAAATATACAAAACATAATTAAACTAAACAAATTAGTGGTGAGTTAGAAGGAACTTTTTGTGAGGTGAAGCGTAATTCCGGCACTGACAAATATGAACTAACGAGACGTCAATATGGAAATATATTGACGTATTACGTTGCATTCCGTTTCAATGGGAAACGAAATTACGTATATATAAATAATTCCAGCACAACAATATTTACACAATTCCCTGTCTCTGTCCAAAATTTATATCCCAGTAAACTCCCACGCCGAACTACTTTCCGTAACCGTCAGGCGCAGTTAAAATAAGTCTTAATAAAACGGAAAATAAACACATTTTCCTGATGAATTTATTTCAAATGCTGGAATTATAAGGAATGAATGGCCTTTTTGTGAAATTTATCGGGATATAAACTTGGAAAAGTCGCAGGAATACTGGAAGGCCTCGTCCAGTATTCCCGCGACCTTTCCAAGTTTATACCCCGATAAATTCCACAAAAAGGCCATTAATTCCTACATGTATATTATGTAATAAGGGTTAATCTCCACACCAGGCGACATGACCGTTCTGGCTGATCAGACGGTACACTCGTCAACAACTCGAGTTAATTTGTACATTGTGCAGTTATTATACTTTAGGATTGTATTACAGTCACTTTCGCAATTGGCAATAAAAATAAACAATTGGCGATAAAAAATTACAATTTTCGAAAAAAAAAATAGATTTTTTTCGAAAATTGTAATTTTTATCGCCAATTGTTTATTTTTATACTATTGGTTATTATAGGAATGAATGGCCTTTTTGTGGAATTTATCGGGGTATAAACTTGGAAAAGTCGCGGGAATACTGGACGAAGGCCGGAAGGCCTCGTCCAGTATTCCTGCGACTTTTCCAAGTTTATATCCCGATAAATTCCACAAAAAGGCCATTCATTCCTTATAATTCCAGCATTTGAAATAAATTCATCAAGAAAATGTGTTTATTTTCCATTTTTATAAGAATTATTTTGACTGCCTCACGGTTACGGAAAGTAGTTCGGCGTGGGAGTTTACTGGGATATAAATTTTGGACATAGACTTGCTACGGGCCAATCAAATGTTAGTGAATTGTGTAAATATTTTTGTGCTGGAATTATTAGTACCTATATATACCAAAGGTCACCTGCACCAAATTTGGTGATTTCTGCAACATACGCATATCCAAACATGGGGGCCGTTTTATTAAACTTCGTATCACTAAAATGTTCGTCAGTGCAAACTTATGATAGTCTGTAAATTTTACATTAACACGTTTTCTTGTAAACACTTATTGGATTTGCATTTATTGAGCATAGGCTGCATGTGCAGCCTATGCTCAACAAATGTAAATCCATCAATTGAAATGTACAGACGATCTTAAATGTGGGGCCGTTTCTCTAAACTTCGTACGACTAAAATGTTCGTAAGTGCACATTTAGGCTCGTCTGGAAATTTCAATTGATGGATTTACATGTATTGAGCATAGGTTGCAAATGCAGCCTATGCTCAATAAATGTAAATTCAATAATTGTTTACAAGAAAACAGTGTTAATGTGAAAGTTACAGACGATCATAATGTTGCACTTACGAACATTTTAGTCATACGAAATTCAGTGACACGGGCCCCTGGACTATTATATCACGGCGTGTCACATAATATTGTAAGAGTAAACATAAGCCACGTATTTACACGAACATTTGAAATTGTTGTATAGCGTGTTTATCGTCTTTAATTTCATTTGATATAAATATTGAATATCGTGCTTCACAACTGTCAGTGAACGTTTTATTTACATGTAGGACGTTAGAGGTGTACCGCTTTGAGCTGGCGCGTTATTATTGTAAATATTATTGTAAACACGTGCTATTTTTAAATAGTTTACGTCATATGTTGTAAACATGGTATTTGTATACCAGCGCAAACGCATTAACATTCGATAGAATTGCTAATAATAATAACATCGTTTAGTGCTCTAGTGGGTAGATCTGCTGTTTGGTGATCGGACGGTCGTAAGTTCGAATCCTGCCAAAGGCATACATTTTTCTCTCGCTTTTACTATTTTGGCACCAGAGGTAACGCACACATCCCGAAACAGTCGTGCATTTACTTTTACACAACATTATTAAAACACTTCACTTTGAACCTAATCATTGTGAAATGCATTCTGCACATTCGTGTGTTATTGTGAAAGTCCACCTCGACTCACTACAAATGCAAACTTCTCATTTCAGATAATAAACAAATAAATAAATAAACGTGGATGCATGTGGTTCATAATTACCATGTCAATTGTTGTTACATGTAATAAAGATGCATTAAAAAGAAAAAGAAAACACAAAAACAATATTTAAAAATAAATATATATATATATATATATATATAATGGCCAAAGTGAGGATCGAACGCATGCAGTGCAAAATTAAAATCAAGTGTCACCGTTGGCCGCCAGTTTACCCACTGCTCCAGTATGAGAAACTGTGTTGTCAATCGCAATATATCGATCATGACTATAGCGACGCGCCATAATAAACAGGGAAATATCTACAGGAATTCCATGTTTATTTATACACCAATGTTTATATAAACAAAGCATGTAAACAACGCCATGTCAGGCTGGTATACTTATATATATGTTATATAAACTGTCACCACACGACAACCATAGATCCGAGACAAACAGTGCGAAGTAGAACATACTTATTAAAGGTACATGCCCACTCAGTAGGCACACAATGTCCTTTATATCAGAGACATCATCTGAGACATTTTCTGGCAAAATAAACATTCATTCACCATTACCTCACGTATTGATTGGCATTATTATACATTTTATACCAGACGTAAATGTCCACACTCATATCGGGGGCGATAACCGTGTTTCCTTAAAATGAACATTACTATTTATTCTCTGTATTTATTTGTTGATGTGCAATGATCATACTTTATAATCTGTAGAAACTATTAGTTTTTCAACTGACGCATTTGATTATTATAAATAATATAACCAAATAGTATGCCTTATTTGCAGCCTGATACCACCGCGCGTCACTGTTTTTTAGAACTGGTGGAATAGTGACACAATTATACACTTATTTAATTCCTATAAAGTTTGTGCCTACTGAGTGGGCATGTACCTTTAAAGTGACCGACAAACAGGCGATCCCATCATCAAACATAGACCCAAGACAAACTGTGCGACGTAGAACCTTAATGTACATGTATCTATGGGTGGCTGTTGTAGAGAGGCTGTACTGTATGTTGATTTATTAACCCTTTGATCCATACATATCTAGTAACAGTGTCAGTTACGTTTGTTAGTTCGCATTTCTGCACTATTCCATTAATCAAATATTAAAGGAGAATTTTAAAATATCTGAAAAGACTGGCGAACACTCTGCTACGGAGCCCCGCAGGGGACATGGAATTAACAATTCGTTCCCACGATATAACAATTCGTTCCCGCGAATTAACAATTCGTTCCTGTGGGAACGAATTGTTATTTCGTGGGAACGAGTTGTTAAATTGAGGGAACGAATTGTTAATTTCGTGGGAACGAATTATTTAATTCGTGGGAACGAATTTATAAATTGAGGGAACGAATTGCTATTTCGTGGGACCGGAACGAATTAATAAAAAAAAGATTTCGACGTCCCCTGCGGGGCTCCGTACACTGCAGATCCTGAATTAATAAAAAAAAAAGACTTCTACGTCCCCTGCGGGGTTTCGTACTCTGCAGATCCTGACGAGAGACGGGTTGTTTCTTGCTACAACTCAGGCTCAGACAACCAAACTGCTAGATTACGAGTTCAGAATGCCAAATGAATAATTATATGTTCAGAACCATGAACATGATGACATCTGGACAAGATTAACGGAGGCGGTTTTGTAAAATATTTGGACCAAATCGGTGGATGAAACGTTATTGGACGGAAACCATATCCGGACTATATGTAACGGACGGACAGACATAATAATTACGGATGGGTGGCTGGTTATATATCTACAGTCGAACCTCCACGAACGGCCACCTCTCTACAACAACACCCTCTCTATAACAGCCGCTTTGTTATATCCCAAATGGACGATTTCCTCTGTATCTAACCCTTAGATTGCTGAGCACGAAAATTGTCGTCTACGGTTGCTTTGCCTTCTGTCTCAATAAAAACATGTTTTGACAGCATTTTAGAATCATTTACATTGGAAATGATCCTAAAATGTTGCCAAAACATGTTTTTCATGCGAATTATCGAAGAAAATAAATAAACAGCGAACGACATAATTTAATTCAGCATTAACCTCCCTACAACAGCCACCTCTCTACAACAGCCAGTTTTGCGTCTTTCCATGGGTGGCTGTTATAGAGAGGTTGCACTGTATATACAGCTCATTGCGGGTAGAGAAGGAGCTTTCCAAGCGGGCGAGCCACATCTCTAATTGGTTGGATGAGAGAGAAAAAGCAGATGTTATTTTATGCAGGAGACGAAAATTGTCGTCTGCTGTTTTTATATCTTATATTGTATTCTCACTAAAAACATGGTTTAGCAACACTTTAGAATCATTTCCATTGGAAATGATTCTAAAATGTTGTCCAACCATGTTCTGATGACGAACATGGAAAATTGAAAATAAACATCAGATGACAAAAAGTAATTCAGCATGACACGAGATGTGGTTGGTCTTAGAGACGGTTGACTATACGGCTTCCTCCTGCTCGGTTATCTCCCCTATCTGATCACGTAGATCCGACTGACTTGTCTCCCTTAGTGGCAGGACCATTCCGATGGAAATAATGGCGGCGGCCCCGCATAGGAAATACATCAGGCCGGGTACCATCGTGTCCTGTAACAAGGGTTTGATTGGCTTTGACAGGGAAATAATGGCGGCGTATATCAGGTCGGGTACCATCGTGTCATGTAACAAAGTTTTGATTGGGTCTGACAGGGAAATAATGCTGGCGGCCGCGCAAAGGAAGTACATCAGGCCGGGTACCATCGTGTCCTGTAACACAGTTTTGATTGGGTCTGACAGGGAAATAATGCAGGCGGCCGCCGCAAAGGAAATACATCAGGCTGGGTACCATCGTGTCCTGTAACAAAGCATTGATTGGGTCTGACAGAAATAATGGCGATACCATGTCGGATACCAGCGTGTCCTGTAAACAAATACGTGTAATACACTTGAATCAAATTATGTGTGAAACACACGTGTAAAACCGGAACAAGAAAAAACACGTGGAATGGCATAACCACGTTTCTTATGAAAGCAATAAACTCGTAAACTAATTATCATACTTAATCACCACTCAATGTAAAATCCTCTAAGTCGGGTATGGAAGGTGTTCGAGCCAATTCCCACCCTTAACCCTTTCACCCCTAAGTAACTGAATGGGCTGCGATATGTTAATTTTGCAACCAATTCAATCATCGCAAATTGATTTTCAGACTATTCCATTTATAAAAAGGGGGTATTTGTTGTTCTTAAAAATATGAAAATTACTTTCAAACATTGCAGATCCTGATGAGACGGCTCGTTACGAGCCGGCTCATCTGTATCTGCACTGTTTGCATAAACCGATATAGCGGTTCAAAGGGTTAAATATAAGCCGAATGAATGAATGAATACATTCCTCTATATTGGAGGAGAGGGAATATACATCCCTGGGCCCAGCAGTGACTTACGAGGAAGACAAGCTGGGGACCAATCATTGCACCGACACGGGCCACTGTGTTCTGGGTCCCGAAACCGATGTTCCTGTAAATATACATTGTATGTACATGTACATATATACACGTGGCGGAATAAATAGAGGATCTTACAAATGTTAGATTTTATTTATTGCATAAGCACATCATTGTATAAGCAGCTGTACTGGTCACCAAACCAGTTTTCTGTAATGAGCTAATTTACATATTTATTACACTAATGTAATATGATTTTTATTGCACTGTGTTATTAAACTGTGAGTGCCCATTTTATGCAATCAATTCAGGTCATTAACTGGTAATGTATACATACGTGCATATTCAGGGTATATGATCACCTATTTCATCAACATTGCAAAGTATACTTTACTAACAAAGTATACTTTGAGGGAGTAATCATTTATTTTTCCTGAAATGCATTATTTCATATAGAACTAACAAATGCATATATTTCATGATTAAAAGTATGCAGAATTATTATACTGATTTTATTACATTATCACAGCCAAATTGGCTGTGATAATGTAATAACTTGAAATTCAGTATAATAAAAATTAATAAATTTATCATAAAATTGAAAATTTCTCCCTCAAAGTATACTTTGCTACTAAAGTATACTTTGCAATGTTGATGAAATAGGCTACAGGTTTCGTACCACTAGGCCGTAATGTGTGACCTATAGTCCATTTTATTTAAAACTAGCTGACAGATTTGATGATCCTGATCCTGTACAAATCCTGTCGAAAATATGCGCATCAAAAGTCCGTTCGTCCGTCCGTCCGTCCGTCCGATGCCGTTGACATCACCCGTTACGGATACATTGTGTAGTGTCTCAGTTTATCAGTGACGAAAACAAGTCACGTGCCAACATTTACGACATTTATTTCGATTTACCTGACGACTGTGGGATAACTCTCGACAGTGAGGGTCTGGATGGGGGACCAGCCCGTGTTTATAGCGATGAGGGACACCAGGGCTGATATCTTGGTGAGCCGATTCTTCACAGTAACATCTGTATGTCAGATAGATAGAGTTTAGTCAACTACCATAATTTTGAAATACCGGATTTATTTCCCGAGACATCTGGAAATCCTTCTTTGTCGGATTTACAGATGTAAATAAATCCCGTATTTCAAAATGGTAGTGGAATAAATTGTATATTACATGCACTTCGACAAATTTGCTCTTAGACTGGCTTATAACGCTGTCAAAATTGACGATTTTGACGTTACCGAATGAATTGTGTCTTCGACGGAAATGATAAAATATTTCCTTCAAGGAAATAAATCCCTCCAGAATCACGGTAAATCACTGGGTGGCATGTAATATAACAAACCATCGGTCTGGTCTGTCAGTTGCAAGGTGAAGCTTTAGCATTGTACGCCACCGCTACACTGTACCAGTATATTCAATGATCACAAATGAGACACGCCAAGTGATTTTGTACCTTCGGACATCTTCTGAATTTCATTAAATACGTTTACTAAATTTACAATAGTTTTCATAAATAAAGTCGACACAATTTTCAGAGTACATGTTTACACTGACAATTTTGTCAACTCTTGACGCCATTTACGGAAAATATTTAAATTTTGTCCGAAGGTACAAAATTACGTGCCGTGTCTCAAATGAAACAAGTCATGTGACTTTCTAATGCACTCTATAAATATCACGCAATCTGATTGGCTGATGGCCATACATTACAGGTATATCATTGTTGATGAACGGTCGCAAATTATTTCAATATGTATTCGTACGCCAGTAGTAAAGGAGTACATTAGAAACAGGTTAACCGCATTGTAATTTTCAAATTTGCTGCGTATATCAGAAAATGATAGGTCGGAAAACATGTTTAATGGCTCCGCTCGCCGCAAATTTGAAAATTCACATACAATTAACCTTATATTGTGCCTTAGAACATGTTCCATAAACCATGAACACGAACTACAACATTCACGATATATTCCACCAATTACATCGAAAGGTGACGAAATGTTCAATAACCGTTTCATCAAAATTGTTAAGTGCACTTATCGACCTAAGTACACTTTGCGGAAGTAATCATTTATTTGCAATGAAATGCATTATTTCATATAGAACAAACCACCGTTTATATTTGATGATTAAAATATGCAGAATTATTATATTGTATTGTTTACATTATCACAGCCATTTTTGGGGTTATACAATATTTTATTTCATTAAACAAAAAACAAAAACATGTACATATACATTGAAAATTGCTCCATCCCATGTACACTTGGCAAGATACAGTAGAGCTTTTCTGCTCCTTACCTATTTGTATATACTAATATGGTATACATATCGTAATCGTATAGTATTGGTATATTTAATGAGCATATCGTATGATCATATAATATTGGTATTTTTGTACCGTATCATCGTATAGTACAGTTTGTTTATATTATACAAACGTACTATACGAATATTATACAAACATACGATATCCGTTCGTATATACGATATATCCGTCCGGATATGGTATGAATATACCATACCCGAAGTGTGGCTTTTCATTCTACTGAAAACACCTCTCATTTTAAAGAAATTCTCGACTCCAAAGAGGACCAAATATTAGGGGCGGACCAAATATTAGGGCAAATAATACACGACAACACCGTTAATATATCGTATACATTTACGGTATGCTGGTACATTTATACCGTACAAACGTACCAGAATTATACACATGTCTAAAACTCGTATAAACGTACAATTTGAATGGTATATCTATACGATATTGGTTGGTATGTACGGTACAAACATACCGTACGTTTATATTATATGCATATCGTATAGAAAACATATCGTATTGGTATAGCATACGCATAGTATTGGTATAGTACGTATAGTTGACCTGCAGAAAAGCGCTACTGTAAGTGTGCTTTGCCCATTTTTGGTGAAATCGGTTACAGAGCAATTGCCGAATAGACTTCCGTCTATTATATGAAAAACTCGGCAACTTGCGACGTCATTTAAGACAATATTACAGTCTGTCAATATTTGTGTCCTAAAAGTGGCTTGGACACCGTGTCAGCTGTCGGCCAGGGTACCTGTGAGTTGTTGCGCTATGCCGACGATGACGGCGGCCACGCCACAAATGCCGAACCACAGGATCGCCGTCCGCTTCCGCCCAATTCTATAACAAATACATACTTCTGCGTAGCTACTAGTCTATGTGGGGCTAGGTGACACTGGTGTGGTGACCACCTGACACCAACTCAGGTTATGCATAATATCAGGGCTGGATATATAGACAATAGTAGGTACATGTAGTACCGTGAATGGGAAAAATATATGGCAAGGCTTAGGAAACGGGATGGGCGAGGCTCTGCCGAGTCCATCCCGTTTCCTTTCCGCGCCTACAAATAGCTTTAAAATTCAAAACATAGCCCCGGTCGCATCGTCAAAATCGGGGAATCGACTAGTATGACAACCGCACATGTTCATACGCAGTGATTATGTCGTATTGACAGGATATCAAACAATTTTCACGGCACCGTTTTTCGCGGCACATACGCACTGTGTTGACGGAATAAATAGATATACATTGTATACATGTATCAAGTTCTGATTTTGGGCTCCATCCCCCATTCGTACAGATGAAATATGTGATTCGACACCCTTTCCCGGCCTAAAATGACATGAGCTGTTGACAGGCAGTTAAGCACCATTAAACAAACAAATCAATACATGCACATGCAAATAAGTATTTCATTTATCCTGGTAGCAACTTATATTTACTTAGCAAAAGTTACTACGACCGGTAGTTGCTCTTTAATGGCTAAACACCAGAGCTAGCAATAATTATCTGAATTTATGTAGATTTGGCGTTCCAGGAATAGCAAAGCCAAATCTACATAAACTCAAATAATTAATGCTAGCTCTAATATTTAATGCTAGCTCTAATTATTTAGAAACAGAAATAATTATTTTAGATTATGTAGATTTGGCGTTCCATGAACGCCAAATCTGCATAAACTCAAATAATTAATGCTAGCTCTAAATATTTAATGCTAACTTTAAACATTTAATGCCAGCTCTAAGTATTTAGAGCCAGCAATAATTATTTGAGTTCATGTATATTTGCCGTCCCATACGTACGCCCGGTATCATATATCGTGCACATACATGTAGTTCAGTTAACCAGGTACATGTACACGTCCGCGTTCCTTATTGATAGATGAGTTTTTATTATAAATAATTATTCATTATTTGATACATCTCGTATATCGTTTGTACTCATACTCTTTCTCATGCAAAACATTATATACCATGTACCATGTAAAGCGACACTTATCGATACACATGACATGTATGTTTAATACTTAATACATTATTCAGATCTGTATTGTATATTGATACTTTCGAAAAGATAAACTATCAATACAATTCCATTAATGGTGAGGACCGTTGCCGCACCCACAATTATTGCAATACATTTTGAACATCCCTCGTACGTTTCAGTCTGATCTCATGGACACACATGCTACATTTAGTCAGCCATATGGATTCTAATGAATCTTGGCCCTTAATATTATGTGAATTTCTACTCAAGAACATGTTCGTTATCATATGAAAACCATTTACAAACTTTACGATATGTTGCATAAATACATCGAAATGACGAAATTGTCATAGAAATGCGGAATCATATTTCGACGTCATTAGCAAAAGATATCACAGTTTCTGCAAATATGCATTCGGTAAAAATCACATGGCGTGTCTCATTTACCTGTTGTTGAGGTAGATACAAAGCAGGCCGGTGGGGATGTTAAATATACCGAGTATGAAGACGTTAAGGTAGAGATCACCCGATAGATTGTGTACACCGAATTGTATCCCGTACGCCGCCAAACCAATTGTAAGCCTGCGGGAAAGAGTACACGTAGCAATGTACGAACTGTAAAGCATATCTTAAGGATTGACTTCATAGAACACCACCATTTGCTTCACAGACAATAGATTATTATAGGAATGAATGGCCTTTTTGTGGAATTTATCGGGGTATAAACTTGGAAATGCCACTTTCGCAATTGGCGATAAAAATAAACAATTGGCGATAAAAAATTACAACTTTTTATAATTTTTTTCGAAAATTGTAATTTTGTATCGCCAATTGTTTAGTTTTATCCTATTGGTTATTATAGGAATGAATGGCCTTTTTGTGGAATTTATCGGGGTATAAACTTGGAAAAGTCGCGGGAATACTGGACGAAGGCCTCGTCCAGTATTCCCGCGACTTTTCCAAGTTTATATCCCCGATAAATTCAACAAAAAGGCCATTCATTCCTTATAGTTCCAGCATTTTAAATAAATTCATCAAGAAAATGTGTTTATTTTCCGTTTTCTTAATAATTATTTTAACTGTGCCTCACGGTTACGGAAAGTAGTTCGGCATGGGAGTTTACTGGGATATACATTTTGGACAGAGACTTGCTACGGACCAATCAAATGTTAGGGAATTGTGTAAATATTGTTGTGCTGGAATTATTAATAAATGTTGTAAATGATGGCACGTTGTAAATGATGATCCTTACATCATGTTTTATTAGTGTGTCTGATATATGTTGTCCCTCTGTATATGCCAAACGCTACAAGTGAAATTGACCGATGGTATGTAAATAATAAGATGGAACGCCATGCGCCGTATAGGATACAGTAACAAGAGAATGTTCACATATATGTAATACATATATCTCATCACAGCTAGGAAGCAATTATTCTTGAATCATATGATGATGGGGCATAGGACGGGTCCCTAACAGGCCCGTACACAGAAATTAATTTAGGAGGGTGCGTTATCGACAGCGCAAAGGGCTAAACACTTTGTTTGCACATCCACGGACAGACCTCGGCAAATTAACCATTTCATCCCTAAGTAACTGGAATGGATTTTGATATGTTAATTTTGCAACCCAATCCAATCATCACAAATGATTTTCACATGGGATGTTTTTGTTCTCAAAATTATGAAAAATACTTGCAAAAAGTGCAGATCCAGATGAGACGGCTCGTCACGAGCCGGCTCATCTGGATCTACACTTTGTCAATACCACTATACAGACCGATGGTGTTTAAATGGCTAAGGGGGGTGGGGGGGGGGGGGTGCGTACACACCCGTCGTACAGCCTCTGCATACGGGCTTGCTTAATACATAGTATAGTTACACTATAAAGTGAAACTTCACTGATTCGCTACATGTAACAGAAAATCTAAATACTGTATATTAATGCAGTATATGAAACATATTAAAGTTGGCCTTCCAAATATCAAGATGTACACGATGTTTACAACAAGCGCAGTCCCAGATCAGTATGTTCGCCATGCAGGTAATTGAATTGCTCTTACTACTTTTATCAAAGCGAAACATGTTTCAACCATGTCGTGAGGACGTACAAAGGGGACCATGCTATGCAATTACTGCATATGTAGCAAGCCACAGTTAGATCACGGTTCGTCCGCATTTACGAGGAGAGTGGATTATCGACCGTACATGCGGACGAACGTGGTTTAACTGTGTTATCACATCCTCATACATTGCCCATTTGCTGTGTAAATGCATAAACAAAACTCGGAAAACTATCAAAGATTTGATAAAGTATGTTTGTCATCTGTATCGATCACATAAGTCTATAGAGATATGACAGGGTCATTGAATGTACTGATTCCTTGCCGCGTGCTTGTAATACCCATGTAATTACCAAATCCATAAAAGTAGTAGTGACGTCACCACCAGCCTCTTCGTCTTAAATATGTCGACAACTGAGTACTTCCGGTCCACGATCTGGCTTCGTTCATTCTCGGCCTTCTCCGCTGCGGCTACTCGTGTCAATTCGTCCAATTCCGGCATCGGTTTTTTGTTGACCTTAGCAATACGTTTGATAACGTTTCTTGCCTCGTCAAGTCGACCGTGGGATACATACCAGCGGAAGCTTTCCGGCACAAACCTGGAATAATTACAAATGAGTAACCCATAAGAGACAGGAAATGAACAGCCGAGTGTTTAACCCTTACTACGCTGAATTAAATGCTGTCGTCTGCTGGAAATGTTTTATTTTCAATATTTCTCGACAAAAACCTGGTTTTGACAGCACATGAGAATCGTCTCATGTGCTGTCAAAACCAGGTTTTTGTTAAGATCTAAAGCAAAAATGAAAAACAGCAGACGGCAATTTCCGTCAACAGCGTAGGAAGGGTTAAAGCAAATCGATGGTCTGTATATTAGACTATCAATCATTGCAGCGAGTACGTGCACAATTTTCACGAACAAATATCGTGTGCGCATCGTCATCGGATCATGTCGTGTTCATGTGACACCACACGATTTATGTTGCTACATATACATGACGGTAGTGGGTTATAATATATATTACAATCTACTTATATAATGAATCACTGGGAAGCCAGGGCTCCAGATATGTTTTGTATCTAAATAGTATTATACCCCGATATTTAAAAATGAACGCGTATTTTACTTTTACATATGTATTATTGATTTTCTTCCTTATTAAATAGGGAACACAGGATAAAACGTAAAAAAAAATTAAAAAATCATTTATTTGAGTTGCAAAAGGGAAACACTGTAAAACCAATTGTTGCAACTCAATAAATTAAATTTTTAACTTTATTATAGGAATGAATGGCCTTTTTGTGGAATTTATCGGGGCATAAACTTGGAAAAGTCGCGGGAATACTGGACGAAGGCCGGAATCCCGAACAGTGACCTGATTCGTCCGTCAGGTACGTCTTTGGCATTATTGTGTGTGAGGGTTAAAAACGGTTATACCCATTTTATGAGTAATACGTATTACTTAAGGGGAAGGGGGCAAGTGACTTTGGTGTGGTATGGACCTGGCACCAGGTCAGGTTATTCTAATTTCAGGGCTGAATATGTTTTTTCTCCATGTAAACATTCCGTTCTGATTTTGGATTCCCCACCGCCAATGCAGCAGGTTAAATACGGGATCGAATCAGTTGGCCCGGACTAACATGGCCATATCTGTTGATAAGCCGTTAAACACAAATATATCAAATCAAATCAATCAATCAACCACATGTGTTCAGTTGGAATTCTTACCACCATGTGAGCAGAAATGGAATACTGATGACGGCGGTAACGATCTGTATATGCTGCCAGTCCTTGAGGACCCAACAGACGAAAGCGAACAGCGCCAACTGCACGGACCACGACGGTACGGCCACCACCCAGGAGCGCCACCTGGCGAGTGTGAACTCCGATTGGATGTTGTACTGCACTGCGGAGTTGAAATATAGTATACTTATTGCACTGCAGAGTTGAAATATATAGAGAATAGTAGGTTAGTGCCGTGAATGGGAAAAAATATCTGGCAAGGCTTAGGAAACGGGATGGGCGAGGCTCTGCCGAGCACATCCCGTTTCCGTGCCGCGCCAGATATTTTTTCCCATTCACGGCACTAACCTTCTATTCTATTTATCCCGTCAACACCTAAAAATAGCTTTAAAATGCAAAAATGGTATTGACTGGATATCAAAAATGTTTCACGGCACCGTGTTTCACGGCACATACGCACTGTCTTGACGGGCTAAAGTATAATTATTGCACTGCGGAATTGAAATATAGTATAATTACTGCTTATTTTCTCACTTATTAATGTTATTGCAATCAGTGTAGACCCAGATCAGACTGATCTGGGTCTACTCTGTTCGCAAAACTCATTTATTGTGCTATTCAGTAAGAAATAAAAGCTGAAATACAGCACAGGACCGGGGGTCGTTTCACTAAACTTCGTACGACTAAAATGTTCGTATGTGAAAATTGTAATAGTCTGTAAATTTCACATTAACAATGTTTTCTTTACTGAATTTACATTTATTGAGCATAGATTGCATATGCAGCCTATGCTCAATAAATGTAAATCTATCAATTGAAATCGTACGATGTTTAGTGAAATGGGCCCCTGATCTCTATAAATGTATTTGCAAAGGGAAATAACTAGCTACGATCCCTCATTACAGAGCTAACGCATTTTATATACAGAGAATACCAGGCTAGTATCCTTTGCTATCAAGTTCATCAGGCAAGGCTAGAAAACGCGTAGGAATTCCGATGCTCGCCGAGGAATTCCTATCGTTGTCAAGCCAAGACTGATAAAATTTATATCAAATGACATTAGCATGGTATTCTGTTTATCATGTATGCGATATATATAAGCTCATTGTCATACTAATGAAAATACTTCCGTTTATCAATTCAATAATGGGAAGAAAAGAACATGTTACAGAGTGGCCTGCGGTTCTCTTACCAAGCGAATTGCAATTCCTGGAGCGCAGGATTGCAATTCGCGTTCCCATTAATTGCAATTGGACCGCAATCGGACCGCAATCGGACTGCAATCATGTGACCGCGGTCCAAAGAGTTGGTTGCGGAATTGCAATACTTATAGCGCAGTTCGCGCTGCGCTCCGCTTTTAATTGCAATTTACGCTCCTTTGTTTCTGTAAACTGCGAAAGAATGACCGCTTTACGCTGCGCTCTGCGGTAAAACCAGCGGACCGCTCTGCTTAACCAATGCGGCAATAAAATCGAAATAGTTTACAAACGTATCCGTGTTCCAATCCAAAATTTTATCCCATCTATCTAATTCAAAGTGACTACCCTAGAAAGGAGACTGTGAATTGCATATTAACCATAATAACATGGTGAACATATTGATAATAATTTTAAAAGAAAAGCATATTTTAATTTTCGAAACCTGATCATAAAAATTAAAATATTAAAAAAAAAAATTATAATTAGTTTTATATTACTGCCAACGTTCTGTTCTAGCTGTTGATTTCTATTGGCCCGATTCAAATTTTGTGAAGATAATATTTATTCCGGTGATAGCCATTTATTTAAAATAAAACGGTTTACTTGTGTCACAGAGTGAGAAAGATAAATAACGGCCCGCCCGAATCGAACCAGGGACCTCATGTTTACCGTACCATGCCCATGACTACCGAGCAAGCTAACAAGGCACAGATCATACACACTTCATCCCCATGGTCAGTTGCGTACTGTGACATTCTTCTCCGCCAAATTGAAATTCGTCCTCGAATTCTATGTTTAATTTTTGTCTCCGAATTCCATATGTTTGGGTACAATTTGGGAGTATTTATCAGTCGCGGTCCTTTGTTGGGCAACAGAATACTCAATTATCGTCCGTACCCAGAGTTCCGGTGCTCCATATGTTTTTCCTGCAGAGTACCGAATCGGATCTCATTCGCGCTTTAGCTGTTAATTGTGACATATTTTTCTGTACTTATCACACAGAAATGAATAAGTATAATACTGACATTTCTTTCAATTGAAAAATACAGAAAATATGTCGCAATTAACAGTTGAAGTGCAAATCAGATGTGATTTGGTACTTTGCAGGGGAAACCTACGGAGAGCACCATATAAACTCTCGGTACGGACGATGCGGGAGTATTCAGCAGAGTTACTTCCCGCAACTACGTTGGGCGCTAAATGTCACAGGGTGAGAAAGATGTGCACCAGCCCGGAATCGAACCGGGGATCTCTGGTTTACCACACCATCGCTCTACCTGCTGAGCAAACCGGGCACAATACACACTTATTCACCATAGTGATCACTTCATTCAACCAAAAATTCACAAGCTAGAAGTTATGCCAAATGATTACAGTCAACGTCACAGATTATGCTCTTGGCGACATTAGCGGACACAAATTTGTCCATCAATTTGATCAAATAAACAACGGAATCTGACAGATAACACTACGACGGCGCATGGAAACATCATTATTCTGGTACTTGGAATCAAAATGGTGGATATTAAGATCAATGTGAGGCGCTGACGGAACCTTTAACATTTTTTATCACGATAGCAGCTACAGGGATTGTTGGACGCATTTATTTAGAGAAACAAGAGATTACAATGGATTGGATAATATACTAAGTGACATTTTGTTCTAACGTACACCAACATAGAGGATTAAATTTGCGACAAGACAATGTTGGATTCTGGATTTTGTGGACAGGTGACAGAAATCGGAGCTGGATAAGAACCGACAGACGTGATTCTGAATATGCGTGCTTGGTCTGTGGTTTTTCTTCCAGATCATGTCATGCATGTTTTAATTTCACGTCATGTCAAAGCAGCACTATTGAATATAATGAATAACTTTAATATTCTACACCAGAATTAAAGTTCATTCATCGTCTGATGTGTAACTGATAAATTAAGGTAAGTTACTTGTATATGACAACTTTTGCCTCACCACGATAGAGGAGGGGGCATTTAGTGTTACCCTTGACCTTGTCCGTTCTTCCGTCCGTCACCAACCTAGTAACTCGAAAAACTTTTAAACCGTAATAGCTACATACCTGAAACTTGGTACATGTATGTTTGATTCGACCCCATGGTCATGGATTATCTCCCCCTTTTCAAGTTAGAATTTTCCAATTTTGTCTTGTAGCTCGTAAAACTTTAAAACCCTAATAGCTACACACCTGAAACTTGGTATGTCCTTATGATGAGTAGATTTGCAGTTTATTTTCATTCGACCCCCGAGTCATGGATTATCTCTCTCTTTTTGAATTAGAATTTGAAAATTTTGCCTTGTAACTCGTAAAACTTTTGTAATAGCTACAGCACTGAAATTTGATATGTAGCTTCCTTCTGATGAGTAGATGCGGAAAGTTTATTTCGATTTTTGATTCGAACCCCGTGTCATGGATTATCTCTCCTTTTGGACACTGGAATTTTTGCCTTGTTTACTATCAAAAGCGATATGTGGGGTATCCGTGTTCTATGAACACATTTTCTAGTTTAGTTATCTCCCTTTGTTTTTTCGCGCACTGATTTGTCCGGAGCATAACGCGAACACCCTTTGCAATATTTTTTATGAAACTTAACACATGCATAGGTCTCACTGGACAGGGCGGAGCTAGCGTTAAAGGTACATGCCCACTCGGTAGGCACAAAATGTTCTTTATGTCAGAGACATCATCGGAGACATTTTCTGGCCAGATAAACAATCATTTACCATTACCCACGTATTGTTTGGCATTATTATACATTTTATATCGAAGAAAATTTCCGCATTGATATCAGGGACGATAACTGTGTTTCCTTAAAATGTTAACGGACATTACTATTTATTCTCTGTATTTATTTTTTGATGTGCAATGATCATACTTTATAATCTGTCAATTTAATAGTATAAATAATTATAAAATATCATGCCCCATTTGCACATGAAAATACCGATACCACCGCGCGTCACTATCAGTAAAATAAATATTACCAAATGATTATATCTGTATAGCGGGCACTCGTAATGTTTATATTAAAGTAGTGGAATAGTGACAATTATACACTTATTTAATTCCCATAAAGAGCATTTTTAGCCTTCTGAGTGGGCTTGCACCTTTAAAAATGGGGTTGGACAATTGTTGTCGCGACGCCTGCGGACAGTGCGATATAGTCTGCACATTGACGTCCATCTGTATTTTTTTTGCCGAGCCTGCTTGCGGAAAGCGAGACTTAGTGATCACAATGACGTCCGTGCGTCAGTCCGTCCGAAATCGGTGTATGTTTTTAAATACCATATCCTAAGTCACATTGACTTGAAACATCAAATGCTTATTAGTCATAATC
Source organism: Conchocele bisecta (assembly GCA_029237695.1). Taxonomy (NCBI): domain Eukaryota; kingdom Metazoa; phylum Mollusca; class Bivalvia; order Lucinida; family Thyasiridae; genus Conchocele; species Conchocele bisecta. The sequence goes on along the minus strand of CM055267.1, from coordinate 103,758,285 downwards.
CATATATTCATTCTGTCTCCCACTCATGCGGCCCCTGTGCCCCAAGGTCAAGGTCAAATGACTTTGAAATTTTTGTTAAAGTTTTTGCATACCTTATATCTCCACAACACTTACCCAGATTTGCTTCAAACTTCAGATAATTCTTTATTATCATCCATATTTCATATTATAGCTCACGCATGCGACCCACATGCCCAAGATCAAGGTCAAATGACTTTCAAATTTGCGTTAAAGCTTTTACATACGTTAATTCAAACTTCAAATAAATATACTCGGACACCATCAAATGCCTCGGTGGGCTCAACATGCGGGCCATGGCCATCTGATTTTTATTTACTGTAGGTTAAAGTTTTTAAGAACACTATATCTCAGAAACAGCTTCGCCAATTCACTCGAAGCTTCACATGTGTGTTTATCATCATCCATATTTTCATTCTATGCTCAACTCCTGCAACCCTGTGCCCAATATCAAGGTAAAATACTTTCAAATTTTACCTCAAAGTTTTTGACATGCCTGCATGTGGACAATGCGATATAGTTGTCACATTGGCCTACATACGTACGTACGTACATCCGTCCGGGTAATTTTTTTTGATTTAAGGTTAAAGTTTTTAAAGGTACATGCCCACTCAGTAGGCACAAATTGTTCTTTATAGCAATAAAATAAGTGTATAATTGTGTCACTATTCCACCAGTTCTAAAAATTATGTGTGCCCGCTATCCATATATAATCATTTAGTAATATTTATTTTACTGATAATGACTAGCAGTGGTATCAAGCTATTTTCATATTCAAATGAGGCATGATATTTTTATGCCACCGGGTTTCGAAGAAACGGGTGGCATATAGTGTTTGGACCGTCCGTCCGTCTGTCCATCCATCACACTTTTCGGTTAACCACTTTGTCACAGTTTCTCAAATATGCTGCAGGTGGCATCCGCGTTCGACAGACGCATTTCTTGTTTTTAATAATTTATGCTAATTAAAGGTACATACCCACTCAGTAGGCACAACAATTAAAGTTATGTGTATTCTCAGTTATTTGTAGGAATTAAATAAGTGTATAATTTTGTCACTATTCCACCAGTTCTAAACATTACGAGTGCCCGTTATATGGATATAATCATTTAGTAATGTTTATTTCATTGATAGTGACACGCGGTGATATCAGGCTATTTTCATAGGCAAATGGGGCATGATATTTTTTAATTACTTATACTAATTAAATGTGTTTCCCTGAAAAAAATAATGTTTTCGACAGATTATAAAGTATGTCATTGCACATCAAAAAATAAATAGTAATGTCTTGGTAACATTTTAAGGAAACACGGTTATCGCCCCTGATAGCAGTGTGGAAATTTACGTCCGATATAAAATGTATAATAATGCCAATAAATATGTATTAATGGTGAATTAATGTTTATTTTGCCAGAAAATGTCTCAGATGATGTCTCTGATATAAAGAACATTTTGTGCCTACTGAGTGGGCATGTACCTTTAAGAACACTATATCTCTGAAACCGCTTCACCAATTCACTCGAAAACTTCACATACGGTGTATTTGTCACCCACATTTTCGTTATTATTTATATGTGCCCAATGTCACGGTCAAATTACTTTGAAATTACCCTTAAAGTTTTTTGTTGGGCCCGCTTGCAGACAGAGCGATATAGTTGGCACATTGGTGTGCATTCAGGATAAAGTTTTTTGGTTAAAGTGTTTTTTAGTTAGTTTTTGTGGTACTATCAAAGCCTCGGTGGGTGCGGCATGTTTTTATGTCAACGGGCTAAAGCTTTGTTGCAATAAAAAAAATTGTTTGTACTATCAAATGCCTCGGCGGGCACGACATGCAGGCCATGGCCATCTAGTTATTATGGCATGCGATTTGATCAGTCAGCCATCACACCATGACTAGTTTAGCACTTGATCAGTCGGCCATCGCACCAGGACTAGTTTAGCACTTGATCAGTCGGCCATCGCTCCAGGACTAGTTTAGCACTTGATCAGTCGGCCATCACCCCAGGACTAGTTTAGCACTTGATCAGTCGGCCATCGCTCCAGGACTAGTTTAGCACTTGATCAGTCGGCCATCGCACCAGGACTAGTTTAGCACTTGATCAGTCGGCCATCACCCCAGGACTAGTTTAGCACTTGATCAGTCGGACATCGCTCCAGGACTAGTTTAGAACTTGATCAGTCGGCCATCGCACCAGGACTAGTTTAAAACTTGATCAGTTTCCCATCTCACCAGGACTAGTATAGCACTTGATCAGTCGGCCATCGCACCAGGACTAGTTTAGAACTTGTTCAGTCGGCCATCACACCAGGACTAGTATAGCACTTGATCAGTCGGCTATCGCACCGGGACTAGTTTAGCCCTTGATCAGTCGGCCATCAAGACCGGTGCATCGGTATATTTTAACCGCACGATGACCCACTGTATATTCATACCATATTCGTACGGATATATCGTATATACGAACGGATATCGTATGTTTTTGTATAATATTCGTATAGTACGTTTGTATAATGTAAACAAACTGTACTATACGATGATACGGTAAGTTTTTAACGGAAATAGCGAAAGAATGACCGCACAAACGGTATCGCGAAAGAATGACTGCACAAACTGGACCGCGAAAGAATTACCGCACAAACGGTATCGCGAAAGAATGACCGCAACAACGGGACCGCGATTGGACCGCAATTAGACTGCAATTTCAGAGCGGACGAATTGCAATTCAACGACCGCTGGATTGCAATTCTTGGTAAGTGAATCGCAGGCGGGAGTGTAGTATTTCACCATGCCCAGTACGTATAGCACTTGATTAGTTGGCCATCTCACCATGCCCAGTATAGCACGTGATCAGTCGGCCATGCCGAGTATAGCACTTGATCAGTCGGCCATCGCACCAGGACTAGCAGAGCACTTGATCAGTCTGCCATCGCACCATAACTAGTATAGCGCTTGATCAGTCGCCCATTGCACCATGCCCATATAGCACTTGACCAGTTGGCCACTCACTATGCGCAGTATACACGTGATCAGTCGGCCATGCCGAGTATAGCATAGATCATTCGGCCATCACACCAGGACTACTTTAGCACTTGATCAGTCGGCCATCCGCACCAGATAGTATAGCACTCAATCAGTCGGCCATCACACCAGGACTACTTTAGAACTTGATCAGTAGGACTGAATCAGTCCACACCAGCTAGTACATTTAGCACTTATCAGTCGGCCATCGCACCAGGACTAGTATAGCACTCGATCAATCGGCCATCGCACCAGGACTAGTTTATACACTTGATCAGTCGGCCATCGCACCAGGAATAGTTTAGAACTTGATCAGTCGACCATCGCACCAGGAATAGTTTAGCCCTTGATCAGTCGGCCATCCGCACTGCGACTAGTTTTAGCCCTTGATTAGTCGGCCATCGCACCAGGACTAGTATAGCACTCGATCGGTCGGACATCGCACAGGACTTGACGTAGGTCGCCACCAACTTGACCTAAGTTTTGACTGGCATCCAGGCGCCATCGTACCACGACTAATTTAGAACTTGATCAGTCGGCCATCGCACCAAGACTAGTTTAGTCCTTGATCTGTTCGGCCATCGCACCAGGACTAGTTTAAGAACTTGATCAGTCGGCCATCGCACCACGACTAATTTAGAACTTGATCAGTCGGCCATCCGCACCAAGATACTAGTTTTGCCCTTGATCTGTCGGCCATCGCACCAGGACTAGTTTAGAACTTGATCAGTCGGCCACCGCACCATGACTAGTTTTGCCCTTGCTCAGTCGGCCATCGCACCAGACTAGTTTTAGACTTGATCAGCAATCGGCCATCGCACCAGGACTAGTTTAGAACTTGATCAGTCGGCCACCGCACCAAGACTAGTTTTTGACCTTAGCTCAATCGGCCATCGCACCAGGACTAGTTTAGAACTTGATCAGTCGGCCATCGCACCACGACTAGTTTAGAACTTGATCAGTACGGCCCATCGCACCAAGACTAGTTTAGCCCTTGCTCAGTCGGCCATCGCACCTGGACTTAGTATAGCACTCGATTAGTCGGCCATCGCACCATGACTAGTTTAGAACTTGATCAGACGGCCATCGCACCAAGACTAGTATAGCACTTGATCAGTCGGTCATCTCACCAGGACTAGTTTAGCACTTGATCAGTCGGCCACGTCATCCTGCGTTACAGACAGAAGTGGTGGTCGGGGGCGGTGGGGGGGGGGTGTAGTCATAGACAAAAACTGGTGGTGGTGGTGATACACATTGTTCCCACTGTGGGATATAGACCGGAACTTTTATGACGCCAAATGTAGATGGCTGGTGTGCGTGGGGGATCATTGTTTTGTGTCCCCGGCGGTGGTGCGGAGTACAGTGATGAATTACTGTATATTGAACACACATGTATATGTACAGTGATACCGTACTTCACAATCCTCAGTTTTAAATATTGTTTCTGTATCGTAAAACTGAACATTTATTCATTTTGAAAAACTTCAAATTATGGCAGATGATCGAAATGAAAACCGGATGTTTACATTCGAAATGAACCGGTGCATCGGTATATTTTAACCACAGGATGACCCACTTTATATTCATACCATATCCGTACGGATATATCGTATATACGAACGGATATCGTATGTTTGTATAATATTCGTATAGTACGTTTGTATAATCACTGATAATGTAAACAAACTGTACTATACGATGATACGGTAAGTTTTTACCGGAAATAGCGAAAGAATGACCGCACAAACGGTATCGCGAAAGAATGACCGCACAAACTGGACCGCGAAAGAATGACCGCACAAACGGTATCGCGAATGAAAGACCGCAAAAACGGGACCGCGTTTGGACCGCAATTAGACCGCAATTAGACTGCAATTCCAGAGGGGAAGAATTGCAATTCAAGGACCGCTGGATTGCAATTCTTAGTAAGCGAATCGCAGGCGGGAGTGTAGACGACACGGATTCCATGGACATTGCCCTATTGGCATTTGTTCTACGACAAAGAGAACATTGCGTATTGAGATTTTGATATGTGATTTGGTGTTGACTTACAACAACATTCACATACGCGCAACATATCTACATTTCGGTAGCACGTTTTTTCGTAACTATATGTACGTATGAAATTATGGAGCATGGATTTTACACCGTTCTGCAATATAATTTCGAATGGAACCACGCAATAAAACCGTTTGATTGCTCGATAGCCAAAATAATCAGACTCGACCTGTCCATCTGCATGGCACTGTGCATGACATTCAAGCTCAATCAATTGACAAATGGACACCCGGCAGTAGAAAAGCAATTTTACGACGTATATGACCAATGTAAAGTCAACACAGCCTCGCCATCCACTTATTCTGATGGATGCGGATCTGTACTTGTCACGCATGTCCTGTGGACCATTTTGCCGGTCGCACAAAGATATATCAACGAAAACTGCTCCATCCGTGATGATTCCTTAGTATGACATGTTATATTTCCTTATGAATGGACTACCAGACAAGTATCTTTGATATCAACTTAAACAGGCTCGACTAGGAAACGCTAGTAATACCTATAGATCCCTCTGAATTCCTATACGTTATCTAGTATCGCATGCTAAGCAGTCGTTAGCCAATTTATCAGGATCGACTCGTCGATTCTAGAGCTCACGTTATAAGCCCGATATCACAAAATACTGTCCAAGTATGGCCAAACCTGTCAACTGGAATCCCATTCCGAGACCGATCAAGAATCTGACCACAGCAAACATGATCCACGACGTCGAGAAAGCGGCCACTGTGTTAAACACTAACAGCGTTGTCATGGCGATAAACAGCGGCGGTTTTCGTCCAATCATATCAGCCAGGTGCCCACACACGACGTTGCCGACGAGAATCCCGATCATCTGTATTGAAGTTATGGTCGACGGTACCCAGGCCCGGTCACACAACAGATCCCACTGGAAATAATAATGGTTGATATACGTCCTTCCAGTTTTCCGCTTCTGGGATTAGGTCATAGCGAGTTAATCTGTTAAGTTAAGTTCTCTGTTATGCGTTCGCGTGTGGGTAGGTTTTGAAAGTAGTTCCGTGAAAAAGAAACACAATGTGTATGCTAGTTTACACTATTTACTGGTGAAGTAATATGAAATGTCCAGTTTAATACGACTATCATTTTCTTATTGTTTTCTAAAGTTTGCTGGCTGAGATTTAAATTTATGCTAAAAACTTCCTCAACCCATAACATAAATGTGCCTTCGTTTGTTTCAAGGCCTTGTTTGTTTTTACCGGATACGTAGGTAGGTTTTGGTCAACTGGGTGGACGCTTAGCATAGACAAGATATGGTATGGCCTTATCAAACTGCTGCACATGGTGAAATTGAACATACGCAAAATCTGGTTTTTGAGTGTCAATTTGCACCATCACGACGTAAACAAAAATTAAATGTTCGTCTTTCGATTATTGAAGCGGAGAAAACATGAAGGACCGACTAAAACAATGAACCAGCACTGTAATTAACCCTTTCACCCCTAAGTAACTAGAATGGATTGTGATATGTTAATTTTGCAACCAATCCAATCGTCAAAACATGCTTTTCAGACTAGCCCAATTATGAAAACGGGGTGTTTTTGCTACGGCTCATGTGGATCTGCGGGCTTTCGGGTTCAAAGAATTAATCATGTGTTACCTTGCATAGCCCATCGTATACCAGTCGTCCTTCTGTGACACCAGTTGGACATGGAATCTCGTTCTACCTAGATGATGTGCATGTAATGGGTGGGAAGAAGTGGGTGGAGACGACCAGCAATTTAATTTAGCTGCACGATTTGCAACATATTGCACTGTATCACTGTATATAATGCAGTGTAATGACATGTAAATGAGGGTTATAGAACGAGGACGGTCCATTATGTTAAATATTGTACAACATGAGGGGCGTTAGAGCCTCAGGTTATCCAATATGAAACATAATGGACAGTCCGAGTTCTACAACTTACTTAAAACATGACACAAAGGACGCCCCTTTGTATACTCAGTACTAAAAATTAATATCAGGTAGCTGAGTGAGTGATTGCATATACAATGATATACATGAAGAAGCATGCTGCACGACCATTATGTAGTTAGACTGCGGTAAGTATGCTTATTATCTCAAGTTTAAAATCAGCTTTGCCAGTTGTGTGTGTACTGTGAACAGCCATGGATAATAGTTGCACATTCAATCAGTGTTCAGGAATTTAATTCAATTCCTTGGATGTTTAATATGTATATTGTATATTTTAAATTCGTAATCGACAAGTGCATGTAATGTACATTATTCTGAAAAACATTGACTAACCATTCGTGGAAAGCACGAGAAAGAGATACAGACGGATTACATCTGCCTCCAAGAAAATATCAGGTTAGACAGGTCCCAGACTGACAATAGTCCACACGACCCTTACAAAATGCGCAGTCCCAGGTCAACATGTGCATACGCGCAGTCGGATTAGCACGGGGAGATAATCCGTAAATGCGGACAGCCGTGCTGTATGTGATGTATCCCACCCTATCAGCCTATACCGGACAATGGCTGCTTCCCGTGATAACCAGGGGTCAAATAGCGTCGAGGGAATTATACATTACTGAGAGTCTCACTTCAGCCTACGCACCGGAATACTCTGGTCAGGGTCTACGCTAGTCAAATAAGTGTTTCGATTGATAAAGCTGATAACCACGAAACACAAACAATGCCAAAATAATTTCCATCATGTACCATCATGTACCATCATGTACAGCTGGCGCCGTCCTCTTAACTGTAGTCGTTTCTGGCTATTTTGTTTTAAATTACATGCATATGTGTTGTTTTCTCTAAATCATTCCCATCCGTCTATACACTGTAGCTCTGATGACGGTGATCACACCGTCGACACATGCAAAAGTATGTTCCCCGGTATTCAGGTTGTGGGATCACGTGGTTTCCGAACGGATTGACGTCAGATGCGTCTACAGTAGATTTCCATTACTATCTTTCTGACGGATTTTACGATGAAACATAGCGCAGCAGATGAGGAACTTGTTAACTTTTATTGTACAGTTTGCATATATCTGTCACTTTGCAGACATAATCAGTAAATACAAATCTAGAGTACGTGAATGTAAGGAATAACGCATTTGGTTCGCTGTATACCAAGGTGTATGATCACGTGGTACTAACAACAACAACAAGTACCAGAATCCATCTGATTCAAAGTACGTATTCTTTTATATTTTCCTTATTACGTAACGGATTTTGATGAAATATGGCGCATCAAACGCGTCTTATTAAGCTACAATTGGTGGTCTTTGTATGTTTGCCCAAACTTCTGTCGTTTTTGCGAAGAATCGATTTCCGTGTCTGCCGACACGGAAATCGATTCTTCGCAAAAACGATATAAGTCTGTGTCGAACTCCCTGGACGACCAAATGCAGCTCATGCATGGAGACGCGTTTGCTGCGCCATATTTCACCAAAATCCGTTGCATATTAAGGAAAATATCAAGTAATACTTACTTTGGAGTGGGCGACGTTGTTGTTGTTGTAACCACGAGATCATGCATCTTGTATACGTATCATAAAAATTCGCCCGTTTATAGGTAGATTTTAAAGGAAATCAACTGTAAAAATTACGTCAGAGATAATGTCCGTCGGAGAATGTTGATCGGATACGTTCGGAAACAACGTGGATCTCATACCCGTGTATTTGCCCTTTCTAGTCTCATAGTGGCTCCTGTAATGATTTGACAGGTTTATGGAATTGTACGTTTATGTGGGTTAAATGCCTCGAACTCATGGGTCTTACTGGGCACGATTTGCTGAGATGCAAGTGTAAATTGCCTGTGTCCGAGAGTGTCCAGTAGTTTGCGAATACCTGTCCAATATTGAAATACTGGACAGTATTTTAAAAATATTGTACGGTAAACAAAACATATTGGACCTTTGTGTGAACTATTGGGCCGCAACAGGACAGTACACTAAATATTGGACAGTTTTAACAAAAGGTGACGTCACAGAAATATGTTAATGAGAGGCATGTATTCGGAACTAATTATAACCTTTTCGATTCAGTCATGACAATTCTCGTTGCGGGAATTAACTCCAGTACTGTCCGTATCAGATATGGGAGTTATTATCCGCAACCATCGTGATGGCAACATGCGCAAGCATACAGTAGCGCTTTTCTGCTCCTTACCTATTTGTATATACTAATATCGTATACATATCGTAATCGTATAGTATTGTTATATTTAATGAGCATATCGTATGATCATATAATATTGGTATGTTTGTACCGTATCATCGTATAGTACAGTTTGTTTACATTATACAAACGTACTATACGAATATTGTACACAAATCTGGTATGTTTGTACGATACAAGCGTACCAGAATTATACACATGTATAACACTCGTATAAACGTACGATTTGAATGGAATATCTATACGATATTGGTTGGTATGTACGGTACAAATATACCGTACGTTTATATTATATGCATATCGTATAGAAAACATATCGTATTGGTATAGTATACGTATAGTATTGGTATAGTACGTATAGTTGACCTGCAGAAAAGCGCTACTGTAATTTCCAGTTGAATAGTATACTTTTGTGGCGTGTTTTGTTGTATCCAACATACCTCCGTCTCTCCATGTAACTATGTGTCTCCGAACCGAGTGTCACGGTGTATCTACATAACCCAATGACTATGTGGTACGGTTTGTCATACAATATGCATGCACATACATCCCTCTTCTACCCATATTGGGGAGTTTGAACCCGAAGTAACAGCAGAAATAGACGTAGTATGGATATGGGCTTGTGATACATGTAATTACTGAGATCACGGTTGTCGGCATGTACGAGAAGATAATCCACGAGCTGAAGCTCTGAAGATAATCCGCGCTCTATGTGTTACATGTACTTTTGTCAACCCATGTGACGATGGATTAAAATAGATTATTCACAATGAGGGATCATAGCTAGTTATTTCCCTTTGCAAATATATGTATAGAGATCCGGTCCTATGCTGTATTTCCGCGTTTATTTCTTACTCAATAGCACAAACTATGAGTCTAAAATGTTTGCAATAACATCAATAAATGTGAAGATATGAATTTGGCAAATCATGCAGTCTCGGATCAAATAGCGTAATTATGTAGGATAATATGGATCAACACTAGTCGAAATCACTATAATTGTTCCTTTTTATAACAATTCATGCTACACTCGCTCTTTTTACAAGCGATAAGGCCCTAAACTACAATATTTTGACGTAGCATCCAACGCATCCAACGTACCTCCGTAACGACCGTTCTCATTCCGTCGGCAAACGCAAAGTTCGAGCAGGTCCGGCTTCCGTTGGCGGATGAACACGACTTGTACTGGACCGCCGTCGTATTGCCGACAATACCCGATGTGTGTCTGAGCACGGTATCATTGCCGACGGTCGTCTGGATGTCCAATCGGGCAATGTCGTCGATGCACCACCAGTCAGGGACGGCGCTTCCAAACACCATTGCCACCATGCTGCAGGAATGCTTGTATATTATTGTAATCTATCATGGTACGAACAGGAGTTGGGAAGTCACCGCAAGGGTCACACAACGAAAAAAAAAAGGAAGTGGCTCCGAAACCTCGCTAGATAATGTGAAATGATGCAGCTAAGTAAATAAAAGTTACATTTTGAAAACCGGTTCACAACTTTCAAAAAATAATTTTAAAAATATATATTAACCCCCCATGTTAAATTCCCATGGCGAAAACTATATTTTTCGCAATAAAATCAATATTTGATGCATTTCAGCTAATAGAAAATAAAAGATGGTGTCTTTTATGTTATTGATGCAAAAATTACTTGCAATTAAATATTTTTTAGATTCAATGTTCTTAAGTGTTTAATTGCCAAAAGTTCGTTGGCAGCAAATCGTAAAATTGATAGTATTAATTTCAGATATAGTATTTCCAACATTTATTTCTATAGACATTTCCGATATTTACTTTGGGACATATATTGTTATGTAGATAGCCACTCCCGAGCTCCAGAGCAACTGCGAAGGTGTGTGGTGCAAATTGGAGATTGTAGGGTGTAAGGCCCTATACCTTTGTTCCTTTTACAGGCCACCAGATGTAACGGACCCAGACTACCTTGATCAATTTAATTCCTCACTGCGCAGGATAATGTCCTATAAGAATGCAAATATACTTATTGGGGGGTTGGGGGGGGGGGGGGATTTCAATTGCGGTGATGTTGATTGGGCCAACATGCACGTACCTCCTGGTGTCCCCAAAGTCAACATTCAGAGACAGTTGGTAGACATTGTCCAAGAACACAGCCTGTCCCAGGTTATCAATATTCCCACAAGACTTGACAAAACATTAGATATCTTACTTACAAACAATCCTGCCCCATCACCGGTGAAAGGTATGCCCCCTATAGGCAAAATCTGATCATGATATTGTCTTTGCGGAGTATGACATCAAGGCCAAGAGAACTCGTCAATCACCACGAAAAATTCATCTATACAAGCGGGCAGACATGGAAGGCCTCCGGGACTATCTTAGGACATTTAGTGTCAATTTCCCTACTTCTTCACTTGACAAGTCGGTCAATGAAATGTGGTCTGAGTTCAGGGATGAACTAACACTTGCTATAGACAGGTTCATTCCATCCAAAATGACCAAATCCAAATATAGTTGTCCCTGGATAGACACATCCATTAAACGCCTAATCCACAAGCGTGAGAAATTGTACCATAAAGTAAAACACTCTACATCCACTGAGCTCAAGACTAAATACAATAAATTCAGAGCGCATGTTCCAAAATCGATTCGAGATGCCTACTGGCGATACATATCTGGTATTTTTTCTGATGAGCCGAGCGGCTCGGACAATGAGCACAACAGAACAATAAACAAAAAGTTCTGGTCTTTTATCAAAAGCCAAAAAAAACGACTCCTCCAATATAGCTTCCCTTAGAGATAATGGTATCTTGAGATCAGACAATAAAACCAAGGCTGACATTTTAAATGCCCAGTTTAAGTCTGTCTTCACTGCCGAACCTGATGGTTCCCTCCCAGATAAAGGACAAAGCCCATATCAGAGCATGGCCGATATAACTGTTGAAAAGTATGGCATTGAAAAGCTACTTGGCAAGCTTAACCCTCACAAATCTACAGGACCGGATAATATCAGTGTTCTCGTGTCCTGAGTGAATGCCGAAAGGAGATAAGCCCAATACTGGCTTGTATCTTCAACAAATCTATTCAGTCCGGCATAGTTCCTGATGACTGGCGCCTGGCCCTGCTAACTACCGCCCAGTTTCCCTAACATGCATTTGCTGCAAAACACTAGAGCATGTAATTGTTAGCAACATAATGAAACATGCAGAGACAAACAAAATAATAGTAGACTCCCAGCACGGATTTAGAAGTCGCAGGTCATGTGAATCCCAACTTGTACAATTTGTTCATGATCTCTCCTCCAACCTAGACAGGGCAAACAATAAAGGTCACAGGCAAACAGATATCATTATCATGGACTTTGCCAAAGCTTTTGACAAAGTCCCCCATCGCAGACTAGTACACAAACTTGACTTCTATGGGATAAGGGGGACCACAAACAAATGGATTCATTCTTTTCTTTCAGGCTTAACCCAAAAGGTTGTTCTGGATGGTGTTGCTTCAGACCCAGCAGACGTCTTATCAGGTGTCCCCCAGGGTTCTGTCCTGGGTGGGCCCAGTCTTGTTTCTCCTCTACATTAATGATCTGCCGGATGATGTAAATTCATCTGTTCGTCTCTTTGCTGACGACTGTGTTCTCTATCGAAACATAAGTAGAGATACAGATTGCCAAGCTCTTCAAGACGACATTGCCAAACTCGCTAAGTGGGAAACAACATGGCTCATGAAATTTAATGCTTCAAAATGTCACACCCTCAGAGTCAGTAGTCACCTTCCAAATTCTCAACTTGTATACGACTATAGTCTTCATGACCAGACACTGGAAAGCGTACCCTCTGCAAAATATTTAGGACTTACCTCTACTAATAATCTGTCCTGGGGCACACATATCCAAAACGTTACCAGCAAAGCAAACAGAACACTTGGTTTTCTTAGACGAAACCTTGCCCTTGCTCCCAAATGTACAAGAGACATAGCCTACAAAACTATGATCAGGCCTCAACTGGAATTTGCTGCTAGCATTTGGAGCCCATATACAAGTTCAGACATTAGTAAAGTTGAAACAATTCAGAGAACTGCTGCTAGGTGGTGTTGTAGAAGATGGCAAAACCAAAGCCACGTTGGCGATATGCTAGAAGATCTGTCATGGCCAACTCTAGCCCAACGTAGGGACCAGGCCTGCCTCATATTCTTCTACAAAATCCACAATGACCTTATTGAGATTGACAAAAACACGTACCTCCATCTGGTTGCTAATCCCAGGTCAACTCGATCCTCTGCCAAACACCCGTATCAATACAGTAGACCACTGGCTTACTCGGATTCTTTCAAATTCTCCTTTTTTCCCAAGCTTATACCGTTATGGAACTGTCTACCTATCGATATTGTTTCCTCGGAAACCGTATCCAGGTTCAAATCCAAAATCTAAATGGAACAGTCTGCTACATGATGTTGTTTTTTCTCATGTAGCAGACACCCACTTCTTGTAAATAGTTTTAGTGGCAAGTCTATCTTTGGTCTTTTTCAATATCCTTGTGCAAAATATTAATACCACATATATATGTTGTTGTTTTTTTTGTGCTTTTTTTTGTTCATATGTACTTGATCAACGCAACTTGCCACCATATTTCCTGTCATAATGCTCCGATTGGAGCGTGCACAGTATCGATAGATAGATAGATAGATAGATAGATAGGTAGATAGGTAGATAGGTAGATAGGTAGGTAGGTAGGTAGATAGGTAGATAGATAGATAGAAACAGAATACTATACCCCTATAACGTTCCAACTGTTCTTTATAGTAATTTCCGACGTATATGTTAGTTTCAACATATATTGCTATATTAATTACCAACGTATTCTCTCATACATTTAGGAGATAACTGTATTGAAATTTGTAATTTGGGGAGATTCTCGGTGGATTTACGATTGGAAACTTCGATTTACGGCGACGCCGCAGGCGGAGACGTAAATCGAAGTTTCCAACCGTAAATACACCGAGTATCTCCCCATATTACAACTTTCAATACTGTAACAGTTATCTCTATTCTAATATAAGACCATCATTTCTGACTCAATTCCTGATTTCTGAACCAAATACTAATCCATATTGGCATACCCATTACAACCCTCACTATATTGGCCGATTTACACCTTGCCTGCAACCGTGACAACTGCCATAAACGTAATACACGAAAGGAAATAGTGCAAAAGAAATACGTAAACTAATGAAGAATTGTGTTGCCATTTACAAACTTTTAATTCATCTATATATTCTTTATCATCCACTCATTAATTATTTTATCTATGATTCAACACTACCTTGAATATTAGAATAATGCTTTGGTCACAATGATCGGCCGGTATACGGAGATATGGGGTAATCGGGAGTACACCGCTGGTTTTGACCATTTTCCCGACATCGGACAACACCGGTCAAAAAATTTGTCACACCTCATTTACATAAATGGCACCGTCCGGAGGCCGTGTGGAGGCCGTCCGAACACCGTCTGGTAATCGTCCGGCGTCTGTTTCCAAAGATAATTCTTTTTGGGGCCGGCGAGGCAGTGAATACCGACCGAACATCTAATACTAATCGGCCGATTATCCTATGATGTCCGGACGATAACCGGCCTATTCACCCGACATCGTACGAATATCGCCCGAGTATCCTACGGACAACGAACGATGCTTGTACCAGGCCCGGTCGAATGTCGGGCGATTGTCGGGGGTGTGATGGCCGATGGCTACGTCATCGGTCAAGAGGTATATAATGGCCGCTCTACCTGGCATGGTCAAAACGTTACGATGGCTGCACCAAGAAGACTACGACTGGCGATGCTGGAACAGGAATTGGCGCAAGCAAGACTTCAACACAACATGATACTGGCGGCGCTGTTAGACGAGGCCGAGAGGGAGCGACAGAGGGCCCCGAGGAGAAGACGGAGTGGTTGGGTCCGCACTGGATCCTGCGTAGACCGCTGTTCGGCCAGTACGAGACGTTGATGCGGGAGCTCGAGAACGAACACGCCAGCGACTTCAAGTCATACCTACGTGTGGAGCGGCACTTTGGCACGAGCTCCTCGACAGAGTGGGGCCCCGGATTACCAAGTGCCAAAAGTAATTATACTGTGAAATTGTGAAATCCTTGTGACTTGTACCTATTTTTGCAAACATGTGGTTTAAAACATATTTCATTATGCATGATTCTAATTATATTTTACCACCTTCATGTGTTGCAGGTACCGAGCCCCTTTGGACCCTGGCCTCAGCTCGCCATCACACTGAGATACCTTGCCACGGGAGCCAGCTACCGAGGACTTGGCGTTCGCGTTCCGCGTCGCCCACAATACCATATCGCTCTTCATCCCTGAGGTGTGCCAGGCGATCTTTGAAGAGTACCAGGCCGAGATGTGGAACACTCCCCAGACCCCAGATGAGTGGCGACCAGTGGCCGAAGGGTTCCGAGACAAGTGGAACTTCCCACACGCCTGCGGGGCCATCGACGGCAAGCACATCGCTATCACGAGCCGGGCAAGACTGGGTCGCTGTACTACAACTTTAAAGGCTTCTTCTCCATCGTCATGCTGGCTGTTGTAGACGCTAATTACAAGTTCATCTGGGCCGACGTGGGGGCCCCCGGCTCATCTTCGGACGCCGGGATATTCAACCGATCCCGCCTGGAGCCGGCTCTTCGCCTGGGTACCCTGGGTCTACCCTGCCCGAACCCATTCCCAACGACGACAGAGACATGCCCTTCTTCATGATCGGGGATGACGCGTTCCCGCTGAGGACGTACATGATGAAACCGTACTCCCACCGCTACCAGACAATCCCCGAGCGCATCTACAGCTACAGGTTGTCGCGGGCCCGGCGTGTTGTGGGGAACGCGTTCGGCATCCTGGCCGCCGCTTCAGATGCCTGCTGACCACCATCCAACTCAAGCCCCGCAACGTCGCCAAGGTTGCAAAGGCCTGCATGCGCTACACAACATTATGAGGACCCGCTACCCCGGCCTGCAGAACCCGGACCTCGACCGGGAAGACGACCAGGTGCAACTCGTGCCCGGGGCGTGGCGGGACGACGCTGTGATGCGTCATGTCGAGGCAGAAGGACGGGGCCCCAGGACGACCAGGCTGGCAAGGAGCAGCGCGCGTACTTTAAAAAGTATTTCATGAGTCCGGCCGGCAGTGTCCCGTGGCAGCATGTGGCGATACAACAATGACTTTGTGTATTACTTTCATTGTGACAGACACTTCATTACATTCGTATTTTACTATGTCCCATGCTTGTAATAAAGAAATATAATGGTTTGAAAAATAAAAATAACTAGATTTGTCAGTAAGCGAGGGCTTACGGATATACCCCACGTTTGAACCCTGACCACCACTGAACTATCAAGTTTTAGCAATAGTGACCTTGACCTTGGATGAAAAAAAAACCATATTCAATAGGTGTCTTGCCATCATTGATATCAAAGCACATGTGAAGTTTTATGACGATCGGACACACAGAACTCAAGTTATCGTGCGGAAACCAAATTGTTATATAAATATCAATCTATTTTTAGCAACAGTGACCTTGACCTTGGTCGGACGTAACCCATATTCAATGGGTGTCTTGCCGTCAGTGAGATAAGTGCACATGTGAAGTCTCATAAAGATCGGAGGAAGAGAACTAAAGTTATCGTGCGGAAACCAAAATGTTACGGACGGACGGACGAACGGACGAACCAACGGACGAACGGACGGACGGACAAGGTGAAACCAGTATACCCCCCCCCCCCCCCCCCACACACAACTATCGTTGCGAGGGGTATAAAAATATGGACTGAGAAATAAAACAGCATAATTCTAATATCAATCATTGTGATTGTCCTAATAAAAAGTAATTTCAATAGTTAATTTGGGGGACATATCTATATATACATATAGAGCAATCCGCAGACTTTGACTGTCATTACATTTTTCAAAAAGAAGAGCCAAATACATAAAGCAAAGTCTTTTCAGTTATTATTTTAGACTTTGTACGAATTTGACCTTTAACACATTTCACCTTTGTTTTTTTAGATGACCTTTATTATTTCTATTGTAAAATTGACCTTACTATTTGCTTTTTTTCCTTTGTTATTGGACCGTTTATAACAATTTATTTTATACAAGGCAAAACACACACATAAATTATTTTAAGACCCAGGATTTTTTATTAAAACTGAAAGCACATTTCTTTTAATATGCACAGTCACATGGCAATATAACATAAACATATCCAACGTCAATGGTAATCACATCAATAGATGCACATATAAAGTAATCTCAAAAGTCACAGATCCCTGGCCATATCCCTGTCCATATCGTTATCCGAGTCGGAGGGGTGGAGTGTGTCCTCTGCGTATCCTGAAGTAACTGTGACAGGGACTCAGTGGACTGTGTGGACTGCTGAGCGGGCGTGTCCACCATTGAAGTACGCGTCGGGAGCGAGCTGCCCAATGGTGACGTCATGGTGTCAGCTACGTCCCATGCCTGTTTCAGCAGACTGTCAAAGGAGGTGGCAGCTGGCGCAGGGGCCGAGAGTGCACGAGCTGGATACTGAAACATAGTAACATAAAAACATTACTACAGTGCAAAATAAGACTATAAGTGCTAGGCATAAAATGTTCATATTGTAAAATAACTGCAATGAGATGTACTGTACAATGTAAAGAGCTTACAAAAACATATCTGTAGTTGTGTGGCAAACTGCGGCTGCTGCTGCTGGTGGACCCGTGGAGGGATGGCAGAGAGGGTGATGTACTGTTGCTGCGGCTGTGCTAACGGCTGTGGCTGCGGCTGGTGCGGCTGCGGCTGCGGCGTGTGGGCTGGACCTGCCCCGAGAGGTACCGCATGCCCAGCGCGAAACTGTCGGCCTGATACTGGCGGTACAGGTTCTCGGGGATCTCCGACTGTATGCTGACTAGCCAGTCAGCCCACGCCGCACTCTCTGGCTTCTGGGATGCCTCCCGCATAGCCTGCACCTGTGAACAGAACATGAGTATTGCATTTAATAGTAAACACAAAATAACAGAAGGGTACATTCAAAAGTAATGGGATGTAAGTACAAGACAATGCTCAATGTGGCAATTTTATCATGTATTTACCTTCTCATCCGCCTGCTTGGCTGACTCGGCACTCTCTCCAGAAACCTAAGAAGCACTTCTTGCACACCCGAGGACTTCGCTGATGGCTTGGCTGAGGACTTGTACTTTGAAGTACCCCTGGAAGTGCTGGGAGCTCCCTCATCTGTCGCCACCGACACCGACTCAGACTCCACGTCCGACCCAGACTCGTCACCGCCCTCAGCCCCGGCAATCTGAAACATCAGCAAGCAAAAAATGAAAATGAGTTAATACCAATTGTCCATTCAGTAATATTTACACCTTCCAAGAATTTTCCATAACACATAGAAAGAAAATCTGGTTCATTTGACAATGAATGTGGTGGCTCACACCAGACCAAACAGGTCGTTCCACAAATTGTCAGTTAATAACATATTTATATTTCTGGTTTCTCTATCCCCGATCACGCCACTGTTGCAACATCGCTGTTCCAAGAATTGCGACAACTTCACGTAAAGTCACATAAAATGTCGTATTTTAAAGCGATATTTGGATATAAACATGTTTGAAGTATGTAAAAATATGTATAAGAATAATGTGAAAATATAGTATTGAATGGCTATTTTCCAATGTTCATGGGGTTCATGAACACAGTGTGAGTAGCTAAAATTCCACATGAAGCTTCGCTTCGCGCTTCATTGAATTTTAGCTTCTCCCACTGTGTTCATGACCCCATGAACATTGAAAAATAGCCATTCAATTCTTAATTATATATTGTGTAAATATTGAAATATTTATAAAAGAGGTAAAGTCGACAAATTCTGCTTGCAGATGCTTACCTTTCCGCACGTGTCTGTCTTGGAAGTACGGGGCCTGTAGAAGGGGTCCAAGAACGAGTATCCGTGCACCTTCAGATGCTGGAGGGGCGTCAGGACCTTGGCTGCACCAGACCCGCTCGGTGTCGTCTTGACCGCATTCTTGAGCTTGAAGTGGTCTGTTCGCATGTTCGTGAAGTGGCGCATGATGTCTTTCACTGTAACACACAGAAAAAGGAAAAACATTAGGACATTTTTAAAGGCCGAATAAGCTATCCGCTATTGGGGCATCCATGCGGTTTGAATATCAACAAATGTTGATACGTTTATCGGCTACAAAGTCAATTGTGTCCTAAAATGTATGTAACCACATTGGAATGATGTCTAAATGGATACTTACTTGATTTATATATACAAAAACCCAACAGGCGATCATATTCGATGAGTTATGCATTGTGTGCCTTTAAATTGTAATACATTTTTTAAGTAAAATTTACACAAAATTCCAAAAACATTCAATATTTCACAATAAATATTGCTCTCACCTTGAACGTTGATCTCGGCGCTCAACTCGAGCAGCTTTGTGTCCTTGAGGTGGGTGTCCTTGTGGCTCTCGTGTGACACATCGTAAAACATAGGGTTCCCCTCGTAAAAAGACGCTATCTTCCTCATTATGTCGATGGGGAAACTCTGGCTCCTTGCGGCGCCTCTTGGACACCTGGACAGCGACTGCGACTCAGACTGTGACTGGGGCAGCGACTGGGACTGCGACCCCTGACTGCGACTGGGCCACAGACTCCTGCGACGCATCTGACTCAGCTCCGGCTCCATGGGTGCTCTCCTCGTCACTGCTGTGGTCCTCGGCGGGGGCAGCCTTCTTCTTCCTGGGGGAGGTTCTCCGAGGAGCTGCGGGTGCCTTCTTCTGCTTGCACTTGCCCTTGCCCTTGCCCTTGCCACATTCTCCTTCCCCTTTTTCCTTTGGGAGGCATCTTCTTATCGTGTGTGTGTTGTGTCTTGTGTAGGAACGCGCTATAATGTTGTACACGACGACTGACGGGGGTTTATATAGTCCACCCGATGCCCGGCCGATGTCCGATCGGACATCGGTGGGTTACTTCCCAATGTGTAAACACACATTGGCCGGATATCGGCCCATGTCCGGTCCCAAGAAATTCTCCTTTGAGGCTACATACACCGGCCGATTACCGCTCGATTCCCGGCAGGATATCGGACGATACTTAAACGATGTGTGAAGGATATGTGGCCGATTATGAAAATATTACGGGACACCGGACAATTTTAACTTCGAGTTAAAACTCTTCGGGCACCTCCCCGATTATGCCTGAGAGACCCGGCCACCGGCGGCCGGCCATGTCTGGTGTCCGGCCGGGGACCAGGCCAAAATGGCAAAAAATCATGCCGGGAGTACATCCTAAGCCTAATCGGAAGGTATTGTGACCAAAGCATAACTGTCCAATGACCTACATTGCTGGGAATTCCCATTCAAAGTTAGAAAAAAATGGCCAACATTCGCTGCTGCTTGCTTGTCGAGCTTGACAGTTTTATAAGTGGAGCACTTAATGATTGCAACAGTAATGGTTGTGCAATTTTGGAAATTATATAGCGATGTATGTTGGTAAATGGCTGGGGTCGTAGGCTGTACAAGGATGTGATTTTCCACCTTTTGCTGGTGATTGTGGAAGTACTTCAATAGCCAGTCTTGTGACAGGGCACCACATGACCTTGATGCTGGACATACAACAGATGTTGAGTGGATACAGAGGTGGGAAGTCTCTTGTCATCTTGGTTAGCTCCAGCATTTTGGAGAATAGCCGAATACTGAGTTTCTGGTTGTCTGAACAATCTCTATTGTATGTCTTCACAAAACTTTCAGGGTGAAACGGCGCATAGGAATACATTTAATTATGTAAATGTGATCACATGACATGCTACCTACTTGTAGATCGTGGATTTACTTGCAGGTAATTGATCGATCAGCCAATCAGATTTTGTCAATTTCATTAAGATGCATTAGAAATATTCATAATGCAATTTCCAACACTCCTATAGTAATTTCCGACTTATATGTCAGGTTCAACATATATTGCTATTATATTAATTCCCGAAGTATTCTCATACATATATTCATAATGTACTTTCCAATATTCCTATATAATTTCCAACATATAACATCGGACGTACCTGAAGCACGCCACCGTCTTCATGGAGTGGACAATGATTGACAGGGTCACCTGGAACCGCCCACATCCGCCCACATCACGTACGATCGCCTCCAGATGGCAATGGTCTGCCATGTTGCTATGTTATCCAGTGGAACGGCGGCTGACGAAATGGACGATGCATCACCATATAATTTGTTTATCAATGGCAGATGTAAGAAACTATGCATTCCCATAATCACATCCAGAGCCATATTTATTTTCTTGTGACGACTTTAGTACACTTTTGTCAACGACTTAAAGGCGACCGGCGTAGCTCCTGATCGGACGGTGTGAGACGTGAGACGCGCAGTCTGATCTAGAGCTAGGCTGGCCGTAAACATCTTAAGTATAAGGTTCATTTTTTTAAGATCTAGTCCGGTTATTAGCATTTATATATCTTTACAATATTTCATATTAGTGGCATCGATAAGCGCCAAAGTAGTGCACTTCCGGCGGAAAGCAATACATTTGGCACACATGGGTTTTCGAGTATGCTGAAAAATGTGAGTCGAGGAGACAATCGATAAAATGCCTCCTTCCGGTTCAAAATGGCGGATTTCAAAATGACCGCCGCAAAATTATATTTTGTGTCGATATAGTTATATACAAGTATCATTGACACTCAATTCGCGTGTTTTTGCTCTGCTGTCAGTGCCAGGAAACACATGCACATTGGAATTAATTAAATTTAGGCATTTGTCCACGTAATCTTCTTGATTTTCAAAATGGCCGCCAATAAATTTGGATTTTCCACAAATCTTGACAATTGACTCATAGAAGTTGAATTCTGATATATATTACCAATGTTGTCACGGTAAATATACAAATTGCGAACAATAATCATAACAGTAACTTATTCAGCCGATGTAACCATCTTTAGTTTCAAAATGGCCGCCTATAGAAGTTGATTCCCCATATCTCGGCATGTGAGACTTACATATTTTATGGTTTGGATGCATATGCCAATGCTTATTGGCCAATAAACCCAAAATAAATACAATTTATAACACTAGCTCATTTAATGGCTACAACTATCTTTATATTTCAAATGGCTGCCAATAAAAGCCACCATAACACATATGTATGTATAGCACATGCTGCGATATGGGAAACACTTGGTTGAGCGACAAAAGGCTATGGGAGCCGTTCAATAAACTGTTCGACTATCCCGTTTGCTGAAGCAATGTATATACATGGTAGATCCCATTTGTATCAATCTCTCGAGCATTGTCCTGCAGATAAGCATAGCTATGTACACTGGAGGCTTGCATTGGAACATTTACGCCTTCCAGAGCATCATTTTTTGCAGCGACACTTTATAAGTTCGCGACATGCTTCTGATGCCTCGGGGAGAGTTGTCCATAGCAGTGACCAGCTTCCATCATTTTCTCTTGTCCATCCCCATTGGTCTGGCGAAGGCAGCGTTGTATTTGGGACAAGTACCTGCCCCCAGACATGACCAGCTTGGTACGCAGCTCGCCGAACATGCTATTTCAGAGCCCCTGCTGTTGGTGGAATGTTTTCCAACTTCCGATTTCCATGGGCAAACAGTTGTTGACGAGCATCATTCACTGTATTCCATGTTGCTGTCCTACTGTTCAGTAGCACGAAGTATCTCTCCATTTCGGACAGAACATCATCGGATACTGTGTCAGGTGAATGTGCCATTTTGTTGAACACCTCTTCCAGATGTGGCAGAGAACGCTACACGTCCCAGGCCGTCTTCTTTCCTACTCCGTGGATGAAGGAGACTGTATCACAGCCAGATACTGCATGTAAGAAAAGCAATGTCATCGAACCCTCGGCCCCTAAATGTAATGAAATAGAATGTGCATGAATGTATCTGAACTTGGTACATAATCACTGAATTATTTCACAGCCACGGTGGATTTCCTGGGATCTAAAGTGTGTACCAGGGCAGCGCCATCTATGATTGTTACATCAACGAGGGGTATTTCAATTGGACGAGGAGCTAGACTTTCAAGACAACAAATCAGGTCTGATTTGTTTCCTTGGTTCAGTGTGTTATCATTCGCCAATAACGGAGGCCAAATGTGATTTTCATGCTGGACGAAGGTTGTTAAATTTCTATCTCTGGATTGGCATGATATGTATATCTTGGAGAAGAGTTGGACGTCTGTCTTCATGTTGGTTAGTTTCGATTTCGTCTTTGATGATTTCTTGCGGCCTGTTCTGAATAGAGGTAAGTTGTTCTTGCTTATGGTGTCATAGTTGAATGAAGTTCGCTGTTGTGTAATTCTGTTATCGACAAAGTCGCTGTATTGGAATTGTCCAACGTCCTCTATAGCATGTACGCTCTTGACGACATCATCCGACATAATCACCTTCTTATCCAAGCTATATTGCTCACAGCTTTCATCAGCTAATGGATTTCCCATCTCATCAATTACTCGGACTACATTTTTTTCACATCACATGCAAATGCATTTTGCCTGCTTGCTCGTTGTTCGTGATGACGGTCGTCTACAGTGTGTGCCTTTTCAGAGTTCTCATATTCGTGTAGAATTTTCGACACCTCAGGACTGGCTACTATCCACCGTCGCAACGCTGCTTCATTTTATGTGATGCCTATAGCCCCTCCATCTCCTTTGACCATGGTATTTAGTTGTTCATGTATGTGGGCAATCGCAGAAAACATGTGTGACGTCTTTTGGGTCACCAAATGTCCTGTGCTAATCTCTGCGAACGTACTTGGGCATGTATTCTGAAGCTGTACTAAGTCTGCGACATGAACTGTCAGCCATCTCGCATAGTGGTAGTGATCTAGCGCGAACATCCATGGCAATATCCTGCATAGAGTGTCCACGTATAGCTGAAAGTTCCCATCCCGTTGCGAACGGAGAAACTGCAAGAATAGTAGCCCCAGCTGCATCGTTTTGTTCCAATAACAAAATTGTGGGTGGTCACGTTCCATCTCTGTACACCAATCTGGAAAAGGTAAATTAACATCCGACGATGTACCCATTGCAGCCTTGTGTGAATTCATCTGCAGCATGAAAAGGGCAGCGACTGTCACCTGGTGAGCCCATTGTGCCCTTGATGAATCAGAACTCCTCTGTAAATTATCTGCCCTGCATTCGGTAGTTACGTTTGCACTTGCCAATACGGTCGTCCAACCACTTTCTTCCAGCCAGTCGCCCAGGACACTCAGAATTGCCATCTCTATATGAAGGCCTCCCAGTAGAACAACGTATTTACCTTCTCCATAAATTGAAGACCATGACCACTGAACCTTTTTTGCAAGAGCAAATAATGGCTGATCTAAAGGTATGACAGGAATTTGTCCTGGGTTGATATTATCTGTCGATTTCCTGATGAGATCCATGCCATGTTTTACCATGGCTAACGTATGAGCGCAGTCGCGGAACATGGGTAGTATACATGTGATTGCTGTGAGGCGTGGTACGGATTCCTGCACATGTGCAAAGTAAGCCGACAAAGAGATGTTGTCACGTTTGTCCAGCTTTCCTTTCTGCATGAGTTCAGCAACCGTGGTAATCCATTGTTGCTGTGCATCATCGGTAAGTTGAGTGGTATCTGGCGTTGTGGCGCTGTAAGTTATTGGCACTGGCTTCTCCACCGGATACTGAGATGGTGGCACATACGTGTAAGCATCTGGTAATTGTTTGATTGATGTTGATGAAGTGTTTTCTCCTTCTGCTACTACATCATTGTTATGGTCAATGGTATCTAGATTTCCGGTCGCATACAGTCCATCTCTTAGTGTAGTAGGGCACACACCGCCATCACGTTCGTATTAGCTTCTGCTGTAGATACTTGGAGTACTTTCATATGACACAGATATTTCATTTTCAAACATATTGTCTATCAGCTCACGCTTTCTGGTTGTGTTGTGACATTGAAAACACGTCGTCTGCAATTGCCAATTTGTCTTCTTCTCAAGGAAACACGAACACGACATGTTGTCAATATGGATAACAAAAGTAGCTAACCAGTTTTTTTCTTTTGTTTTGTTGTTGTTATTGTTGTTGTTATCACATCAGTAATGTCCGTCAAATTATGTATGGTGGCTAATATGTGCCACGTAGCGAGTATTGACCAGAATTGGCACAGCTATATAAGTAGCATCAACTGTATCGTTAATACGTGCATTTTCAATATATGACCATTAAGTAGGTTGTTTTTTTGGGGGAGGGAGTGGGCGATATATTTGTTAAATATAACGGTTGATTAATGGACAATTATTACAATGCTAACACAAGAACAGACTGAATTTGTAAGTTTAATTAACGGCCAATTTAAGATCAATTCAAGATTAGCGCAGCAGTTTAATGCCTAAATCTAGCACTATAGTTTTATATTAATTTCCCGATTATCAAAATTGGCACTGAAAACGATAGTTCAGCACCGATGGATCTCATATTGAAAACACACTTAGTGGTGGCCAATTTGAAAGTCAATATAGCTTTATTAACTCGATATTTTGCTATTACAGTTGATGTAATATGCAATGTGTACGTCGTCCATGAAAACATGGGAATAGATGTAATAATTCATTTTTATTAGCACCTTATATTAAAATAATATAGAAAAAAAGATTTCAATGGCGGCCATTTTGAAATGTAGCATGGCTGTCTCGCATATATAAGCAACAATTAGTATTTACAGCTCATATGGCGTTTGTTGGCGTGAAATGGTACACAAATTGAGTGTCTGTGAATCCAATACAATGAGATATATGGAAATTAACTTTCCCATGGCGGCCATTTTGAAATCAGTCATGTTTAACCGGAAGTAGGCGTTTCATCGATTGTCTCCTCGGCTCATTTTTGTCAGCATACTTGAAAACCCCTGTATACCAAATGTCATGCTTTCCGCCGGAAGTGCACTACTCTGGTGTTTTCTGGCGCTTATCTATTACACTACATGTATATGTGTTACCAACTGTCACGGATTTTAGGTATGTGTTGTTGATCAGTTGAGCGCGAAATTAGCTTTTGATATGATAAAGTTGGATTATATATGCATGCAACAGTTTAAAGTAGTGATACATGTATGTAATTGTGAGATGACTGAGTATATATTTCCATATACTTACTGGCGAACAGTGAAGCGCATGGTCAGATTAGCCTTTGACTGATCGAGTCTACCTTGCCACAAAGCCACTATTGTTCATTTACTCGTTTTTGAGCTACATGTAATAGTTATGTGTCACATATTCAATTTTTAATACAGTACATAAATTCAGTATCTGAACTATAACTTACTTATTGCTTACCCAGCACAGGCGCGAAGCTCCGTCCCTAAACGGGATTTCAAATCTCTATACTAGTATTTGATTGACGGTGTGACACGAAGTGAGCGCGTGTGTAGGCGGTAATATGCTTTGCGTCTCGTAAACTGATGATAACAAGGCGTAAATCAGTTATAAATATAGCGCTGAACATTTAATGATTTATTTAATATATACAATGTATTGGCGAAAGCGTCGCAATACGCGATTAATTGAGACGGAAAACCGTTCTTACATTGATCAATAAACTAGGATAAGCAATAAATTTAATCATTTTTTTAAAACAAATGGACCCCCTTTTCATAAATGGACTAGTCTGAAAATAATTTTGTGACAGTTGGATTGGTTGCAAAATTAACATTTTAGCAAAATCCTTTCCAGTTATTTAGGGGTGAAAGGGTTGAGAAGACTCCTCGCAAACAGATCAAATATGTCTCTACTACATTAAACACAATAGTCCATGATTGTATTACTTATATTTACATTGCATGTTCTAATAGTTTAAAAACTGTAAATAACCAGATACGGCGTTAAAAATAGCAATATTACTGTTTTACGTCATTTTGTCGCAATTCATAGAACAGCAGCGTTCAAGTTGCCGGTCAATATCGTAACGTTATTGACAACGACGATGAACGTCATGTATTTTAATGACGTCAAACACACGTGGGGCTAATGTAATGTATTGTGAAATAACGCAATACCTTGAATAGGCGTTTCCATTATGAATTAAGGATAGTGGAAATATTGTGCTTTGAAAGTGACCTGCCAGTTTGACCGTGCATCCATACTTATTTCGGAATGTCCTGTAGCCGATTTCATCAACATTGCAAAGTATACTTTAGTAGCAAAGTATACTTTGAGGGAGAAATTTTCAATTTTATGATAAATTTATTAATTTTTATTATACTGAATTTATTACATTATCACAGCCAATTTGGCTGTGATAATGTAATAAATTCAGTATAATAATTCTGCATACTTTTAATCATGAAATATATGCATTTGTTAGTTCTATATGAAATAATGCTTTTCGGGAAAAATAAATGATTTCTCCCTCAAAGTGTACTTTGCTAGTAAAGTATACTTTGCAATGTTGATGAAATAGGCTACTGGTATCGTTAACACTACTGTCTGTTTTTGCACGTTTTACTGCCGACGAACTTTTGGCTATTAAACACATTAACTCTAAAAAATATTTAGAAGTAAGTATTCTTTTTATTTGTGGACCGATTTTCAAAATCTAACTTTTGTTTTCTTAGTTGCATCATTGTCAAGCTATCTCGCCAGGTTTCGGAGTCAATTTCCAAAATGTCATTCAGTATCAAACAACGGAAAGTTTTGGAAATTGACACCCCACGTTAAATTCCCATAGGAAACTCGTTTTTTCGCAATTTTTCATGGAATTTCATCAAATAAATCTTTTGGGGAGGGTGACTTTTTTGTTATTGATGAAAATGTACTTCCTTTTAAATATGTTGTACATTCAATGTGCTTAATGGCCAAATGTTCGTCGGCAGCAAAACGTGGAACAGACAGTAGTTGTATACAAGGAGTCATATGTTACTGTTAACGTACATATATTTATCCCGTCAACACAGTGCGTATGTGCCGTGAAACACGGTTCCGTGAAACATATCCAGTCAATACTATTTTTGCATTTTACAGCCATTTGTAGATGTTGACGGGATAAATAGAATAGTAGGTTAGTGCCGTGAATGAGAAAAATATCTGGCGCGGCTCGGAAACGGGATGTGCTCGGTAGAGCCTCGCCCATCCTGTTTCCTAAGCCTTGCCAGATATTTTTTCCCATTCACGGCACTAAACTACTATTCTCTATCTATTTTCCTTATTTCTAAACCAAAGTATATGTTGTGACCACTCATTTGAACCGTATCGGCGAGACGGTTCAAATGAGTGGTCACAACATATACTTCTGATGAGAAATAAAGAAATTCTTGAGCCTTGCCGGATATTTTTTCCCATTCATGGCACTAACCTACTATTCTCTACATGTATGTACATGTATGTGGTATACGAGCAAGACTTAGTTGAAGGTTGTTTGTGATATAATAACGTGTTACAAGAAAACAGTCGCTGCTATATTTCTTGGGAGCACGGGAAATATGTATACTTATTATATTTACTTTCATTTCCCATTGACGTCTCGTGAGTTCATATTGGTCAGTGACGGAACTACGCTGCACATCGCAAAATACATGTAGTACCTTCTAAATCACCACTAATTTGTTTGTTTTATTTACATTTTGTATATTTTTTGAAGCGCATACAAATTGCGAATGATGTACGTATATAACAAAAAGGTTATTTGATTTGTATGTGGATATGCCACTCGTTCCGCAGGGCATGGATATTGCGCTCCTAAAGTCGTGCAATATCGCGCGCTGCGGAACTCGTGCATATATCCACATGCAAATCAAATAACCTATAAATATATGTGACTGGAGAAATGGGACTTATCGGTTTTTTTGCAACCAGTGTAGATCCAGATCAGCCTGTGCATCCACAGGATGTGCACTATTCGCCTTTACATCAACAAACCCCGCGTCATGCTTCTAACAAGGAAAACAAAACATTACCGGGATACATGAGTGTGGTATGTTATCAGGAGCTACATTGGTCACACATCCCATAAGCCCAACTGGTATCTGGGGCGATAACCATGTTTCCATAAAGTTTTAACGGACACTACTATTTATTCTCTGTATTTATTTTGTGATGTGCAATGATACCACCGCGAGTCACTATCAGTAAACTAATATTACTACATTAGTATAGCTGTATAGCGGGCACTCTTAATTTTTAGAACTGGTGGAATAGTGACACAATTATACACTTACGTACTTCATAGAAAGAACATTTTGTGCCTATTGAGTGGGAATGTACCTTTAATGCGATACCTTGCTTTCTATGTGGAAAAAGAGACTAATCTGAAGAACGGAAAGTCAAAACGGAAAATTAGTTACTCCATTTCTACGCAGTTTTGAAACGAAAGTAAAGGATCTTATGAAAGGAAATTTAATATTCTATACGTTTGTCCCTACGTGGCTTAGAAACGAAGATAGGAAATGCCCATTGCGAGCCACCATTGGAATATAATCTGACACTATTTCACGGCATTCTGAATGCGAAACGTCTGTAAAGACCTGGGGCCCGTTTCACTAAACTTCGTACGACTAAAATGTTCGTAAGTGCAAATTTAGGATCGTCTGGAAATTTCTATTGATGGGTTTACATTTGTTTGCAGCTTTGCTCAATAAATGTAAATCCAAAATACGAATGAACGAAACTTAGCTTCGCTCTATACGGTTATTACGTTCCGTCTCTACACGGCATAAAGCAATCGGGTTTTTAATTTCCCTCTGCGTGCCTAAGAACAAAGCGACAAAATACATGTATATAGTCACCATAACGTCAGTAACCTGTTTCATCAAAATTGCAAAGTAAACTTATCTTGCTAAGTACACATTGAGCGAGAAATTTTAATTTAAGGATACATTTATTAATTTGTATTATACTGAATTTATTACATTATCACAGCCATTTTTATATGAAATATTGCATTTCGGGAAAAATAAATGATTACTCCCTCAAAGAATACTTAGCTATATAGGTATGCTTAATTAAGCAATTTTTGTGAACTTTGGCTACTGGTCGTTCGTATGTTTCTCGTTCGCTATTCGTTGCGATCCGTAGCTCTGCAAAACCGCCCACGATTAATTCACTCAAGGAATGTGATGCTGCTCTGTGATGTCAATTTCCACAGAAAAACGCCATTAAGGGGGACAGGGGAGATCACTCATTCCGATGTATTGAATACAGCTGTAACAGGGTTATTCCCATTGCGGTTTTAATATAGCGGGAGACACATAGTGTTGTATATTCTCGCAAGATAAACATGCATTCACCATTACCCCACATATTGATTGGAATTAATACACATTTTGTATCAGACGGAAATATTCACACTGATATCAGGGGCGATAACCGTGTTTCCTTAAAATGTTAACGGACAATACTATTTATTACTTTATATTCTGTCGAAATTATTATTTTGTTCAGGTGACGCATTTACTTAGTATAAATAATTAAATCATATCATGCCTCATTTGAATATGAAAATAGCCTGATACCAACGCGCGTCACAAACAGTAAAATATATATTACTAAATGATTATATCTGTATAGCGGGTACTCGTAATTTTTAGAACTGGTGGAATAGTGACACAACTATATATACACTTATTTAATTCCTATAAAGAACAGTTTGTGCCAACTGAATGGGCATGTACCTTTAACACGTTCAGCTCTAAATACCTGGAATGTGCTGTGATATCTTAATTTTCCGACCAACCTGGTCGTCATAAAATGATTTTCAGACTAGTATGCTTATAAGAAGGGTGCGTTTTTGCCTCTAAACATTATGAAAATTACTTGCAAGCAGTGCAGATCCCGATGAGACGGCTCGTTACGAGCCGGCTCATCTGGATCTACACTGTTTTCAAGCACTGCTAAATTGGCATGTACATGTGTAGTGTTGAACTGGTTACTATCATCAGAACATCCATATATTGTGGTGGAACCTCTCTAGACCGGACACCCAGAGAGACGCTCAGGGTATCCGGTTTAGAAATGTTCCAAATGCATTTCAAGCATGGAAGCTATCCTTTCCCATAATGACATAGACAGGCCTCGTCAAATCCGCTCGTCGCTCGTATTGGCGAGTGCATTTTGGATTTGGACTAGAGCTTTATTTTAAAGGTACATGCCCACGTACCAGGTTATAATGTAGGGAGGCATAGTTTTTTCGTCCATTAGTTAGATATGACATTGTTCGGGCAAAATAAACGGTCATTCACCATTTCCCGACGATATAATTGGCATCATTATACTTCGTATATCAAATATGAATTCCCACACTGATATCAGGGGCGATAACGGTGTTTCCTTAACATGATAACGGACATTACTATTTATTATCTGTATTATTGTTTGATGTGCAATGATCATACTTTATAATCTGTCGAAAATATTATTTGTTCAGGTGACGCATTTAATTAGTATCAATAATTAAAAAATAGCATGCCTCATTCGCATATGAAAATAGCCTGATACCACCGTGAGTCACTACCAATAATATAAATATTACTAAATGATTATATTTGCATAGCGGACACTCGTAATATTTTAGAACTGGTGGAAGAGTGACACAATTATACACTTATTTAATTCCTATAAGGACTGAACAGTTTGTGCCTACTGACTGGGCATGTACCTTTAAGGGAATAAGACAGCATTAACATTAACATATATATAATTGAATGAGTTGAATTCCAATCTGGACGAATGGAAATTAAAAACAGCCTGCCTTGTGTAAACCGCAGTTTAATTAGTCATATTTTGCAATGTGCGCGTAGTTACGTACATGTATATGTACAGTGGGGTCAGCGTGTAAGTGCACACGCGAACGAACACGACAGGTTGGTTCCAACCTGTTGTGTTCGTTCGTGTGTGCACTTACACGCTGACCCCACTGTATGTATGGGAATTGACTCGTTAACCTGTAATGCCGGATCTTTGATCAGGTCAGTGGCCGTTGACCTATGTAATCTTAGAATGGAATACACCATTAAACCGCAAACGACGGGAGAGCGATAGTGTAATTTTAGTAACTTGCATGAGGAGATAACCCTTAGTTGACCGATTTCAGAACGCGTTAACAGTGCAGTGCCCCTCGGGAACTGTTTGAACCCATGGCCGTAGGCCACGGCAAACGTTTACCCACAGATGGACATGGTAGAACCTTATATTCATGTCAGGTCAATGCCTGATACAGAACTCGTTAACTGATCAATTCAGTTGCTGAATGTTATTTTCGAAATTATCAGGTAAAGGGCATTACATTATCCGAATACGTACTGGCTGATACATGTAACATACTATTGTATCAGGCATTGACCTGATGCGAATATCCAGGTTACAGCGAATTTAAAGCCGGTATTTCCTTGGTCGAACGGCGTCAAGTGACGTTACCGAATGACGTCAGTTCAATTCTGCAACGTAAGCATGTC
This sequence comes from Conchocele bisecta, assembly GCA_029237695.1. Taxonomy (NCBI): domain Eukaryota; kingdom Metazoa; phylum Mollusca; class Bivalvia; order Lucinida; family Thyasiridae; genus Conchocele; species Conchocele bisecta. The sequence goes on along the minus strand of CM055267.1, from coordinate 103,725,562 downwards.
CACGTTCTTGTCAACGAACAATAGTTTACATTTGATATTCACTGGATCTACACTGGCCGCAAAAGCCCATAAGCCCCATTCTCAAATCAAAGCCGCATCGCGTGTGATGGAGGGCGGAGCTTATTTTGAAGCTATCAATAATATGAGCCGCGTCGCGAGAAACCCTGTCTTCGGGAATCTGACGACGTCACAAGATATGACGTCGTGAACTTAGCTGACGTAATTCCGCCGAGATTTCCAATTATCGACGTTTGTCAGACCGACATGTTAGGTTTGTTCCGTGGTGTTAAAAGTTATCTAACGAACAGAACAACAACGTACTTCGGTGTTTTTACTATTTTAATGCATTTTTACCAATGTAAGCGTTATAAATGTGTTTAAATTGTATTTGAACTCTAGTTCAGTGTAAGATACATTCCCAAATATATCTATAATCGGGCGTATGTGTGTGAGAAAACAAAACAGTCGTCGATCTGTCCTGGGTCCTGTCCGAGAATGTATTGGATGAACGGTACTAACGGTCGTACATGTACGATCGAAATCCACCGTGTGACATTTTTATTCGAAACGGGCATATCTTATATATGTTTTTATTAACAATAATGGCGTAAGGATAATTTTCTTTTATTATTTTGCTATTGATATCATATAAAAATGTTTGTCTGTTGACGTGTGTTTTTTATGTTCCTTTATTTTCACATAATATTTTCTTTGATACAGTTTACAGATAACTGTCCACGTTAACTGTTATCGACCACCATTTACAGGTGAAAACACTGTGTAAGCTACATTTTTTATTTACATGTACATACAAATAATCGGCATCATATTTGTAGACCTATGTAGCCTGGGCCCGATTTGCCGCACAACTATATGTTTTCAGATCTGGTTAAATCGTAGCGAATTTTCAGTCTTTTGCTCAATTCTTTCTTTCTAATATAATGTTTAAAATTAAAAATTAGCGCAACCTTTACCGTTTTTAAGATAAAAATATCTCTTGCAAAAAAAACAACAAAGCCATGGATGTTACGACTAGTATAGCCGCAGATCAGTCTCATCTGTGCATATGCGCCGTCTGATCAGGACATACGATGTTCGTCATTCAGTCACTGGGGGATCCTTTCTCGATCACCGACAGGATGTTGGTCGCCGATCGTACATTTATTGCAGATATTGTAAGGTACGTTTTTTTCAGAATGTGGTCAAAGTACAGCTGTAAGCGAGACGATGTCGCGAACATTCGACGTTTCTGTTGTCTGAATATGGATGCATGTCGATTGTCTAGTAACATAAGGTCGTAACTGCTATGCTTTAGCATATCAGTTACGACCTTATGTTACTAGACAATCGATGTGTGTCATGTTAATATAAGAAATACGGTGGGGTGATATTTCAAGGACAAAACATGTTTGGGACATGTGTGTCACTACTACAATAATACCACATATCTCTCTTGAAATAAATACTGTTTAAACCAACTAGATTGTACAATAATACAAAAGTCAAGAACTAGATACAGTAACTGTGGGATGATATTTCAAGGCAACATGTTGGGGACATTAGTGTCACGGACTGTGAGTGAAACTATTGTCAAGTCGTGACACAAATACAATAAGACTATGCGCACTAGCAATTGATATGGTTCTTCTAGTACAGTTCGACGATTATCAAGGATCTCTTGACTTGGAGTGGGTGGCAGGTGGGTGCAAGCGATGGGTAATTTAACGATCGGGGTTCATCCTTACCAGAATCCCGAATGGAGACCTGATTTGGCCCTCACATACGTATTTGGCATTTTGTATGTGACAGTTGAATCTGGTTATGCACCCCTTATGTGAGTATTACGATATTTGTAATCCTATTTTAGGGGAAGGGGCCAAGTGACTTGGTGTGGTATGGACCTGGCACCAGGTCAGGTTATTCTAATTTCAGGGTTGACTATATTTGTTCTCGATGTAAAGATTCCGTTCTGATTGTGGGATTCCCCCCCCCCCCACCCACCCCCCCCCCCCCCCCAATGCAGCAGGTTAAAATGGGACCCCCCCTCACCTCTCATTTCTTCGTACTTTGGGACCCTCGTATTTTGAGTTGAGTCTTCAAAAGACAAACTGCTACCGTAACACTCCCAAAACAAACACAAGTGGGTGGTAGGACAAGCTGATCACAAGCTGTGGTAACAACTGTCTCAAATATGTTACCATAGCCAGTTTGGCCATGTGGCAGACTTCCATGCGCTACCTTTGAAGGTGGTCTCCCATTAGGCGAAATAACCCGTATTAAGCGATGCAGGCTTTTGCTCTCACGCTATTCCAGTGATTGTGATTGTGTACATAGTGAGTAACACATGGCAGTAAGGGTGCCTGTCATCAGACATGAACACTGCCTTTCAGAGCAAACAGTTTATTATACCCACTTGTTTTAAAAAACTAAATGGGTATATTGTTTTCGTCACGGGTGCCCGTCCGTCTGTCCGTCTGTCACGTTTCGTGTAAGAAGTAAAACCGTTTAACCGTAATAGGTAGGGTCTTGAAACTTGGTGTGTGCCTTCCTTATGGTGTGTAGATGCGCAGTGAATTTTGATTTTTGATTCGACCCCCGGTCATGAATTATCTCCCCCTTTTCAAGTTCGCATTTGGGAAACGTGGGTATATTGCGATGGCGCGCCATTGACTGTGCTCTAGTTGTAATGTAATTTAATGTTGAACTTATTGTTCTCCCCGTATGCGTGTGTGTTTCCATTTGTACATGTTGAACAAAACGATCTTATAGACCTAATTAAACAATTAGTTAATCAATATACTTCCGTGGTTTTCTACAATTATAAATTGTTAATACGCTCAATATATAAACACGACGTCAAAAAGAAGAAATCAGCGCAACCGCGCACGTTCATACTTGCTGGTACATGAACTTACCGGTTTGACTTTGTCGCTTTGCACATTCATGTGTTACCCAAAAGACTCAAGCTCATCCGTCTTTACATTCATTATTCAATGCCAAACATGCTTCTAGTTCGATTATGTCAACTTGCAAACTGTTGTAAATGTTGGCGTATACTCTATATGTAACGGTATGTATTGCAACGTCATTTACGTCGCATGACGTCGCTTTTACTCCTTTGCTTAAACGACCTGCATAGTTGTGTTGCATAGACTATAATATCTCAATGAATATTGCAGATATCATGATCAACTAAAAAGCGTTCAATTCATCATACAAATACCATTGTCATACATGTAGTAACAAAATGTCATATTGACCAACAATTACCCGAATACAGGTTTTCTCGCGACGCGGCTCATATAATGGAACCTCTCTAAACCGGGCACCAATAAAACACAAGTGATCTTATTTGTTATGAGTTTCTTGGTCATTTATCTACATGATACTGTCTTTTCGTGATCGCATAGCAGCACACAACTATGGCTCACAATGATCAAATGCCCGATTTACAGTGAAACCTATCTAAGCCGGACACCCTGGGGACCAGGGTGTCCGGCTCAGAGAGGTTTCACTGTATATTTAGAGAAGAAATCGCTTCATAATTCCTAACTGAAATGTCAAACATTCCGCATTGTGCATCGCTTTAACGGGCAAATTTAAACAGTAGCATAACGAATGATTTGTATTTTTATTTTGTTTAACGTTAATACACCAATAGAGCAAAATAATAACAAATGACGTTTTTATTCTATTGCATTATAAATATTTGGTTTTCCCAAATATAAGTCGTTACTACTTTTTTCAATTGTAACCCGAAGCAAACATTTAAAACCTGTAGATCTAGATGAGCCGGCTTTGTAACATGCAGTGTTTGTCAGTTTATTTAAAATATTTAACAATACCCCTTATCTCATTAATGTAATGTTCCAGAATTGAGCATAGAACTACATGTACTGTATCCATGTAATAATTTTAGGTGTGAAAGCCGGGGGTCTCATCCCAAACTATTGAGACGGATCACTGGATCGGTAAATCAAATCTACGAATGGTTTCTACATCTAACAACGGATGCCAGACTTGATTGACGGATCCAACACTCCGGGCACGGTAACATGGCGTACCGCACCTATCTTGTAATCAAGTCGCCCCGATCTGTCTAATTGACACAATGGCTGCTATTCCACACGGGCCCGTCATAACGTGTATCATCAGCGATCATTGTATCCAATATCCGTGCAGTAGATGTGTTTCAATTAGACCCGTTTCTCTGTAATTTATTTCATTATCGTGTCTGTTCGCGATTTAAAACGACAAAACATATAATTACAATGGAACCTCTCTAAACCGGAGATCCTGGGGACTAGACTAACATTCCATGGATCTATATCATGTTTAACTTTTATTTTTCATAATCTGACTTGCATCATTTATTATTTACTTTGCTATAGATAGTAAGACCACAGTACAGTGAAACCTCGCTAAACCGGACACCCTGGGAGGTCCCCAGGGTGTCCGGTTTAGCGAGGTTTCACTGTAAATCAGGCATTTGATTATTCCGAGCCATAGTTGTTTGCTAAGCGATCACAAACATGCATTATCCCCTGAGATAAATGCCGAAAAAACACATCAAAATTATGATCACGTTTGTTTATTGTTGTCCGGTTTAGAGAGGTTTCACTGTACTATGTCTACCTGGGGACCTCCCAGGATTCGCCATTCCATCATTGAAACACCCATCATACGTCTTATCTAACAAGCAACATGTAATAGTTATAGTTCATATATTGGATATTTAATACATTAATTTCGTAGCGAGCGGTAGCGAGCGAGAAATTAATTTATTGAAAATCAAATATGTGAACAATAGCGTACGTATTGTTTACCAGCCCAGTCGCGAAGCTCCGCCCCTAACAGTGATTTCGAATCGCTATACTAGTATTTGATTGGCGGTGTGACACGAAGTGAGCGCGTATGTGGGCGGTACTATGTGTTGCGTCTCGTGAACTGATAACAACAAGACATGCAATCAATCTGTTCTAAATATAGCGCTGAACATTTAATGCTTAATTTAATAAATATTGGCGGAAACATCGCAATATGCGATTAATTGTTCTGTCATTGGTCAAGAAACTAGGCTAAACAATACAGATCGTTATCAGGCTACACACGCGTGTGCCATGTGAGAGTGGTCACAAATCCCATAAATCCTATTTCCAAGTCACATTGCATTTTACAATATTGAAACAACTTAGTACCCAATCATAGCTTATCGGGAGTGATTCAGATTCACATTATATGCATGCAACATCTGGTTACATAATGTGTACAATGCCAATACACGCGCTGATTGCGAAAAAAATGCCACAGTTACAGTGGGGTCAGCGTGTAAGTGCACACACGAACGAACACGACAGGTTGGAACCAAGCAACCTGTCGTGTTCGTTCGTGTGTGCACTTACACGCTGAACCCACTGTAGATCACGGTCCGTCCGCATGTTTGAGGAGATAATCCGCGAGCTTTAGTGAGTGGATTACCGATCGTACATACGGACGAACGTTATCTAACCGTGTTATCACATCCTCATGTCCGTACATTGCCCATGTGCTGTGTAAATGCAGGAACGCATCTTGAAGATGTATCAAAGATGTTATAAACGTATTAATTCAACCAGGACAGCAATATAACAGTGTACACATAATATGCAAATGAATGTGATAGTTAACATCAAAAACACAATACCGCGACTGTATCCAATATCGGTACCTGCCCCGTTTCGCTATCGGACGCGCGTACTCGATTATGTTCGCGTAATTAGCCAGTGCGGAATGTACACCCATTTACCGGGAAATCGAACTCCGGTATCTGACACGTTGTTTGTTATTCCAGCGTTAACAGTGATTAACGGAATACACGACTGCTCTGTTGCTCAATTCAATTGCAAGTTGGTGCACTTACCGCATAAAGAGAAACTTAACCTGCATGAACATTCTATTCATGTATAGTGAGGCATCTGGCAATAACTGGTAGTTTGAGTATTCCGGATGAGTGTTATGTCATTCACGCGAGTCATTGTTGTTGTTGTTTTTATATTTTTCTCTTCAAGTTAAACAGGTGTCTGTTACAGGATGGTATAATAGTATCATGTTCTCTTAATATTCCGGATACGCGTTAAGTCATTTCCGCGAATATCTGCTGTTGTTTTAAGTAAGTTAAACAGGTGACTATTACGGGGAAAATGGAATGTTCTGAACGTTGATTTAAGAGGCGGGAACTTTAAATATTTGGTGCCTGCGGTGGTATGTAATTTACAGGAGCTATTATTTTTGTTATTACTCTTTTTTTTTTATCAAACGTGTGTTTTTATGGGATAGTATAATGTTCTATTGTTTTAACATTCAGGAAAGTATATTATACCAGGTAACAGTAGTGTTTCTTTCATTTTCAAGTCAAAAATGGGTCTATTACGGGATACATGTAGCATAATGTTTAAATGCTTTTCTTGGACATTCATGAAGAGGTGTCATTGCCATAACAATCAGTAGCCGATTTCATCAAAATTGCAAAGTACATTTGTATACTTATCTAGCAAAGTATACTTTGAGGGAGTAATCATTTATTTTTCCCGAAATGCATTATGTCATATAGAACTAACGACTTCATATATTTGATATTTAAAACTATGCAGAATTATTATACTGAATTTATTACATTATCACAAATGTTCGCAAGCACAAATTTAGGATCGTCTAGAAATTTCAATTGATGGATTTACATTTATTGAGCATAGGCTGCATATGCAGCCTATGCTCAATAAATGTAAATCCAATAATTGTTTACAAGAAAACAGTGTTGATGTGCAATTTACAGACTATCATAATTTTGCACTTACGAACATTTTAGTCGTACGAAGTTTAGTGAAACGGCCCCCAGATGTTTACTACAGGAATATAGAAAATTGTGTTGAAGACCGGAAGGCTTTCAGGCAGTTTGCTGGACCTAAAAGTCCAACAAAACGAATAAACATTATTTTAAATCCTATTTGCCATATATTTCCCATATTTAAACAAATTCCAACAAACGCGTACACCAGTACTCACGAACATTGTTTTGTGTCAGTTTCACGTCAAAATCAGAGGGATAATGTCGACATAACGCTTTGGCAGACAGCATAGCGTTGCTCAAAACAAATGGAAAGTGAACAGATGAAAATCTCCCTTTGCATTATTGGGTTGTGTTTTTTTCTGCATTTGAAATATAAATCGATATAAAAGTTCAACTGTTTTAGAGTTTATTCTTGTCATGTGTCCGTATATGGCCACGTGCGGCCAATGAAAATGGTTATAATCGTGTACATCAAGTGGAGTAGAAATCCCTGGAGACAGCGTTCACTGTTTTCATAGTTCACATTGTACAGACGATCGTTTGAATGCGGGAACTAAAATTACATGTTATCGTCTGCATATTCCGGAACTGTGTTATTATGTCATTCGCGCGAATTTCCGAAGTTTTGCATAGTTTCAAACGCGGGATATATAGAGAATATCAGGCTAGTGTCTTTGGATATCAAGTTTATCAGGCAAGGCCAGGAAACGCGTAGGAATTCCGAGGCTTGCCGAGGAATTCCTATCGTTTCCGAGCCGAACCTGATAAACTTGATATCAAAATACACTAGCCTGGTATTCTATTTATCAGGTAACGTTTTATGCTCGAAAATGACCACAGGTGACGTCGTTATCTAAGGACAGAACGAGGACTTGTTTACATTGCGTCATTACACTGACGTCATTCGGTAACGTCACGTGACGTCAACCGACCAATGGAACGTCAGTTTTCACTTTGTGTAACCCGGATGTTGATATCAGGTCAATGCCTGATACAACAATATGTTATCAGTCAGTACGTATTCGGTCAATACAGGGCAGGTTACCTGATAAATTATTATATAAGAACATTCTCAGACAATTCAGTTTATGCGAGCGTTCATTTAAATCAGGCAAAATTCAATTATATCGTTTCGTCTGCTTTATTCACAACGCGTGTTGCATGTTATATCCGTGAGTTGTTGTACTTTCTGGGAATTTCAGAATTCAGCATGCATATGTCGTCGCCTATGCCGCTTGCGTGTGGCCTAACATTATTTGATTTCAAAATAAAAGTTTTGGTTCTATTCTGTTCTGCTGTGTTCTGTTCCAGTCAAACAGGTGTACGTCACCGGACAACCAGTGTTCTGACAGCTCCATGGTATTTTTTCAGTTTACTTTTAACACTATTTTGGTCGCATGTTTGAATCGTCTCCAAAGGAGACGATTCAAACATGCTGGTAAAATGTGTTGGTAGATATACATAACGATATACAGGAACATATTATGACCATACAAACAGACATGTCGTCTGCTCAATCGTAAATAATGGTGTGAACGCGTGGTAGCCAAGGAGTTTACGTTACCATGGAGACACGTGCGTTGCTATGGATTTACGGATCGATAATCGTGTGCATTTCCACCGGCATTCGTAAGTTACATTTTACTTTTACATGTTTGGCTATACCCCGGGCTGGCGCCAAATGTAAGACGAACGTGATTTAGATTAATAAGATTGCTTATTCCGTAAGACAAATATGCAAACATAGCAATTCAATAAATAACCCGTTTGCAATTGGAGCTATTCCGGGCTATAACCATTTTTAAAATTAATTATTTACTGATACATGTCTATATTTATCCCGTCAACACAGGGCGTATGTGCCGTGAAACACGGTGCCGTGAAACATTTTTGATATCCAGCCAATACTATTTTTGCATTTTACAACCATTTGTAGGTGTTGACGGGATAAATAGAATAGTAGGTTAGTGCCGTGAATGGAAAAAAATATCTGGCGCGGCACGGAAACGGGATGTGCTCGGCAGAGTCTCGCCCATCCCGTTTCCTGAGCCTTGCCAGATATTTTTTCCCATTCACGGCACAAACCTACTATTCTCTATATTTTCCACCAAGGGTGAGGTGGTAGTGGGGAGGGGGACTTTCGGTGGATATACATAAGGAAACTGATTGCAAACGTATATCAAATTCGTGTATTTGACAGATAATCGACTCCTTGGGAGGGTCTATTCAATATGCAAGCATATGCCCCTATGCTATGGAAAAACCGCCGTTTCCATTTTCCAATATTATACACGGATTTGGGAATTAGATAGTTCAATTTAGAGCGGAACCGTCTAATTCCTCGTGCGTTTCACGATATTCCAACATCCACATCGACGGGGAAGACATTGATATGCGCATAATTCAAGCAGCTGTTACATGTACATGTGTTCTCCTATATTCATGTGAGACACGTCATGCGATTTTGTACCTTTGGACATTTGCGTAATTTCATTAAATACGTTTACAAAATTTACAATTGTTTTCATAAATGGCGTCAAAAGTTGACGTAATTTTACAGAGTACATGCGGAATATTATTCCGCATGTACCCTGAAAATTGTGTCAAATTTTGACGCCATTTACCAAAAATATTGTAAATTTTGTAAATTTATTTCATGAAATTACGCAGATGTCCGAAGGTACACCATCACATGACGTGTCTCATGTAGTTTATTCATGTATCTACATGAATATTAATAACACTATTAACGATTACATCCCTTCAGTTCGGATTTGTTCCTGGTTCCACAAACAAACGATTTCCTATCGTTTAGACATGGTTTTCACATCGGTTTCGTTAGTGCCCGTTTGCAAAAAAAACGTGACGTATTATGTATTCACCTTGTACGGGCGGGCGGTCGGGCACAGCTTGTCCACGCACTAACTAGAGTTCTATTGACGGATTGTAACCAAATACGTTATACATGTACATATTTATTACGGCAAGACGAAGCAGCATATTGATTTTCAAACTGTTTTTGTCGAGCCCGCTTGCTGAAAGCGAGACATAGTGATCACAATGACGTCCGGGCGTCCGTCCGTCCGTCCGTGCGTCCGTCCGACATCTGCGTTAAAGTTTTTAAATACCTTATATCTCTGCAGTCCTAAGTCACATTGACTTGAAACTTCATATGCTTATTAGTCATGATCCATATATTCATGCTGTATCCCACTCATGCGGCCGCTGTGCCCAAGGTCAAGGTCAAATGACTTAGAAGTTTGCGTTCCGAAATGTGCGTTAAAGTGATTAAATTCCTTATATCTCTGCAATCCTAAGTCACATTGACTTGAAACTTCATATGCTTATTAGTCATGATCCATATATTCATGATGTATCCCACTCATGCGGCCGCTGTGACCAAGGTCAAGGTCAAATGACTTAGAAGTTTGCGTTCCGAAATGTGCGTTAAAGTTTTTAAATACCTTATATCTCTGCAGTCCTAAGTCACATTGACTTGAAACTTCATATGCTTATTAGTCGTCATCCATATATTCATTCTGTGTCCCACTCATGCGGCTCATGTGTTCCTATGTCAAGGTCAAATGACTTAGAAGTTTGCGTTAAAGTTTCTGTCAAAATTTACGTTGAAGTTTTCACATAGTTACATGTACCTACTATCTCTGTAACCGTAAGTCAGATTTGCTTGAAACTTTGTATGAGTATTGGGCATCTAACTTCTAAATAAATACACTCTGAGACAATCAAGTGCCTTGGCGGGCTCGACATGCTGGCCGCGGCCATCTGGTTATGACTTATTTGCCCTTGGCGGTCAATGAGCCCTTTTCATTGTCAAACATTTCGGATAACTTATCTCCCTTTGGTGGTCATTTTTAATTGTCGCACTTCTGTATCCTTGTCCACCCAATAACTCAAGTTCTACTTGACGTATCGTAACCAAATTCGGTATACATGTTTACCACGGCAAGGCGAAGAGCTGAATTCATTTTTAAAAAATGGATGACTTATCTATTTTCGCATTTTCTATTTCCTGGGCCATATAATAACTAGAGTTCTGCCTGACGGATAATAACCAAATTTGGTACAAATGTTTGTCATGGCAAGAGGAAGAACCAGATTGGTTTTCAGTGAATTCTCACCCCTTGTTCATTGACCATTCCTCGACATGCCGCGATATTGTGACCGTCGACACTCTTGTTTGCGTTAATTGTTTTTAAAATTTTAGTTTCTGAGATAAACACCCATCAGTGTGTGTTACTGATTTCCATGGACTTATCTCCTTGTATACTGGCTACACCTCCCTCGATGGGCGTATATTGTGACATTCAGCACCCTTGTTATAATTATAAAACGATGTTGTCGTTGGTTTAAACGTGTCACGTTTAAACCAACGAAAACATGATTTTCTAATTAAATAACAACGAAAACGATCTGAAAACGATGCTTTGAAAGAGACGACAGGCGTTTAGATAGCTGAAAGCCATGTATTTGAACGAGCATATCGTTTTGACGTATGAAAAAACAAACGATACTAGTTTCTATGTATATCGTTGTACAAAACGATCGTTTTCACTAAGTTTGTTTCGTTTGGGAAGCATCAACAAATATTCGCTGTAAATAACAGAAATGGGCATTCCCGTGTTAGTTTTCCGACGATTCCATTGATCAGAAAGGGGTATTGTTTGTAAAAAATAAGGAATGTCCACACATGGTGCAGATGAGACGGCTAGTCTGAATTGCACTGTTTGCAATAATTTTGATAGCGGTATATACTGTTAAAGGGTTACACATATAGCTAGAAGCAACGGTTGTCTATGCTTCTGATACAGTGAAACCTCTCTAAACCGGACACCCTGGGAGGTCCCCATGGTGTCCGGCTTAGAGAAGTTTCACTGTAAATCAGGCATTTGATCATTCTGAGCCATAGATGTGTGCTATGCGATCACGAACAGACATTATGACCGAAGATAAATTACCAAGAAACTTATCCAAAATAAGGTCACAGGATTTGTCTCGTTGTCCTGTTTTCTCGTTGTCCTGTTTAGAGCAGTACTACTGTATATGCAGTAGGTAAACACGTGTTATGAAATAAACACTTGTTTATCAAAGGTAACAACCACAGATGCGCATCGTTGTCCTGTTTAGAGAGGCACAGTACTACTGTATATGCAGTAGGTAAATACGTGTTATGAAATAAACACTTGTTTATCAAAGGTAACAACCACAGATGCGCATCGTTGTCCTGTTTAGAGGCACAGTACTACTGTATATGCAGTAGGTAAACACGTGTTATGAAACCAACACTTGTTTATCAAAGGTAATAACCACAGATGTGCATCATTGTCCTGTTTAGAGAGGTTCAGTACTACTGTATATGCAGTAGGTAAATACGTAACGTGTTATGAAACGAACACTTTTTTATCAAAAGTAATAACCACAGATGTGCATCATTGTCCTGCACCATCATGAACCGATACGTAACTTGAAAAATCAATTAGTTATCACAAACGTTACGAATGCAATTATGTGGCTATGACTGGAGAAAACGTATGGGATTTGTGACCAGTCTAGCTCCTGATCAAATAGCACACTCATGTACGCTGATAATAGCGATCTAGATTGCTGGGGACCGTTTCACTAAACTTCGTACGACTAAAATGTTCGTAAGTGCAAAATTATGATAGTCTGTAAATTTTACATTAACAATGTTTTCTTGTAAATAATTAATGGATTTACATTTATTGAGCATAGGCTGCATATGCAGCCTATGCTCAATAAATGTAAATCCATCAATTTAAATTTACAGACGATCTTAAATTTGCACTTACGAACATTTTAGTCGTAAGAAGTTTAGTGAAACGGGCCCCTGGTTAGCAGCATGAAGGGTGGTTCATTAATGGTGATATATACGGGGATATATACGGGGAAATTGACTGAAAAACATCATGGATTCGTGTATTTGACAGCCTAACAGTCAAGCGACGCCTTGGGAGGGTATATCAAATATGCAAGCATATGCCCCTATACTATGGAAAAAAGGCCGTTTCCATCTTCAAATATTAGCCACTGATTTGGGAATTAGAGAGTTAAATTTAGAGCGGAACCGTCTAATTCCTCGTGCGTTTCACCACATTCCAATTGACATTCCACAGCTCAGGGTCAGACAATTAAGTTACTTGATTTCGAACACAGTGTTTGAAAGAAGATAAATAAAGAAAGTGACAAATATTGGCAAGATTAGCGCAGGCGCCAGTGTAGTGTTAAGAATGGCTTTCATATGTGCAGTCTGTGCTACAGCTCGTCTATGCTACAGCTTAGTTTCATATGTGCAGTCTGTGCTACAGCTTAGTTTCATATGTGCAGTCTGTGCTACAGCTTAGTTTCATATGTGCAGTCTGTGCTACAGCTTAGTTTCATATGTGCAGTTTATGCTACAGCTTAGTTTCTATGTGCAGTCTGTGTGCATACAGCTTAGTTTCATATGTGCAGTTTATGCTTACCAGCTTGAGTTTCATATGTGCTGTCTGTGCTACAGCTTAGTTTCATTATGTTGCAGTCTGTGCTACAGGCTTAGTTTTCATATGTGCAGTTTATGCTACAGCTTAGTTTCATATGTGCAGTCTGTGCTACAGCTTAGTTTCATATGTGCAGTCTGTGCTACAGCTTAGTTTCATATGTGCAGTCTGTGCTACAGCTTAGTTTCATATGTGCAGTCTGTGCTACAGTCTACAGCTTTATTTTTCATATGTCAGTCTATGCTACAGCTTAGTTTCATATGTGCAGTCTGTGCTACAGCTTAGTTTCATATGTACAGTCTGTGCTACAGCTTAGTTTCATATGTGCAGTCTGTGCTACAGCTCGTCTATGCTATAGCTTAGGCTCAATCAATGAAACTGCTTGATCATGATGATTGTGAATTGATATAGAGAATAATAGGTTAGTGCCGTGAATGGGAAAACATATCTGGCAAGGCTTAGAAAACGGGATGGGCGAGGCTCTGCCGAGCACATCCCGTTTCCGTGCCGCGCCAGATATTTTTTCCCATTCACGGCACTAACCTACTATTCTATTTATCCCGTCAACACCTACAAATGGCTGTAAAATGCAAAAATTGTATTGACTGGATATCAAAAATGTTTCACGGCGCCGTGTTTCACGGCACATACGCACTGTGTTGACGGGATAAATTGTGTATAGATGTTTAGAAACGTTGACGACATGAATGAATGAATGAATACTACTACATGTACGTGTGTTTGCCATGGATGTCTGTTTCAGACCGCACCATTCCAGTACGAGTATCAATGGTATCTGTGTTACTCAGAAGCATATCTCTTAGGAGTACTTAACACACGTGAATGTATATTAGCTATTGTCTTGGTGGCATTTCGGTCTAGAAACGAATCGGATCGAATTACTATCATTATTGTTTTGTGTCATACGGAGACCAACGGTGTCTTGTATGAGTAAATGTACTGCGGAACATCTCTAAACCGGACAGCAAGAAGCATATATGATCATAAGATGGGTTTCTTGATCATTTATCTCGGGTGATAATGCCTGTTCGTGACCGCATAGCACAAATCTATGGCTCGGAATAATCAAATGCCTAATTTATAGCGAAACCGCTCTAAACTGGACTCCCTGGGGACCTCCCAGGGTATCCAGTTTAACGAGGTTTCACTGTATTATCGTGTTCCTGAATGTTCAGGGACATATACATCCAATATGCTACCTCTGTGCTGAAAAGAGTTAAGTTTGTAACATTGAAAAATGACATACGCTCATGTACATGCATTTCAACAAAATGCACATTTTTATGCAATCGCGTAGCGAAAATGGGATATAGGAATGCATAGTTCGTCCGTCCACCCCTCCAATGTCCAATGAAATTGAAAATTGCCGTTCAGTGGATGTTACATTTCAATTCAGTAGATTCATTCTGCTATATCGTTTCTCACCATTCATATTACTTTTAGGGAGTGCGACTATGCGAGTCAGGGCTGAATATGCATTTTGTTTTAACATTTAGTAACTGTTTTGATTTTGGGATTCAGTTCCCCCATTCGTTCAAGTGAAATATGGGATCTGAACCTGTTAACCCGGCCTAAAATGACCAATAATAAGCTGATGACAGGCTGTTAAATGAATAAACAAATAAATAAATAAAGATATATGATACAGTGAACCCTCTCTAACTGGACACCCTGGGAGGTCAGGGTTGTTCTGGACTTGCTGATCAAGGGAAATAACTCATGGTGTGGGAGAGTCTTTATGATTGTTCTCGTCAACACAGTGCGTATGTGCCGTGAAACACGGTGCCGTGTAACATTTTGGATATCCTGTCAATGCGACCTAATCACTGCATATGAATATGTGCGGTGACTGGGGTTATTTATTTTCCATTTAAAAGCCATTTGTATGATTTTACGGGATACATAGAATAGTAGGTTAGTGCCGTGAATGGGAAAAATATCTGGCGCGGCTCGGAATCGGGATGTGCTCGGCAGAGCCTCGCCCATCCCGTTTCCTAAACCTTGCCATATATTGTTTCCCATTCACGGCACTAACCTCATATTCTCTATTTATTTGCAATCCACAACAATATACATGTATACATGTTCATGTTTTACATCTAAACATTATAGAATAACATTGTCTGCCCAATTGTATGGTTGAACTCTGTAATGGTTTTCTCTTGTATTCGTGTAGTTTAGTATGACAAGAATTCCGCCACGGAAGCGGTGTTGCGCCTGCAAATGCATTGTTGGTACGAAACAATGTTGTAGCAGTACTTCTGTTAACGTTTCTGCATTACTTTGACATGGATATGCATATCATGGGGTCACACATTGATTATAGTCTGTTTCACATTTTATGGCTATATAGACAATTCAAAAACAATATTATTTTCGATAATATTAAATTAAAGGAAAATTTAAGAATGAGCCTTCTTTTCATTTCGTGAAAGTCGGTCAAATATTGATTTTATTACGAAAAATGTATTTGTCTTGGGAATTTAACATGGGGGAAAAAGTGGTAAGGAAGTGTGGGAGGAGTCAAAAAAACGAAACATTTTGGAAATTGACTCCGAAACCTGGCTAGATAGCTTGGATATGATCTAACTAAGAAAACAAAAGTTAAATTTTAAAAATCGGTCCAGTATTTCTAAAATTCAAAAAAATGTCCCCATGTTAAATCCCCATAGACATCTTCACTCCGTGAAGATGTCTATGGGGATTTAACATGGGGAAATTGTTTTTTCCTGTTGTTATATAACGAATTTGATCCATATTCGGTTGCATGTTATCATGAGCTACACTGTTGACAAACTCAGTATGTACTATGTTGCCTGCCGGGGGTTGATTGTGACATTGATGTAAGGACAATGGACTTCAATATCTGATATTTCGAGTTCAATCCTCTCCTTAGCTGTGAACATACGTTCATAGTATTTCCACAGTATAGTATAGTATGTGTTTAATAGCCAAAACGTGGAACAGACGGTAGTCAAATAGCGCACTCCTGTAGCCTATTTCATCAACCTATCAACACTTGATCAATCAGGACCAGTAGCCTATTTCATCAACATTGCAAAGTATACTTAAGTAGCAAAGTATACTTTGAGGGAGAAATTTTCAATTTTATGATAAATTTATTAATTTTTATTATAATGAATTTATTACATTATCACAGCCAATTTGGCTGTGATAATGTAATAAATTCAGTATAATAATTCTGCATACCTTTAAGCATCAGATATATGCAGTCATTAGTTCTATATGAAATAATGAATTTCAGGAAAAATAAATGATTACTCCCTCAAAGTATACTTTGCTTGAAAAGCATACTTTGCAATTTTGATGAAATTGGCTACTGATGACGATCTATACCATTTGTTAGAATCACTGCGGGCGTTTCATTGATGGCATGGCACACAGTGCAGATCCTGTTCAGACTGTGCGGATGCACCGGATGATCTGGATCTGCACTGGTCGCAGTGATCATAAGCTCTTCGTCTCATATCACAGCCACAATTGGGAATTTATATGCATGTTTTATGTCGTTGCCCTGTTCGTCTGCCAAACAATTAATAATATAGCCTGCCATTACACTGCGGATAAAAATTGATTTGCTTTAGAATTATTTCTACTCTCATGGATTTTGGAAATATGCAGTAACATTCTACTGTATAAAACCATGTTATAATACCGTGACATGTCAACATATAATCGGAAAGGAGAAATTCTTTTTCATTTGAGATTTTGATTTTCTACTTAAGAATATGTCCAATATCACAAGCAAATTATAAAAAAAAAAGATAATTCCATAATTGACGTCGGAAGTTGACGAAATAGGCAGATCAAGTAAGGAATAAAATTTCACCAACTTGTCATTGGCGGAAAATATCACAGTTCTGTAAATATTTTTCATAAAAATCGGACATCTTCTTAGGTGCAAAAACACATGTCTCATCTCACTTGCAAACCGTGTCGCAAAAAAAAATGGGAACCAATTATGATATACATGTATAACTTTCGTCTCAGCCTTAACTCTTTGCGTGCTAGCGGCTAAAATATCCGCCAAACGAATTAGGAGTACAATGTTTTATTTCTCTCTGTAAATATGTCTTGAAATTTCATTAGAATTGAGTCCTCATATTCATGATATTTACGGGGAGAAATACAAGAAAATATGATGAATTCTTGTCCGCTAGTTTTGAACTATTTATAGCCCACAAGTTTCCCAGCATGCAAATAGTTAAAGTACCATGCGGATGTACGCAGCCGAATCAGGTAAACACGTTTCACTACTTAGACACACAATTAGCCTCATGATACGATGTTTTAGTAGAACGAAATTATCGGTGGAAAATAAACATCACCTGCATCTGCTATTTAAATGTAGTATCGCTTCAACATACGCTTCACTAAGTATCTTAGTCGGTTATTCAGCAACTGGATGTCTCACTTTAACCTATTACATTCGGAATACACCTTTACGGGTATGAATTGTTTTAAATATTTTATTTTTATTTTTATTGTTTTCTCAATGAAAGTATGTGTTGTGACCACTCATTTGAACGGTTCGAATGGTGGTCACGACATATACTTCTAAGCACATATACACAAATATTTAGGATTTTCCACACACAAAATGGCGTATCCTCAGCATGAAATGGGTTAATAAGGGGACAACTTCCCTCATTGAGTTAGTCCCCTTCTTCGACTAACACATTTAATTTAAATGCGATGAAGCACATATGCTATAAATGTAAAGTGCGAAATCGTATCATATCATATGTTGCCGTGACTGGAGAAATGGGATGCACATGCTGATCAGGATCTGCACTGTTCGCTATTCCATCAATGGAACACCCGTTATTCTTCTAGCAAACAATGTAGATCGTTACCAGGCTACAGGAGTGAGCTATGCGATCAGCAACTACACTGGTCACTATTCCAATGAGCTCCATTTCGTCAGTCACAGCCACATATTTCGTACCGAAGACGCCGAACTCGTATCTTTTTTCTTTTTTTTGGTCGTGGGGGGGGGGGGGGGCGGTGGGGGCTGTTATTGTGTAAAAACGTTCTTGTTTATGTCATATATAATACTTTATGTGGGCATTAATGAGTTTTACGACATCGCAATAAATAAATATTTGATATATAAAAATGGACACGTTAATGCGATATACAATGCTGACAGATGTCACAGATTTAAATGCACGGTACACGTACATGTACAGTAGAACCTCTCTAAACCGGACACGCAGACAGTCTGTGTTTATCCTTACTTGTACAGGATTCATAGGTGTATATTTATGATACTACTGCATGTTCACGTTCGCAAAGCACAGCCGCATACTTTGACATAGTCATATGTCTGATTTACAGCGGAACCTCTCTAAACCGGACACCCTGGGGACCTCCCAGGGTGTCCGGTTTAGAGAGGTTCCACTGTACATGTAATCGCTATGTCACTGTTGGCCCGTGTCTGTAAGCCATCATGCCAGCCAGGGACCAAATTAAGGACTTACTATAATCTCTTTGTCATCGATTTCGAAGGGCATTATTTCGTTAGCGTAATGAGACACATGTATATACATTATATATGAGGGTATTATTGCATTATACGTAATGCGTTTATATCCCATCACATCGACGAAGCAATTCCCTTCGAAAACAATGACACATAGATTATACATGTACTAATCATATTGGATCACAAATGTATGCTAATGGCGACCTTGTATGATGGCTCGTTAGGCACACTTTGGCATTGCATTAGCGGCGAACATTAACAACCTCAAATGTTTATTCCTGTCTATACAGTGGGGTCGGCGTGTAAGTGCACACACGAACGAACACGACAGGTTGTTTCGAACCTGCCGTGTTCGTTCGTGTGTGCACTTACACGCTGACCACACTGTACCAGTGGCGTAGCTAGGGGCTGGGGCGCAACAGGTGCAATCGCATCTCCTAAATGTTGGCCGTGTGTGTATGTTCGTATTAATTTGCTCTTTTACTTAGGCAAATAGCTACAATATAGAGAAATTACATTTTAAGCTCACAATAATCGATAAGACTGAATATATAATAAATCAATATCTTTTTTTCTGGGGAAGGTAGTTACAGTTAGTAACTCTGCAACAAAACTCCCGTACCGGACAGTACAGGAGTTTTGCCGAGTTACTGCCTGCAACTATGGGAAATAATGCTCCTGTATCCCTTTTCAAATTCGATCCACAATTCGCACCCACTTTGACAAGAACCTGGCTACGCCACTGTACGCCACGTAGAGACGATATTTAAGGTTCTTAATTTTAGTCCCCAATGCCTTGTCATTTCACCCATGTCAGCGCATTAGCCCTTATTTCACACTACCAGCCATGTAAATAATGTTGAAGTCCACTGTACCAAACTCTTCAATTTGCCGAGCCTTAACACAGCTCAGGCTCAACCAATACAAATGATCGATATTGAGAAGTAGGTTCGAGTACATATTCACAATATCGACGAATATCGCCTATATTGCCTGAATTTACAAAACTGTGTGTGTATGTAATTACTGTCTGTTTCAAATTGTACGGCCATATAAACAATGCAAAAAACAGTATTTTTTTCGATAATATTAAATTTTATCATAATTTAAGAATGGTCCTTTTTATTTCGTGAAATTTGGTCAAATATGGATTTTATTACGAAAAAATGATTTCTCTATGGGATTTAACATGGGGGAAAAGGAGGTGGAGTAGTAGAAACAAAAGTTCTGCCCCGCTCCGAACCTCTCGCGAGTGTAGCAATTTAACCCCATCTCTTTAATGTAACGCATGGAAGAGTGTTTTATTGTAATCGGTTATCCGGCGTGTTTGATATGTTAGCGATACAAAACTGTCAAAGCTGTATCAATAAATTAGTATTAAAGAACATACACATGCAGAAATTGGTTATTTTACCATGTCAAGGTGTTTATCTGACATTTACATGTACATGTATATCTTGTCAATTTGAAAAGCTTCATTTCGTTATGTTGAATGTTGAACAACAACTAGAGAAAATATGGCTTCCATGCGAAAATGATTTACCTGTTCTATTATCTTTGGCAATTTACTAGTTCTGCATAAAATATTATTTGTTTAAAGGTTTTAAATATACAGTTTACTAAATTTTGACCTACATGCAACAGGTTTGGGTATGCACTTCGGTTGCTCACATCTTTTGAATGGGTCCAATTGTAGCCGTAGATAACATATCGGAGGTGAATTATTGTAGCTAGTGGAGTAGCTGAGGGAGCAGTCAAAAAACGAAAAGAAATGGAAATTGTTTCCGAAATCTAACTAGATAGCTTGGAAATGATATAACTAAGAAAACAAAAGTTAAATTTTGAAAATCGGTCCACTATTTCTGAAATTAGAATAATGTCCCCGTGTTAAATCCCCATTGTAATTTTCACTCTGTAAAGTTGTCTACGGGAATCTAACATCGTGGTGGTGGTGGGGTGGAGGAGGTAGGAGTTGTGGGAGGAGTCAGAAAAAGATGTGAAGATGTCTATGGGGATGTAACATAGGGAAATTATATTTTCGTAATAAAATCAATATTGACCGAATTTCACGAAATAAAAAGAAGGCTAATTCTTAAATTTTCCTTTAATTTTATATTATCGAAACTAATATTCATTGTTTTAAAGTCACTATTTTTATTATATTTTCGACCACATGGTCTTTATCAAAATAGTGTGATTTTCACACTATTTTGATAAAGACCATGTGATCGAATATTTAATAAAAAGAGTGACTTTAAAACAATGTGTATTAAATGTGCTTCCCTTCGAAGGATATTGTAAATTACTGAAACAAATATTGTTTTTGTATTGTTTATATCTTTACCGAAATATTCATAGCATATATTTGAAAATGTAGTCCACTTTCGACGTCATTTGCCGAACATATGGTAAATTATGTAAACATTCTTCATGAGATATTGCACATCTTCTTAGGAACAAAATCACATGGCGTGTCGCATATTTCTCCGGCTTTCGTGTACTCACTGTATTTAATTGGACGTCGCCTTCTTGTACTGGGCTTAAACTATAGGGGTAATCGGAAATGAAACACCGAGATGTATCATTGAAAATAAGAAACATATGCTATATTTGTGGTCTGTTTATTGTTTTTTGCAGCACGATAAAGGTATTGCTTTTTGATACTCGCTACTTCTGATTTCAATTGGGGTTGGGGTTTTTGGCAAGTTTACTTGGGTATTTAAGCAAATGCGCAGCTTATCTGGAGCTCTCATCCATACACATGGACAACCATATCCCCGTTTGCCAAATGAGGCCCGATATGAAATCATGATGTTAAGTATCCCCTCGCCGAGGCAAGAGGCCATATAGCATTATTCCAAGCGTATGCAAGTTAGTAACACCTTTAACTTTTCAATCATATACAGTATGAACCTATTCACCGAGTTTTATAATACTTGATCACAAAGTGTGCCTAGGGCTGGTGATTTGTTTTGATACGACACACGTCCGATCACCCAATGTCAATGTCATTGATGACTTATGATCACTTTGTTGGTACGGCAAACACGTTAAAGTTGTTTTCTTTATTCAATAATTCCAGCACAAAAATATTTACACAATTCCCTAACATTTGATTGGCCCGTAGCAAGTCTCTGTCCAAAATTTATATCCCAGTAAACTCCTACACCGAACTACTTTCCGTAACCGTCAGGCGCAGTTAAAATAATTCTTAAGAAAACGGAAAAAAACACATTTTCTTGATGAATTTATTTCAAATGCTGGAATTATAAGGAATGAATGGCCTTTTTGTGGAATTTATCGGGGATATAAACTTGGAAAAGTCGCGGGAATACTGGACGGGAATGAATGGCCTTTTTGTGGAATTTATCGGGGATATAAACTTGGAAAAGTCGCGGGAATACTGGACGAAGGCCTTCCGGCCTTCGTCCAGTATTCCCGCGACTTTTCCAAGTTTATACCCCGATAAATTCCACAAAAAGGCCATTCATTCCTATATTAATTTATGAACCCCATCACCGATGTTGACAATATTTGGCCACAATGTGTGTCTAAGGATGGTACTTTGCTTTGCATACGACCCACGTCCGACCACCCAAGCTCAAAGGCACTGAGGACGTGTTCATCTTGTGTGTAAGGCAAATGCGTTAAAGCGTTGTTTTATTATCAAGGCAGCCAACGAGGGGATTAGCTTAGTGATAACGATGTCCTTGGCATATGTACGCGAACCAATATAATGCTATGTTCTGTCCACGATAGCAAAGCACAAACGCACAGACACGTATGTTCATATACCTGGAATACAAGCCATGTGAATTTTTACCCAAGAAAATGAGCGATTTTCAAGTAAGCATAATTATGCGATCCTATTTTTAATGAACTTCTTGGTAGCTTATCTCTGACATTAATGTATGTTCATGATTACAAAGCTAGAATGGGCATATGCCCGATTCACAGTGGTAAATCCCTAAATTGGACACCCTGGGGACCTCACAGGGTATCTGCTTTAGAGTTTTTTGTTCACTGTACTTAATTATATACGTACATGCACTTGAATTGATGCGTATTACAGTGGCACCTCTCTAAACCGGACACCCTGTGAGGTCCCCAGGGTGTCCGGTTTAGAGATAATCCACTGTAAATCAGGTATATGACAAGTCCAATACATCCATTCGCGTTTTGTGATCGCTAACAGACAGCACCATCGGAGTTACATTTTTGTAGTTGCACTTTGTCCGCCTTATAGGCCACAGGCTATGTAATGCAGTGTATTGAAATCTAATTATAGTTATGTACTCAGAACTACATCGGAGTTAAATGACAATGAAACACATCAAAATTACCAACATACGAGTCTACACTGTACATTATATCCGGTTTAGAGATGTTCCACTGTGCAATGAAACCTCTCAAAACATGAGACACGTGGTACACGTAACTCGGAGGGCAACCGGTTTGGAGAGGGTCCATTGTATTCTACAAGTGCACATGCAGGTTACTGACTGTCATAGGAGGAGGTACTAGAACGTACATTATGTATGGGTGTACGGAGGGCGATGTACGCCAAGCATTCCTGCTAGTTCGGACCACTTTCACGTAGCTTTTCCTAATGTAAGTATTTCTGGATTGTTTGATACCACAAATAACAGATAGCCCGTAGAGATGGCATATACAGGTTTTCTCGTAATAACTCCTGAATAGATACATACATGTGGATTCCAAATCTTGAACATGCTACATGTTCAAGATTTGGAATCCACATGTATGTATGCATTCAGGAGTTATTACGAGAAAACGTGCATTTATGCAAGTTTTCTAGGAGTAACTTTTGAACGTTTACATACATCATGGCGTAATACACACATGTACATGTAGCACGTGTCGATGTCCACATTCTCCCGTTAATAAATACTTATTATGTAGCCGTTCATTTATATAAGTTTTCTCAAAATAACTATTGAACAGCTGAAACCATTAGTGCAGCAGAATGTGATATCGTGCATCAGTGATTACACGGCATATATGCACTTCATCGCATCAAATGTACATGTGCGTTTCTCGGAATAAAATCTAAATATATTAGTGTGGAGCCATCAGATGGTGTATCGTATAATTCCGCACCGCGGCTGCACTTCATCGCATCAACATTCCTCCAGTAATTGCCGAGATATTTCCTAAAACGTAATTTGAAGCGTGCCTAAATACCACGTTCCAGTGACGTTTATTAGCCACCATAACAGTGTAATCTCCACCGTGGGATTCCTCCCCGACGGGAATTTATAAAACTTCTCATTGAATAATAAATGTAGCGGTAAATGTATATATCAGGGTTTGGATCTGTAAAGTAAATCAACGTGCCACCTTGTAACGCACAGCATCCCTCAGCAGGAACCCCTAGAGTGTGTTTGCTGAATTGTGGCTGTGACTGGAGAAATGGAACGTATGGGTATTGCGACCAGTGCAGATCCAGATCAGCCTGTGCATCCGCACAGTCTGATCAGGATCTGCACTGTTCGCTATTCCATCAATGAAACACCCGCCATGCCTCGAACAATCAGGCTACATGCGTTATTTGATCAGGAGCTACACTGGTCACGAATCCCTTAAACTCCATTTCTCCAGTCACAGCCACAAATTGTTATTCATATTATTCACTTTTTGTGCGGAACCACTTGTATTCCCACGAATACACCAAACACTAGAGCAATGGCCCGACAACTATTGCGTTCCATGGGGGATCCGCGTACTGAACTTGAAACATACTTAAGCATGTGAGCTCCCATGATGGCAGGTCTTATCATGAACATTATGTAATATTGTCAATCATAAAAACGCAGACAAAACACGAATATCTTTCCACTATATGCTGTTTTACATGTTATATTATTGGATAGTCACGTAACATGTTGCAAAAACAGACAAGAGGTGATTCAAAATGTTTCGTTTCGTTTCGAGTGTTCAAGTGATGGTACTATGTTAATACAATTGTTATTTGTTCTAAGGACAATTTATCACGGAGATTACATGTTGCTGTATGTTTGTCTTTGTATTGTATGACGACTTTGTGCTTGTATATTCAATGTATAGTACCTACTTTCTAAACCAATCGCTGGACCGTACTGCGCTCACGTTATTGCAACGTTTAACCCAAATAAGTTGTTTATTGTCAGATTAAATGATTAACTGTTCGACAGTAAATGTTCAAATAATGGAATTTTCCAGGAACTAAATGCTACGGTCGCTAGAGCTTCCTCGAATTTAATTCCTTAAAAATCCAATATGTGAAAATAATTTATACTTAATGATGATCTCAATCGAGTTGGGTACATTTTATTCAACCAGCACGTGACGAGGGTTAACAAAGTTATGATTGTCACAACGTTTTCCTGCATGATTTGATGTCTGAATTGTGGCTGTGACTGGAGAAATGGGACTTACTGGATG
This sequence comes from Conchocele bisecta, assembly GCA_029237695.1. NCBI lineage: Eukaryota > Metazoa > Mollusca > Bivalvia > Lucinida > Thyasiridae > Conchocele > Conchocele bisecta. Next base: position 103,700,247 of record CM055267.1, on the reverse strand, counting down.
TGTGACTACGGTAGCTTCTGTATGGTCAGAACAAACTTCAGTAGCCGGATAACGATCTTAGACTATACTAATTGTGAGAAGCATAATGGGTGTTTCGTTGATGGGACGTTGAACAGTGCATATCCCGATGGGTTTACGACCAGTGTAGATCCATATCAGCCTGTGCTTCCGCACAGCTGATATGGATCTACACTGGTCGTAAACCCATAAGCACTGTTTCTCAAGTAACATCCACAATTCTGTGTTGCCCGTGGTTTTGCCCACACCCATGTTCACCTTGTTCTTTTTAGCAAATATCATTCTTCTCCCAACCGCAATTTTCGTTTTGTTATCCACGGAGCCCTACGGAGCCTCGCAGGGGACGTAGACTTCTTTTTATTAATTCGTTCCCACGAAATAACAATTCGTTCCCACGAAATAACAATTCGTTCCCTAAATTTAACAATTAGTTCCCACGAAATAACAATTCGATCCCTCAATTTAACAATTCGTTCCCTTAATTTAACAATTTCGTTCCCACGAAATAACAATTCGTTCCCTCAATTTAACAATTTTAACAAATCGTTCCCACGGAATAACAATTCGTTCCCCCAATTTAACAATTCGTTCCCACGAAATAACAATTCGTTCCCTCAATTTAACAATTCGTTCCCTTAATTTAACAATTCGTTCCCACGAAATAACAATTCGTTCCCTCAATTTAACAATTCGTTCCCACGAAATAACAATTCGTTCCCTCAATTTCACAATTCATTCCCTCCAATTAATAATTCGTTCCCTCGAATTAAAAATTCGTTCCCACGAATTGTTTTGGCACCCAGCTGCGCGCGTAATACATTTGATCTACCTTGAAGCTGTTTGAATTGTTAAATTGAGGAAACGAATTGTTAATTCATTAATTCGTGGGAATGAATTGTTAATTCGTGGGAACGAATTGCTATATCGTGGGAACGAATTGTTAATTCAAGCGAACGAATTGTTAAATTGAGGAAACGAATTGTTGTTTCGTGGTAACGAATTAAGCGGGGCTCCATAGAAATAACAATTCGTTCCCTCAATAATTGTTATTCGTGGGAATTAATTAATACAAAAAAATTATACGTGGCCTGCGGGGCTCTGTAGGTACATGTATCACCCTATAATTCCAGCACAAAACTATTTACACAATTCCCTAACATTTAATTGGCCCGTAGCAAGTCTCTGTCCAAAATTTATATCCCAGTAAACTCCCACGCCGAACTACTTTCCTTAACCGTGAGGCGCAGTTAAAATAATTCTGAAGAAACCGGAAAATAAACACATTGTCTTGATGAATTTATTTCAAATGCTGGAATTATAAGGAATGAATGGCATTTTTGTGGAATTTATGGGGATATAAACTTGGAAAAGTCGCGGGAATACTGGACGAGGCCTTCCGGCCTTCGTCCAGTATTCCGGCGACTTTTCAAGTTTATACCCCGATAAATTCCACAAAAAGGCCATTCATTCCTATAATCTCATGAGCATCTGCCTTATCAGTTCCCAGAATAATAGTCTGTCAGACCTGTCCACACCTCCGTCACCGTCTGCCATTGACCCATCTATCTGTTTATGTGATCATGGTCAGCGAACTACTTTGTCCTATTAGGTTATACATCCTTTCATTCCTAGCTTAGATAATCTCAGCTGTGCGGATGGCTTTTACTATTTCATCTGTAGCTTATAATTGCTGTATCCTTGTAGCTGAGACACATGCTGTGTACTTTATCTGGCACAACAACATCCCATTTAAGCCATATATTATTTCATTTTATCCTGTAGATGAACATGCATACATGTATAACACGATAGTAGGATACATACACAGGAATAGAAAACAAGCTTTCTAAAAGCTTATATGAATTCTTCTCCAGGTCTTAAACTTGACAGTAATTTAGGAAAAATTCGTCACCTGGCTCGTCAGACCACGTCGCAAAACGTGAGGACAGAATCACTGACAATGGGATGTAATTGTGACACAACATTATATAGCAAGTGTCTCAGCTAGAAGGATACAGACACTATTAAATACAGTTGAAATAGTAAAAGACATCCGTATAGCTGACATTATCTCTGATATCGCATTCCCGACTTTTACAAAAGAACTCGACGCGAGATCGTGAGATTACGAGAACGCGAGGCGAAAATGCGCGATCAATCTTGCATTCACGCTTCAAGGTCTCGCATTCTCGCCATCTCACATCACGTTCTCGCAAGTTCATGGTCTAGTGTGTATGTCGAGAAATCGAAAATACAGTAGATCCTCTCTAAACCGGACGCCCTGACGACCCCATTGTGTTTAATTTAGATGGGTTTCACTTTCATTTATGTAATTGTCGTGTCTGTTGATGATTGAAAATGACAACAACCTTTCTGGAATGCTTGATTAAAGTGGAACATATCTAACCCGGACACCCTGGGGACCTGGGTGTCCGGTTTAAAGGGATTCACTGTATAAAATGGCCGTAACAGGGGCCCGTTTCGCTAAACTTCTTACAACTAAAATGTTCGTAAGTGCAAATTTAAGATCGTCTGTAAATTTCAATTTATGGATTTACATTTATTGAGCATATGCTGCATATGCAGCCTATGCTCAATAAATGTAAATCCAATAATTGTTTACAAGAAAACATTATTAATGCGAAATGTACAGACTATCATAATGTTGCACTTACGAACATTTTAGTCGTACGAGGTTTAGTGAAACGGCCTCCTGATCCGATCTTCCAGTGTATAATTGCTGTTTCAACCTGCACATGCTCTTGTTCAAGTCCATTCATCGCACATACACCACCGCCTACGCGAATATCGGCATCCAGGATATCGCACCGGAAAGGCTCGCAGTGTGCGAGATAAGCAAATGTCAAAATCGGTTACTCGGAAATACGACGCCAGGACAGGGAGATAATACATGTACCAAAGCGGCGGTCAGTTGCGTGACACACATTTGTACCTATTATATACGTTTTGACGTCTCGTGAGTCCATATCGGTCAGTTCCGGAACTGTGGGTGGAAGGTGGGTGCAAGCGATGGGTAATTTAACGATCGGGGTTCATCCTTACCGGAATTCCGAATGGAGACTTGGTTTGGCCCTCACACATTTCTTTGGCATTTTGTATGTGACAGTTGAATCTGGTTATACCCCTTATGTGAGTATTACGATTATTCGTAATCCTATTTTAGGGGAAGGGGCCAAGTGACTTTGGTGTGGGTATGGACCTGCCACCAGGTCAGGTTATTCTAATTTCAGGGCTGAATATATTGTTTCTCGATGTAAATATTCAGTTCTGATTTTGGAATCCCCCCCAATGCAGCAGGTTAAAACGGGATCGAACCCGTTTGCCCGGCCTTATATGACCGTAGCTGTTGATAGGCCGCTAAACACCAATAAACAAACAAACAAACAGTTCCGGAACTACGTTTGACCTCGAAAATAGTTCCTTCTAAATCACCAGTCATTTGTTTATTTTATTTATATTTTGTATATTCTTTTAGCGGCGCATATAATTGCGAGTGCTGTACATGTACATATGTAATACATATGTTTTTTGATTGGTATGTGGATATAATTTTATGCCACTCGTTCCGCCGCGCAACGATATTGCGCTATCGCACACATACAAATCAAATAACCTATAAATATACGACATACATGCACTGATCGTCATGCATCTCACGCAACGGTTTCTCGCTACAACATTTATCTTCATAGAACAAAATACGCTGTCGTTTTTATACCGTGGGGAGTGCGGGCTCTGTAAAATGTCATTTATTGTCGACATGAGAATTCCCAGTGTGCATGTATACCATGTCGTTGGTTACAAAGTACCGAGCACTGTCTGTTCCACGTTTTTCCACCGACATACTGTTGGCAATTGACATGTTAAATCCCCAAAACACCCATCATCTAATACAGTGAAACCTCTCTAAACAGGGCACCTCAATATCATCAATGGGCTGATTTTTTATGACTTTCGACTTAATGTATCACTAATGACAATGCACGTACATGTATACTTGCAAATCACATACACGCGTGTCTTGGAGCGATCATAGTGTTTACAAAAATATCGCCTTTAAAAAGGCGATATTTTTGTAAACACTGATCACTCCATTACGCTTAACCAGTTTTCCTACATTTTTGTATGCAATTCTATTTAGAGTTAAGAGTTTGCACATGTATACACGACTCTGCTAAAACCGTTCAGTCAATCGATCTGAAACTTTATACACGTCTTCTACACGTATTGAGTATGATGTGCACCTTGGTGTTTATATGCCGAGTTTGTTTAACCAAATTATAGACTTTTTAACTTAGCCATTGTTTCTACATTTGTGTATGCAATTCTATATAATTTCTACTTTACAAATCTGTCCCTAAATCAGTATACCTGTTTATCACAACAAGTGGAGAAATAATGCTATAGATTTTCAAATTCACATTAAGGTTTCTTGCCTTGGTGACAGCTTCACATTTCTGCATCTTCGCTGTCTGGCCCATATTCGACGGGCGTATTTTGTGACTTCCGGCACTCTTGTTCAACATTATAAACATGTTTTTACTAATCCCATATACATGTATGAACAACTGGGATCAGTAGCCTATTTCACCAACATTGCAAAGTATACTTTTCTAGCACAGTATACTTTGAGGGAGAAATCATTTACTTTCCTGAAATGCATTATTTCGCATAGAACTAACGACTGCATATATTAGATGATTAAAAGCATGCCGAATTATTATACTGAATTTATTACATTATCACAGCCAAAATGGCTGTGATAATGTAATAAATTTAGTATAATAAAAATTAATAAATTTATCCTAAAATTGAAAAATTTTCCCTCAAAGTATACTTTGCTAGAAAAGTATACTTTGCAATGTTGGTGAAATAGGCTACAGAAATACGATGCAAATCTATAACGAAAATAGTCTTTGCTAATATCTTGCATTACTTTTTTTTGCGCATATCTGCCTTTAAGACGTCGGAGCCGTTGTAATAAGACAGGTATGCGTGCTTTAATTCTATTTCAGAATCTTAATGTTTCTGTTTTGTTAAGATATCAATAATCACGAGATCAGGAAAATGCCACGCACACGTCGCACCAGCGGGCCGTTTCACTAAACTTCGTACGACTACAATGTTCGTAAGTGCAAAATGAGGATCGTCTGGAAATTGTAATTGATGCAGCCTATGCTCAATACATGTACATCCAATAATTGTTTACAAGAAAACATTGTTAATGTGTAATTTACAGACTAATCATAATTTTGCACTTACGAACATTTCAGTCGTACGAAGTTCAGTGAAACGGCCCTCTGATCCGATCTTCCAGTGTATAATTGCTCTTGTTCAAGTCCATTCATCGCACATACACCACCGCCTGCGCGAATCTCGCCAATATCGGTAATGTGTTTACTAGAAAATACAGTCAACACTCGTTATCCCAAACTCTCTTACGTCAAATTACGTAATATATACTGATAACTAAAGAAAAATTATCGGTCTCAAGTACATTTGTTCCTATATACATGTAATAACTCTCGTTAATTATTTTCCTCATTCCCCTGGCCGCCTTTGAGTAAACGAATGTAGACTGTACTTGAGTATTGTGTTTAAAATAAGCAGCTTGATTGGCTAAGCATGAGCTGTGCTGCAGCTCAGGCACAGTCAATCAGGCACTGCCTGATTGCGAGTTGATACTGCCAATAGATGTTGTTCAGAAACTTGACATCTTGATAAGATTACTGCAGGCTACAGCTCGGGCACAGCCAATTGAACTGTTTAATCGCGTGTTCATACTGCCAATAGATGTTCAGAAACGTTGACATCTTGGTAGGATTAACGCTGGCGGTTGTGTACATGTACCAAGGTTCAACTGTACTGAATAAAAGGTACATGCATTCATGGGCCTTCGGCATTTATTATAGGAATGAAGGGCCTTTTTGTGGAATTTATCGGGGTATAAACTTGGAAAAGCACTTTCGCAATTGGCGATAAAAATAAACAATTGGCGATACAAAATTATAATTTTTTTTTTTTTAGAAAATTGTAATTTTTTATCGCCAATTGTTTATTTTTATCCTATTGGTTATTATATGAATGAATGGCCTTTTTGTGGAATTGATCGGGGTATAAACTTGGAAAAGTCGCGGGAATACTGGACGAAGGCCAGAAGGCCTCGTCCAGTATTCCCGCGACTTTTCCAAGTTTATATCCCCGATAAATTCACCAAAAAGGCCATTCATTCCTTATAATTCCAGATTTGAAATAAATTCATCAAGAAAATGTGTTTATTTTGACGGACGGCAGCCATTTGTTTACATTGACAGCACTGACAGCGCACCTGTAGAAAGTAGTTCGGCGTGGGAGTTTACTGGGATATAAATTTTGGACAGAGATTTGCTACTGGCCAATCAAATGTTAGGGAATTGTGCAAATATTTTTGTGCTGGAATTATAGGACTCACAAACGGGTATTGTGAGACCAAGTGTAGCCTAAATCTGTTACTTGACATATTTATAATTATTTCCGTTATTTTCACATTTTTTTACAAATGTCTATTTGTTTGGTGTACTGGGACGCGTTTCACTAAACTTCGCACGACTAAAATATTCGGAAGTGCAAAATTATGATGGTATGTAAATTCAGATTAACAACTTTTATCAATTATTGAACTTACATTTATTGAGCATAGATGTTCAATAAATGTAAATCCATCAATTGAAATTTCCAGACGATCCTAAATTTGCACTGAAAAAATATTTTAGTCGTACGAAGTTTAGTGAAACTCGCCCCTGTTGTGTGGAAAATCCAGTTTGCAGTGTAAGTCTGTGTCGTTTGTGTCAGTTATACGACATGGGGTGTCTATTATGTTAAATATATTTATTAGACAACGTGAGGCCCGTTACATGTACATACAGTGTAACGCGATTTTAGCAGGTTTTTATTATTTTAAATATCCGCATCCGCACAGTCTGATCAGGATATGTACTGCTCGCCATCTTGTCAATGAAACACCCGTCAAGCTTCAAACAAGCAACATAAATCAGTATACATGAGTATACTGTTCGACCAGCAACTACACAGTCACACATCTCATAAGCCTGTCTCTCCAGTCACAGCGACATGTGTTACTAATATTGCTGATTTTCGAAAGAGAGAGAGAGAGAGAGAGAGAGAGAGAGAGACAGACAGAGAGAGACAGCGAGAGACAGACAGAGACAGAGAGAGACAGAAAGAGAGAGAGAGCAGAGAGAGAGCAGAGAGAGAGCAGAGAGAGAGAGAGTAGAGAGAGAGAGAGCAGATAGAGAGAGAGAGAGCAGAGAGAGAGAGAGCAGAGAGAGCAGAGAGAGAGAGAGAGAGAGAGAGACAGATAGGGAGAGCGTGGATACTTGTCACAACAACAAAAAACATAAGCCCCATTTCTCCAGTCACATCCACAATCACCACGTACATGTAAACCCAGTTTGGTCATAGGGGTAATTCGGATTGGCTTTCTGTGTATTGGGTTAATTGCACTCCGGACGCACGGTGTAATTGGGTAATGCCTTATAAAATCTAACTCCAGTCGCTGTATGGAAACGAGCACAGTATGATATTTAAACCAATATAGTCACATTTTAAGGATCCGTTCTGTACCTGATCATCGTTTGATCGAAAGATAATTTATATTTAAATGTAATGGAATATATGTATAACATATATGTGAACACTGCCTTTTTACTGTCTCCTATACGGCACATGGAGAGGCAAACTCGGCAATCTTTGCGTATTCTAGCCATCAGCCAATTTCTCATCTTCTTGTGTTTGACAAACAACTGACAATGCGACACATGTGGCGAGAGATGTCGCCATATGTCATCTGAAGTCGAACACATATCGGAATACCTCGCATATTGTCGGGAAGTACTGTCGAGTTATGGCGACTTAGTACGAAATAAGACCGGTAACGTACGACTGGCTGCGATATAGTAAGCTGTTTTATTCCGAGATCTAGCGGGTTCCTACGACATATCTGAGTAATTTCGACAACTGTACGACAATGCGCGAGTGTTCCACGAGTATCGTTCGAGTTCGGGCGATATCACCTGACAATGCGCTATAAGTATGAGTCACTATTTTACGGAGACGTATAAAGGACATGAGAAGAGAAAAGTATGTTCTGACAAATTTGATTATTTCTTTCTAATGAATGTTAATTCGGTAGAACGCATTCCAATTTGTTTTAACGATTTAAATTATTTCGTTATTACGCATTCCAATTCGTTTACAACGCATTCCAATTCGTTCTAACGATTTCAATTCCCCACACGCAAGCACGCACGCACGCACGCACGCACGGACGTGAATTTGTGACTAAGGTATACGAGGGCATGTGCAACGCTAGGGACATTGCACTGTGGTACGAACAAATCCCCCTTTTCGTCGTAAATTCGGACCTTCCTGTTACAGCTGATTGAGTGGTCTTTTGAAGAAAAGAAAAAAAAACAGTTTATTCAACAACCAGTGTAATATAGCGGACTTTTTTCCACCTGATAGTAGTGCATTCGGTAAAAGTTACTGTACCGTAGCACGAGTGTCGTTTCAGGATTTACAAACATCGGCAAAATAACTACCATATTTCAAATGTGTAGTTGAATAGAAAATATAGTACCCGTTCAATGTGAAAATATGACTTACATGTATACTGCCCCCCCCCAAGACAAACTGCAGTATCTGTTAAACTGCAGTATCTGCACTATGATGCTATGCTGACCCTGTGCAATCATCCCAAGTCAAACTGCAGTATCTGTTAAACTGCAGTATCTGCACTATGATGCTATGCTGACCCTGTGCAATCATCCCCATGTGGGGATGATTGCACAGGGTCACATAGCCCTGTGCAATCATCCCCATGTGGGGATGATTGCACAGGGTCAGCATAGCATCATAGTGCAGATACTGCAGTTAAACAGATACTGCAGTTTGACTTGGGGAGGGCAGAATATCACACAGTGTGAAATGCTTGTGTATTGTTTGCAAATTGTGTATATTTATTGATAATTCCAGCACAAAAATATTTACACAATTCCCTAACATTTGATTGGCCCGTAGCAAGTCTCTGTCCAAATTTATATCCCAGTAAACTCCCACGCCGAACTACTTTCCGTAATCGTGAGGAGCAGTTAAAATAATTCTTAAGAAAACGGAAAATAAACACATTTTCTTAATGAATTTATTTCAAATGCTGGAATTATAAGGAATGAATGGCCTTTTTGTGGAATTTATCGGGGATATAAACTTGGAAAAGTCGCCGGAAGGCCTCGTCCAGTATTCCCGCGACTTTCCCAAGTTTATACCCCGATAAATTCCACAAAAAGGCCATTCATTCCTATAATGAATCCGCAGAATTTGTATTACAATTGAACCTCTATAAACCGGACACCCAGAAAGAGTTGTGTTCTTAATTATGGTGCGTTTAGTTTAGAGTTATCTATTCTGTTAATCAAGGTGTATGATCACGTGGTACTAACAACAACAACAAGTACTGAAACTTCCAGAATCCATCCGATTCAAAGTACATGTACCTATTATTTTATATTGTTCTTATTACGTAATTGATTTTGATCAAATATGGCGCATCAAACGCGGCTTGTTAAGCTTTTTATGGTGGTCTCTGTATTTTCGCCCAAACTTCTGTCGTTTTTGCGAAGAATCGATTTCCGTGTCTCCAAATGCATATCATGAAGACGCATTTGCTGCGCCATATTTCATCAAAATCCGTTTCATATTAAGGAAAATATCAAACACTGAATACTTTCAAGATTTCAACACTTTCAGCCACTGTTGTTGTTGTTATAACCACGTGATCATGCACCTTGTTAATGTGAGCTCCTGTTTTCAAAGCCCACACTCATTCCCTGGAGTGCTTATTTACCTGTTTAACAGTGGAACATCTCTAACAGTGGACCTCACAGGGTGTCCGGTTTAGAGAGGTTCCACTGTAATTATTTAATTCGTTTTGACCAGTTTATAACCGGATCAGACTGCGCAAATGAGAAGGCTGGTTTGGGTTTATATCGTTGGCACATATAGAAAGAACACGTTTTACAAGACTGCCGCTCCCAACCATGTTTATAAGATATATAGATTATCGAAAACAAATTCGCCAAAATGCCAATGAGCGCCATCTTGTCACGCGCTCTCATGGATTTGTATACGTCTGTTTATGCGCATGCGCCAACTAAGTCCGTTGCACCTTGGGAAATCAGAACCCGTTGACCAAAACGTTTATAATAACGCGAAATGCCATCAACGTATCACTTGGATACATCTTAATGTATCTATTACACGCAGATTACAGATTTAGGCATTTGTAATTTTCTGCCCCAACCCATATCTGTGGTAGTGACAGGATAAATGGGGCGTATGGGATTTGAGACCAGTGTAGCGCCACATCAAATACATGTAGCACACTCATGTAGCCTGATAACGATCGAAATTGACCGTCAGAAGCATGGCGAGTGTTTGTTGATGGAATGGCAAACGTGCAGATTCTGATCAGCCTGTGCGGACGCACAGGCTGATCAGAATCTACACTGTTTGCAAAAGCCATACGCCACATTACTTCAGTCACAGTCACATATTAGGACCAGTGTTAAGAGATATTTTTACGATTCCTATCTCCGTATCACGCCGATGTTTACTCCGAAAACAATATGATAAGGTACGTAAATTCATGACGTCGAAAGTTACCAACACATTATTAGAGCACATGCGGAACATGGCCGAGGGGTAACACCGTCGGACTGCCACGCTGGCGACCCGTGTTCGGTTCTCGGCCAGGGAGTCAATATTTCAGCGATACTTTGTATATACTGCTCTACTTTCCTTTCGGATGGGGACTTTAGACGGCGGTCCCGTGTATCAGATTTGAAGGAGAGTCTTGGGGCGTAAATACTAGAGGGGACTATCCTAATAAGAACTAGGCGCCCTGGTGCCGGTTTCCTCTGTATCCACCTTTCTCCCCTTCTTGTGAGACGACATGCAAGGTCATCGAGCCAGTACCGTACCGTCATTAAATCCAAGCATTCATATGTATTTATTAATTGTTTGGTTAACTATCTTGTTAGGACATGTCATTGTGTATGTCTGATTTTATGCATTCGAGTATCTCCATAATATATAACCTGAATTTTCTGACTGTCACGTGGCAGTCAGAAAAAAATCGTGTTTGTCGTGTACATGTACAGGGTGTTATGCTTTGGCAAGTAACGTTAGCATTTAATGAATTATGTTTGTTGTTGAAAACACCACAAGACAGGCGAACAGAAACTGTGAAATGCAAAAAAAAACGGTGTAAAACATGTGTTGCGCTAGACTAACACCGGCGCGCACCGCTTGTCAACTTCTGATTGTATCTATTTCATCTTTGTTTGAAACTGACAACCTGACAGGTGTGGTGAAGTTCAAACTTCGCGGCGTCTGACTGTGACGTCATAGCTTACTATACAGAGAAACGCACTATATATATGAAATGTTAGTGCATAAAATTGTGTTTTTACAGTGTAATAACAAAGAGTGTTAACATTCATATTACACCAATGTAACAGTTATGAATGTCCAAATGTACGGAGCCCCGCAGGGGACATGGATTTTTGTTATTAATTCGTTCCCACGAAATAACAATTCGTTCCCTCAATTTAACAATTCATTCCGTTGCTATAACAATTCGTTCCCGCGAATTAACAATTCGTTCCCACGAAATGACAATTCGTTCACTCCAATTAACAATTCGTTCCCACGAAATAACTATTCGCTCCCTCGAATTGACAATTCGTTCCCACGTAATAGTAACTGTGGGAACGAATTGTTATTTCATGGGAACGAATTGTTAAATAGAGGGAAGGAATGGTTAAGTCGTGGGAACGAATTGTTAATTCGTGGGAACGAATTGCTAACTTGAGGGAAATAATTGTTATTTGGTGGGAACGAATTATTATTTCGTGGGGACGAATTAATAAAAAATGAATTCTACATCCCCTGTGGTGCTCCGTACAAATGAGACCTCATTGGAAAACGTGTTTGTTGACCAATAAAGCGTGTAAGTATGGTGATGTGCTTATGCAAGAGTTCTCCATGTGTCCGATTTAGAGATGTTTCACTGTCATTCTGGAATATGAGCCACTCAATACAATCATACATAAATGTCAGTGAAACCAATCAAATTAGACAAGCACATATTTTCTCGGCACCCGGCTTAGAGATGTTCCACTGTAGAATATATTATATTTAATATTATATCATATTATATTTCCATAAGAAATTCGCCATAGCCTCGTTATTCGATCATGAGCTACACTGACCATACAGTGGGGCAAGCGTGTAAGTGCACACACGAACGAACACGACAGGTTGGTTCCAACCTGCCGTGTTCGTTCGTGTGTGCACTTACACGCTTTCCCCACTGTACATCCCATAAGCCCCATTTCTCAAGTAACAGCCACAGATAACATCGGCAAAATACAGTGATACGGCAAGCGAGATATATATAGATGGTGATTATAATTCTAATATGACATGTTTTGTGTAAAAAATAATGAACAGCAGATTTTAAGAATAAAACACCCGTATACCCATTTTTTTTTCAGAAAGATTGTCATGCATGTATTACATGTATATATCTACACATGTAGGACGTTTGTATTTATTTCAGCGCCACATATATAGTGGAACCTCTCTAAACCGGACACCCAAATAGCATTAATGGGTTCAATTTGTATGACTTTCGATATAATGTATCACTAATGATAATGCACGTATACTTGCAGAGCACACACACGCATTTCTTGGAGCGATCAAAGTGTTACTTTCAGCGAAACCTCTCTAAACCGGCCACCCTGGGGATATCCCAGGGTGTCCGGTTTAGAGAAGTTCCACTGTATTGATCTCAATGATGTTCATACATGTATTTCATGGTACATGTGTACGTACATGTTTATACACGTGTACGTACATGTATTTGTACATGTGTGACTCAAATGTCTTGTTGGCAAACAGTGCATTTGCTAAAATTGTACACATGTGTTTGGAAAGATCGTCATTATTTTGGTGGAAAATGGGTATTTTGGTGGATTTGGGTAGATTTGGGTGGATTATTGCACGCAAGCCATCAGAGATACCGAAATAACCCATAAAACGCCGATATATAAACCGTTCTTGACGAACCTGTGAAATTGTACAGTAACAAATTACGGTGATTATGGGCCGAGCCCAGACAGTATACCTGTAGCCGATTTAATCAAACGTTCAAAGTATACTTATCTTGCTAAGTGCACGTTGAGGGAGAAATTTTCAATTTAAGGATAAGTTTATATGATTTTTATTATACGGAATGTATTACGTTACCACAGCCATTTTGACTGTGATAATGTAATAAATTCAGTATAATAATCATGAAATAATTGCAGTCGTTCGTTCTATATGAAAGTATACTTTGCTAGATAAGTATGCTTAGCGATCTTGATGAAATAGGCTACATATTAATAAGCACACTTTGCCTGAAATAAGTTGATATGGATGACTTTCAGCTAGATAATTAAATAAATTACCACAAAATCCCATTTGTATTGGCGATAACATCATTGTTGCTGTACTATTACTTGACCTTCTAACATTATTTCTCTAAGCACATTAACAGGTGAAAAGGCAATAATATGCTCGTAAACTGCAGAAAATGACATGTCCACTGTCTGTTTCATTAAACAAATACAAACAAATTAATTTCCTTTCCTCTAAGATTGAAGTTGTTTTATTGCACAAATCATACATGTTCAGTCGGCGACTTTGAGAACGCAATGGATTGCATGCATAATACATGTACAGTATCGGTATGAATTTTCATACTATTAAATGTTTGCTGATGAAATGACATCAGTGTAGACCACGATCAGACTGCGCGCATGCACAGGCTGATCGTGGTCTGCATGATGGCAATGAGTGCGTATGGGTCAATATTATACTTTAGTATCAAGTATGTGTGTTTTGAATGACAGCGGTTTTCGAAACGCCCATCGTATATTTACATGTACTTTAATTTAGTTAGCATTGGAAATACCGTGCACTGAATCGGTCCTGTCGCCATTAGCGATTGAGCAAATCCTTTAAAACCACTCAAAAGTAAAACAAACAAAAACACAAAAAAACGCGCCGCCGCTTTGAACGATCTGTAAACGCCGCATTGTTTCACTATCCAGTTATGGCTTGCACCGGAAATGTGTGGTTCCGCCTCCATTAGTCTCGTCCTTCGTTAGTGCACTCGCGAATACATACACGAATGTACCAAACAATACAAATGAATGTCTTCGATCGTTTTCCGTATGTTCCAATACAAACAGTTCCATTTTGAATAGAAAGTGTCTAGTCACCGGAAGGTACGACGTTTTAACAATAGCTTAACCGGAAGTAATCCTGGCCTAAACCGTCACTTCCGTTTAAAGCAGCGGTTACTTCCGGCCAAACTATTGGACTGGTTGTCGATTGTCTTGTTTGTTCCAGCGTGGTTCCTGTGCGGGTAGACTGGATTACAAACAACATTTGTGACTCGCCATGAGAAGTTTGGTTCTTGTTCAGTTTCCGATCAGTGTAGCCTCGGATCAGCCTGCGCATGCACAAGTAGAAGGCTCGACCCGTTGACATAAAAAATGCCCATAAAACAATCCTATTACCCTGCCACCTTGTGTCGTACTGCACGTGACGTAACATCATTTACGACACCTGGTGGGTGGGGTAATGGCATTTTGTCAATGGGTATTTGTTTATGTCAACTGTCCGAGTCTTCCACCTGCGTTTGCTATGAATGGCACAATTATCATTTCATACATATCAGGCTGGGTGAGACAGCTAATAATGACGCAAACTGGCAAAGCAACCTCATTAAGCCCTGTTTTGTCATGGCGGGACACGTGTACAGAATGATAGTCAACATTGACCAAATTCCAGGCACCCCGTCGGCACAAGATAGAATAATCTTTAATTAAACTTTGAATGAAAATCGTACCGTACATGTATACGTTTGACTATCAATGACACACATGTCAGATTATTCTGTCAACGTCTATGGAAGGAAGGCGAAGTGCATGATTTAACATTGACGAGTCTCCTGGAATCTTATTTGAGGCAAGCATGTGATTTTGTACATATTATAATAAGTGCGATATCGCATGCAAACTATTTACAAAATCTACGATATTTTCCGTAATTATCGTCAAAATGTTCAGAGAAAATGCGGAATATAATTCCGAATTTGCTATGAACATTTCGTCCACTTTCGACTTCATTTACAGAAATCACACATCCCACTTCGCTTCCATTCTCCGGTGAACATGTTGACAAACTCATCGTATTGTATATACACATTACATTATATTATTTGTTATCCATTATTTACACGTAATCATCAACAAATAACGGGAGTAATCTGATCCGAAATGTCACCGTCCATCCACCCGGACATGATATCGCTATTTGGCGAACTCATTGATAATGGCGACATGGGTTAGACATTGAGACCCAGTCAACACCCGGGTCCCCGGGGAGATATAATTGTAATATTGCAATGACCAATGATAAACAATAGCCTTCTATGGGACAAGCTATACTTAACATCAAATATAACGCACAACTGCTGTCAAACAGTGTATATGCACACGTGTGTAAAATAATATAGTAAATGAATGTACCATATTTTCATAGCAGAGATAGAAATATTCCATGAGTTATGATTTAACCCTTTCACCCCTTAGAAACTAGAATTAATTAATATTTTATTTCAAATAATATACGTTTCATAATATATAAAGGTTTAATCTGAATCAGGATTGAGACAAATCTTTGCGAGCTTGTAGGGTATCAGTATATATAAATGGTATTATTATATGACTGACAATTTCAACCAATGAGATTGTCCAATTTCGGGTCACATGATTGTGGATATACATGTATATGATATTCACCTGGATATCAGTATCGTACTCGTCACGTTGCACGAGACGAGTCCGAGAATGATATTCGAAATGTGAGGTGAATATCACATGTCGAATAAGACACTCGGACACTTCTCGCGCAACGAGACGAGTCCGAGACTGATATTCAGGTATAGCAGCATGCGCTTGTCACTGATCACGCAACCAATGCATGAGACATATCATGAGTTGTTGTATCATATACGGTCTGTAATGTGGGTCATATAATAAAATAATTATTGTCCTTTTGAGTCGGTGTACACGAGATTTACAGACCTTGGAAACGTCATATTCACAACGGCCTTCGGCCTCGGTAAATATGACTTTCCTCAGGTCCGTAAATATCGTGTACACCTCCTCAAAAGCTCAAAAGACAATAATTGTATAATGTGGCAGTATACATTTAAATTGATAACCATCGTTATGAGATTAAATAATATCATGTTAAATCAGCACAAATATATGCTTGTATGTACATGTATATCTTGTCATAAACACAGCGTCATATATTGAAAGCTGATCACCTACAAATGTATGTATATGACCGGCCTAGCTGCTGAATGGGCGTAAACGCCAATCAATCAATCAATCAATCAATCAATCAATCAATCAATCAATCATCGACACCATATATATTCGATCCAAAATAGTATGAAATACAAGTGATGCGTTATTTTTGACGGTAAGCATAAAATTAATCAACAGAAACATAACACCTCCCAACGGGACTTCGCCTCATTCACACACGTGATCGCAAGGTACTTTTAATTAATTAGTAGTTAAGTATATTAGCAGTAATTAACTAAATAAGGAACACGTTCTTTATTGTGTTTCAACATATGCCGCCGGTGTCTCCATTGGGATACGTGTCTGCTGTAACGTACTCTCGATAATAAAATCGAATACGCCCATATGTTTGCACTTGTTGTTTGGAAGTACTGTGAACTCTCTCCAAATCGGACACCCCGGGAGGGTCCATTGGAAATGATTCTGAAGTGCTGTCAAACCATGTTTTTATTGAGAAATAAGGCAAGATATAAAAGCAGCAACAGACGACAATTGTTGTGAGTAGCGGTCTAAGGGTTAATGCATTATACTTTGTGTCAACTTTGAATTAAGTTAACCCTTAAAATACTGAATTAAATTGTGTCGTCTGCCGTTTATTATTTTCCATATTTTCTCAATAAAAATATGGTTTGACAGCACTTTAGAATCATTTCCAATGGAAATGACTCTAAAGTGCTGCCAAACCATGTTTTAATTGAGAAAGAAGACACCATTTGAAACCACAGCAGACGATATTTTTCGTTTCCCGCATTCTAAGGGTTAACAGAAAGAGGTTCCCAGGGTGTCCGATTTGGAGAGATTTCACAGTGATTCAATTACATACGTACTATAAAACCATGCATATGTGCATTGTAATGACGAACTTGTTTTATTATCATATCTAAAATCAACCATGGAGGAACATAATGCAGGCATTCTTGGAGTCCAGTATATTGAGGAGCGAATTAATTATTTGAAAAATTGTTTGTAGGAGTATCTTTGAAATAGTATCGTGATATTGTCAGAACAACATACGCATCCACGTAGTTTGATCGGGGGATGCACTGTTCTTCATTAATAGATTACACACACGCCTGGGAAATGCCGTAATATTACAATGGTTAACGATGATCCGCTGATTCATAAGTTGTTAACGGCAACCTGTTCGCGGTTTTTACCCTTTCAACCATAAATAGCTGGAATGGACTGTGACATGTTAAAGTACAGATCCTCATCAGACTTCGGATGCACAGGCTGATCTGAGTCGACACTGGTCGCAAAACCCATAATACCCATTTATCCAGTCACAGTCACAGTTATAGATCATTATCCCATTGTATATTCTCACAATTCGACATTTAACCCTTTCACCCCTAAGTAACTGGAATGGATTTTGATATGTTCATTTTTCAACCAACCCAACCGTCACAAAATGTTTTCAGACTAGTTCATTTATGAAAAGGAGATATTTTTCGTTCTCAAAAACATTAAAATTACTTTCAAAAAGTGCAGATCCTGATGAGACGGCTCGTTACGAGCCGGCTCATCTGGATTTGCACTTTTTGCATAAACCGCTATAGCGGGATTTCGGGTTCAAAGGGTTAAGGCATTCCACTGACGGCAATGAAGCTAGTTCTTTAACTGAATGGCGAACAGTGTAGACTCTGATCAGACTGCGCATCGCGCAGGCTGATCTGAGGCTACACTGGTCGTAACCGCTGTAAGGTCCCCTTTTTAATCATGCCGCCCAATTGTAATTAGAAGACACACATGTCAACCATTCCATTAACCTATACATGTCAATGCTGTTCATATATCGTGACGTTCTTGTTAGAATATTGAGCCAGGGGGGAACCTTTGGAAGTATATGCGCTCTGTGGCCTGCTTCCGTCTGGATACAAAGGCTTGTCCATAGGGACAGGGTGTGATGTTTGTGGGATATTGTTGGCCTGTTTTCCTTGTTGTCTAAAATGTCTCGGGGCAGATCAACCGAGTACATCACGCTAAAACGTCATAATTTTATGTTGTATCTCATGTGTCTAAATGTGATTGTACCACAACCAAACGTGCCCCTAGGGACAGGGCGTGAGCATTAAATATATATGGGCTACATATGTAGTTTCAATTTGACCACAAGAACAGGGCAGACCGAGTGCATCCATGTCACACGACGACGTCACTGTTGTATTAAAGCTAGGCTCCCAAATGTCAGGTTATAATATAGGGAGACAGATTGTGTTGTATATTCTGTAGATATTACAATATTTTCTTGCAAAATAAACATTTATTCACCATTACCCCACGTATTGATTGGCATTATTATACATCGATATCGATGGCGATAACCGTGCTTCCGTATTTCTTTTTTGATGTGCAGTGATCATACTTTAGTATCTGTCGAAAATATTATTTTTTCCGGCGACGCATTTAATTAGTATAAATAATAAAAAAAATAGCATGCCTCATTTTCATATGAAAATAGAATGATACCACCGTGAGTCACTATCAGTAAAATAAATATTACTAAATGATTACATCTGTATAGCGGACACTTGCAATATTTTTAGAACTGGTGGAATAGTGACACAATTATACACTTATTTAACTCATATAAATAACATGTTCTGCCTACTGAGTGGGCATGTACATGTACCTTTAAATGTAGCTAAACTTATTGTATACTCAATTATGATTACATGGGCCAATCTCCCTTCCGCCGAATGGCAGGCACACCATGGGTTGGATATTTAAATGTGGGTCGGAGGCTGCTAACATGGCATTTAACCCTTAGAATGCGGGAACCGAACATATTTTGTATTTTCTCTCAGTAAAACATGGTTTGGCAGCATTTTAGAATCATTTTCATTGAAAATGAAAATGATTCTAAAGTGCTGCCAAACCAAGTTTTTGATGAGAACAATGGAAAAATATTCAGCAGCCGACACAAATTATTCAGCATTGTACGGGTTAACATTGTGTATTTGTATCTTTTTAGATCTAGAGCATACATTATTATCTGATATAAATGGCCAGGAAACAATATGATCAAACGTTTAAGATGGTTTCTTTGTGTCCTGTTTAGAGAGGTTCACGGTACTTAGAGCACTATTCGTCCGCATGTACAATCCAATTTTGTTAAACGAAACATTGCCTATCGTTTACTCATTATTTTCACATCGTTTGCGTTTATACAATTATCGCTTTAAGCGTGTCACATTTAAACCAACGATGTTGTCGTTGGTTTAAGGAAGCAAAACATTATGTTTCTAATTATATAAACGCAAACGATGTGAAAACGATGAGCAAACAATACATAGCTGAAAGCCGGGTATTTGAACGAAACAAACGATAATGCATATCGTTTTACAAAACGATAATTTCGCTTAGTTTTCCATTCGTTTTCGTTTGGGAACCTTCAACAAATCTTCGCTGTACACGGGTATAATCCCATCCCTATTACCGTACCATCCCTGTAGCCGATTTCATCAAAATTGCAAAGTATACTTTTCTAGCAAAGCATACTTTGAGGGAGAAATCATTTATTTTTCCTGAAATGCATTATTTCATATAGAACTAACGACTGCATAGTATTTGATGATTAAAAGGATGCAGAATTATTATACTGAATTTATTACATTATCACAGCCAAAATGGCTGTGATAATGTAATAAATTTAGCATAATAAAAAATAATAAATTTATCCTAAAATTGAAAATTTCTCCCTCAAAGTATACTTTGCTAGATAAGCATACTTTGCAAGTTTGATGAGATAGGCTACTGGTTTTCCAGAAATAACATATGGATAAAACTCGTGAATATGTGTGCAGCGGGATAATATGCTTTTGTTGTGACAGCTAACACTGTATCCAGTTACAGAATGCGTAAAAGTTCGCATGGTTTTGCACCACACGTGATCAAAACATGCAAGGTTGATAATTTGCAAACTAATCTTTAATTTGAATGCCTGTATCACCACCACTGAGAAACCACTTATTGTTATTAGAAAATTTGCACATTTACCACGGATAATAATCCGACGATGAGATCTTAATAATTCTCGCTGTTTAACGGGAAATATAATTTTCAACATAGCTTCCCATCTTCTTTTGTATTACATTATACAGTATTACCTCTCTAAAACAGCGACACATAGAAAGACATCTACTAAATGTATTCATTAACCATTCCATTTCGTATACATATAGATTAGTAAGTTAGTGCCGTGAATGGGAAAAATATCTGGCAAGGCTTAGGAAACGGGATGGGCGACCGTGTTTCACGACACGGCATACGCACTGTGTTGACGGGATAAATGTGCATATTTATATTTATTATATACCTACCCATGAAATACATAGTTATACGATGTAAATAAAAGTCATATGTTCTCATCGATGAAATAAACAACTTCCGGTGAAAATACAACTACTTCCGCTATCTATATTCATAAAATCTATGTTCGGGAAAACAGCGCAAATAGGCTGCAAATACACATTCATTACCGTATACAGTCTAACAAACTGCTAATTTCCATGGAGCGGTATATAATAAATAGAATATTCATATTTTTTCAACGAATACGAGATGATATATGATAATATGTTCATCGAGTGGTGTGAAATGTCCATATTTCACACCACTCGATGAACATATATGTCATATTCGTTGCCAAAATATGAATATCCTCTATTTATTTATATCCATACGTCAGGGCGTGTTGTCAAAAATTGACTCGTGAAATATGTCTAAACCGGACACCCTGTGAGCTCCCCAGGGTGTCTGGTTTAGAGAGATTTCATTGTAAATCATGCATTGTGTCATGCTGAGCCATATTTGCGTGATATGCGATCATGAACAGACATAATCCCCGATATAAATGACCGAGAAACTCATACAAAATAAGATCATAGATGTTTTCTTGTGATCGGCTTAGCGAGGTTCCACTGTAACATCATTTACTGAATTCATCAGCTGAATAATTACCGCATCTATGGATCTTTTCCGCTGTCTAATTCCCTGTGTGTGCCTGTCCTCCCATTCTCACTGGGCGAGGGAATCATTCAGACTAGGTGTGTGGAAACGTTTGAAGGCATTTGTGTAAGTTTGATAACCATAATTCAATGCCTTCCGGCCTTCGTCCAGTATTCCCTTGACATTTCCAAGTTTATATCCCGATAAATTCCACAAAAAGGCCATTCATTCCTATAATAATTGCCGCCCCTGTGAATCTTTTCCGCTGTCTAATTAATTCCCTGTGTGTGCATGTACTCAAATTCCCACTGAGCGAGGAAACTATTGGCAGGTACATATAAAATACAAGAAGAATCCAGAAATCCACGATAGACGGCAAACACGACTACCAGTAGCCTATTTCACCAACATAGTATACTTTGAGGGAGAAATTTTCAATTTTAGGATAAATTTATTAATTTTTATTAGACTGAATTTATTACATTATCACAGCCATTATGGCTGTGATAATGTAATACATTCAGTATAATAATTCTGCATACTTTTAATCATGAAATACATGCATTTGTTAGTTCTATTTGAAATAATGCATTTCAGGAAAAATAAATGATTACTCCCTCAAAGTATACTTTGCTAGAAAAGTATACTTTGCAATTTTGATGCAATCGGCTACTGATATTGCAATTATAAGTCCGATTATATTGCACGTGTTCACTGTTCACATTTCATCCGGCGCCTATTTATAATCCATGTAGTTGTACACCTACATAGCCCCGCAGGGGACATGGATTTTTTTATTTATTAATTCATTCCCACGATATAACAATTCGTTCCCTCGAATTAACAATTCGTTCCCACGAAATGACAATTCGTTCCCTCAATTTAACAATTCGTTCCCTCGAATTAACAATTCGTTCCCACGACATGACAATTCGTTCCCTCAATTTAACAATTCGTTCCCTCGAATTAACAATTCGTTCCCACGATATACAATTCGTTCCCACGAATTAACCATTCATTTCCGTGGGAACGAATTGTTATTTCGTGGGAACGAATTGCTATATTTAGGGAACGAATTGTTAATTCGAGGGAATGAATTGTTAATTCATGGGAACGAATTGTTAAATTGAGGGAACGAATTGTTATTTCGTGGGAACGAATTAATAAAAAAAAGAATTTTACGTCCCCTGCGGCGATCCGTATACACCTAAAATGTTCGTAAGTGCAAAATTATGATAGTCTGTAAATTTCACATTAACAATGTTTTCTTGTAAACAATTGTTGGATTTACATGTATTGAGCATAGGCTGCATATGCAGCCTATGCTCAAAAAATGTAAATGCATCAATTGAAATTTACAGACGATTCTAAATTTGCGCTTACGAACATTTTAGTCGTAAGAAGTTTAGTGAAACGACCCCTTGCTTCGTTTATAGAATAGGCCCTGATCAGACTGCGCGGATGCTACTGCTATAAATAAACGGCGCTGGTAATACTGAATACATTACAATGATTACTTCCTTTGAGATTAAATTGCGTCATTTGCTTTGCTATTTATATTTATAGGTATGTAGCTTCTGGTCGGACAAATGCACGTATTGTCGCAAAATAACAGTAATTCTCATATGATCAAATGAACTTGCCACTACAATATTGACGTTAGAGCCTTAAACACATTATTTAATTTGTTATTATGCGAGGTCGTGTCCGACCTAGGAAAACCAGCTGTAATTCGATATTCTCTGCATAATTATGTTCTAACTATGCTATTTCAGCAAAGATAACAATAATTCTCAAATGAACATATGCACTTTCCGCCAAAATAGTTACATTAGCGTTAATAACATCGCGGAATTTGTTATGATAAAAGGTTGCGTCAGACCAAAGCTCGAAGCCTTGGTGTTCATATATAGTTATACCGATGAAAGCCGAAACACGCCGAATGCCTGTGGGACTAAGCTGGTGGCGTTCTATTCGTCACTAACAACGCCCCCTCTATCGGCCGGCGGCTCGTTTGTGCTCCAAGACGTTCGGGCAGATAAGACAGGGGAATTTAAATTGAATATACCCATGCTCATCTTTCTATACCGATTAAAACAGGGTATTGTTAGAAACGTTTCACGTGATATTAACTTTATCTTGACATGGCAGATAAATAACGCTTCGTTTTCGTTCTGGCTCACGCACAGTTTTCACAGAAATGCCGCTGATATTAAAGGTGGGTTCCCACACATCAGTAGCGGATTCCATCAAAATTGCAAAGTATACTTATCTAGCAAAGTATACTTTGCGGGAGAAATAATTTATTTTTCCCGAAATGCATTATTTCATATATAACTAACGACTGCATGTATTTGATGATTAAAAGTATGCAGTATTATTATACTGAATGTATTACATTATCACAGCCAAAATGGCTGTGATAATGTAATAAATTCAGTATAATAAAAAATAATAAATTTATCATTAAATTTAAAAGTACTCCCTCAAAGCATACTTTGCTAGATAAGTATACTTTGAAATGTTGGTGAAATAGGCTATATGATGTGATGTAGGGGTTATATATTTTTGGTTCAGAATATAGAGGATTTCATTAATTGAATATATACAAAGAGCGTTTAATTTTTATTACCGGGTACACATATTGCTACTATTTTGTATCATTTGTATGACGGAATCCAATAATCTCAGGGGAGATAACCGCATTAACAAAATTTGATATTTATTCAAAGGAAGTAGATATTTATTTTTGTCCAATGCAATACTGGTGTACAATAACTATACTTTATAAGATATTGACAGCAATCGCGTGTAAGTTGATACACATAGTTGGTTTAAATAATTAAAACACATCACACTGTCTTCACTTGCACATACACTGGTGATCACCACTACTACATGTAACAAGGTGTATGATCACGTGGTACTAACAACAACAAGATGTACTGAAACTTCCAGAATCCATCTGATTCAAAGGACGTATTATTTTATATTGTCCTTATTACGTAACGGATTTTGATGAAATATTGCGCATCAAACGCATCTTGTTAAGCTGCATTTGGTGGTCTCTATATTTTCGCCGAAACTTATGTCGTTTTTGCGAAGAATCGATTTCCGTATCTACCGACACGGAAATCGATTCTTCGCAAACACGACATAAGTCTGTGCCGAACTCCCTGGACCACCAAATGCAGCTCTTGAAGACGCGTTTGCTGCGCCATATTTCATCAAAATCCGTTGCATATTAAGGAAAATATCAAATAATACTTACTTTGGAGTGGACGACGTTATTGTTGTTGTAACCACGTGATCATGCACCTTGAAATATTAATGTATACTGTGTCAAAAACGAACACTGTTAATTTCCGAAACAATATATCTTTACATGATTTGAAGGCCCGGAACTTTAACCGAATTTCCATGTTGATGAAACGACAGTAAGAAGACCTGTAATTAAATGGAATCTTATTTGTAAAATACAGTAGTATTTAATATTATTGCTGCTTTCCAACATAGTTGTTTCGTATGTTTCGTACATGTGTGTGTATGATGGGAAATATGCACAATAAACTACATTGTTTTTTTTTTGTTTTTTTTCGAAAATTGTAATTTTTTATCGCCAATTGTTTTATTTTTATTGAAGTGGCGATTTTTTTTATTTTCCTCAGCGGAATCCCTGAGTGTGTAGTCTATGTTGCTCAGTAATTTATCAGCTGAGACAACTTAGAATGTGGCATACACTATATAGAAACTACAGGCTCACGAAATGGTAACATATAACAATTCGTGCCCTCGAATTAACAATTCGTTCATTCGCTCCCTCAATTTAACAATTCGTCCTCACGATATAACAATTAGTTCTCACGAATTAACAATTCGTTCCCTCAATTTAACAATACGTTCCCTCGAATAAACAATTCGTTTCCACGATATAATAATTCGTTCCGTCGAATTAACAATTCGTTCCCACGAAATGACAATTCGTTCCCTCAATTTAACCATTCGTTCCCACGATATAACATTTAGTTCTCACGAATTAACAATTCGTTCCCGTGGGAACGAATTGTTATTTCGTGGGAACGAATTGTTAAATTGAGGTAACGAATTAACAATTCGTGGGAACGAATTGTTAAATTGAGGTAACGATTTGTTATTTCGTGGGAACGAATTAATAAAAAAAAGTATTCTACGTCCCCTGTGGGGCTCCGTATGTTTGTATGCTCGTGTGGCACATACAAATTATTTTTATAAAATGAGGAAATATTATAGGAATGAATGGCCTTTTTGTAGAATTTATCGGGGTATAAACTTGGAAAAGTCGCGGGAATACTGGACGAAGGCCGGAAGGCCTCGTCCAGTATTCCCGCGACTTTTCCAAGTTTATACCCCCGATACATTCCACAAAAAGGCCATTCATTCCTTATAATTCCAGCATTTGAAATAAATTCATCAAGAAAATGTGTTTATTTTCCGTTTTCTTAAGAATTATTTTAACTGCGCCTCACGGTTACTGAAAGTAGTTCGGCATGGCGTTTACTGGGATATAAATTTTGGACGGAGACTTGCAACGAACCAATAAAATGTTAGGGAATTGAGTAAATAGTTTTGTGCTGGAATTATAATAAAATGTGTACTTTATGTCATAAAGATATTGTCTACAATGTGCTAGCAGCTATGCACATCGCTAAATCACTTAGACTGGTTTCTGAAGGTGTACGTGCCTATTTGAATCAACAGCATCCATAACATACTGTACATGTTACATGGGCCATTTTTGTTTCACAAAGTAGGCATAGTACATATAACGTGTCTTGTGAGGTGAACGAAAAATGATGACTACCAAGGTATGCAAGGGCCATCATAGATTTTGGGAATGATTGACGACTAACCCGTATATCTACATTGCTGTATTCTTTGTACTTCTGACGTTCCCATCATTTAAATTTAAGTATCTAGGCAACAGACAGGGTAACAAATAGAGAATATGTGTTGTTTGTTTTGTTTTCAGTGTAAGATCGAATTGCTTTTCATCGAGTGAACAATAAACGTTGTATTTTCTCGAGTGGTGCTGCCACTCGAGAAAATAAAACAGTTAAAGGTACATGCCCACTCAGTAGGCACAACATGTTGTTTATAGGAATTAAATAAGTGTATAATTGTGTCACTATTCCACCAGTTATAGAAATTACGACTGCCGGCAATACAGATATAATCATTTAGTAATATTTGTTTTGCTGATAGTGATGCGCGGTGGTATTAGGCTATGTTCATTTGCATTTCAGGCATGATATTTTTTAATTATTTATACTAATTAAATGCGTCACCTGAACAAAATAATATTTTCGACAGATTATAAAGTATGATCATTGCACAACAAACAATAAATACAGAGAATAACTAGTAATGTCCGTTAACATTTTAAGGAAACACGGTTATCGCCCCTGATATTAGTGTCGAAATTTACGTCTGATATAAAATGTATAATAATGCCAATCAGTAAGTGAGGTAATGGTGAATGAATGTTTATTTTGCCAGAAAATGTCTCAGATGATGTCCCTGATACGCAGAACATTTTGTGCCTACTGAGTGGGCATGTACCGTTAATGTTAACGAGAGGCCGTTATTGTCTGAGCTTGCAACGACTGTTCGGTGTATAACTATCATCGTTACTGTAAGCACCGGTAAGTACTGCACTCTGCGCCAACAAATGCACCTGCTTCCTGACGAAATGCCACTCACCAGTTAGAGATTTGAAATAAACGCATATTTATTGTAGTAACCGGTGCAATTTCCTGCTTGTTTCGACTTTCTGTAGTATTGCTATATGTATATAAACTACAGCAATGTCTAAAAAACATTTGTTCTGAGTTTAAGCATGGTGTTTTGGTTTGACCCACGTTTGGCTCACGTTTATACGGAGCCCCGCAGGGGACGTACGATTATTTTTTGTATTAATTCGTTCGCACGAAATAACAATTCGTTTCCACGAAATAACAATTCGTTCCCTCAATTGAACAATTCGTTCCCACGAATTAACAATTCGTTCCTCAATTTAACAATTCGTTCCCACGAAATAGCAATTCGTTCCCACGGGAACGAATTGTTAATTCATGGGAACGAATAGTTATAATGTGGGAACGAGTTGTTAATTCGAGGGAACGAATTGTTAAATTGAGGAAACGAATTGCAATTTCGTGGGAACGAATTGTTAATTTGAGGGAAACAAATTGCTACGTTTGCCAGAAAACTTGATGTTGTGGTTTCTGAGCATGTTCCTGTTTTGGCTTCAGCATGACTGTCGTCATGTGTACATTATAACAACCATGCGCATTTTTGTCAGATTTAATATGTTAATAGCCCAAATACACATGTCGAACAGAAATTAATTGCATAAAATTGCGTAAACTGGAGTTACATGTACATGTATATGAGATTTTCATAACATAGATATGATCATATATGTGGTTGTGCTTGGATAAATGGGGCTTATATGATTTACGACCAGTGTAGATTCGGATCAGCCTGTGCACCCAGGATCTGCAGTTTCCGTCATTCCATCAATGAAACAGCCGTCATGCTTCTATCAAGCAATACATATCGTTATCAGGATACCGGATTGTGACATTTGATCAGGAGCTACACCGGTCACAAATCCCATCAGCCCCATTTCTCCAGTCACAGCCATATACATGTACTATGGTTTATGCTTTAATATGACATTAAGTAATCGAATTGACTGATTGTATAAGAAAACTCAGCTCTACTGAGTTAAATTATATAATTCTTCATCGAGTTCATAAATGCCTGTCATATTAAAGCAACACAGCTACATGTATTAGATTATATTTATTGCAAAAGCACATTATTACGCATTGAAGCTATTCCGAGTACACTATATTTTTTTTATATATCACATATGGGTTGCACTACTGGGGCACGTTTCACTAAACTTCATACGACTAAAATGTTCGTAAGTGCAAATTCAGGATCGCCGGAAAATTTCAATTGATGGATTTATATATATTGAGCATAGGCTGCATATGCAGCCTATGCTCAATAAATGTAAATCAAATAATCGTTTTCGAAAACACATTGTTAATGTGAAATTTACAGACTATCATTATTTTGCGTTTACGAACTTTTTTAGTCGTAAGAAATTTAGTGAAACGGGCTGCTGTAGTGTTGTTACACGACCACGTTACATGTTTTCAGTATACGTATTGTATAATGAACGAATTTCTGACAAATTCGTCACTACAGATTACCAATGCCCAACATCGATGCATAGTTGATGTATTTTACCTACAGTCCGTTTTGTTTTGTACGGAGCCCCTCAGTAGACGTAGAATTATTTTTGTCAATTAATTGTTCCCTCAATTTAACAATTCGTTCCCGCGAATTAACAAATCGTTCCCTCAATTTAACAATTCGTTCCCACGAAATAACAATCTTTCCGTTATATCGTGGGAACCAATTGTTACATCGTGGGAACGAATTGTTAATTCAAGGGAACGAATGTTAAATTGAGGGAACGAATTGTTACGTCATGGGAACGAATTAATAAAAAAAATCCTTGTCCTCTGCGGGGCTCCGTAGTTTTGACACCGTTTTCGTTTTTACATTTAGACAACGATGTTTTCGTTCGTTCAAAAGTGTGACGTTGAACCAACGGACACATCATTATCGATCGGACAGTCTGATCAGGATCTGCGCTGTTCGCTATTCCATCAATGTTCACCATTTCATGCTTTTAACATGCAATACAGATCCTCACGCTGCTACATGAGTGTGCTACACTGATCACAAATCCCATAAGCCCCATTTCTCCAGTCGCAGTCACAAATGGTTAAACAATAGCTATCACATTTGGGTCATGGTTCATAGTTAGCTCCTTTGTCTTATCGCCGTTTTTTTTGCCGATATTGATTTCGAAAATCAGTCATACATAACGTCTGACGTTTACGCGAAATGCAGAGTTCGTGCGGAATTCTATTCCCCATGAGATGTACATATTATATCAACATCTGGGGGCAATTTCACTAAACTTCGTACGACTAAAATGTTCGTAAGTGCAAAATTATGATAGCCTGCAAATTTCAAATTAACAGTTTTCTTGTAAACAATTATTGGATTTACATTTATTGAGCATAGGCTGCATATGCAGCCTATGCTCAATAAATGTAAATCAATCAATTGAAATTTCCAGACGATCCTAAATTTGCACTTACGAAAATTTTAGTCGTATGGAGTTTAGTGAAACGGCCCCCTGACGTCATTTAGGGAATTCTGATTATCGAAATTAACATCGGCGAAATACGGCGATACGGCACTGCGGAGCGTACATGGCCCTAGCTGCACGTTATCCGCTTTATAGGCAATAGGTTACACTATATCGCTACAATGTACACCACGTTTAACGGTATAACTTTGCAGAATAACGTTTCCATTTCGCGCACTAACAGATAGCAATGATGTTCATGCTTCGCTATATTATTATTAAGAAAAAATTATACAATATCAGACAACACTATTAATGTATCATAAACTCACATAATAAAGTGTGTATTAGCAGCACTCATAGGTTATTCTAATAGGAAGTAAACATAGGAACGCTTCAAACGCAAATTTGAAAATACTACTCCGTCGTAGCGCTTATGTAGTGTCATGTAATGTACTTGTAATGTTCTGTCTGTTCCACGTTTTGCTACCGACGATTTGGCCATTAAACACATTAAATCCAAAAGCTATTTGAATGTAAGTACTTTTTCATCAATAATAAAAAAATCACCCTTCCCAAATGTTTGTATTTGATAAATTCCATCAAATATTGATTTTATTGCGAAAAAACTATTTTCCTATGGTAATTTAACATTATTTTTTGAAAATAATTTTTCATTTGTGGACCGATTTTCAAAATCTAACTTTTGTTTTCTTAGTTACAAACGTTCCAAGCTATCTAGCCAGGTTTCGGAGTCAATTTCCTTGTTTTTCTTTTCGTTTTTTGGACTCCTCCCCCACCACGTCCACCTCTTTTTCCCCCATGTGAAATTCCCATACGAAAATCTTTTTTTCACCATAAAAGCAATATTTCATGGAATTTCATCAAAGAAAACAATTTGTGTAGAGTGACTGTTGTGTTATTGGTGCATTCGTGCAACAGTACTTACATTTAAATATATTTAGATTTAATGTGTCTAGCCAAAGGTTCGTCGGCAGGAAACCGTTGAACAGACAGAAGTTAGAGTTTTGTACTCAGAACTGCATGTAACATGGCCCCAGATATACATCCAACCCACATTTCATAATTGCATTTTTATCAGATGGCGGCCGATACATTAATACGGCCAAACACAGCAAACATGATCTTACATGCCATGGATTACAGGTAATCAGCAAATATGTGGCGTTCTATGAAGAAATGGGGTTTGTCACATTTTCAACCAGTGTAGACACCAGGGACCAGTTTCACTAAACTTCATACGACTGAAACGTTCGTAAATGCAAATTGAGGATTGTCTGGAAATTTCAATTGATGGATTTACATTTATTGAGCATAGGCTGCATAGGCAGCCTATGATCAATAAATGTAAGTCCAATAATTGTTTACAAGAAAACATTGTTAATGTGAAATTTACAGACTATCATAATATTGCACTTACGAACATTTTAGTTGTACGAAGTTTAGTGAAATGGCCCGCAGACTGCGCTCAATGTTTGCATTGTTCGTCATTCAGTCAATGAGACACCCGTCATTCTCATACATTTAGCAAATATTGACCATCATATGAGATCAGGGGCCAGTTTCACTAAACTTCGTACGATAAACTAGCATTTACTACCTACAGTTACATGCAAGAGTCATTAAACATGAACAAATCCAGCAAAGGTTTCACAAAATTGGCGGTTAATGTGAACTTTGCTTGAGGTTTTATGTTAGCACTTACGATCCTCTTAGTCGTACGAAGTTTAGTGAAACGGACCCCAGGAACTAGACTATCCACAAACGCCATAAACCACATTTATCTAGTTCCAGACGCACTCGTATACATGTACATAACCACCTGCGTTAATCTTACCAATAAGTCATCCTTTCCGAACATCTATTGGCAGTCTCGAATCGCAATCAAAGCAGTTTGATTGACTGAGCCTGAGATGTAGCACAACTCAGGCTCAGTCAATCAAGCTGCTTGATTTTCAAGAACAACAGTCAAGCATTTTCAAAACGAAAATTCAAATATTGGCAAGATTAGCGCAGTCGGTGGTGTATATAATTATTGCAAATGTTCACAACTTCTCGCATAGAAACACGGGATTATCGAGAGCTGTGGTGCTCTTCAGTTCTCTACGGCTCTCAAAAGTTGTCCTTTTCTTCGGATCGTTTCGGGTGTCGACGACTTCCTGCGTCTCCAGCTCTTTGTGGTCGACAACTGTCGGTTTCTCCCAACCATCTGGTTGATGGTCGTCCAAGACAGCTAGGAGGTTAGAAAACACCAAATAGTGTTAATATATAATTTAACCTAATCCTCCTAATACATGTATATGTATGGCCCGTCTCTTTTGCTTTCTGGAACTGGCACCAGGCCAGGTTATTCTAATTTCAGGACTGAATATATAGATATTTCTATGTAAATATTCCGTTCTAATTTTGGGATTTTCTCCCTAATTCAGAAGGTTAAATGCGGGATTGAACCCGTTGGCCCGGCCTTAAATGACCTTTTCTGTTGATAGGCTGTTGAACACCAATAAAGGCTGTTAAACACCAATAAATCGAATAGTTTATACTGTAAATATATGTATTCGTATGAATGCTTTAGACACTATGTTTACATGACCTATAACCTGTCTGCACTGGGTCTGCCCGAAATTTTACTTATAACCTGGCCTGGTGCCAGTTCCAGAAAGCAAAAGAGACGGGCCATACATGTACATGTATTAGGAGGATTAGGTTAAATTTCAGTTCTAAAAATTATGACTGCCCGCTATACAGATATCATAATTTAGTAATGTTTATTTTACTGATAGTGTCGCGCGGTGGTATCAGGTTATTTTCATATGCAAATGAGGCATGGTATTTTTTAATTATTTATACTAATTAAATGCGTCACCTGAAAAAATAATATTTTAAACAGATTACAAAGTATAATCATTGCACTTCAAAAAATAAATACAGAGACTAAATAGTAATATCCGTGAACGTTTTAAGGAAACACGGTTATCGCCCCTGATATCAGTG
Organism: Conchocele bisecta; assembly: GCA_029237695.1. NCBI lineage: Eukaryota > Metazoa > Mollusca > Bivalvia > Lucinida > Thyasiridae > Conchocele > Conchocele bisecta. The sequence goes on along the minus strand of CM055267.1, from coordinate 103,667,472 downwards.
TGATAATTTACATCTGATATAAAATGTATAATAATGCCAATCAAAACGTGGTATAATGGTGAATTAATGTTTATTTGGCCAGAAATGTCTCAGATGATGTCACTATTATAAAGAACAGTTTGTGTCTACTGAGTGGGCATGTACCTTTAAATGCTACAAATATGTTAAAAACTGGTATCGAAAACACCGCAACATCATGTTTTCGATACCAGTTTTTAACATGGGACATGGGAGAATTGGGCAGTAATGGGTGAGAAGATTTGCAATCAAGCGGTGACTGTGTCCTCAAAAACATCTGGATTTCTTTTATACCGAACTACCTTTTAACCCGAATGTTCTGTCTGTAACGCAGGGCGACTTTATAAGTCGTCCTGCGTTACATTCAGGATATTCGAGTTACCTTTGCATATCCCATTGAAGCTTTACACAACCGCCTGCGTTAATCTTGTCACGTGTATCAACGTTTCTGAGCCTACAACGGCAATACCGACTCGCAATTAAGCAATTTGATTTATAGCATAACTCATTCATACTGCTTGATTTGAATAACACTATTCAAGTATTTTCCAATAAAGTAATAGACAAACGTTGGCAAGATTAGCTGAGGCGGTAATGGGCGCTATATAGCGTATCCATACCTGGGAACGACAGCCGCGGTGCCATCGGCGACATGTTGAGCTGGCTGCAGTGCAGCATGAGAAAGACAGTTCCCAGCACGGACATAATGCCCGCCGCGCCATACAGCGCCAGGCTGTAGGGCACGCCCACGTACGAATTGTAATAGCCGGAATTGTCAGGGTTCATGATGGTTCGCCAGTAGGCGACCTCTATGAAGCTGTCCGACAGGCCCTCTATGATGAAGGCGGCTGGAAATGCAGAAATGTGACTGTGACTGCAAAAATGGGGCTTATGGGTTTTGCGATCAGTGTAGATCCAGACCAGCCTGTCTGATCAGGATCTGCACTGTTAGACATGTCATCAATGAGACACCCGTCATGCTTCTAACAAGCCATATATATCGTTATCAGGCTACAGGAGCTTGCTATTTGATCAGGAGTTGCACTGGTCACAAATCCCATAAACCAAATTTCTCAAAAGTCACAGACACAAATATGATGTAGGGCTTTCACAGCATTCGACGAAGAAGAGTAAGAAGAAGAAGAACAAGAAGTAGAAGAGGAAGAAGAAGAAATAAATAAAGAAGAAGTATACACAAAATAAAATAATAAGAAGAAGATGATACAAAAAGAAAAGACGAAGAAGAAGAAAAAGCAGGAGATGATGAAGAAGATAAGGAAGACGAAAAAGAAATACATGTAATATGAAAATGAAGAAAAATATATTTTTCACACGAAGAAGAATTAGAAGATGAAGAAGAAGAGATGACGAGGAGGACACTATAGAAGAATAATAAAAAGGAATAAGACGATGAAGAACAGAAATAAGGAGAAGATGTGTATTTACTGTTTGTTTAATCAGCTGCATCGGAGTCACTAATGACATGCAATACAAACTATTGTAAATGTAGCTCAAACCAGCGTTTGTGACTTGTTGTGCACTTCAATACCTCACATCCAGGTTTGAGGAGCTCAACCCATGTTTTGGAGCTCATACCCGGGTTTGAAGAATTATTATGTATTTGGCTTGTCACATACAGTGGGGTCAGCGTGTAAGTGCACACACGAACGAACACGACAGGTTGGTTCCAGTGGGGTCAGCGTGTAAGTGCACACACGAACGAACACGACAGGTTGGTTCCAACCTGTCGTGTTCGTTCGTGTGTGCACTTACACGCTGACCCCACTGTATTGGTGCCATTGGCCTGTATGGTCGCCGGTTGGGTACTGGGGTGTTCGTAAGCGGGTGTGGTACATGATTGTTTTGTCAACGAATGCAAGTGTTGGTTGTTGTACTTTACCAGGGGCCCGTTTCACTAAACTTCTTACGACTAAAATGTTCGTAAGTGCAAAATTATGACAGTCTGTAAATTTCACATTAGCAATATTTTCTTGTAAACAAGTATTGGATTTACATTTATTGAGCATAGGCTGCATATGCAGCCTAGGCTCAATAAATGTAAATCCATCAATTGAAATTTCCAGACGATCCTAAATTTGCACTTACGAACGTCTTAGTCGTACGAAGTTTAGTGAAACGGGCCCCCGATATACATGTATCATTGTTAGATTTTTGTAAATCTCGATAATCATACTGATGCAATATTAACGAACAATCTGTATTTGCTTAAAATGTATAGTGTATGATCCGTCATGAGGATTAAAATAAAAAAGGAAGATCACTTATGTATATGTATCCTGATACATATACGTATATATATAGTTTATTCAACTACCATTTTGAAATACCGGATTTATTTCCCAAGACATCTGGAATTCCGATAAAGAAACGAGTGCGGAGCACTAGTTTCTTTGTCGGATTTAATTGTTTCCTCGGCGGAAATGACGTCAAAACGTGACGTCAATAACGTATAGGAGGAAATATTTCCTTCATGGAAATAAATCCTACCAGAATCATGGTACATCATGTAATATAAATGTACCTTTTGGTGAATGTATCTGTTTGATGAAATACATCCAACTTAACTTAGAACAGTATATACATGTAGCTATCTGACATTTAGAAAATAGTGTGCTCGGCCTGTTATCATATATACTTAGGACTACACTTCCCGCACATGAAAATGCCATTTTTTTGTCATGTGCCGATCTAGGACAACATGTACAGTATGTCTATTAAATCACAGTATTATGAACGGCTGATTGCTGCATGTAACGCCACAAATTATCTTCGTCGTCACAATGGTATAACTGTTTAATACGATCAGTACACTGAATAGAACAGTGAGACAGATGAAGCAATCGATTCGGAATACTTAACTGTCGAGGTTGAACGTCCTGCGTCTCCAATGCCCGTATAAAATGGTGACACTAATTACTAAATACATGTGTTAACATGAATTTGAGTGTTAATTTGTAATGTGTCCCTGGAGTTATACTTCCGGCACAGACGAGTAACTCAAACATATCTGGATGTGTAACTGTCGATTCGCAATGGTTGAACGTCCTGCGTCTCCAATACCCGTATAAAATGTTGACACTAATTAATAAATACATGTATTAACATGAATTTGAGTGTTAATTTGTTCCTTGAAGTTATACTTCCGGCACAGTCGAGTAACTCAAACATATCTGGATGTGTTAACCCTTTGAACCCGAAAGCCCGTTATACCGGTTTATGCAAACAGTGCAGATCCAGATGAGCCGGCTCGTAACGAGCCGTCTCATCAGGATCTGCACTTTTTGCAAGTAATTTTCATATTTCTTAGAACAAAAACACCCCCTTTTCATAAATGGACGAATCTGAAAATCATTTTGTGACCATTGGATTGGTCGGAAAATTAGCATATCACAGTCCATTCCAGTTCCTTAGGGTTGAAAGGGTTACAACTCATGTCTCACCACAAAGCTAGCTCTAAATGGTTAATGCTAGCTCTATTTATTGCGGACTAGTTTCATAATATCATATGAAATGGAAACGAGTTTGAGATTATGTTTATCACATGACTTCACCCTCCAAAGAGCAGCCAACGTGGATATAATTGAATACATTTCAGTGAGCAGACGCCATTGACCATTTTCGCATCTAGTTAAAATCTCCACAGAAAAAATTGTTTTAATCCATGCAAGAAAACAATTATATGTATGCCATCTAATAGGTCCATGTTCTTTGCAAACGCTTCATATTACCAAACGGGATCTCATTTTAAAGTTAATGGCGCTTCTAATGACGTTTCAAACATGATGACGTCAACGTCAAAACATGATTGCTTTATCGAACCATTACGGACGTCATTTGGAACGTCTCATTGTTATTCATTTGATACAACGTTGGCGCAAAATACGAAGACATAATTAGGGTGATATGGCCAGCCAATCAAATTCGCTCCACACGTGTGTCATATCACATTTATGAAATGGGTTACAGCACGGAATAACAATGTTTTCATGTGATAAATGGCTATACATATTGAGATACATGTTGGCGACGTTGAGATCAGTAAAGTTAAAATACGTTGACATTCTGGGTGTCTAATTAGATATTTTCTACAGCTGCCTTCGCAATACACGTGCCACTATAGCCCGTTCACTCCCGTTAATCTTCCGTTAATACAATAACAGAAACATAAAAATATCAGATTATTCAAGAAGTAGTAAACAACAATTTATGGACATGGGGTCCGTTTCATTAAACTTCTTACGACTAAAATGATCGTAAGCGCAAATTTAGGATCGTCTGGAAATTTAATTGGTGGATTTACATTTATTGAACATAGGCTGCATATGCATCCACCAGAGACCTAACCTACTATTATATTTATCCCGTCAAACAGCTTTAAAATGCAATAAAAATAACCCCAAGCCACCGCACATATTCATACGCAGTGATTATGTCGTATTGACAGGATATCAAACATGTTTCACGGCACCGTGTTTCACGGCACATACGCACTGTGTTGACGGGATAAATGACGATATCAACATTACTGGCTTGTTCAATTTTCACCGATATCGGTCCATACGTATCAGATTTTCTATCTTGTTGAACGCATCAATATAGGAAATGCGATATTTATGTACCTATATGGGTGAAAATAGAAACAATCCAGTGCTCCTAGCATCGTCGTATACATGTATCTTCAATTAAACCACTTTGCACAGTGCCATGATGAAAACACGCTTTTATTTGTTATATGGTTTTTCAAAAGATCCTGATGTGGTGCCCCTTTAAACCACCAGATCACTTTACATGTATGTACCCCATGGCTGCATCCTAGAAAAAGTGCATTCAATTTTGCCCGTTCAATCCTACGGACCATAAAGCCAACATTTGCAAACATTGTAGATCCAGAAGAGCCGGCTTGTAACAAGCCGTCTCATCAGGATCTACAGCGTTTGCAGGCATTTTTCAGATATTTTAAAAATAGCATTAATCTAATTAACGGAACAGTCCACAAATGAGTATCGACTTTTATCCCGTCAACACGGTGCCGTGAAACATTTTTGATATCCAGTCAATACTATTTTTGCATTTTACAGCAATTTGTATGTGTTGACAGGATAAATAGAATAGTAGGTTAGTGCCGTGAATGGGAAAAAATATCTGGCGCGGCACAGAAACGGGATGTGCTCGGCAGAGCCTCGCCCATCCCGTTTCCTGAGCCTTGCCAGATATTTGTTTCCCATTCACGGCACTAACCTACTATTCTCTATCTATTTTCCTTATTTCTGAACCAAAGTATATGTTGTGACCACTCATTTGAACCGTCTCGGCGAGACGGTTCAAATGAGTGGTCACCACATATACTTCTGATGAGAAATAAAGAAATTCTTGAGCCTTGCCGGATATTTTTTCCCTTCCACGGCACTAACCTACTATTCTCTATATCAATGGCAGATACACCAGCGACTGCGTTAATCTCGCCCAGATTATCAACGTTTCTGAACACGCTTCGGCAATGTCAACACGTAATCGAGCAGTTTGACTGGCTGTGCCTGAGCTGTGCTACAGCTCAGGCTCAGCCAATCAAGCTGCTCGACCTCAAGTACAATACTCAAGTATTGTGAAATAAAGAAAAACGACGGTATTGCCAAGATTGGCACAGGCGGTAGTGTATTTTGAGGCGAATACTTAAAATGTTGGAGTAACTGTTGTGTTATGGAAGTAAGAAACCTAGGAACGTTCATTGTTAAATCATTTAATAGGAGAGATGAAATAGTGGCACATCTATAATGTATGTCAACTTAAATGTTTATATACATTGATAGATATACGCAGGCGAATTTGTATCATGTGCGTATGTCTGATCAGTAGTGGACATTTTCTTTCATACTTTGGCAATTGACAACATTTCAACGTACCCTGTCTGTCATCTTGCTTGCATAGTCATGTTGCTTGTATGTTTGTTAATTACTATTGTGCTCAAGAGCCAGCATGGCTTAAGCAATAAACGATTATTCTATTCTATGATCACACCATCCTCCAAGGGAATTGAGCGAACCGTCTAATTATTTTAATGCGTTTTTTCGTTGCTATTCTAACTTCGGCACACTTGTTTGTGTGTGGCTGTGACTGGAGAAATGGGGCTAATATGACGTGTGACCGGCGTAACTCCCTATAATCAAATATCTCACTAATGTAGCCTGATAACGATCCATATCGCTTGTTGGAAGCCTGACCGGCGTTTCTTCGATGGAATGGCGAACGGTGCAGATCCTGATCAGACTGTGCGGATGCACCGGCTGGTCTGGATCTACACTGCTCGCAAAACCTATAAGCAACATTTATCCCGTCAACACAGTGCGTATGTGCCGTGAAACACGGTGCCGTGAAACATTTTTGATATCCTTTCAATACGACCTAATCACTGCGTATGAATATGTGCGGTGGCTGGGGTTCTTTTTATTGCATTTTAAAGCCATTTGTAGGTGTTGACGGGATACATAGAATAGTAGGTTAGTTCCGTGAATGAGAAAAATATCTGGCGCGGCACGGAAACGGGATGTGCTCGGCAGAGCCTCGCCCATCCCGTTTCGTCAGTAAGTCTTGCCAGATATTTCTTCCCATTCAAGGCACTAAGCTACTATTCTCTATTTCTCCAATCACAGCAACAGATCTACAACACGAACACTTCATGTGGGCGCTCGCAGCACATTTACAAAAAAAAGCATTGATGTAACTGATGATCGTATATTTTTTTTATATTCCTGCTGAGATTTAGAATTGAGTATTTTACAATCTCAGCTATTATCATATTTAAGTTCGAGATTATCTCCCCAGTGAACGCGGAGGTTGCTTAACGTTACTGGTTCTCAGTTTTATGGAGAAAATTATGAAATCGTCTAGCTGAACATGATTTAATTGTATTGTAAATTTGCATCGTACATGTATATCTAATCTCGGTTTATTAGCTGTTTTGGTGTGATCGATTGTTAATTTTATTTGATCGAATCCTACTTCTAGCGATCTTTACCTGTATTATATGTGATCCAAAGGAATTATTTCACAAGTAAATGTATTATGATTCGCAAACATAGAGAATAGTAGGTTAGTGCCGTGAATGGGAAAAAATATCTGGCATGGCTCAGGAAACGGGATGGGCGAGGCTCTGCCGAGCACATCCCGTTTCCGTGCCGCGCCAGATATTTTTCCCATTCACGGCACTAACCTACTATTCTATTTATTCCGTCAACACCTTCAAATGGCTGTAAAAGGCAAAAAATTGTATTGACTGGATATCATAAATGTTCCACGGCACCGTGTTTCACGGCACATACGCACTGTGTTGACGGGATAAATATAGTACAGCAATCGAGAAAATACGGTGCCAAATTATCTCCCTTATTAATCACGGTATATGATATAATATAATGACTATAATAGCAGCATATGAAATAATATCTTTGAATTTTATCAAATGAAATTGTCTGTATATAAGTGTACACGTATGTGAATAACCTGGATCAAACACTGGATCGCAAATGCAGTATGACCGTCTTTCTGATGTATTGATATACATTGTAATTCCATGTGTTACATGCATTCACAGATAAGATGGCAAACATTGTAGACCCTACACAGGCTGTGAGAATGCGAAGGTCATGGATCTACACAGGTCTCAAACACAAACAATGTAGACCAGCACAGGCTGCGCGAACGCGCAGACTGGGCTGGATCTACATTGGTCGCAAATACAAGCCCGTCTTTGTCATATATTGGTTATTCACAAAGACGGTGGCAAACCACAGGTTGAAGTAACATACATGTACCAAGACCTATAAATACATTAACTATACCCAAAAGTATCAATAAGTGAAAAACAAGTAAGTTAAACAAAATGTTAATCCTTGTTATAACACATAATTGTGTTCTAACAGGGAGTAAACCTTTTTTTCAACTGATTTTCCCCCACTTATTGATACTTTTAGGTATATTTAATGTATTTATAGACCTTGGTCAGTGACCCACACCTGTATGGCAAACAGTGTAGACTAGCCGAGGATCATCTACTTTGGTCGTAAATGCAAGACTCTCGTTGTTATTTATTAACCCATACCCCTTGTTGTACAGTGGAGCTCCTCTAAACCGGATACTTGGGGAAATATGGATGTTTAACTTACTGTCTGTTTCACGAAAGCTGCCAAATTTTACGGCTATATAAACAATTCAAAAACAAGTTTTCTTTTGATAATATTAAATTAAAGGAAAAATTAAGAATGAGCCTTCTTTTTATTTCGTGAAATTTGGTCAAATATTGATTTTATTGCGAAAGAACAATTTCCCCATGTTAAATCCCCATAAACATCTTCACTCCGTGAAGATGTCTATGGGGATTTAACATGGGGAATTTGTTTTGAATTTTAGAAATACTGGACCGATTTTTAAAATTTAACTTTTGTTTTCTTAGTTAGATCATATCCAAGCTATCTAGTCAGGTTTCAGAGTCAATTTTCAAATTTTGTCGTTTTTTGACTCCTCCCACACTTCCTTACCACTTGTTCCCCCATGTTAAATTCCCATAGAGAAATTAATTTTTCGTGTTTAATTTTTCGTAATAAAATAAATATTTGACCGAATTTCACGAAATGAAAAGAATTGCTCATTCTTAAATTTTCCTTTAATTTAATATTATCGAAAATAATATTGTTTTTGAGTCGTCTATATGGCCGTAAAATTTGGGCAGCTTTTGTGAAACAGACAGTAGATGTGTTTCGCTGTTTTGTATCTATGAATACCATGACTTTTCATGATTGCAAAACACTAGAATGTGTCATAAGGGGCTGACATGTCTGATTTACAGTGAAACATCTCCAAACCGGACACCCTGGGGACATCCCAGGGTGTCCGGTTTGGAGAGGTTCCACTGTATTATTGCCCCGATCAGTTTGTAACTATCGCCGGCAAACAATGGCAAACAGAGTAGACCAGCCCAGACTGCGCGACTGGGTTGGGTCTACCTGTACATTGGTCGCAAGTGCAATACGCCCGCATGTGTTACATTTAAACCAACCATACCACGTGTTAGTATTATTACACCGATTAGTTTGTAGCTATCGCGGCACCGAATACCATCATGCTGTTTAATTGTGCGAATAACGCCATTTTGAATAATGGATGCGATTCCGGTGCCAAAGGTCATTATAAAAAGCGAAAGGCCTTCTGGGAATTCATTCCCAATGACATCTAAGGCACCATCTGGAAACATTACCACGGGTATTCAATTATGTATGGGTAATTTTCTAATTTTCTTAATACGCTGTGTATGGTCTGTTTTTAATAATATTATTAGCATGTTCCTCAAGGTGCATGATCACGTGGTTACAACAACAACAACGTCGCCCACTCCAAAGTAAGTATTATTTGATAGTTTCCTTAATATGCAACGGATTTTGATGCAATATGGCGCAGCAAACGCGTCTTCATGAGCTGCATTTGGTGGTCTATGGAGTTTGGCACAGACGTATGTCGTTTGGGCGAAAATACAGAGACCAGCAAATGCAGCTTAACAAGACGCGTTTGATGCGCCATATTTCATCAAAATCCGTTACGTAATAAGGACACTATAAAAGAATACGTACTTTGAATCGGTACTTGTTGTTGTTGTTAGTACCACGTGATGATACACCTTGTTCCTGACAGGACAGAGTACCGGGTTCAGTGGTGTGCTAGATGTATCATGTGGTGTTGATTTCAGACAAGTATGACGTACCGTTTGACGTCATTTAATTCGAATTTCCCTACATTGACGTACAAATGACGCAGCGGGTGTGGCTGAAACAATAACACAGTCATGTAAATACCTCATGCGGGTATGTGGAATTGATAGAGTGTAATACAAAATGTTGATTGATTTGTTTTGGTTTTGCGTCCAGTCAATAGTAAGATACAGACGCGAATGCACCTATATGGGGGATCATTGCACAGTTTGAAAAAAGAAAATGCTATCAGCAATAAAAGACAATGTCTTGTTCCAGTGGCAGGCAGATTCACCTTTATCCCGTCAACACAGTGCGTATGTGCCGTGAAACACGGTGCCGTGAAACATTTTTGATATCCTGTCAATACGACCTAATCACTGCGTATGAATATGTACGGTGGCTGTGGTTATTTATTTTGCATTTTATAGCCATTTGTAGGTGTTGACGGGATAAATAGAATAGTAGGTTAGTGCCGTGAATGGGAAAAAAATATCTGGCGCGGCACGCTAACGGGATGTGCTCGGCAGAGCATCGCCCATCCCGTTTCCTGAGCCTTACCTGATATTTTTTCCTATTCGCTGCACTAACCTACTATTCTCTATTTATGGCTCCTTAATGATGATTGTGTCGTTTAGATACACATACATGTACCCTGCTATCTCCCTTAAATGAACATGCTAGAACATGATGTTCTATACTTACAACAAAAGGCGGCACTGATAGCTGCCATTGCGGTCCGCCGTGGATGTCTGACCAGATAGTTCCGCAGTGTACAGCCTTCAGCCACGGCGATCAGCACGGACACGATCAATGTGACGACGACAAAAACCTGTTTCTTCACCAATCGGTGATACGTGATATCTGTGAATAGAGGATACAATATCAATTGAGTACATTATAACCTCTTTGAAATTGACAATAAGAAAGTGTCACTGTGCTAATTAATTAGTTTTATTGTTATTTTCTTCCGTTGATGGTGTCTGTTGCATGACTGCAGAACATAGAAACATGGCGTGAAGTGCTTGATCTACAGTGGAACCTCTCTAATCCGGACACCCTGGGAACCTCACATGGTGTCCGAATTAGAGAGTTTCCACCGTGATTAAGATACCATGTTTAGTATGTGATGCTTAAGCATTTCGAGGCTTGCGAATGAATTAATAGCCATTTTCAGAGCGGAGCCTGACAATCGCCATAGCAACACAGATGTTTAGGCAGCGCTTTAGATTCAACCAGTAGCCGATTTCATCAAAATTGCAAAGTATACTTTTCTGGCAAAGTATACTTTGAGGGAGTAATCATTTATTTTCCCGGAAATGCATTATTTCATAGAACTAACCACTGCATATATTTGATGATTAAAAGTATGCAGAATCATTATACTGAATTTATTACATTATCATAATGTAATAAATTCAGTATAATAAAAATTAATAAATTTATCCTAAAATTTAAAATTTCTCCCTCAAAGTGTACTTTGATAGAAAAGTATACTTTGCAATGTTGGTGAAATAGGCTACAGATCGTGTATTCCTTCATATGAACTTGGCAATAAATTTAAAATTAACAGTTAACCATAAATAAGTGATAGCGAATATAACGGTTAACACAATGAACAACTAACACAACATGTAAAGTTAACACAACATATTTAAGTACATTTGTACATGCCAATAACCGGCAAAATAGTTGTATTGCATGACCCCTTCCCCACCTATCAACTTTCCTAGAATGCCTGTTTTCGCTCATACGAGCGACATTTACGGCGATATGAATTTGCTGTCTTTATGGAGTCCAGCTTGGTCGCCAATGTTGAGCTATTTTAAAGCTACTATGATTTTATAATAGTGTTTCTTGCTGTGTTGATGACTTGATCTGATCTTGTCACAAATCGAAACATGTATTGGAAATACCTCACAAGTGCTCAGTAAACTGGATAGAAGTCACTGTCCCATCAATATGATATGAATATTACAATATATTTTATATAATTTCAGGATATTTAAATCTAAGATGGCTGCCATGGGAGTAGTTAAAATTGAAAATAGCACTGGTGTTGTTGTTTGTGGTCAAATGATGATTATCACCAACACACGAATGAATATTCTACCTGTATTAGATGTGTATATATAATGAATATAGCATTTCAGGGCAGCCATTTTGAAATCCAAGATGGCGGCCAAAGGTATTGTTAAAAAAATGGAACCAACCCCAGTTTTGTTATTCGTGCTCTAAAGATGACAACAAAAATTGGTTACAAGAATGTAGCAAAATAAAATGCAAATCAACATAACCGTATACACTATATCGTGGTTCTCTCAATTATGACGATTGCACTGATCGTACGCAAGCGCGACTATTAATAACATTTACAATGTCTGCCAATATCAGTTTGCTTGCATGTTGGCAATCGATCTATAGTAAAGTATTCTCTTGAGTTTATATTCATTGCATCTTCAATATACAATGTAACCCTCTTGTAAATAACACCATACACTTTGTCTGTTTTCATTTCATCATCTTCTGTCTGTAGTGGTACAGTGTTCACCACTTATAACTGTATAATGTATAGTATAGTGCGTAAAATGATGATGTTGCTGTTTATTTAAAAACTATATCGGAGAACGAACTTTTAAACATCTAACTGTACTAGTTGAATGCCGGTTACTAGACGGCAAATGCGCTTATACGATACACGTAGCTCTAAGTGGAACTTGATGGCATTTAGTCAAGAAACCGGTGCGTGTTTTCTACGTAAAACATTTTAAGTCAGTGCGGAGTGCAGCACCAGTGAGAACAATATATATCAGTGTCTTCATTTTTTTTGGTATAAAATAAGAACCCTATTAAGATGAATCCACACATAAATGCAAGGATTCGTCTTAATGGGATTCTTACTAGGATTCATATCTGGAGTCAAGTGAACCGGTGTATTAAGAGTAGCTGGCATCAGATCAGAACCGAGCCTTTCCATTATTGAAAGTTTGTGTTCCCCCGGTCACGGTAAAGTCGGGAGGAATATAGTGGTTGGACCGTGTGTCAGTGATGTGTCCGTCCATCCGTGTGTCCGTAGGTCAGGTTAAAAACTTTGCAGGAGTTTCCGCTGTATCAAAAGTCATGCAGGGCATGATGTTATTAGCCGATCAAATCAGGGGTCAATATATGTCCACACTTTAGTAGTTACGGTATCTCAGGGAAAAGTGAGAGAAGTGTTGATTTCCTCCCCAACCAAATTCTCCCAGTTATATTTAGCTATCATTAATATCTGATCATAGCAATACTTACACCCATTTCCAAGTTAAGGACCATGACCTATTGGCTCATATATTGGCAATTTTCGACTTCCGTCAAGCATAAAGTTCAATGACCTTGAAATGGCCTTGAACTTGGTTTAAAAAATGGCACCCGGATTTTTTTGGAAACCTTATACATTCAAGTTTATAAAAACACCGGGTGCCATAAACTAACACGAGGTGCCGGAATCTTATATATATACCTACAATTGCCCCTGGACTAGAAGGCAAGCCGCCTAACTTTAGTTTACCGATCTCTTGTAGATAAAACGTTTATTTATAGCCAAATTGCAAACCGCCTAACTTTAGTTTACCGAACTCTGTAGTTAAAACGTTTATTTATAGCCAAATTGCAAACCGCCTAACTTTAGTTTACCGAACTATTGTAGTGAAAACGTTTATTTATAGCCAAATTGTGTTATTTCGCTATATTTAAAGTTTTCAACAGAGATAATGGCCAAAAATGAAAAATTATCCGGTTGATAGGAGAAAAGGGTGGTTACAAACTTTTTCACAAACCGATTGATAACCAATATATAGCCGATCTATAAATAGATCGGCTAATAATAAATGCACATGACGCTACAATCAAGTCAGGCGGGCACAATTAGAAATGTGAAATGAACACGTTACCTTCAGTCGCGAGAGCTATGTATCCCCGCTCCTGTATAATCTCCCTATCGTCTAAATACCATTCCAGACGAGACCGGGTCTCACACAGCTCCTGTAGGTATAAATACACGAAATGAGGATGTAAACTGGTGCCCATTGTGTATGCAAAAGTAGTTCGGTAAGAATTAGCCCCTGTGAATCTAGACTACAGCCAGTGATTGATTTTAGAATCAGATGAACGGTCCAATGGAAATGATTCTGAAATGCTTCCAAAGCATGTGTTTATTTAGAAAAATGGATGTTAAAAGATAACCGGTAGATGACAAATTTAGTTCAGCGTTGAACATGCAAGTGTGGTGAAGGCATTCTGCTCCATTTTCATTCACTGTGTATGCTATTTAAAGGTACTCGAAGATAATGGTCATATTATTTAAACAGTGTTGTAACAGGTGAGTGATCAGATTAAATTTAATTTGTTTTAGGAGTCAGTGAACCTATGTTGTAGTTACCTTAGATCCAATGCAGACTGTATCAGGTTGTATAAATGTGTGATCAACAACATATGTTGGTATGCGGATGTTTAACCCTTTGAACCCGAAAGCCCGCGGTTTATGCAAACAGTGCAGATCCAGATGAGCCGGCTCGGAACGAGCCGTCTCATCAGGATCCGCACTTTTTGAAAGTAATTTTCATATGTTTGAGAACCAAAAATACCCCCTTTTCATAAATGGACTAGTGCGAAAACCATTTTGTGACGGTTGGATTGGTTGCAAAATTGACATACAATTAGGGATGAAAGGGTTAAAGCATGAGAGCCACTAGCGACAATTAAGGCTAGCAATGCACATTCCTGTTACATCATATTATAAAACAATTTAGTGGTTTCTAACCTCCACGGTACCAGTCAACCGGAAACACCGCTGGGCGTAGAACAGTCCCGTGTACTCTTCGTGGTCCGTATCCCTGACCCTGACCATCCATCCGGGCATAAATATGGCCGCCAATTGTAGGACAACACTCACTATTATCGTCCCAACGACCAGTCGGCGCATCCATTTTTCGGTTAACTCCATAGCGGTGATTTGAAGGTGAAACAAGTGTTGCAGTATCCTGCGTTCAAAACGTCTGCTTGTATGATGTATGTTGTAAGCTGCAGTTGACAGTTACAATAATATACAGTGGTTTCGTACGGAGCCCCGCAGGGGACATGGATTTATTTTTATTAATTCGTTCCCACGAAATAACAATTTGTTCCTTCAATTTAACAATTCGTTCCTTCGATATAACCATTCGTACCCACGAAATAACAATTCGTTCCCTCGAATTAACAATTAATTCCCTCGAATTAACAATTCATTCCCACGAAATATTCGTTCCCTCGAATTAACAACTCGGTCCCACGATATAGCAATTCTGTCCCCACGAAATAACAATTGTAATATCGTGGGAACGAATTGTTATTTCGTGGGAACGAATTGTTATTTCGTGGGAACGAATTGCTAAATTGAGGGAACGAATAGTTAATTCATGGGAACGAATTGTTAATTCATGGGAACGAATTGTTAATTCATGGGAACGAATTGTTAAATTAAGGGAACGAATGGTTATGTCGTGGGAACGAATTGTTATTTCGTGGGAACGAATTGTCATTTCGTGGGAACGAATTAATAAAAAAGAATTCCACGTCCCCTGTGGGGCTCCGTAGGCGAGTTTTTAATCATGTATGGTATACATTAAAGCCTCGATAAAACACACACCCAAGGTCACCACGGTCACCGTCTTTGAACAGTTGATAGCTATCGCTTTAATTTATCTCTAATTATTGTGTATGGACCTGGGAGCCGTTTCACTAAACTTCGTAAGACTAAAATGTTCGTAAGTGCAAACATATGATATGCTGTAAATTTAAAATTAAGCATGTGTTCTTGTAAACAATTATTGGATTTACATGTATTGAGCATAGGCTGCATATGCAGCCTATGCTCAATAAATGTAAATCCATCAATTGAAATTTCCAGACGATCCTAAAGTTTCGCTTACGAACATTTTAGTCGTACGAAGTTTAGTGAAACGGGCCCCTGATCACGAAGCTTGCAAACTTGTTTTGTATGTTGACAGTTAAGAATACAGTGAAATCTCGATAAACCGGACACCCTGGGCGACCGCCCAGGGTGTCCGGTTTATCGATGTTTCACTGTACAATCCCATCTGAATATGACATTGGCTGTTGATCCGATATAAAACCTCAATCGGCACTCAATCCACTGTTTGATAATGTATGCATTATCAACGACGTTTCAATTATTAAATGACGAGTATTGTAAACCATTATCGGATGCGCTGGCTGATCATGGTATACACTGCTCGCAATTAACAGTTGCTATTATACATGTACTATATCATTAGGCAATGTCATTCATATAACCTTGCGCTGTTAAAGGCGTTCACTACATTAACGAAAACATAGATCACTGTGTTTTCCCGCGAAATGGCACATACGCACGCGATCCGTTCAAACTTTCAACTCCTCTTCCACGATTTATGAAAAATATTCCATGACATTACACTATAACACGAAACATTAAAAACGATGTATTTTCTACTGTTAGGTCTCGGTAATTAGGGTGTTATCGTAATGTCTCGCTACATGAAGTTACGCAATCTTATTTGCATAAATACAAATTTTAAAGCTTTCGTGTGAAAGTTGGTTTATCGACTTGGCAACTAGTGTAGACATACTTGCACAGGCATTCGGCGTGTTTCGGCTTTCATCGGTACATCTGTATATATATGAAACAGGCTTCCAACTTTGGTCGGACACGACCTCGTATCATAACAAATTCCGCGATTTTTTAACGCTAATTTGAATATTTTGGCAGAAAGTGCACATGTTCATTTGATAAATTATTGTTATCTTGCAAAAATAGCATAGTTAGAACATAAGTATGCAAAGAATATCGAATCACATCTGTTTTTCCTAGGTCGGACACAACCTCGTATCATAACAAATGGAATAATGTGTTTAAGGCTCTAACGTCAATATTGTAGTGGCAAGTTCATATGATCATATGAGAATTATCGTTATCCTGCAGAAATACATATAATGCATAGAAACTTGCAATTTTAAACATGTTATTTTGTTATGATACGAGGTCGTGTCCGACCAAAGTTAGAAGCCTTGTTCATATATAGAGTTATATCGATGAAAGCCGAAACAAGCCGAATGCCTGTGCATACATGTAGGTCCGCATGCGTTGTTTCTTCTGAGAAGTCTTCACTGTTTGGTTGTTAAATCCGTGAACATTAGCTAATGTCTGTTTCGACGTAAAATCCGCCGATGTGTTTTGCCCAATTAAGCTTCTTATTAAATCTTACATAAAAAAATGTAATGCATTGCGTTGGACACCAAGAAAACGCCTGTGATCTTGCGTTTCTTAATCATTTATCTCAGGTGATAATGTCTGTTCGTAATCGCATACATGTAACACACAACTATGGCTCAGAATGATCAAATGTTTGATTTACAGTGAAACCTCTTTAAGCCGGACACCCTGGGGACCTCCCAGGGTGTCCGCTTTAGAGAGATTCCACTATACTGCAAATGTTACCATCCTCATTTTTATTGTATGCGATTCTGTATTATTTATTTATATTTTATTTTGAAAAAGTATGTTTCTATGGAATTTTAACATGCATGCCAACAATAGACTTTTACAAATAATTTTAGTATCTGTCATTTTGCGGACCGATAGTCAAAGTTTAACTTTTGCTTTCTTCAGTAGATTATATCCGAGCTATGGAGTCAGATTGTGTTGTCAGTTTCCATTCCTTTTCGCTTTCCCGCCTGATAGCTCTCTAGTACTCTCCCCTATTTCTGAGCATGTTATTGTTCACATTGAAGTCAATAGTTGACGGAACTGTGAGAAATAAAACATAGTGGTACATGTACTTTGTATTACTTTGCAAACTGAACATTCATATTCTTTTTAAATGTAATATGTTTAATTGGTTAAATCCCACTGACGGTCAATGTACGTCGAACGTGCACGTGTACGTGGAACAGACAGTAATGCTTCTACGCAACCACTTTGGTCATTACAACTTGCTACATCAACTACGGTTACATGAATTTCACTACTGTCTGTTTCACGAAAGCTGCCCACATTTTACGGCTATTTCAACAATTCAAAAACAAGATTTCTTTTGATAATATTAAATTAAAGGAAAAATTAAGAATGAACCTTCTTTTTATTTCGTGAAATTTGGCCAAATATTCATTTTATTGCGAAAAAACAATTTCCCCATGTTAAATCCCCATAGACATCTTCACGGAGTTAGGTTTCTGAGTCAATTTCCATTTTTTTTTGTTTTTTGACTCCTCCCACACTTCTTTACCTCTTTTTCCCCCATGTTAAATTCCCATAGAGAAATCAATTTTTCGCAATAAAATCAATATTTGACCGAATTTCACGAACTAAAAAGAATGCTCATTCTTAAATTTTCCTTTAATTTAATATTATCGAAAATAATATTGTTTTTGAATTGTCTCTATAGCCGTAAAATTTGGGCAGCTTTCGTGAAACAGACTATAATTCTCGACACAAACGTTGGTAAGCTTCATTTTGGTATGATCACACTCAGTCTCATTTCACGAAAGCAAATAAACGAGTTTGTCACATCTTGCCGACAACAATGTTAATTTAAGAACAACACGTTGAATACACAGTTCACGCTACACTGAACTCTAATTGCCACATGATTATTAACCTACTGTCTGTTCCACGTCTTGCTGCCGACGAACTTTTCACTATTAATAGAGAATATTAGTATAGTGTCATGAACGTGAATAAATATCTGTCGAGGCTGAGAAATCAGGATGGGCGAGGCTTGCCGAGCACATCCTGATTTCGAGCCGAGTCAGATATTTATTCACGTTCATGACACTATAATAATATTCTATTTATCCCGTTAACCACATCAAAGTTGTTCAAATGTCTCATAAGTTTGTCTTCTGAAGCGACAAGATTATCGTGTTACGTCATTCACATAATGACGTAACGTCATACATAATGACGTATCTACTAGACGTGAACGAGAAAAAATACACGTACCTGCTTTTCACGTCTAGTAGCGACATAGTTGACGGGATAAAACATATTACATCTTATAAATATACATATTAAATCTAAAAAATATTTAAATGTAACAACTTTTTCATCAGTAACAAAATGGCACCCTCCCCAAAAAGTTTTTATATGATGAACTTCCATCAATATTGATTTTATTGCGAAAACCGATTTTCCTATGGGAATTTAACATGTGTTGAAGAATTAAAATAGAAAGGAAAGTATCTCCAAAGCCTTGCGATATAGATTGGAAATGATGTAAATATGAAAACAAAACTTAGATTTTGAAAATCGATCCACAAATAACAAAATATTTAAAAAAAATCTATTTTTAGTATTTATTTCGCAATAAAATCGATATTTGATGAAATTTCATCACGTAAATTGTTTGGGGAGGGTGACTTCTTTGTTATTGATGAACAAGTACTTACAATTAAATAGTTTTTTAGATTTAATGTGTTTAATACCCAAAATTCGTCGGCAGCAAAACGTGGAACAGACAGTAAGCTAAGTGGCAGCGACAACTTAACTGTTGGTGAGAATCTGCACCTGTTGGCGTTGAAAATAAATTGATTTGTCTGTTACTTTGAAATACGGTATTTATTTCCCCGATATGTTTATAAATCCGATAAGGCAAATAGTGAGTAGCGCGCTGCACACTCATGTGCGTGTGTGATTGGATACATGAGGCTTATAGGTTTTGCGACCAGTATAGATCCAGATCAGCCTGTGCATCCGCACAGCCTGATCATGATCTGCACTGTTCGTCATTCCATCGAAGAAACATCCGACATGCTTCTAACAAGGATTATCTGTCGTTATCAGGCTACAGGAGTGTGTTATTTGATCAGGAGCTACACTACTGTCTGTTCCACTTTTTTTCTGCCGACCAACTTTTGCCTATTACATGTACACATTAAATCTAAAAAATATTTAAAAGTAAGTACTTTTTCATCAATAACAAACAAGTCACCCTCCCCAAAAAAGATTTTCCTATGGGAATTTAACATGGGGAGTCAATTTCCAAAACTTTTCGTTTTTTGATCCTGAAGGATCAAGGATCAAAAAACGAAAATTTTTGGAAATTGACTCCGAAACCTCCGGGATAGCTTGAAAATGATGTAACTAAGAAAACAAAGGTTAGATTTTGAAAATCGGTCCACAATTAAAAAACATATTTTTAAAAAATCTATTTTTAGCCCATAGGAAAATCTTTTTTTCGCAATAAAATCAATATTTGGTGGAATGTCATCAAATCATTTTTGTTAGGGAGGGTTTCTTTTTTCTTATTGATAAAAAAGTACTTACTTTTGAATATTTTTTTGATTTAAGGTGTTTAATAGCCAAAAGTTCGTCGGCAGCAAAACGTGGAACAAACAGTAGACACACATCCCATAAACCCCGTTCCTCCAGTTACAGCCACGTATAACCGGTGATTGTTACTGCAGACATGGGGCTTATGATATTTGTGACCAGTACAGTAGCCGATTTCACCAACATTGCAAAGTATACTTTTCTAGCAAAGTATACTTTGAGGGAGTAATCATTTATTTTTCCTGAAATGCATTATTTCATATAGAACTAACGACTGCATATATTTGATGATTAAAAGTATGCAGAATTATTATACTGAATGTATTACATTATCACAGCCAAATTGGCTGTGATAATGTAATAAATTCAGTATAATAAAAATTAATAAATTTATCCTAAAATTGAAAATTTCTCCCTCAAAGTATACTTTGCAATGTTGGTGAAATAGGCTACAGGTCTTGGTCAAACATAATTATGAGTACATAGCTCTAATTACATGTCATTACACTGCATTACATAATAGTTATGACGGAGTAGTCTTTCAAAATGTGCGTTTGAAGCGTTCTTTGTTTCTTTCTACTTTATTGAAAGTGAATTTTGCTAATACATGTACACACTTTAATATGTAAGTTTATGGTAATAATGTTATGTCATATTGTAGAATCGTCTCTCGATCACAATATAGCGAAGAATGAATGTCAGCGCCCTGCAGTTTTTTTCTATATTTGAGTGCGCAAATTGTAAATGCTATTACGCATTTTTTACCGTTGACGTGGTGTAGCGATATAGTGCAACATGTTGCCTATAAAACGGAAAACGTGTAGCTATGTCAAACAACACACTCATGTAGCCTGTCGATGCTCTATGTCGCTTATTAGAAGCATGACGTGTGTTTCAATTATGGAATGGTGAACAGTGAAGATCCTGATCAGACTGTGCGGGCAAAAACCCATAAGCCCCATTTCGCAAGTCACAGCCACATTTCGAAATGATAGCATAATAAATTATACCCACAGAGTGCAATGAAAGTATAGTAGAGCGCCACATGTATACAGTCTACAGTTCAACGACTTTCACGCTAGCGTAGGAAAATAAAACGTACCTCGCAGTAAATGGGTCATGTGGGATTTGTGACCACTGTAGCTCCTGATAAAATAGAACACTCTTGTAGCCTGATAATAATCCAAATTTTTTGTTAGACGCATCACGGGTGATTCATTGATGGAATGGTTAACAGTGCAGTTCCTGAGCAGACTGTGCGGATGCACAAATGTCGTCGCTTAGGAACTGTTTCAAATAATATAGATGTACTTAGCCGACCACATATACCCATATTCGGGAGTATGTACCCTTTTTATAAAGAGAAATATATATAGTATGGAATTGTGGGCTTGAAATTCTTATCCAATCAAAATACCATTTTTCATGACGTACATGTTGCATGTCCTCTAAAAACCATGCACATGCGCGTTGAAACAAACACGCAGAGATTGTTTTCCTGAAGCTCCGTGTGCACATGCTCAGTGATATAAACGCGGTTAAACGTTCCCGATGAAAACGCTGCGCCGAGCGTTTTATCGGAAAATTTCACCGTTTTCGTATCACTAATCATGCGCAGTGAAGACAAAACGGGAAAACTCACAGAAACCACAAACATTGGTTTACTGGCTACGCAAACGTGAATCAAACGTGGACCAAGCGTGGACCAAACGTCAGTCAACCGTGGACCAAACCAAAACACGATGTGTAAACTCTGAACAAAAACTCGGAGGCTAGTGTAGGTAAATTCCATTACATATTAAAGATGTTGTTGCTGTCAGTAACATGGTTATGTCGTGTCAATGGTGGATGCACACGTCAGCTTGTAGGTTTCAGCAGCGTCAATTAAAATATTAGTTTGGAAGCTGTTTGTGAAATGCAACGTTAAGATGCGGGAGACCAGCGTAGCCCCAGATCAACATGTACATAAGCACCGCTTGATCAGTAGCCTATTTCACCAACATTGCAAAGTATACTTATCTAGCAAAGTATACTTTGAGGGAGACATTTTCAATTTAACTCTCTCGACGCCACGGGCATATTTGCTTTACGGCAACATTTGAAGAAAACTGCGCTCTTTTTGAAAGAAATTAACGTTTTTTAACTATTTTTCGTGCACAATTCACGTGACAGTTCTCAATCAAGATGCCAACCAGGAAACCAACCGCTAATCTGTCTGTCAGCGACGTTTTAGTTTTAATGTAATAAATTCAGTATAATAATTATGCATACTTTTAATCATCAAATATGTGCAGTGGTTAGTTCTATATGCAATAATGCATTTTGGGAAAAATAAATGATTACTCCCATAAAGTATACTTTGCTAGATAAGTATACTTTGCAATTTTGATGAAATCATCTATTGGTGCTAAGGCCTGTTAAAAACGGGCAACGGTTCAGATAAAAATAGGTAGGGAGAGTAGGCTTTCAGGCGCGGATCCAGGATATCTGTTAGGAGGGGGCGTAACTATTTTGCAATACTTGTCGAACGAGCTCTTGAGCTATACTCGTTCGATAATATAGTCAAGTTTGCAAAATAGTCGTCCGAGCAGAATCTACATAGCATTTCTTGCGTTCTGGCGCATTTTGGAGCAAAAATATTGACACTGTCGCAGTATGTTTAGACATAATCTTTGATTGAAAACGTTTAAATTTTGAAACAATAAGAAAACGACCGAAAAATGCATGGAATACATGGCACTTGTCATGAAACGTGCCTTGTAACTTGTCAAAAAGTTTTACTCGGCGAATGTTAGGGAGGGGTGGGGGGGGGGGCGCGCGCCGGGTCCGCCCCCACCCCCCCCCTGAATCCGCCCATGGCTTTTATTTGTTTAACACGAGTCGTTTGTCTTTTCCTACGTCAGTACAAGTCATACTGATTGTTGTTGTTGCTATAGTTGCAGGCACATGTGGCCCGTTTTACTGAACTTCGTACGACTAAAATGTTCATAAGTGCAAAATTATGATAGTCTGTAAATGTCACATTAACAATGTTTTCAACAATTATTGGATTTACATTTCTTGAGCATAGGCTGCATATGCTCAATAAATGTAAATATATCAATTGAAATTTACAGACGATCCTAGATTTGCACTTATAAACATTTTAGTCTTACGAAGTTTAGTGAAACGGGCCCATGTAAGACAAGCTTCTAAAGTACGCAGGGATTCCGCTGGGAAAAAAAATCAAAAAAAAGTCGCCAATTGCGAAAGTGGCGATCGCCAGCGGAATCCCTGAGTACGCCTTAAGCACATGAATGATTGAAAATGAGCATGTTGTTAACGGCCACACAAGTCTAGGGTCAGTGGTATATCCATAGGTAGGGTCGAGTTTCCCGGACCACACTTTTTAGGCCTACGTTTTAGAACGTATGTGTACACGATGAGCAAGTATCCGGTGTGATGGTGGTATTTATTTCTGAAATAAACACCTCCCGGGATATTTATTTATTGCTTAATTTGAGATAAGATCCTGTAATTCCAGTTCTACAACTGTAGCAGATTTCACAAACATTGCAAAGTATACTTTTCTGGCAAATATACTTTGAGGGAGCAATCATTTATCTTTCCTGAAATGCATTATTTCATATAGAACTAACGACTGCATATATTTTGATGATCAAAAGTATGCAGAATTATTATACTGAATTTATTACATTATCACAGCCAAAATGGCTGTGATAATGTAATAAGTTCAGTATAATAAAAATCAATAAATTTATCCTAAAATTCAAAATTTCTTCCTCAAAGTATACTTTGCTAGAAAAGTATACTTTGCAATGTTGGTGAAACGGGCTACTGTTCTACAACTGTAGCCGATTTCACCAAAATCGCTAAGTACACTTATCTTGCTACATGTAAGTGTACATTGAGGGAACACGTTTCAATTTATGCATAAATTAAATAATTTCTTATTTAATGGAATAAACTACTTTCTAACAAAACTAAAGTGATAAAGTAATAAATACAGTATAATAAGTCTGCACAATTTTAATCTGCAATACAAACAGACGTTATGAAATTATGCACAAATAAATAATTACTCCCGCAACGTGAACTTAGGTAGATAAGTGTACATGTACTTAGCAAATTGGTGAAATCGGCTACTGATCATCTCCGGAACATGATAATCGGTCTTAAAGCCATACATGTATTACGAGTACTGTGTAAATGCAGAAAGAAAACTTGAAAATGTATCAAGGTGTGATAAGCTCTGTGTAACCAGTAAACGCGATCAGCGAACATTTTCTGCTTCTTTGTTTTTTGTTGTTGTACAAAATGAAGCCATCCAATGAACAGAGGGCATATGTTGCTTCTTTATTTTGTTTTTATTGTAAAAAAGGAAGCCGAACTCCTGAAATGGACTACTTGTATATTTTCGCTATTCTTGATCTGTATTAATCAGTCAATCTGCGGTCACCTTATCATATACCTATAGAAAACGGAAATAGAAACAGCAGAGATATCGTAAATACCCACATGCATACGTTATCAGTTGCAATCAAATACACCTACCGCGAATATTTAGTATTAGCGCGTTTCTTGCATGCCAAGAATTTTTAAATATCAACCACTTCACTAAGTGGTTTACCATACTTCGATAACTCGATTAATACGCGCCAAACTTTGGTATTACCTCCCTTATATCATCGCCGTATTTCGTCGATATTGATTTCGAAATTCAGTCATAGTTTCCGCAAATGACATCGAAAGTTCACGCAAAATTTACAGCTCATGCGGAATTGTATTCCGCATGAGCTGTGAATTTTGTGCCAACTTTCAACGTCATTTACGGAAAATATAGCATATTTTTTAAATCAATAACGGCGAAACTCGGCGATCTAGTAACAGAGATAATAGCACAACCGGGGTCATATAATGTTTCTTGCCACGACAAAAAAGGGCCTTATTGAGCAATTACCAGTGTAGCTGCTCATCATCTCGCGAGCTCTTTCAGAGTTTTACGGACTTGAAGAATGTGTTAGACGTTCCAAAAATGATTCTCTCACTCAATTCTATAGAGCTATACCCTGATCAAACTCAACATACGTGTAGGGAGATATGGGACTACATTGTTCACATAATCAATGAACCCTATTGTGATTGACGGCCACACGTTGTCCGCTTGGCGAGATGTACCTTTGGGCCTTTGCAGCGATTGTAGATTCTGACCATCTTGTGGAGTCAAGCATTGTAGAACCGCCTAGTGTTCATCAACGCTCAGTGCCCACGTGTGAAAAGGAGCCGGCAATTCAGGTTCGAATGACTTAACCGTTTCACCCCTAAGTAACTGGAATGGATTTTGATACGTTACTTTTGCAACGAATCTACAGTCACAAAATGATTTTCAAACTAGTCCATTTATGAAAATGGGGTGCTTAAGTTCTCAAAAATGAGAAAATTACTTGCAAAACGTGCAGATCCTGATGAGACGGTTCGTCACGAGCCAGCTCATCTGTATCTACACGTTTCGCCAATAGCACTATACAGGCATGTGGTCTTGAACGTCATTTCTGGACGTATTTATACTAGTAACGTTGGTCTCCGAATATACTTTATAAACTCGTGAACACTAGGCGTTGCTTTCAAAGTTGCATTCCTGTCTAATCATTTCGCAGGGCAGACGTCACGATACTTCAATGACCCAATGAGGAACAATGTAGGTCTTCATCAGAATACGTGGTACGTTGGTCATAAACATTTGGCGAAAAAGTCCTTTTTTCTTTTCCCATAGACAATTTGGCCTGCTGAATGGCATACGTTATAGAGAATAGTAGGTTAGTGCCGTGAATGGGAAAACATATATGGCAAGGCTCAGGAAACGGGATGGGCGAGGCTCTACCGAGCACATCCCGTTTCCGTGCCGCGCCAGATATTTTTTCCCATTCACGGCACTAACCTACTATTCTATTTATCCCGTCAACACCTTCAAATGGCTGTAAAATGCAAAAATTGTATATTGACTGGATATCAAAAATGTTTCACGGCACCGTGTTTCACGGCACATACGCACTGTGTTGACGGGATAAATCACAGGAATATAATTATAGAACTGCGGGTAATGTACCTCACGCACATCTGCTATTTAGACGGGCGTCAATATACATTTTCTTAAATATTTTTGCGAATAATGGAGCAATTGTACTGTGATAAAGCGCATATTCCGGCTGAAATGTTATGCTTGTGATATCGCCTTTCGATAACAGTGTCCTTATAGCTACATGTATAGGCGTGTCCTTGTTGTTTTGGAAATACGTCAAACATTGATGAACATTTTCTCGAATTATATACAGCTTTGAAATGCATGTATATAGAGAATACCAGGCTTGTGTCTTTTGATATCAAGTTTATCAGATAAGGCTTGGAAACGCATAGGAATTCCGAGGCTAGCCGAGGAATTCATACTGTTTCCGAGCCTGATACATTGATATCAAAAGACACTAGCATGGTATTCTATTTATCAGGTAACGTATTTTGGCTACCGGCATAATGAGCAATTAGGATGTCGTTTTCGTTGACTTGTTTCCGTTGGTCTCCGAAACTTTGAACATTTCACAGACTTTATAAACTCGTGAATACTAGGCGTTGCTTTCAACGTTGAATTAATAAATTCGGTAACGCCATGTGCCGCCGTTCGCCAAATGAAACGTCAGTTTTCATTTTGTTTGTAACCCGGATATTCGTATCACTGGCAGGTCAGTGCCTGATGCAGCAATATGTTATCAGTCAGTACGTATTCGGCCAATACTAAACTCGTCACCTGGTAACCAGTAGCCTATTTCACCAACATTGCAAAGTATACTTATCTAGCAAAGTATACATGTACTTTGAGGGAGAAATTTTCAATTTTAGGATAAATGTATTAATTTTTATTATAATGAATTTATTACATTATCACAGACATTTTGGCTGTGATAATGTAATAAATTCCGTATAATAATTCTGCATACTTGTAATCATCAAATATATGCAGTCGTTAGTGACATAATGCATTTAAGGAAAGATAAATGATTACTCTCTCAAAGTATACAATTTTGATGAAATATGCTACAGGGGCCCGTTTACTAAACTAAAGTTCAAATTTAAGATCGTCTGTAAATTTCAATATATGGATTTACATTTATTGATCATAGGCTGCATATGTAGCCTATGCTCAATAAATGTAACTCCATCAATTGTTTACAAGAAAACATTGTTAATGTGAAATTTACAGACTATCATAATTTTACACTCACGAACATTTTAGTCGTACGAAGTTTAGTGAAACGGCCCCCAGGTATACAACGTCATCAGCAGATGATGTTCAAGTTTCAACAATGCGTATGCATTCATAGACATACATTGGAAAATGATGGTCGAAGAGCACCTGAAAGCAGACATTATAGCGAGTTACCCATACTGAATTCGTTTTATATATTTTGCACACGATTCTATGGACGCGTCCTGCTGCTGCCAAATATATATTAGTATCAAAGATTTTGGGCATACTAGCTTCAGATACTAGCTCCTAATTAGGAGATACTAGTTCATATAGTTACCTCCGTATTAGTGTAGCCTAATTAGGAAGAAATATCTCCTAAATAAGACTTTAAATAAATATTTCAGCATCTGGCACCAGGACACGTCCATACGATTCGTAGCGCAGCTGGACTAATTTCTAGATAATGTAATGTTGTTGTGATCGCCATCTGAGTCGCACCTTCTGGAACCTCTCTAAGACGAGCAACATAGTAGTTATGTAGCCTATTTCACCAACATTGCAAAGTATACTTATCTAGCAAAGTATACTTTGAGGGAGAAGTTTTCAATTGCAGGATACATGTATTACTTGTTATTATTTTGGCTGTGATAATGTAATAAATTCAGTTTAATAATTCTGCATACTTTTAATCATCGAATATATGCAGTCGTTAGTTCTGTATGAAATAATGCATTTTAGGAAAAACAAATGATTACTCCCTCAAAGTATACTTTGCTAGATAAGTATACTTTGCAATTTTGATGAAATCGGCAACTGCATTCATACCTTTATTGGCACGTAATTGATCGCATAGTGGAATTAGCCAAAATCTCAGAGTCCCTGGTTAACACCCGTGCCTAGACTACAAAACGGCGCCCCAAGGCGACCCTGCGTGGGTCCGACCTTCTAACCAACGAAATTGAGTGTATAGCACTAGTGAGCACGTTGCACACTGACTAACCATTCCCAACAGACGGCCTAATATATTCTAAGGATGACATTTAATGCTATTGCATCAGAATTAACAGATTGAACTGCCTCCCGCTGATGTTTGATTGTCTAAATATGATTATGCACCTATAAATACTTGATTTATAATCTGCGGAACAGGCCATATCGTTACAGTAACAGTGTTCCTACGTGCAATTAATGGGTATTGTAGATACAGACTGATTTATATCATACGAAGTAAAGGTCCATTTATTGTTCAATCACTGGCGATATTAAATAGACAATTGGCTGACAAAATGGGTCGTACTGCATTTGTAACAATTCTAGAGACATGCATGTATCTTCTTGCACATGCACGCAATCAGATCTGAATATCTGTTACTTTGCTCTCGTCAGCGTGGCTTCTTCAGTGACTGAATGTCGAGCAGCGCAGGCCCTGTAGCCGATTTCACGAACATTGCAAAGTATACTTTTCTAGCAAAGTCTACTTTGAGGGAGTTATCATTTATTTTTCCTGAAATGCATTATTTCATATAGAACTAACAAATGCATATCATGATTAAAAGTATGCAGAATTATTATACTGACTTTATTACATTATCACAGCCAAATTGGCTGTGATAATGTAATAAATTCAGTATAATAAAAATTAATAAATTTATCATAAAATTGAAAATTTCTCCCTCAAAGTATACTTTACTACTAAAGTAAACTTTGCAATGTTGATGAAATAGGATACTGGTCCTGATTGATCAAGTGTTGATAGGTTGATGAAATAGGCTACAGGTCTGATCATGGTCTATCATGGTCGCTAACGTCGCAAGGTACATTACATCAATCCACGGCCCAAATGGCACCATAATTTGATCGTAGCTTATCGTGGCAAGCTTTCACAGAGTAAAGATAGTACCATTAATAACCATTTACGTCACAATCTGAATAAAAACGGCTTTGTGTCATATCTGACCAGTGTATTTCCTGGTCAGCTTGATCTCTCACACAAACTAAACAATAGTCCACAATTGTTAATTGGAGGACAAAGATTTCCGCATAAATGTGTCGCTGACTGAAGAGCAAGTAATGTAAACCATAGTCTGTAGCCGATTTCATCAAAATTGCAAAGTATACTTTCCTAGCAAAGTATACTTTGAGGGAGCAATCATTGATTTTTCCGAAATGCATTATTTCATGCAGAACTAACGATTGCATATATTTGAGGATTAAAACTATGCAGAATTATTATACTGAATTTATTACATTATCACAGCCAAAATTGGCTGTGATAATGTAATAAATTCAGTATAATAAAAGTTAATAAATTTATTCTAAAATTGAAAATTTCTCCCTCAAAGTATACTTTGCTAGGAAAGTTTACTTTGCAACGTTGATGAAATAGGCCCCAGGTATGCGTCTGCACTGGCGGAAAATGCAATAGACCCGGTATTATACGATCGTGATTCAATCGCATTTGTCGATACTAAGTTGCCATTGACAACAACACAATAGGTGCAGTCTCTGATTATTCTGCATTTTGCATATAACTGCATATCACGCTAGATTTGCGAATATACGTTTATGAATGTGATCACGTGGTACTAACACCAACAACAAGTACTGAAACTTCCAGAATCCATCTGATTCAAAGTATACGCATTCTTTTATATCGTCCTTATTACGTAACGGATTTTGATGAAAGATGGCGCATCAAACGCGTCTTGTTAAGCTGCATATTGGTGGTCTCTGTATTTTCGCCCAAACTTATGTCTTTTTTGCGAAGAGTCGATTTCCGTGTCTACCGACACGGAAATCGATTCTTCGCAAAAACGACACAAGTCTATGCCGAACACACTGGACCACCTAATGCGGCTCATGAAGACGCGTTTGCGGTTGCTGCGCCATATTTCATAAATATCCGTTGCATATTAAGGAAAATATCAAATAATACTTACTTTGGAGTGGGCGATGTTGTTGTCGTTGTAACCACGTGATCATGCACATTGTGTATGGGGTTTGCATAGTTGCTGTGCATCGCATAACATTGTAAGCGGGGTTTCTAACGCGTAAGAAATCGGTGTATTAAACACAGTTTTGCCCATGTACCATGCATACAGTCCGGAGTTGGTCCTGTAGCCTATTTCACCAACATTGCAATGTATACCTATCTATGAAAGTATACTTAGAGGGAGTAATCATTTATTTTTCCTGAAATGCATTATTTCATATAAAACTAACAAATTCATATATTTGGTTATTAAAAGTATGCAGAATTATTATACTGAATTTATTACATTATCACAGCCAAAATGGCTGTGATAATGTAATAAATTCAGTGTAATAAAAATTAATAAATTTATCCTTAAATTGACAATTTCTCCCTCAAAGTATACTTTGCTAGAAAAGTATACTTTGCAATGTTTATGACATAGGCTACTGGTTCCACAAACGAACGAATTCCTATTGTCTACCAACGAAAACATAAGTTTCTTATTAAAAAAATTGAAAACGATGTCAAAACGATGCGTTGAAAGAACCGACTGGTCATTACATTAAAGTCGGGGTCTCATCTTGTTGGCATAAACTGTTCTTTACAAAAAATAAACAAGTGTATAGTGGTGTAACTATTCAACCAGTTTCAACAGTGCCCGCCATACGTAAATAATCGTTTAGTAATATTTATTTTGCCGATGGTGAATCGCGGTGGTATCAGACTATTTTGATATGCAAATGACCCAGGACATTTTTTAATCATTTATACCAATGCGTCACCTGAACATATATTTGTATCGATATATTATAAATTATGATCCTTGCACATCAACAATAAAAAGAGAGAATAAAGTAATGTCAGTTAACCTTTTAAGGAAAATATGTTATCGCCCCTTATATCAGTGTGGAATTTCACGTTTGATTTTAAAAAGTATAATGATGCCGAACCATTATCCACCTTCCCATCCATGTCCATTGACCTTTTTCCTGTTGAATTACTTAGGAATTTATTTTCTATTTCATCATGGTTAACAATTACATTCGAATCATTGCCTCAAGCCCTTGATCTATGTTCACAAAACTTGGACACACATTCCTTCTTGCATCACTCACCACAACACATGCATACAACATCCGCCAATCCATTTCCTTGACCTAATTGTTCCGCTTGAATTACTTAACGATGGTATGCACTTACATGTATGTCTTGATTGACCTTTACATTCGACTTATGTTCTCAAAAACCCATTGGTCCATGTTTTCATTCGCTGTTCGTGTGCTGTATTTTGTTGATCGTTTCGGTGCACAAATGAGACACGACATCTGCGTAAGTTCATGAAATACGTTTAAAAGATGTACAATAATTTCCGCAAATTGCGTCAAAAGTTGACCAACTGTTGAGAGTACATGCGGAATTATATCCCGCATGTACTCTCAAAATATTGTCAACTTTTGAATTAATTTATGATGTCTGCAGGTACAAAATCCCATGGCGTGTCTCAAATTGCAGACGAGCTTTGCATCGTTTTGCAGTGTTCTTGTTATTATGACATGCGTTGCTCAGTACAACACAAAACATGCAACACTACTCATACGGTGACATAATATTTATGTAAGTTCTAGTACGTACACATAAGTGTAATTAATCACAATAATATACAGTTGTTTCGTACGGAGACCCGCAGGGGACAAGGATTTTTGTTATTAATTCGTTCCCACAAAATAACAATTCGTTCCCGCAATTTAACAATTCGTTCCCTCGAATTAACAATTCGTTCCCACGATATAACAATTCGTTCCCTCGAATTAACAATTCGTTCCCACGATATAACAATTCGTTCCCTCGAATTAACAATTCGTTCCCACGAAATGAGAATTCGTTCCCTCAATTTAACAATTCGTTCCCTCGAATTAATAATTCCTTCCCATGATACAACAATTCGTTCCCACGAATTAACAACTGAGGGAACGAATTTTTATTTCGTGGGAACGAATTAAAAAAAAAAAAAAATTCTACGTCTCCTGCGGGGTTCCGTAGTTTGTTCTTTGCGTTGGTCTAAATTACTTAATTGTGGCTGTGACCGGAGAAATGGGGGCTTAGGTGCTTTGCGACCAGTGTAGATGCAGACCGGCATGTGCATCCGAACGGTCTGATCACGATCTGCACCGTTCGCCATTCCATCAATGAAACACGTTTCTTACAAGCAATATATAGAGAATAGTAGGTTAGTGCCGTGAATGGGAAAAAATATCTGGCAAGGCTCAGGAAACGGGATGGGCGAGGCTCTGCCGAGCACATCCCGTTTCCGTGCCGCGCCAGATATTTTTTTCCATTCACGGCACTAACCTACTATTCAATTTATCCCGTCAACACCTACAAATGGCTGTAAACTGCAAAAATAGTATTGACTGGATATCAAAAATATTTCACGGCACCGTGTTTCACGGCACATACGCACTGTGTTGACGGGATAAATCACGATCTGCACCGTTCGCCATTCCATCAATGAAACACGTTTCTTACAAGCAATATAGATCATTATCACGCTACAGATATGTTCTACATGTGCAAGCGTTTGATCAGGAACTGGTCACAAATCCGATATGCCCCATTTCTCCAGGCACAGTCACATTTGAGATATCAAATTCGCAGAACCATGTAAATGCTTGACGCTAATTCATAACAAAATCTTCGTGCCAACTTTTTCATCGTACGAAGTTTAGTAAAACGGGCCCCAGTCTTATAAATAGTTTACCGAACTTGGAAAATCACGAGTAACATCCCTTGGCACAATTTCGGGTGCATCCTTGACAATAGCATGGGCGGAATATGCCGGTTTGGTGGGATGTTGCTTAGCTAAATATTAAACGGAAATATTTCACAAAATGTCAGCCGATTATACTCCGGACTTTGTTCCACATGTAAGAGAAGTTTATTTAATAGGGGTTTCCCAAAGCAAATTTTATCCGAATATTTACGGTTATTACGGTATAATTCCAGCTCAAAAATATTTACACAATTCCCTAACATTTGATTGGCCCGTAGCAAGTCTCTGTTCAAAATGTATATACCGGTAAACTTCCACGCCAAACTTCTTTCCGTAACCGTGAGGCGCAGTTAAAATAATTCTTAAGAAAACGGAAAATAAACACATTTTCTTGATGGATTTATTTCAAATGCTGGAATTATAAGGAATGAATGGCATTTTTGTGGAATTTATCGGGGATATAAACTTGGCCTTCGTCCAGTATTCCCGCGACTTTTCTAAGTTTATACCCCGATAAATTCCACAAAAAGGCCATTAATTCATATAATATTTACGGTTATTACGGTATATATAAAAACTCAATGGTGGGGGCCAACTTAAACTAGAGCACTGAGCCTCCTGTATTTGCAGCCTGCATGTCAGTTGTCAATTTCATTATGCAAATGTGTTTTGTTTAGCGTAGCAATACATGCATTATAAAACTATTTTCTGTTCTACATGTACATGTACTTGCATTTTGCATTAATTAAACTTAGACAACCGGTTGGGAAAAGAAGCCTTATGAAACTTATAACCAGTGTAAATACAGACAAGAATGTGTGCATTGTATAAACCCACTTAGAGATTGACCAGACTGTTGTGTCGTTGATCTATCTTGTCTATACCTGTACACTACACAATTACGGTTCTAGGCTAGAAGCAGTGCAGTGCGTCATGTGTAATATGCCGTATTGTATTGTATTATACTTTATAAACAATGTTCAGTTAACGGAATGGCGACTAGCGTAGGCCATGATCAGACTGTTGCTGTGCTACTCTGGTCATAGCTGCACGTTTTCCACTTTGTAGGCAAACGGTTGCACTATATCGCTACACCACGCTCTAAAATATAGAAAAAACCTGCAGGGCGTTGACGTTAATATTTCGCTATGTTGTTATTGAGAGACAAGTCCACAATATGACACAAACATATTACCATAAACTTACCTAATGAAGTGTGTATTAGCACAATTCTCAGCTCACTCTCAACGAAGTAGAAAGTAAACAAAGAACGCTTCAAACGCACATTTTGAAAGACTACTCCGTCATAACGCTTACACGTATGTAATGCAGTGTAATGAAATGTAATTAAAGTTATGTACTCAGAACTACGCTGGACAAAAACGTCGCAAGATCCATTTCATCAGACAGCGGTCCACATATTAAATTTAAAAAACACTTCACCGTCAGTTTACACATTTTACATTGAAACCATGTTTTCTAACGATGTTGGCGATCGTGGAGATTGATGTGTTGTTGACATCGACTTAAAATGCAAGCTTGTTCTATACAACGTGTGAATAAGAAAGCGCACGGTTGTCATGTAGGACCGCGTATTCTAAATAATATACATGTACAGTGTTCACTCCGCGCTGGTGTAAAATGTTTCACGTCGAACAATGCACGGGTTCTCTGCCGAGATACCACTCGTCTCCGCTCAAAGTTATCGCATAAACGTATTTTCGTCTAGTAACCGGCGCAAATGTCTTGCGCCGGTTACTAGACGAAAATACGTTTATGCAACATCTTTTGTATGTGGCTGAATTGGAATTCGTTCGGAATCCGGTGCCTGATTCGACGTGAAACATTGTACGACGGCGTGGAGTGCAGCATCTGTGCATATATATACAATGCTGTAAATGCACAATGACGACAATGTGCCATTTCAAGTCAATACAATACAGTCGAACCTCTCCGAACGGTCACCTTTCTACAACAACACCCTCTCTATAACAGCCGCCATTTTATATCCCAAATGGATGATGTCCTCTATATCTAACCCTTAGACTGATGAGCACGAACATTGTCGTCTGCTGTTGCCTTTGCCTTCTTTCTCAATAAAAACATGTTTTGACAGCATTTTAGAATCATTTCCATTGGAAATTATTCTAAAATGTTGCCAAATCATGTTTATAATGATAATTATCGAAGAAAATTAGCAAACAGCGGACGACAAAATTTAATTCAGCATTAACCTCCCGACAACAGCCACCTCTCTACAACAGCCAGTTTTCCGTCTTCCCATGAGTGGCTGTTGTAGAGAGGTTGCACTGTACAATAATACAAAATCAGGTCAAAGTCATCGGACGAAATCAATTACAATTACAGAGTTCGCCCATTATATCACCCGACTTTACTGTGGAAATATTTATACCAATAAAAGGTCAATATGACATATTTACATGCACGGTACAGTAGTATTGTAAACCTGTCGCCAACGATTACATAGATTATATATACGAGTGTATAGACGATTGCATAAAATTGTCTCTCGGTGTTTTAACACAGTGTGTTCAAATTCATAATACACTAGTTCGTGTCACAAACATGCACATGAAACAACTATAGAAAACAGTACATGTATACTATGCATTAAAATGTTTGCTAATTTAATAAGGCTATGCCGAGTTTCTTATGATCATGATAGATGATGAAATATAATGAAACAACCATATTAAATCATCACACATGTTAGATCATATTTGTGGCTAGAGAAATGGGGCTTATGAAATTAGTGACCAGTGTAGCTCCTGATCAAATATCACACTCGTATAGCCTGATAACTATCGATATTGCTTGCTAGAAGCACGACGGGTGTTCATTGATGGAACGGCGAACAGTGCAGATCCTGATCAGACTGTGCGGATGCACAGGCTGATCTGGATCTGCACTGGTCGGAAAACCCATAATACCTATTTCTACAGTCACGGACACATTTATTGCACCAGGGCGTGTGCATCACCAGACGCTGACGATGCAATGATCAACCACGTGACGTGCTGTCTATAATGGTCTTATTTGCTTACGCATTTGCGTACAAATGTAATACTCAACACAAATTTATGCAAGAAAAACGTGAACTACGCCACGGCCTGTGTAAATCTTGCCAATATATCAACGTTTCCGAACATCTATTGGCAATACCAACAACAAGCAGTTTGATTGGCTGTGCCTGAGCTGTAGCACGTTTCCGAACATCTATTGGCAATATCAACTCGCAATCAAGCAGTTTGATTGGCTGCGCCTGAGCTCAGGCGCAGCCAATCAAGCTGCTGAATTTTAAGCACAGTATTCAAGTGTTTGGAGATAAAAGACAAGACAAATACTAGCAGTATTACTGCCCTCCCAAGTCAAACTGCAGTATCTGCACTGTGATGCTATGCTGACCCTGTGCAATCATCCCCAGGGACCCTGTGCAATCATCCCCCTGGGGATGATTGCACAGGGTCAGCATAGCATCATAGTGCAGATACTGCAGTTTAACAGATACTGCAGTTTCACTTGGGATGATGGCACAGGGTCAGCATAGCATCACAGTGCAGATACTGCAGTTTAACAGATACTGCAGTTTGACTTGGGAGGGCAGATTAGTGCTGGCGGTGGTGATTACTGTTGTTGGGTATTATATGCCAATCGTATTACTCGCATTGGCCTGGTGGAATACAATCTGTTTTGAGAATTGATTTGCTATATTTATATATGTAGGTCAAATATTATATTTATAATATTAGGCAACAGTTGGTGCCATTATTTTCTTTTAAATCATTATTTTCTTAAATGATATCGCAGAACATACTGGTTGTAAAGCACAGTAGACACTTTTCCAGTGATGTTTTAAAAGTTATGTATGGTGGGTTGTTAGGAAAATTTCGTCTTTTCACGCAGCGTAGGGACGAAAATAAATCATGACACTTTAATGTCGTTCCTTTGCTTCTATACTACGTTAATGTTCGTCTCTACCGAAGGAACGTCATACAATTAGCTCAGCTCATTTCACCAAAATTGTTAAGCATACTTACATGTATCTAGCTAAGTATACTTTGAGGGAGTAATCATTTATTTTTCCCGAAATGCATTATTTCATATAGAACTGACGACTGCATATATTTGATGATTAAATGTATGCATAAGTATTATACTGAATGTATTATATTATCACAGCCAAAATGACTGTGATAATGTAATAAATTCAGTATAATAATAATTAAGAAATGTATCCTTAAATTGAAAATTTCTCCCTCAAAGGGTACTTAGCAGGATAAGTATACTTTGTAATTTTGGTGAAATCGGCTACAGGTTACCTTTCCATGCGGCATAGCAAATAAAGACACGAGTGTAAATAGTATTAACGTTCGTGTCAACGCGGCGTGGAACCGAATAGACATGGCTCTAACTATCCACCATAGTTGTAGTAAGTATTTCAAAACTGAGATTGATCTCAATTGAGACCAGTGTAGAACCAGATCAGCCTGCGCATACGCGCAGTCTGATCAGGGTCTGCACGGCACTGTTCGTCATATACACAACCGGCATGTCTATATCATTGCCAAACTGCATGATGGAATGAGCAGATCACGAGTCAGACTGGCTACAGCAACCACAAGCCCCATTTCTCCAGAGGCTGCCACATTCATTTATGCTAACTAGTGGTTTTAATGATTTATCCATTCACCATCAGAGTGTATGGTTGGTTTCACGGAATGTCTATTAATTATAACCCCACGAGAATCCCGACTGTGTCACGTTCATTTAACGCTTAGCATACTTGTAGTACAGTTGAGCCTCTATAAACAAAAGATCCCCAGGGTGTCCGATTTAGAGAAGTTCCAATGTACACTAGTGTACAATGTACATGCATTTTACTCTGCAACAACATTCATAAGCTTTTCAGTAATTAATTGTGATATCCACGAGCATTCCGACTTCATCATGTGTGGGCATGTTAATTTCGCGCCTGACCCACATTGTACTAGAATAGTGGAGATTATCTAACCCGACACCCTGGGATGTCCCCATGGTGTCCGGTTTAGAGAGGTTTAGAGACGTTTCACTGTATGATATACTGTACATGCATTGTACACAGCAAACAATTGTTAGAGCTATTAACTTATTAAGTATGGCCACCCGCGAGAAGTCCGACTTTATCACGTTAATTTAACGTTTAGTCTACTTGTTGTACAGTGGATCCTCTCGAAACCGGCCACCCTGGGGATGTCCCCAGGGTGTCCGGTTTAGAGAGGATTCACTGTGTGCTATACTGTACATGCATTATACATGTCTTCTGCAAACACTTTTAGAAGATATTCAGTTATTAAGTAT
The DNA here is from genome assembly GCA_029237695.1 of Conchocele bisecta. Classification (NCBI taxonomy): domain Eukaryota; kingdom Metazoa; phylum Mollusca; class Bivalvia; order Lucinida; family Thyasiridae; genus Conchocele; species Conchocele bisecta. Next base: position 103,629,009 of record CM055267.1, on the reverse strand, counting down.
GGCCCACGAGAATTCCGACGTTATCATGTTATTTTAACGTTTGACCATCTGTTAGTACAGTGGATACTCTTTCTAACTGGACACCCTGGTATGTCCCAGTCTGTCAGGTTTAGAGAGACTCTATTGTAGGCTATACTGTACATGCATTGTCTACTGCAAACAATTGTTATACCGCGAGAATTCAGCCGTCATGATGTTAATTTAATGTTTGACCTAGTTTAATACAGTTGAGCCTCTCGAAACCGGACACCCTGTCCCCAGGGTGTCCGGTTTAGAGAGATTCCACTGTACACTAGTACTGTGCTGTATATGCATTGTACACTGCGATCAATTGCATGATATATTCAGTGATTAATTATGACACCCTCGAGATTTCCCACTGTATAGCAACTTAGAGCTTGACATACATTGCAGTACAGTGGAGTGTCTTGAAGGTTTAACTAAGCTAAATCACCATATATTCATTCGCGGTGTAGTCAAAATTAGTACATGTACGTTAAACAAATAAGCCAGATTTGTTATGCCATAGTCACTCTTTGCAGTCAATTAATGCACTAATCTACTTCACAGGCATATTAATGTATCGTTTACATCAGGTTTAAGCATATGCTTTGGGATTATTTTGTAAGTCGGATCATGTTGTGTGTGGCAATTTCAATTCCAGCCGCTGACATTTTGCGCCACCACCAGGGTAGTCATAGGAGATTGAATTGACCTTTCTGAACAATAATTAAACCTATATTTTAATTAGTGAATATTCAGAGCCGAATGGGTGCAGGTTATGGGGAAATAGGTCCGACAACATCCATACGAACAATAAAAGTAGCAGAGAATAGCGAAATGTGCGGTCATTGGTTAGTTTATATAGGACAAAGCAATGGTTGTGGTGGTCCTTGAAACTGGATGTACCCATAGTGTCTAGTTTAGAGATATCATATAGGTAAAAACATATCAAATAGTTTTACTATATAGTTTAACCGAATCCCATCCAATAAGGCCAGTCTCTCATACTTTCACTATTCGTATGGATGCTGCGGGACCTACTTGCACATGACCTGCAGTCAGTCTGTACTGGTTCTGCATGAATTAAACAATAGGTTCACTTACTCCTAAGAAAGAAAAATCCAACCTCGTCATATCCCCCAATATTGTTTACATTTTCTGGCCACGGAAACTCTCTTTACATCACGTGACCAACAGGTTCAGCGTTTTCTTTTAAATGCTACAAATATGATGAAAACTGGTGTTAAAAGCACCCCAAAAAGTTCTTCAAGTGAGACTGGGTAGTAATAGATCAAGATTTGCAAGCTATGTGACCTCAAAACACCCGCATTATTGTTTTATACCGGACTACTTCTGCCCCTGGCCGATGTCGCGCAATTTGGTATTCTCTAACCTACAGTAAATGTACTTAAGGCATTTGGACTTTGTAAAAGCGTTTAGTTTATGATCTATTAATCATTAGTTATGACACACACGAAAATTCAGACTTTAAATATGGACCCCTCTAAACCGGACAACATGGGAGGTCCCCGCGTGTCATATTTAGAGATGTACCGGTGTGCATGTAATTGATGCATTTGGACAGTAAACACGTTTACAAGTATGAGCTATTCAATCACTAATTCAGCCGCACACGATAATTCCAACTTTATCGTATTAAAGGTGCATGCCCACTCCGTAGACCCAATTGTCAGGTTGTAATACAGGGAGACATATATAGAGAATAGTAGGTTAGTGCCGTGAATGGGAAAACATATCTGGCAAGGCTTAGGAAACGGGATGGGCGAGGCTCTGCCGAGCACATCCCGTTTCCGTGCCGCGCCAGATATTTTTCCCATTCACGGCACTAACCTACTATTCTATTTATCCCGTCAACACCTACAAATGGCTTTAAAATGCAAAAACAATAACCCCAGTCACCGCACATATTCATACGCAGTGATTCGGTCGTATTGACAGGATATCAAAAATGTTTCACGGCACCGTGTTTCACGGCACATACGCACTGTGTTGACGGGATAATTTTGTATATTATGTAGATATGACATTTTCTGGCAAGATAAACATTCATTCACCATTGCACCACGTATTGATTGACATTATTATACATTTTATAGCATTAAATTTAGACACTGATATCAGGGGTGATAACCGTGTGTCCTTAAAATGTTAACGGACAAACGGACATTACTATTTATGCTCTGTATTTAATTTATGATGTGCAATGAACATACATTATAATCTGTCGAAAATATAATTGTGTTCAGTTGACGCATTTAATTAGTACACATACTTACACAATATCATGCCTCATTTGCATATGAAAATAGCTTGATACATGTACCACCGCGAGTCACTATCAGTAAAATAAATATTACTATTAAAATGATTATATCTGTATAGCGGGCACTGGTAATTTTAGAACTAGTGGAATAGTGACAACATGTATATATAAGTATACACTTATTTAATTCCTATACGGAATAGCTAGTGCATACTGTGTGGGCATGTACCTTTAATTTGGCGCCTAACTGACATTGCAAATCCAGTGGAGTGTCTTGAAACTGGAGATCGTCAGAGTGCCCGGTGTAAAATTGTTCCACTGTACAAACCGGCATTTGGACATACACGTACGTAATTACTAATTATGACACCCACGAGAATTCCGCCATTATCAACTTAATTTAGTTCTTGACCTACATTGGAGTACCGTGTAGTCTCTCTAAAAGGATGGTCTCAGGCGGTCAGATTTACGGATGTTTCCAATATACATGTACATCTATAACCTAATCTCTCTAAACCGGACACTCTGGGGACCCCATTGTGTTTAATTTAGATGAGTTTTCATCTCATTGTCGTGCCTGTTCATGATTTAAAATGATAAAAAGTGTTCATTGAGTGCGTAATTACAGTTGCACCTCTCTAAATCGAACACCCTGGGGACCTCCCAAGGTATCCAGTTTAGAGAGATTCCACTTTACGTGTAATTCAGGCATTTGTACTTCGCAAACACGACTATCAACTGTTTACTCATTAATTATGGCACACACGAGCATTCATTTATTAGTGCATTAGATTAAAGCTTGACTCGCACTGCATCATACAGTGAGGTCATCGTGTACATTAAGTGCACACACGAACGAACACGACAGGTTGGTTCGCTACCCACCCAAAGTGTATGTTGTTACCACTCAGTTGAACCGTCTCGCCGAGACGGTTGAACTGAGTGGTAACAACATACACTTTTGATGCGAAATGAGAAAAAAATGCAGAAAAATATTTACATTTTTTTTATACATGAAATACAGTGGGGTCAGCGTGTAAGTGCACACACGAACGAACACGACAGGTTGGTTCCAACCTGTCGTGTTCGTTCGTGTGTGCACTTACACGCTGCGCTGACCCCACTGTACACAGTGGAACATATCCAAACCGGACACAATGGGAAGCCCCAGGGTGTCCTGTTAAGAAATGATCCACTGTAATCCGGCCATATAAGCTCTCCGAATACATTTATCAGGTAAGTCATTGGCTTTATACGTACTAAATAATACATAGTGTCGCATCAGGCATTGACTCGATACGAACATCCATATGACAAGGAATTCAAAACTGACGTTTCATTGGCCGAACAAAAGTCACATCGTTACCGAATGACGCCAGTGTAATGACGCAACGTACGCAAGCCCGTGTTCTTCTAAGCACAACCACGTCATGTGTGTTCATTCCGAAGTATAAAACGTTGCCTGATACATAGAATACTATACATACTAGTGTATTTTGATATCAAGTTTATCAGTCAATGCTAGGAAACGCGTAGGAATTCCTCGCTCGGATACTTCATATGAGCCTTCGGATATGTTCACTGTTCTTCAGCTGGTAATTCAAGTTCTAGTGAACATTATATACATTTTGATGTGCATGTATCCTCACAAAATATCGGGTACTGTACATGTACTACTCACCCTCTCCGTCTATACATATATTCATCTGTCTGTCCGAGATTTACATTAAAGCTTTCAGCACATACTGTCTCTGTTACCATTTGCATATATGTATGTGTCATCATCCACGTATTCATTCTATTGCTCATCATCAATGTGGCCCCTGTGTTCAAGGTCAAATGATGTATCAGACATTACTGCTGCGGCATTGTCGATGGTCAGTCCAGATGTAAAACTACTTTAAGATGTGTTTCTATGGTCGAACTTCGTCACAAAATGTTAGCTGGAGGTGAAAGAGATTAGTGTCATGTTACAACGTATGCAAGCACGCATTCCTTTCAAGGAAAGCAACACGATGGATATGCGTGCGTATTCCATAGCACAACGCTTTCCCTAATACATAGAATACATGTACGTTGAACATATATTTGTATAACACATTCATCAGGCTCGGCTACATGTATGTTATAACTTTCTCGGCTAGCATTGGAATGCCTGCAGGTTTCCTACATGTAGCTCAGTCGGAACAACGTGATATAAAGAGACGCCAATCTGGGGCCCGTTTCACTAAACCCCGCACGACTAAAATGTTCGTATGAGCAAATTTAGGATCGTCTGGTAATTTCAATTGATGAATTTACATTTATTGAGCATATGCTGCATATTCAGCCTATGCTCAATAAATGTAAATCCAATAATTGTTTACAAGAAAACATTGTTATGTGACATTTACAGATTCATAATTTTGCACTTACGAACGTTTTAGTCGTACGAAATTTGGTAAAACGGTCCCCTGGTGCAATTCGTTATTTGTTGCTATCCTTAGCTACCAGAGCAGTGTTCTCGGACTTTAACAAACATACTGAATATTCGTACATTTGTATTTAGTGTCTCTTTTCGTTGCATTCAGAGATTGATTTGTTTTACTGGTTTGATTCTGTGTCCGGCTTCTAAACACAACTGTCCGTGTGAATTCTGGCATGGTTCATCATTCCCACTATTTCTTGCTTTCTTTCGTTGATAAATCCCGCCTTCTATAGGCAGCAGTTGCGGCCAGTAGTTACGGTTGTCACGATTATGTACAAATGTCACATTCGGTATATAAAGGGCTTCTAGCTAGCTGAAAGCTATAACGATAAGCCGCGAAACGACAGTAGTTGGGCCCGAAAACATATTATATGTACATCATACTTTGCATAGCCCAATATCGATCATTCCCTGCTTGATATGTTTTGCCCTGACCAAATGTGAAATATCATCATCATATAAGATAACACTGTTACGGCTGAGTCTCCATATATCGATAGGAGAATGAACTAGCTAGGTTAAATCAACCGCCTCATTGCCTCCTTCATTTAATGCACATATTTCAAATGTATGGCAGATATTAATAAATTCGGAAACAAACGGGCCAACGGTCATTGGCCTGCCATTTTTGGGCTGAAATGCCCGGGTTTGGAAGGTCCTGGGGCCAATTCCTACCCTTACATATAAGATAATAAAATAAAAAAGCTGACATCTTAATTTTGTCCGCCATTTACTTGGATTGGTGTTACCTATACGATTATGTCACCTTTGGCTTCCGATAGAAAATAAATATATCCTGAAGGGAAAATCACGGTGGATCTTTCAATTGACGTGTGACCCAATATGGCTTATTATTTGACACCAACACACAAGTTTCACCTCACAGATAATGCGTTGCGTCATAAATTAAATCATTTATTTACAATGTACTTCTCACAATACATACATACGCACCGAATGCGTGAAGAACAGGGGGCCGTTTCACTAAACTTCGTAAGACTAACATGTTCGTAAGTGCAAAATGATGATAGTCTGTAAATGTCACATTAACAATGTGTTCTTGTAAACAAGTATTGGATTTACATTTATTGAGCATAGGCTGCATATGCAGCCTATGCTCAATAAATGTAAATCCATCAATTGAAATTTACAGACTATTCTAAATATGCACTTACGAACATTTTAGTCGTACGAAGTTTAGTGAAACACTTGGAATATGTTGTACTTTGTTTGTGCAACTGGCTAGAATCAGGACTCAAGTTTAAACATTAGAATGCTGGAAAATGATTTTTGTCGTCTGAATGTTATTCTATAGTTTGTATTTTCTGTAAATAAAACATGCTCTGGCAGCACTTTAGAATCATTTCCATTTGGAAATGATTATAAAGTGCTGCCAAAGCATGTTCCTGATAACATAAAACAATAATCAGCAGACGCGAACAGTCAATTCACCATTACATTTGGAAAATAGTTCAACTAATCGGGCTTCCGGCTCAGAAAAAAGCAGCTTGCAACGTTTGCGACCAGCATAACCCCAGATCAACGTTTGTCATTCAGTCATTCAGTAACTCGGGCATACTTACTGATTTCAGAAAAAAGAAGAATTAAACACTAATGCATCTTTGGCTGCGAGTGGCAACAACCGTGAAAATGGAAAACTCTCGAAAAACTCTAGAACATTGTGTGTAGATTCACATTTTCAAAGGATCAGAACACAATATTTACCTACATGTGTGTTTGTTCATTTTCCATTTGTTCTGAGAGACTCTTTGAACCCTAAAGCCTTAAAACCCTAAAGCCCGCTATAGCGGTTTATGCAAACAGTGCAGATCCAGATGAGCCGGCTCGTAACGAGCCGTCTCATCAGGATCCGCACTTTTTGAAAGTAATTTTCATATTTTGAGAGAATAACAACCCCTTTTCATAATTATTTTGTGATGATTGGATTGGCTGCAAAATTAACATATCAAAATCCATTCCAATTACTTAGGGGTGAAAGGGTTAAAGCGTTCCACAATGTCGTTGGTTTGACGTTACGTCGCTGAAATACGCGTCAGCATTGATATTTAAACATTTGTTAGAATCTGGAACAAATATGAAATACTGGATTTAAAATAATATAATTCCAGCACAAAAATATTTACACAATTCCCTGACATTTGATTGGCCCGTAGCAAGTCTATGTCCAAAATTTATATCCTAGTAAACTCCCACGCCGAACTACTTTCCGCAACCGTGAGGCGCAGTTAAAATAATTCTTAAGAAAACGGAAGATAAACACATTTTCTTGATGAATTTATTTCAAATGCTGGAATTATAAGGAATGAATGGCCTTTTTGTGGAATTTATCGGGGATATAAACTTGGAAAAGTCGCGGGAATACTGGACGAGGCCTTAAAAAATTACAATTTTCGAAAAAAAAAAAAATAAAAAAAATAAAGAAAATTGTAATTTTGTATCGCTTAGTCTAGTATTCCCGCGACTTTTCCAAGTTTATACCCCGATAAATTCCACAAAAATGGCATTCATTCCTATATTTAATCACTTTGAAATTGATTTTGATTGGAATTATGAGGATTAGACATTTTAGAGAATAAGTCCAACACTATTTGGCTGAAGGCCGTCCGGTCTTCATCCACTGTAATGTATCATAGTTAGGTCTTAAAGGTGCATGCCCACTCAGTAGGCAGATATTGTTATTTATATCAGAGACATCATCCGAGACATTTTCTCTGGCAATATAAACATTCATTAACCATTGTCCCACGTATTGATTGGCATTATTATACAGTTTATATCAGACGTAAATGTCCACACTGATATCAGAGGCGATAACCGTGTTTCCTTAAAATGATAACGAACATTACTATTTATTATCTGTAATTATTTTTTGATGTGCAATGATCATACTTTATAATCTGTCGACAATTGTTTTCAGGTGACGCATTTATTAGTATAAATAATTAATGCATGTATCATGCCTCATTTGCATATGAAAATTACCTGATACCAACGCGCGTCGCTATCAGTAAACTAAATATTACTAAATATTATAACTGTATAGCGGGCACTCAAAACTTTTAGAGCTGGTGAAATAGTGACACAAACATACACTTATATAATTCCTATAAAGAACAGTATGTGCCTACTGAGTGGGCATGTACCTTTAATGTATATACGGTACATTGTTCATGTATATACACCGAAACATTATCAAATCAATGGCATTCATTCGTGTATGTACGGAGCTCCGCAGGGGAAATGGATTTTTTTTATTAATTCGTTCCCACGAAATAACAAGTCGTTCCCTCAATATAACAATTCGTTCCCTCGAATTAACAAATCGTCCCCACGAAATGACAATTCGTTGCCTCAATTTAACAATTCGTTCCCTCGAATTAACAATTCGTTCCCATGATATAACAATTCGTTCCCGTGGGAACGAATTGTTATTTCGCGGGAAATAATTGTTATATTGAGGAACGAAATGTTAATTCGTGGGAACGAATTGTTAATTCGTGGGAACGAATTGTTAAACTAAGGGAACGAATTGTTATTTCGTGGGAATGCATTGTTATTTCGTGGGAACGAATTGTTATTTCGTGGGAACGAATTAATACAACAAATAAGTATACGTCTCCGTATGAATGCCCTGTGCATGTAATTTCTAAAGTACGTTTTGTCACCCCATGCCCATGTGGCGCCGCAAGTTCACTTCCTGGTAATCCAGTGTCCTCAGACAGTCTCAAGTTAATGACATCGTCATAGACTGTGAATGAATAAATGGGGCTTATGGGATTTGCGACGAGTGTAGATCCAGATCAGCCTGTGCATCCGCACAGTCTGATCAATATCTGCACTGGTCGTCATTCCATCAATGAAACAACCGCCCAGCTATTACACGTAACAAGCAATATCGAGTATTATCAGGCCACATGAGTGTGTTATTTGACCAGTATAGATGGACAACAACGTCTGAATGTTCGAAGATCGCCGCGAGACTGGCGAGTCCAAGTTTAGGGGAAGATACCATACAATGACACGCGTGGCGAGTTCGGGCCTCCCATCTGACAGAAATGTTTTTTTTATATAATGTTCATTAAATGTATGTTCTTATTCTGTTTTAATTAGTTTATGTTTTTTTGCAGGTAAAACGTCAATAAATAACGGTTTTCTTTTCTATCCGCAACCCTCATTTTCGAAACCGTCCAATATTACACCTCATCGAGTGTTGTCCATCTATAGCTACTGTGCAACAGTGTTCACACATCATATAATCCCCATTTGTCAAGTCACATCGCCAGCCACAGATAATATAATTGCTATATTATGTGTCCACGTCTGGCCACTGTGACATATGACATTTGGTGCACGTCTATTTTCTGTTCTGCTTAGAGAATATTCACTTTTCAGCAATTGGATCCTTTCCGTGCTATATATAACAGGGCCTGTAGAACAGCCAGTTCACCTCAGTCAACCATGCATATCGTTGGACCATCTTTTGCAAACGCTGTAGATCGAGATGAGACGGCTCGTTACGAGCCGTCTCATCAGAATCTGCAGTGTTTGTCATTAGTTCTTATATTTTCAAGCAGCAATCCTCATTGGACCATCTTTTGCAAACGCTGTAGATCCAGATGAGACGGCACGAAAAACTCATCAGGATCTGCAGTGTTTGTCATTAGTTTTAAGATTTTCAAGCAGCAGTCCATTTCAGATTACTGGAATAGTCCAAAATCAGCACAGAACAGAGCATATACATGTATACAGTGTATATTTAGGGTGTATATTTAAGGGTGAATAAATTAAATATCTCCGGAGCAATGGTACATATACATGTGCTACATAAATGTTCTACATGGTGTCGAGGGTAAACTGCATTGTACAAAAAGAGCAAGAAACAATAGATAAGTATTCTACTCTTTGTGTCTAACACTGTTGTACAACCGATTTCACCAAAATTGCTAAGCATACTTATCTAGCTACATGTAAGTATACTTTGAGGGAGTAATCATTTATGTTTCCCGAAATGCATTATTGCATATAGAACTAACGACTGCATATTATATTTGATGATTAAACGTATGCAGACATATTATACTGAATTTATTACATTATCACAGCCAAAATGGCTGTGATAATGTAATAAATTCAGTATAATAATCTTCCTCAAAGTGTATAATTTTGGTGAAATCGGCTACAGAACCTTCAATACCTTTCTTATCTGACACAGGGCAACCCACAATGCATGTGCCTATTAAATTATACCTATAACGACCTCTCTCTAAGCCTGACGCCCTGGGGACTGCCAGGGTGTCCGGTTTAGAGTGGTTACACCGTATAATAGTCATCTCTTATAAGACGGCACGGTTATAAACATGTTATGAACCTCTTTAAGAGGGTCACCAGGGTGAGGTCCCAGGGTGTATGGAGATTACACTGTAATGCACAGATATGCACATACTTATGTGCAGTTGTGTGTGTTTTGCAATTGTGAACATATATGTACACGATCATCATTGAAACTAATCTACAATCCATCTACATAATATGACAACGACCTACATGCATAATGGACTGGTTATTGTAAGTGAGATACGTATTTGCGTGTTTTGGAATCATAAATATTTACATTATCATCATAAATATTGTATATTTATTTATGGCCGCATGATACCAACAAACTAATATGAGATCTGATGAACTTTTTACGGAGCCACGCAGCACAGGAGACGTGTAATTCTTTTTTGTATTAATTCGTTCCCACGAAATAACAATTCGTTCACTCAATTGAACAATTCGTTCCCACGAATTCACAATTCGTTCCCACGAATTTAACAATTCGTTCCCTCGATTTAACAATTCGTACTTACGAACTAACAATTCGTGGGAACGAATTAACAATTCGTTCCCTCAATTTAACAATTCGTTCCCACGAAATAACAATTCGGTCCCACGTGGGAACGAATTGTTATATCGTGAGAACGAATTCTTAATTCGAGGGAACGAATTGTTATATGGTGGGAACGAATTCTTAATTCGAGGGAACGAATTGTTAAATTGAGAGAACGAATTCCTATTTCGTGGGAACGAATTAATAAAACAAATCCATGTCCCCTGTGGGGCTCCGTAGCTTTTGACCATGGCTATGTTTTAACCGACAACATCCTACCAAGCGGTACAGACATTTTCTGTGTGTCCAGTGTATATACATTTGTGGGTCTGACTGGATTAATGGGGCTAATTGGTTTTGCGACAAGTGTAGATCCAGATCAGCTTGCACATCCGCAGAGGCTGATCAGGATCTGCACTGTTCGTCACTCCATCAATGAACATCGGCCATGATTATACTAGATAGTTAAAGGTTCTACTTCTGAAGTGTGCTATTTGATCAGGATCTGCACTGTTCGCCATACCATCAATGAACACCCGCCATGATTCTAACTGGATAGTTAAAAGGTTATACGTCTGAAGTGTGCTATTTGATTAGAACCTACACTGGTCACAAATCCCACAAGCTCCATTTGTCCACGCACAGCCGTATTTTACTCTATTTATCCATTTGTCCGTGCTTTGCAATCTCGATTAGACATCTTCTTCACTGATATGTAACCAATCATAATGATAAGTATCAATGAAAATACGTTGTCATCAGTATTAATTAACTGAACCTATTCTTCACTACATTTGTAAATAGAGGATATTACATGAGTGATGATTTAATATGATATTTATTACACGAGTTTACTGATTTCATAATAAACGAGGATATGCCTCGTTTCTTATGAAATCAGTCAACGAGTTTAATGCATACCATATTAAATCAACACAACGGTTAGATTATTTATTGCATAAGCAAATCACCATGTACATTGAAGCTGCACTCATCACCAACCGTGTTTTGTGTAACACGCTAATTTACATATTTACACTGTGTCAATCAATACACAGGTGTTGGAACAGATGGTCAGTATGTTGGTGTCATGTGGGCATTTTGGTGGGTTTTGGGTAGATTTGTGTGGATGTCGTTGTTTTTTTGAGTAATTTACATAGTTTTGTGCAACTACTAATACTCACTAATTACATACGACAGAAATCGTCAATTATCTACACGTTCACCGTTCCGAACATTCGGAGCCCCTTTATTCTGTCAAAATACCCAGTAAATTACGGTACTTATACATGTACTAACTCGTAGGAGGTGAGGTAAATTGTATGTTGGTGACAATGCACCCAAACCAACAGATATACAGAAATAACCCATTACACACCGACATATGAACCTTTCTGCAAGAACCTGTGTGTTAATACACTGCAAGCGCCAACTTTATGCCATACAGTTTCATACTGAATTTCGCTAAGCACCCTGGATTCAGCTGTTCTAACAATGATCGAACTGCAAGCCTAATGATTGTTTATGTCTTTTGAAAATGCGCTCTCATCGCTTCTGCACACGCTTTCTCATGGGACCTTGTGTTATTACGGCACTTTAGTCGAACTGTGACGAACAAAATGGAATTGTAATAGAATCAACGCATACGAAACCTCTCTAGTGGTTGTCCGGGACCAATATCCAAACGGTGATCGTGTATAATCGCGTCCTGTGTTAGTTTAGCGATGGCGAAGGCGTCATGTTGGAGTTTTTGTCATAATTCCATGCGGACAAAGCAGCGTATTCATTGATCAGTTTCCGAGATCGCGAGCTTGTGTGCATAGCAATGCACCTACGCTGGTGTTGTATCGTTGGTTCCCCGTTTCCCCGCTGCTGCGTGATTATGGTCTATCTGTGGCAAATATTGGAAGGATCAATCGCATGTGCAGATTGGCTCTCACACATTCAACGTTCTCGTTACTGGCGTGGGATGGTGCCGAGTTGTTTCGGACAGTGACAACACAATTCCGACGGAGCGACTGACGTGCGTGTGGGCAATGGATCTTTATTACATTACACTGTCCGTGGTGGCGTTTATAGTCACGTGTAACGTTGTTACCGTTTCGTCTTTAAATCCACCGAAATTGGGTACGTATTCATGAATATATTTAGTATCTGCAACGTCCCGCATAGCCTTGTAAATAAATAATGAAAGTACATAAATATATTTTTAAAATAGGATTTACCCATCCGTGTTTTTTTTTAAAAGTAGAACTTGCAAAACCTTGACTAATTAATTGTTATGTTTCTTGACGAGAAAGCTTGATCGTAGCATTCAGAAATTAACGCGCACTTGTTGATATGACGTCATCACACTGACGTAATTTGGTAACGTAGCGTGGCGCTATTCCACGGATGAAACCGTCACACATTATATCAGCGTCAGGACCTGACATAGCATTTTGTTATCTGCCACTGTGTATTTCTTCAATGCAGAGCTAGGACCCAGGGGGCCGTTTCACTAAACTTCCTACGACTAAAATGTTCGTAAGTGCAAAATTATGATAGTCTGTGAATTTCACATTGACATTGTTTTCTTGTAAATAATTATTGGATTTACATTTATTGAGCATAGGCTGCATATGCAGCCTATGCTCAATAAATGTAAATCCATAAATTAAAATTTACAGACGGTCTTAAATTTGCACTTACGAACATTTTAGTCGTAGGAAGTTTAGTGAAACGGGCCCCAGGTGAATAACGAATATGTGGCTGCGACTGGAGAAATGTTGCTTATGGGATGTGTGGACAGCGTAGCTCATGCTCAAATAGCACGCTCCCGCAGCCTGATACTACTAATCTGTATTGCTTGTTAGAAACATGACGGGTGTTTCATTGATAGGATGGCGAACGGTGCAGATCCCGATCAGACTGGATCTACACTGGTCAAAAAACCCATAAGCCGTATTTATTCAGTCGCAGCCACATATGGGCGATGGCTAAGTATGGCTAAGTATGCGAACTGTACATATTTTGTCCAGTGTAACTACTGACTTAGTGAGTTACATGTACTGACTGATCTCCGTGTGGTATTATTTACGCCTAACCAATAATGTGAAGCACATACGCCCGTTGTTTCGGTCGGTCATTATTTCTGTTTTACTTCTCTCTTTTCTTTCTTGCAATACTATCTAATTTATCGACTATGATGATCATACTTGGGTTGTTACTAGTTAATGGGATTGCCATGCCAGTAGCCGATTTCACCAACATTGCAAAGTATACTTAACTAGCAAAGTATACTTTGAGGGAGTAATCATTTATTATTCCTGAAATGTATTATTTCATATAGAACTAACGACTGCATATATTTGATGGTTAAAAATATGCAGAATTATTATGCTGAATTTATTGCATTATCACAGCCAAAATGGCTGTGATAATGTGTAATACATTCAGTATAATAAAAACTAATAAATTTATCATAAAATTGAAAATTTCTCCCTCAAAGTATACTTTGGTAGATAAGTATATTTTGCAATGCTGGTGAAATAGTATACAGGGGCCCGTTTCACTAAACTTCGTACGACTAAAATGTTCGTAAGCGCAAATTCAGAATCGTCTGGAAATTTCAATTGATGGATTTACATTTATTGAGCATAGGCTGCATATGCAGCCTATGCTCAATAAATGTAAATCCAATGATTGTCATCAAAAAAATATTGTTAATGTGAAATTTACAGACTATCATAATTTTGCACTTACGAACATTTTAGTCGTACGAAGTTTTGTGAAACGGCCGCCAGGTGAGCTACTCAGTCTACCCCAGTTGATACATGTATGCCCATTGATAACATTTGGTATATACCTAAACCATGGGCTGCTGCATTTACTGTGGTACGTACACCAGTTGGTATGTTGAAAGCTTGCGATTGGTCCAAATCAAAACCTTTGGTCTGTTTAAAGTTCGTAGTGTCCAAAGGTTTTGCGTGTTTTGTAACACAGTAAATGCAACAGCATATGGTTTTGTTACGTATATTTACGTGCATTTTGTGATAGTTTCACAAATGTAAATAACCAAATATGGCGTTAACTGTAAATGCACACAGTAGGTTATCATATAGGGAGACAGATAGCTGTGTATATTCTGTAGATATGACATTTTCTGGCAAAATAAACATTCATTCACCATTACCCCACGTATTGATTGACAATATTATGCATTTAAATCAGACGTAAATTTCCACACTGATATCAGGGACGATAACCGTGTTTCCTTAAAATGTTAACGGATATCACTATTTATTATTTGTATTTATTACACTCTTGTAAATTATGTGTACGGGTTTCCTTACAAATAATACACCGTGAAGAGAATACTGGTAATTGCGCGCCTGTTTTCTTGGAAACCACGAGCTACCATGCAAAATGTTTATTTTTTATTACAGTCAAAATAAATTTATTTGAACATTTTGAAAGGGTCTCGACTAATGTAGAATGTTAATGTGATTGAACACATTCCAAACATGCACTAAACTATATCTGGCTCATAGAAACAGCTGCGTGTATTATTTCCCGCTATTCAAACATGTACGATGGAATATCCTCTATTTACTGTGTGATGTGCGATGATCATACTTTATAATCTGTTTTCAGGTGCCTCATTTGCATATGAAAATAGCCTGATACCACCGCGAGTCACTATCAGTACAATACATACTACTATATAGTCTGTTTCACGAAAGCTGCCCACATTTTACGGCTATACAGACAATGCAAAAACAATATTTTTTTCGATAATATTAAATTAAAGAAAATTTAAGAATGAGCCTTCTTTTTATTTCATGAAATTTGGTCAAATATTGGTTTTATTACGAAAAATTGATTTCTGTATGGGAATTTAACATGGGGGGAAAAGAGGTAGAGGACTTGTGGGAGGAGTCAAAAAATTATTTTTTTTGGAAATTGACTCCGAAACCTATCGAGATAGCTTGGAAATGATCTAACTAAGAAAACAAAAGTTAAATTTTAAAAATCGGTCCAGTATTTATAAAATTCAAAAAAAATTCCCCATGTTAAATCCCCATAAACATCTTCACTCCATGAAGATGTCTATGGGGATTTAACATGGGGAAATTTTCTTTTCGCAATAAAATCAATATTTGACCAAATTTCACGAAATAAAAAGAAGGCTCATTCTTAAATTTTCCTTTAATTTAATATTATCGAAAATAATATTGTTTTTGAATTGTCTATATAGCCGTAAAATTTGGGCAGCTTTCGTGAAACAGACTATAAATGATTATATCTGTAATGCGGGCACTCGTAATTTTTAGAACTGGTAGAATAGTGATACAAGTATACACTTATTTAATTCATATATAGAACATTGTGTGCCTACTGAGTGCATGGACATGTTCCTTTAATATTAAGAATCCGTAATAGATTGTTTTATGTCATAACCTCCCATTATTGAAAACGTCGTGGAGATTACTAACGTCAAGCAAAAATTAACCAATCAACAACGTCAGGCGACGTCACGTGGGGCTAATGAAACAAATGGGATATAAACGAAATATATATAATGAGCGTTTACATTATGCATTCATGGTAGGTGTACATATTTCCGGGTTTGGTGGTGGTCGGGCGAATGAGACGGCGTAAATTAACGGTATGGGTTCCTCTTTATAGGAATCACGATTTGCCGGGTTTGGCCCTCAGGTACGTTTGGCTTTGGCTCTTTGGCTCTTTAGTTACCTGGGAATTGAATTGGGTTATTGCCCATTATAAAAGTAGTAAGATTATTACTGATCCTACTGCTTTAGGGAGGGGCCAAGTGATTTTGGTGTGGCGAGGACCTGGCATCAGATTTAATTTAGATTTTGAAAATCGGTCCACAAAGAAAAAAAATATTTAATTTTTTTTTATTGTTTACCCCCAAATTCCCATAGGAAAATCGTTTTTTCGCAATAAAATCAATATTTGATGGAATTTTATCAAATAATTTTTTTCGGGGATGGTGACTTTTTTTGTTATTGATAAAAGAATAGTTACTTTTAAATATTTTTTTGATTTAATGTGTGTAATAGCCAAAAGTTCGTCGGCAGCAAAACGTGTAACAGAAAGTAGATGTTGATAGGCCGGTAAACCCCAACAAACAAACAAACATATTTCCGGATATGGAAAAGGCTTAGTTTCCTACTGTTAGAGAGAATTAAACTTGCCTGTGGACATACAAATTGACCTTTTTGAGAAAAACGTTAAACCAATTTTGCTATATGGCTCTGAAATATGGGGGTTTGGTAACAATGAAATAATTGAACAAGTACAATTAAAGTATTATAAATACGCACTTAATTTAAAACGATCAACACCGAGTACAATGATATATGGAGAATTACTGTCTGTTTCACGAAACCTGTCCAAATTTTACGACTATATAGACAATTCAAAAACAATATTTTTTTTGATAATATTAAATTAAAGGAAAATTTAAGAATGAGCCTTCTTTTTATTTCGCGAAATTTGGTCAAATATTGATTTTATTACGAAAAATTGATTTGTCTATGGGAATTTAACATGGGGGAAAAAGTGGTAATGAAGTGTGGGAGGAGTAAAAAAACGAAAAAAAAAGGAAATTGACTCCGAAACCCGACTAGATAGCTTGGATATGATCTAAGAAAACAAAAGTTAAATTTTACATGGGGAAATTTTTTTTCGCAATAAAATCAATATTTGACCAAATTTCACGAAATAAAAAGAAGGCTCATTCTTAAATTTTGATAACATTTAATATTATCGAAAAAAATATTGTTTTTGAATTGTTTATATGGGCGTAAAATTTGGGCAGCTTTCGTGAAACAGACAGTAGGTATATTCCCAGTGCAGGTCGATATACTTACACGAATGACCAGCTTTTGGACAAAACTAATACAGCCGGACAATATGAAATTATCGAGTAATATGTATTCTATGTTACTTACTTTACACACCTACGGGAACATTGATGTTCAATGGATTTTACATATATAAAGCAAATTTGTATTGACTGTGGCATGTCTGGTTTCTGAACATCACAAAAAGTACCTAATAGAAAATGTCTCATTTGTAGTATTAAACAAAAACTGAAAGATTTCTATATATCAAAATGAAGACCTGCAATACAGGAAGATACAACATACAGACTTTTTAAAGAGGATATCTGTACAGAAAAATATTTATTAAAACTAGGCGAAAACGTATATAAACTAATTTTATTGTTTCGCACTCAAAATCATAAGTTACCAGTTGAAACTGGAAGGTGGACTAGAACAGATAGACAGCAGCGATTTTGTAAACTGTGCAAACACGATTTTGGGGACGAATATCATCACTTGCTTTGCTGTAAAGAACTAAAACATGCAAGAACAACCTTTTTGAAACCTTATTATTATAAAAGACCAAATGCACAAAAGTTTCACCAACGTAATGAATACGAACAATTTGAAAGAATTAAGGAATCTCTCGAAATTTGTATCTCTTATAATGAAACACTATTGTTCATATTAAGTTAGTTAGTAGTATATTTATGATCAGAAAGGACATTATATGGAAGTGTAATGTTTTTTATTAATATTGGAGTGTGTGAATTGTACATATATGATCAGAAAGGACATTATATGGAAGTCTAATGTTATTATTAATATTGGATTGCGTGAATTATACATGTACACGTTCCAGTAGCCTATTTCATCAACATTGCAAAGTATACTTTACTAGCAAAGTATACTTTGAGGGAGTAATCATTTATTTTTCCAGAAATGCATTATTTCACATAGAACTAACAAATGCATATATTTCATGATTAAAAGTATGCAGAATTATTATACTGAATTTATTACATTATCACAGCCATTAAATGGCTGTGATAATGTAATAAATTCAGTATAATAAAAATTAATAAATTTTTAAAAAAATTGAAAATTTCTCCCTCAAAGTATACTTTGCTACTAAAGTATACTTTGCAATGTTGATGAAATAGGCTACAGAAAAGAGACCTCACGACATTTACGACCGGTATACTCACAGATCATACTGTGCCCCCGCGCAGTCTGGTCAGAGCATACACTGTTCACCATTTAGATATTTAAGTTGTAGGGTGTGAATGTGCTGGACGAATTATTTCCCCAATATTAAATGTTGTGTGCTCCTTTTGGCGGCCGGCGACCCACATGTAAACATGTTTGAATAGTAAGTTCAAATAATCTGTATGTATTGTATTGATGCCAACATGCATGTATTAACATTACTGTCTCATGTATTGAACGCCATGCATAACACGTGTATGGATAATAGCTCGTGCAATAGTATCAATATGTGCTTCACAAAGACGGTATTTAAAACTTGTATCGAGATGCAGAGTATTCGAATTGTATACCCTAAGCTTTCGATTTCGTATCCTGAGAGTAACAACATAATCGGAATATACATCCATTATACACCATCTGCCATAACTCTATTTCCGACCGAGGTCGGAGGTGGAAACGAAATGGCCTGTGTGTAGACTATTGATAAATGTACTGCTTAAACTGCCTGCAACATGTCATCCTGAATACACATATCTATAATAATACTATGTAGGTAGACCATGTACATTTATGTTTAAGATGTCCACTGGGTCGAACATGTTCTTGAGAAAACCATCTAAGAATGTTGTCCTCCCAAAGATATTAAATCGTAATTACACATAAAACATATATTTCCAAACCAATGTTTATGTTTTCAGATATTTGAATTAAGTTCACCGTTACATGGTCAGCTAGTCGTTATATTTATACATTTGAATAGTAATTTATCTTGAGTAGCCATTGTGTCATTTCATGATGTTGTATTGTATTTACCTCATGTTGTCATAACTATGTGACCTGAGTGAATAAACGAATAATAATGAAAACAAAAGATAAACTAACTAACTTAAAGAATACAATGCACCTATTAAAGTCTACAATACCATCGTTACTTTGCGCAAAAAGGTGTTATTAGTTGATTATACAGGTGTTATTATTTGGTTATAACGCTGTTATTATTTGGCTATAAAGGTGTTATTAGTTTATTATAAAGGTGTTATTAGTTGTGACATGGTATGGCTTCCCGAATTAGCCGCTTGTTAGACACTTATTAATTATATATCACGTGATCCTTAATGCAATTCAGCAATGCACTCCGAAGCTATTTTGTATCATAATATTTGCATTATGTTATGTAACTACACTATGCGCGCAGATAAAACCGTCAATATATGCGGCTGTGACAGGAGAAATGGGCCTTATGGGTTTTGCGACCAGTGTAGATCCTGTCCTGTCCGCACAGGCTGATCAGGATCTGCACTGTTCGCCACTCCATCAATGAAACACGCGTCATGTTCTTAACAAGCAATATGAATTGACTTCAGGCAACAGGAGTTTGCTATTTGAACTGGTCACACATACCATAAATCACAGTCACATATGACGTTGGACGTTGGAAACAATACCATAGTTGTTTCATGTACATGCACCAGTTTATGTCAATCAATCAATCAATCGATCGATCGAGCTAGGTTGGCTCTAGGATTTTGAAATCGGTAACCAAAATGGGCCGATAAAATGAAAATAGACAATACTATTTTACATTTGCTCCAAATACTTGTAAAAACATAGTACTTTTTCAAATAAATTCTGAAATTATTAGTAGCCAAAATGTCAATTTCCAAAATATTAGTAGCCACACGACTATTTTAATAGCTAAATGGCAACTGCGCCTACCTATATGTAGTATATGTAACGTGTGCACAAAGAAAACTGTTTAATGTAAACACATACAGTGTACTCCTTTTAGACGAAATATTGACTCAAATACAACTAATTTATACGTAACTACATGTGCCAAGTCTATATGGCAATTACCGAAGTAGAGATACTGTGATGAGTTTTTACGCTAATAATTGATGTTTTCACATAATTTTCGTAATAAACTCACTATAAAGTAACTGTTTATAATTGAATTTCATGTAAAATGACAAACGTTCTGTCAATCAATTACAAGTAAGTCGTTAATAATAACTATGTGTAACTATGCCTTCCCAAGCTCATGTTACAGTATTGCCACTCTGTATAAAACGGGTATTGTTTCAAAGTCTTCAATTATAGGTTACCATACCTGCATAGATTCTCCTTTATTTGGCGCTTTTGGAGCCTGAATAAATGCAACATTTATCAAAATTCGGAAATATAAACCAGACCGACGATCATCGGCCTGCTTCTTTACTGGGGGCTATATATTCCGGATATAGAAGGTGTTCGAGCCAATTTCCACCCTTAAGTTTTAGCCGAGTCGAACAAATCGTCAAAAATACATGTATAGTGGGGTCAGCGTGTAAGTGCATACACGAACGAACACGACAGGTTGGAATCAACCTGTCGTGTTCGTTCGTGTGTGCACTTACACGCTGACCCCACTGTGATGTCCTTTGTATAAAAGGCGTGTTGCTTAAAAAACGTCAAAATAGTGACAAACACTGTCTCATGTGGATCGATAATGTTTACAAAATATGGCTTTACGATATGAATGGTTGAAAGGATTAATAAGTTAACATTATCTTTTATTAATTCGTTCCCACGAAATTCGTTCCCTCAATTTAACAATTCGTTCCTACGAATTAACAATTCGCTTCCGCGAATTAACAATTCGTTCCCTCAATTTAACAGTTCGTTCCCACGAATTAACAATTCGTTCCCTCAATTTAACAATTCGTTCCCATGAAATAACAATTCGTTCCCACGATATCACAATTGTTATTTCGTGGGGGAAAAAATGTTATATCGTGGGAACGAAATGTTAATTGTTAATTCGAGGGATCGAATTGTTAAATCGAGGGAACGAATTGTTATTTCGTGGGAACGAATCGTTAATTCGAGGGAACAAACAGTTATTTCGTGGGAACAAATTGTTAGTTCGAAGGAACGAATTGTTAAATTGAAGGAACACATTGTTATTTCGTGGGAACGAATTAATAAAAAATTCCATGTCCCCTGCGGGCCTCCGTAATAAACACCCTTTCCACGTTGCTCTGCTATACATTGGAGTCAGCGTGTAAGTGCACACACGAACGAACACGACAGGTTGGTTCCAACCTGTCGTGTTCGTTCGTGTGTGCACTTACACGCTGACTGTATTCACTAATGGTGCAATCCACATGCATTTCCTGTTCATGCATCATCCATCATGTTTATGCTTTTGTTTATTTAGTTATCATCACGAGGAAATGTATTCAGTTTAAGTCAATAAACATTTCTGCTGCTTTCTAAATTGGAACCCAGGCTGCGAAAATGTACCTTATCGAATTTGCGACAGGTGTAGATCTAGTTCTGAGTACATAACTATAATTGCATTACATTACATTGCATTAGATAATCGTCATGACTGAGTAGTATTTACAAATTTGCGTTTGAAGCATTCTTTGTTTACCGTCTACTTCGAGGAGAGTGACCTAGGAATATTGCTAATACACATGTTATTGGGCGAGTTTATGATAACATGTTCATCTTATATTGTAGAATTGTCTCTCAATAACAATATAGCGAAGTATGAACGTCAACGCCCTGCATGTTATTGCTATTTATACCGCAACCATTGCCCCATGTGGCATAATAAAGGTGGTTGAATAAACGCTGTTTATATCTGAAGTAACCTAATATACCTGAAGTAGCCTATTATGCATGAAGTGCCGTTTGTGCCTTTATTTTTTCACTTTGACCCAAAATCGCGGCCTCTGATTGGTCAGTCTCAACAGCAAATTCAAAAAATCGCAATCTTTGTCGGTTCAGTTGAATGTTGTCCATGTTTGCAGTACCATCGACGTAACCATCGACATGGACATGTCGATTATGATTGCAATGATTATTATGACCACTGTGGAGTATAAAACCAGCCAATATTGAAGCTCATCGTAAATAAATCGGAGATTTAATCAGATACAATACCGAATCTACCTAGCGTGGACGCCGCCATTTTGCTTTGAATGACGTCGCTAGATTTGTGACGTATGGCGATGTAATGACGTCCAAACATGACGTAGCGCACGTTCAAACAATTAAGTTTAGTATTCGGTATAAATTAAATACATGATTAGTGCCGTCGAATATAAAATATATTCGGTTTCGCCCCGACAACTTTATAGGGGCTCGCTAAAGCTCGCCCCAATAAATTTGTCTACGGCTCAACCGAATATATTTTATATTCGACGCCACTAACCATGTATTTACACTATATTAGTGCGCGAAATGGAAATGTTATTCCGCAACTTTTTACCGCTGACTGTGGTGTATATTGTAACGATATAGTGCAACCTATTGCCTATCAAGCGGAAAACATGCAACTAGGGTAGATCCTGATCATATAGTGCATAGTAAGAATAATACTAGCTATTAGTTGTATTTCCGACAGAAAAAAGGTACTTAACCCTTTGAACCCGAAAGCCCGCTATATCGGTTTATGCAAACAGTGCAGATCCAGATGAGCCGGCTCGTAACGAGCCGTCTCATCAGGATCTGCACTTTTTGAAAGTAATGTTCATAATTTTGAAAACAAAAAACACCCCCTTTTCATAAATGGACTAGTCTGAAAATTATTTTGTGACAATTGGATTGGATTGCAAAATTAACATGTCAAATCCATTCCAGTTACTTAGGGGTGAAAGGGTTAAGTGAGGGAATGGCTAATAGCGTATATCACGATTATACTGCAGTATGCACAAACTGATCCGGGACTGTGCTAGTCACAACTATCGTAGGTTCATTTTGTCAAACGGTTGTTCATTTTATGTTAACATAAAATTAGTAATCGTACGAAATTTCCGTCCAGAATGCTCGTGTTAGAGCTGGGACGTATGCTCAGTTTTAGTGGTGGGACGTGGAGGCGGGGATCTTCTATGTATGATGATTTATTACAGGTACATGCCCACTCAGTAGGCACAACATGTTCTTTATAGGAACTAAATAAGTGTATAATTGTGTCACTCTTCCACCAGTTCAAACAAAATTACAAGTGCCCGCTATACATATATACTCATTTAGTAATAGTTATTTTACTGCTAGTGACTCGTGGTAGTGTCAGGCTAGTTTCATATGCAAATGAGGCATGTTATTCTTTAATTATTTATACTAATGAAATGCGTCACCTGAAAAAATATATGTTCGACAGATTGTAAAGTATGATCCTTGTACATCAACAAATAAATACAGAGAATAAATAGTAATTTCTTAAGGAAACACGGTCATCTCCCCTGATATCAGTGTGGACATTTACGTCTGATATAAAATGTATAATAATGCCAATCAATACTTGGGGTAATGGTGTATAACAGACACTCGTAATGTTTAAAACTGGTCGAATAGTGACACAATTATACACTTATCTAATTCCTATAAAGAACATTTTGTGCCTACTGAGTGGGCATGTACCTTTAATATATGTATTATTAAACTAGTTTACTGATTTCATAAGAAAACGAGGCTATGCCTCGTTTCATATGAAATTAGTAAACTCGTTTAATCCATACGTGTATCATATGAGACCAATATAACTGTTATATTACAATTATGCATTGCATAAGTACAGCAGTATACATGTAATGTGTATTGATTACCATTACGCAGCATGTTGTTTGTACCTCAGTTGCGTAGTTAGTGTAATGTGAGGATTAATACACCGTGTTACTATAGGAATTAATGGCGTTTTTGTGGAATGTATCGGGGTTTAAACTTGGAAAAGTCGCGAGAATACTGGACGAAGGCCGGAAGGCCTCGTCCAGTATTCCCGCGACTTTTCCAAGTTTATATCCCCGATAAATTCCACAAAAAGTCCATTCATTCCTTATAATTCCAGCATTTTAAATAAATTCATCAAGAAAATGTGTTTATTTTCTGTTTTGTTAAGAATTATTTTAACTGCGCCTGACGGTTACGGAAAGTAGTTCGGCATGGGAGTTTACTGGGATATAAATTTTGGACAGAGACTTCCTACGGGCCAATCAAATGTTAGGGAATTGTGTAAATATTTGTTGTGCTGAAATTATTACTACATATACTGTTAATGCCCGTTGTATGGTAATATGTTATAAACAGATACACTTGACTTCAATGTTAATTGCTTCATTAGAGTGATGTGATATATGGATATAACAAATGTGAATATTGTCTTGTTACTGTATACTATATGGAGCATTGAGTTACCATCTCCGCCATCTTTGTATTTACAAGCCATCGTACGGTTTCACCACTTCGTGCGTTTGACAAATACAGCAAATAATATGACAGTAAACCAAATACAAATTGGTGCAATACATAATAGACAGATATGACAACGGCAAGCTATAAATAGTATGCCAGCAAACTATGTAAAATACGAGATATCTGAGCATTTCTCCCATCAATCTCAAAATATGTGTTGATGTGTAACCTTTTCAATCTGATGCACAGCCTACATGTATGTTAATGTACACGTTACCCATAGATAAAGCCATATTTACTCGCATAGTAGGTGAGTACACACAAGAGATATATACTCAGGTACATGTAACTGCTTACATGTCACTGGATCTGATAGCAAATAACAGAGTACAGTAGTGGTATATATGGTATGTGTTGTGTGGTTAGCCAGGTAAAAGTGATACACTGTGCGATTTTCTGTGTATGAGGCTACTTATAATGATGGTTCATGTTGTTACAAACACAGGCACAAACATATCCAGAAAACTGACACATTTTACAGTTTGGTGTAATAGATTGTGATTAGCTACATTATATCATATTTTCTACTTCACATGTTGAGTTCTTTGTCAAACGACATAATAGCTGAAACTGGCTGATGGCTGGAACATACAAAGATGGCCGACTTGGCAGCTCCATGTGCCATATATGATACAGTAAAGAGGCAGTATTCACATATATGTAAAATATATATTATATCACAGTTACGAAGCAATTATATTTTAATCATACGATGACCAAGTATAGAACGGGTCCTTTATGCAATACGAAAACGTTATGCATGTCAACTCATACGCTTGTGCACGCCTCAAATATGCCGAAGAAAAACAAATAGCATCATCGTACATAATCCGACATGCATTTCCGACATTAGAAAACATGTTCCGTGTAAGAATGACATTAACAAATTGCACTCAAGGAAGCGGTGGCATTTTCTAAATTATCGCCGGCATGTTGTGTGTATTAGCACGTGTGGATAAAATGAGGTATGTGACATTTGAAACCAGGGTAGGCCCAATTGTACGGAGCCCCGCAGCGACGTAGAATTCTTTTTTTTATTAATTCGTTCCCACGAAATAACAATTCGTTCCTTCAATTTAGCAATTCGTTCCCACGCATTAACAATTCGTTCCCAAGAATTAACAATTCGTTCCCTTAATTTAACAATTCGTTCACACGAAATGTTAATTCGTGGGAACGAATTGTTATATCGTGGAACGAATTGTTAATTCGAGGGAACGAATTGTTATATCGTGGGAACAATTTGTTAATTCGAGGGAACGAATTGTTAAATTGAGGGAACGAATTGTTATTTCATGGGAACGAATTAATAAAAAAAAAAAGAATACGTCCCCTGTGGGGCTCCGTACAATTGAACATGTGCGCTTACGATCGGGGTATACTCTAAACCAATCTACAATAATTCCAGCACAAAAATATTTACACAATTCCCTAACATTTGATTGGTCCGTACCAAGTCTCTGTCCAGAATTTGTATCCCAGTAAACTCCCATGCCGAACTACTTTCCGTAGCCGTCAGGCGCAGTTAAAATAATTCTTAAGAAAACGGAAAATAAACACATTTTCTTGATGAATTTCAAATGCTGGAATTATAAGGAATGAATGGCCTTTTTGTGGAATTTATCTTTTTGTGGAATTTATCAGGGTATAAACTTGGAAAAGTCGCGGGAATACTGGACGAGGCCTTCCGGCCTTCGTCCAGTATTCCCGCGACTTTTCCAAGTTTATATCCCCGATAAATTCCACAATTTCTTTATTTTTTTTTTCGGAATTGTAATTTTTTATCGCCAATTAAACAATTGGCGATAAAAAATGACAAATTTCGAAAAAAAAAAATATATTTTTCGAAAATTGTAATTTTTTATTGCCAATTGCGAAAGTGACTTTTCCAAGTTTATACCCCGATAAATTCCACAGAAAGGCCATTCATTCCTATAGTATAACGCAGAAATGTAAATCATACAGATAACTTATTGTTTACCCTAGTTCTCGACGAATGAAATAACAGTATTTCGCCTATATCCATTATATTAATCATTAAACGTTCAGCGCTATATTTATAACTGATTTTACGCCGTGTTGTCATCAGTTCACGAGACGCAAAGCATATGACCGCTCACACACGCGTTCACTTCGTGTTACACCGCTAATCACATACTAGTATAGCGATTCAAAACCAGGTTTAGGGGCAGAGCTTCGCGACTGGGCTGGGTAAACAATAGTGTACGTTATAGTTCACATATTGAATTGTTATTAAACTAATTTCTTGCTCACCGATGCCCTGCTTCACTGAATAAACACATTGTATTGAATTGAATTGAATTGAACTAGGCCGAGTCATTCTCTTTACGGACTTATGTTTATAAAGCTTTTTTTTCACCAAATCCTTAATATATTTTTCCTCCATGTGTACAATAGATCTATATTATTTCATTTGTTTCAACATGGTGTGCAGGCCGGGCCCTTTTGGCCTTACGGCAGCTACGCCCCTGAGTGCCAAATGCCAAAGCAATGTAGCGTACTGCTTCTTATATTAAACTTTTGATTTGTCTTCCTGTTTAGGTTTAACCCACGGATTGGATTTACATTTATTGAGCATAGGCTGCATATGCAGCCTATGCTCAATAAATGTAAATCCATCAATTGGCCCACACTTGCGCTGCGTTAATTTATCAGAAAAAACAACAACAGTTTTCATACTTTATCGCGTTTAACATGTTTCGCTCAACAGCTCATGCGCATAGTTTAGACTACACTATATTTTTGTTCGCAGTAAGTTTCCTGTTACATAGCACATGCGCAGTTTTCATTATAATTGCGTATGTTACTGAAATGCGTATTGGTTGCATATACAGTGCGCATAATAAGATTTTGTTAGTACGCGAAAACTGGTGTTTCATTGGCTAAATGCTTTAGCTGGAAATGCCACGTCATGTAGCGACAGTACAGTGCGAAAAATAAGCGCGAGAATTTCACAGCAGCAACAATAACAACAACAACGACAACAACAACAACGAATTAAAAATATTGTTTTGGAAAACCCCAAGATTGTATTCGTGCACCGAACAATGGAGTTACGAATCGCGAATAATCGAGCATGGCGCTTAATAGTCGCACCCTTAAACTACGGAAATATTTTCAATAACATAAATTTAGCGTAAAAAGCAAACAAAACATTTATCACATTGAAAAGGCGATACAACTAAGCTGTTAAAACTTTTTTTTTTATGGCGTAAGACCCGCGTTTTTAAAAAAAGTTCAACCCGCAAAATACGTGCTCCGACCGACATTAGCTCATTTGCATCGGCTGGAAGACCTCAAATGTTGGTGTTGGTTGTATAATTCTTCGCTAGCGCTCGAATAAAACGCAAACAACATTTTTCCCGCAGTTAAATAAGAAAGAAAAAATAGTTTATCCCTTGGGTCGATGATTTTTCTATTTTCATCTCATATGCAATGTAAATTACATTTGTTTGAAAAACAAACGTGGTAACAAAGTAGTCACTCCATTATGTAAACGTGTGGCATTTTCCAACGTCTAACATTTTACAATTTAATCAATCACCTTAAGATAGGACGTTGAAAACCAGACTGGTTTGTTTAAATTCTCAATGTCCCTCATGTCTTAACCCTTCAACGCTGATTTAATATTTCCGTCTGCTGGTTTATGTTTATTTTTCACTTTCCTCAACAAAAACAAGTTTTGACAGCGCACGAGAATCGTCTCCATTGGAGACGATTCTCATGTGTTGCCAAAATACAGTTTTCTATGCAGAAAAAGACGCATATGAAAAAGAAGTAGACGAATATATTCGTTGCCGCCGTTTAAGTGTTAAATTAAACATGGTAATCAGCTAATTGAGTGAGTGATTGGGTAGTTTGATAGACGTAATTTTCTTGACAACTAGACTGATATAAATCCAATATGTATATATATATATATATATATATATATATATATATATACACTCTCCCTAGCAATGGAATGTATATCTCCAATACATTCCAAAAGGAAAGGAAATTATAACAGTCGAATTAACTGGCTTTTCTGGAAACCTAACCCTATCTGATTACAAATATGTTTCAAGTATCCCCTCGCCGATATGCAAGAGAGAATATAGCGTTAGTCCATGTACGTGCGTGCGTGCGTGCGTGCTTGCGTGCTTGCGTGCGTTAGTAACATTTTTTATTTTCCAATAACTTATGAACCACTTCACCGATTTTGATGATATTTAGCCACACTGTGTGTCTAGCGATGGTGCTTTGTCTTGCATACGACCCACATCCGACCGCCCAAGGTTAGGGTCACTGAGGACTTCTGTTCAGCTTGTTTATAAGGCAAAACTGTTGACGTTTTTTTTGTATTATTATTATTATCAAGGCTGCCGGCGTGGGGATTAGCTTAGTGATAAATATGGCCTTGTTTAAACAGAGACAGATAGCAAACGGTGTGATTGAATGTATTGCATTTTTGGTCAGTATTTTAAAACTCTATACAACGTATGTGACGAAACCAAATGTTTGCATTCCACGTTTTCAGCACTTCTTTTTGGAACTAAAATAAAATAAATGGAAAACCATGGTTAAAGTTGGAAGTATTGGCCAATAACAATCATAATTCACTCTTGTAATAACTATATTTATCTCGTCAACACAGTACGTATGTGCCGTGAAACACGGTGCCGTGAAACATTTTTGAACATACGAACTAAAATATCTGGCGCGGCACGGAAACGGGATGTGCTCGGCAGAGCCTCGCCCATCCCGTTTCCTGAGCCTTGCCAGATGTTTTCCCATTCACGGCACTTACCTACAATAAATATTCTCTATATATGCACACGGGATCGCTACAGTTGACATGTTACAGTGTATGTGATCAGTAAAGCTTCAGTGGTTGATGCTGATATTATGCAATAAATAGAGAATAGTAGGTTAGTGCCGTGAATGGGAAAATATATCTGGCAAGGCTCATGAAACGGGATGGGTGAGGCTCTGCCCAATCACAGCACTAACCTACTATTCTATTTATCCCGTCAACACCTACAAATGGCTGTAAAATGCAAAAATATGACCCCAGCCACCGCACATATTCATACGCAGTGATTAGGTCGTATTGACAGGATATCCAAAATGTTTCACGGCACCGTGTTTCACGGCACATACGCACTGTGTTGACGGGATAAATGCTGATCTTATGCAATAATACACATTGACTATGCTTGAATACATGTACATGCATGTAATTTATTAAACTCGTTGACTTATTTAATAAGAAACTCGGCATAGCTTAGATTTACGCTGGTTCTGTGTATACATTTTATTAAGGTTTTCTTTACGAACTCTGACATGAATTATTGATTTTTTAACAAGCCTAAGAACAAGTATTTGCTAGTCCATTTCAGATACGTATGGATTGAGTGGTTATTATGTTCCCTTAATGTACTCACGATCTGATGGAGAGGCAATTTATATTTCAGATTGGAGCCTCCTCCATTTCATTGATTATGTGACTTTAAATGTGGCTGCAACTGGAAAAAATGGGGCTTAAGGGTTTTTGCGACAAGTGTAGATCCAGATCAGCATGTGCATCAGGATCTGCACTGTTCGCAATTCCGCTAATGAAACATTCGTCATGCTTTGATACTTTTTAGAGTTTTCTTTCTGCATTTACATGCGCAATGTATTGACATGAGGATGTGATAACCCTGCATGTACGATCATCGATATTCCATCCGCACCCGCTGATCTGGATCTGCACTGTTCGCCATGCCACCAATGAAACATCCGTCATACTTTTAACATTCAATTATCAAATCTTCGATACATTTTCGAGTGTTGAGTCTGCATTTACACAGCACATGTGCAATGTATGGATGTGAGGATGTGAGGATGTGATAATACAGTTAGATCACGTTCGTCCGCATGTACGATCGATAATCCACTCGCTAAAGCTCGCGGATTATCTCCTCGTACATGCGGACGAACCGTGATCTAACTGTGATGTATATATAGAGAATAGTAGGTTAGTGCCGTGAATGGGAAATAATATCTGGCAAGGCTCAAGAAACGGGATGGGCGAGGCTCTGCCGAGCACATCACGTTTTCGTGCAACACCAGATATTTTTCCCATTCACGGCACTAACCTTCTATTCTATTTATCCCGTCAACATTAAAAATAGCTTTAAAATGCAAAAAAATAACACCAGCCGCATCTCCAAATTGTATTGACAGGATATCAAAAATGTTTCACGGCACCGTGTTTCACAACACATACGCACTGTGTTGACGGAATAAAGATCGTTATTAATCTACAGGAGTGCGATATTTGATCTGGAGCTACACTGGTCACAAATCCCATTTATAAGGCCATTTATCCAGTGGCTCAGCCACAGATAATGTCAGATTTAATTGGATTTGTAATGTTATCAGCGGCATAGCCTAAAACTATAGCAATAGGCTACATGCACTGGCATACATGTAATACTATTGGTTACGGTTGTCAGATTGTATTTGCAACAGTTGCCGATTCTTGGGGATTAGCCCACTCAAATGGCTGTGTTACGTATGTTTCAACATGTACCTTCTAAACCATATGTGGGAAATAGTGTTTGCAAACATGTTCTTTATGATGTGTAGGGCTGAAGTGTTTACTTATTATACTCTCCAGTTGCAAAGTATATGCAATAAATGTGCAGCATACGCTCATGCTAAATGTACATGAGCAAATATAAGGTTCGACAATGTCCAGCCGTGGGTACACGTTTGCCGAGGCACGAGGAAACTGTTTGAACCCCAAGGCCGTAGGCCGCGGATTATGAAGATTAGTAGAGAGACGCCACGTGAGATACACTGCGTCAATTCATTTATTTTCACAACACATCTTGTTCGTATGCAATTTTGTAGCAACCTGAAAGTGTGAAATTTGAACGGAAGGCATCCCAGTAACGCTTGCTCAGATAAACATTATTCTTTGTCGGAATTTGCATTGTAACAACAACGATAACGAGGCAGAATGCAAGTGGGGGCAAATAATCACTTTGTCCTGTCTGAAGTATGTGCGGAATCCGTGGAAATACAAGTCGTATTATTGCAGTTTGCGCTCATGGGATTCGGAAGACGTAAAATGCACACACATACATACTCGCATATCAGATAAACGCGGAGATTGTAATGTATGCAGCCTTCGCAAGTCAAACTGCAGTATCTGTTAAACTGCAGTATCTGCACTATGATGCTATGCTGACCCTGTGCAATCATCCCCCCCCCCCCCCCAGGTGGGGATGATTGCACAGGGTCAGCATAACATCATAGTGCAGATACTGCAGTTTAACAGATACTGCAGTTTGACTTGGGAGGGCAGTATGCTGCTTTTACCAGATAATCTACCCAGTATTGACCTTTATGTACTGACTGATAACATATTGCTGTATCAGGCCTTGACCCGATACAAACATCCGGGTTACAACGAAGTGAAAACGTTCCAATGGTCGGATGGCGTCACGTGACGTTACCGAATGACGTCAGTGTAATGACGCAACATGAACGTCCGCGTGCTGTCCATAGAAAACGACGTTATATGTGGTGATTTTCGAGCAGAAAACGTTACATGATAAATACAATACCAGACTACTGTCTTTTGATATCAAGTTTATCAGGCTAGGTCATGAAACGGTAGAAATTCCTCGGCAAGCCTCGGAATTCCTACGCGTTTCCTAGCTTTGCCTGATAAACTTGATATCAAAATACACTAGCCTGATAGTGTGTATATCTCATGCAGTAGCATGTATAGCGGAACTGTACACATGGGCGGATGCATGGGGGATGGGGGGGAGCGGACCCGGCGCGCGCCCCCCCCCCCCCCCCCAACAAAATTCGCAGAGTAAAGATTGTTTACAAGTTACAAGGCACGTTTCATGCCAAGTCCCATGTATTCCGTGCATTTTTCGGTCGTTGTCTTATCGTTTCAAAATTTAAACGTTTTCAATCAAAAATCATGTCTAAACATACTGTGACAGTGTCAAAAGTTTTGCTCCAAAATGCGCCAGAACGCAGGAAATGCGATGTAGATTTCAAAAAATTTCAGGGTGGGAATGCCCCCGGATCCCCCTAGCGCTATCCCGAGCTCCGCTCCGTCGACTATTTTGCAATACTTGACTATATTATCGTTCGATAATATAGTCAAGTATTGCAAAATAGTTACGCCCCCCCCCCCCCTAACCCGAAATCCTGGTTCCACGCCTGGTACCATGTGATGTATCTGTATGTGCGATATGTATCAAATCATACAGTCATGTGAAGTATTGTTGAAATTCCAAAGTGCGCTTAACCTTCTTGTATTTTGTAAAGCACTGGGCATCAACTATTGAATACATAATATGCATACGTAGCATATGCTCAATAAATGTAAATCCATAAATTGAAATTTGTAGACGATCCTAAATTTGCACTTACGAACATCTTAGTGGTACAAAGTTTAGTGAAACGTTCCTCAGGGACATATTGCCTTTAAAGGTACATGCCCACTCAGTAGGCACAAAATGTTCTTTATATCAGAGACATCATCTGAGACAGTTTCTAGCAAAATAAACATTCATTCACCATTACCCCACGTATTGTTCGGCATTAATGCCTCATTTGCATATGGAAATAGCCCGATATCACCGCGCGTCACTATCAGTAAAGTAAATATTACTATATGGTTATATCTGTATAGCGGGCACTCGTAATTTTTAGAACTGGTGGACTAGTGACACAATTATACACTTATTTAATTCCTATAAAGAACAGTTTGTGCCTACTGAGTGGGCATGTACCTTTAAAGCAAGCCGAGGTTTTCAGTCTACGCTCCCATGGTCCATAGTGCACTGATTGCTGTATTTCAATCGCGCAAATAACTACTTAAATCGCAACCAGATATGTAATGTAAACAAAAACTATTGATAGCACGTGTCTTCGATACTTCACAGATGTGGAATATCGGTTTACAACCACCCCATCTGATATCGTCATTGAATGGGAATATTGGGGATTGGATGGCATGAGTGTTGAGCGTCCTGGGTATTCGTATCTTACATATTGCACATCTTTGCGGCTTGTAATTACATTAAATGCCGGAACCCTCTGTGTTTCCAGAAATTCATGATGATCACACTGCAGTTTTGTGTTTCCATTAGAAAACCAGAAGTGATCGTGATCGTTTATGCGTTTCGATTAGCCATTAAATTCCCAGTGTTCTCGTTGTTTTCTTTGTTTGTTATTGAGTTCAAACCGTTTTCCGTTTTCTGTTATTTATCCTTGATTTTTTCATGACGTAGTATTTCTTTTAAAAAAAAAACACGCGCATGCGCATTGAAACAAAAATGCGAAACGGAAATTCCTGAAACTCTGTACATGCGCAGTGATACAAAAACGGTTAAACGTAGATGAATCTGAAATATTTCATTGTTGTTCTATCACTGAGCATGCACAGTGAAAACAAAACGGGAAAAGGCACGAAAACCACAAACAACCTGATATGCTGGCCAACGTAGCGCAAACGCGAGCCAAACATTGGTCAAGCCAAAACGTTGTGTGTATACTCGGAACAAAAATCCAGTCACTACAAATACACACTGAAATTGGAATCCAACCGCTCCGCTGATTGCATCATGGTTACGTCACTGACGGACTGGCGAACAGCATAGGCCATGATCAGACTGCGGATTCGCAGTCGGATCATGACCTACGCTGAATGTAAACATACTAGTGTCCATTGTCTTAG
Organism: Conchocele bisecta; assembly: GCA_029237695.1. Taxonomy (NCBI): domain Eukaryota; kingdom Metazoa; phylum Mollusca; class Bivalvia; order Lucinida; family Thyasiridae; genus Conchocele; species Conchocele bisecta. Next base: position 103,594,317 of record CM055267.1, on the reverse strand, counting down.
CCGATGACCAATGTCGCTATAACTACGGATATTAATGTTATTGATTATTATTGAAAATGCATGCACAATTTAAAGCAAGAACTCACTGACCTGCAGTACATTGTATGTGTCAATCAAACCTAGATTGACGTATAATCTATATATATGTGACTGTGGCTAGAGAAATGGGGCTTATTGGTTTTGCGACCAGTGTAGATCCAGATCAGCATGTGCACTGTCCGTTATTTCATAAATGAACAACGCACCATGCTTCTAACAAGCAATATAGATCGTTATCAGGTTACAGTGTAGTTGCGAAAACTGTAGCTCTTGAAATCTATTCCCGTACCGTCCGTAGCAGCTACGGACGGTACGGGAGTAGATTGCAAGAGTTACTGGTCGCAATTAGCTACATGGGTGTGTTGTATGATCATTTTATCATGGGCTACAGCGGTCACACATCCCATGAGCATCATTTCTCCAGCCACAGCCTCATTTTTGAAATCGCTATCGGGAACCTGTCTAGATCTGGAAACAGAAAGCTGGCGTATCATGTACATGTACGCTTTATTAGATGTAAGTATGTAGATGTACTGGGCGAACTAATGGCTCTTCATTTGGAGCAAATACGATTTCGCCGGTTATTAGCTGTCACAAATAACCAGGCAAATGCGTTTTACCACTGGCAGATCTGCAATGGCCGATGAATGGACATCTAAATGTATGTACACGTATCGTGTGTTGTTGACCAGCGTAGTTCATGTACACAACTTCTTAAAGGAACAATTTCTCACACGATGTAGCATGTATTTAATAAACGTTTTTTTCGCTTAATACGTAAATCAAATGACCTTATATATCAATTCTGTCGTAAAGTTGGATCTGTTCAAAGTACCAGGAGCCCGTTTCATTAAACTTCGTACGACTAATATGTTCGTAAGTGCAAAGTTAAGATGGTCTGTAAATTTCAGATGTTTTCTTGTAAACAATTATTGGATTTATATTTAGTGAGCATAGGCTGCATATGCATTTAAATCCATCAATTGAACTTTTCAGGCGATCCTAAATTTGCACATACGAACAACTTAATCGTACGAAGTTTAGTGAAACGACCCCCAGATAATTGCGCTAAATACCGAAGGCCGAGGGCAATAGTGCATCGGGTTGTCCACATCACACAGGGGGAATACGCTTTGACTGTTCCCCGAATCAACATGAACTAACTGTTTTATTACCTAGCCTGTAATATACCGTGGCATACACTGAACGTGAATTTGTGGTGGGGCGCATCGACTGACCGATATAAATAGCGTAGAATTTGATGACGTGTTCTTCGACAAAACGTCATGACGTCTTGCTTTTCCGCACAGTCTGATCAGGATCTGCGTTGTTCGCTATTCAATCAATAAAACACCCGCCCCGTGCTTCTACATTTAACACGCATATTGATCGTTATCAGGCTACACACGTGTGCTATTTGCTCAGGAGCTACACTGGTCCCAACTCCCATAAGCCCCATTTCTCCAGTCAAAGCCACATATTACAATGGCCATAGCAGAACACAATAGACAATGCTACCATGTTCGTGCCGCATGATGGATATACGTCCCCTCCCGATGGCTCCGATGGTATCGTCAATGGGAATCTAATAGAACATAACTCAATAACTAATATCTACTCACACAATAGGGTTTCCCACAGTTTGTCTATGGCTGTGACTGGAGCAGAGGAGCTGATGGGTTTTGCGACCAGTGAAGATCCATATCAGCCTGTGCATCCGCACAGTTTGATCAGGATCTGCACTGTTCGCCATTCCATCAATGAAACACCTGTCGTGCTTCTAAGAAGGGATATATATTGTTATTAGGCTACAGGTGTGTGTTATTTGGTCCGGAGCTGCAATGGTCACAACTCACATACATGTAAGCCACATTTCTTCAGTCAGGGACACACCTTAGCGTGGCGCCGCACCATGTCCGATGTTGGTGGTGTCATACCCGAATTGGGAGCGCCGTGCTGTCCAACAAAATAATTGTAAAACAAATATGTTTGTGTGTTTCACATTTTTTACATTTTTTATTACATTACATGATCATAACATACATTATCATTATTCATTATTCAAGAACTATTTTCTACTGGTATTCAACTTTATGCTGTTGTAATGTTTTGACATTTACCACATGTTAAGTCATATTCACCATGTAAATCCCCATAGGGCAAATTTCTCGATTCGTAATAAAATGAATGTGTTAACCACCATATTTCACGAAATAAAAATAAACTCATTTTTTGTCCCGCCTGCTTTAGCAGAAGCGGGACATAGGCATAGCTTTTCCGTCGGCGTTGACGGTGGCGGCTGCGGCGTCGGCGGCGGCGGCGGCGTCAACATTTCAAATTAAGTTTTTGCGTTTAGCTCAGTTTCCAGAAAACTATAACTCCTACGACCTCCATACTTGGTATACATCAACACTGTGGTGTAACCATCTCACACAGAAGGAGCCCATGTGACCTTCACATACTTGTCATGGTTCATTGACCTACTTTTCACATGCATTCAACGTTAAGTTTTTAAGTTTAGCTCTATTTCTAAAACTTAACGCTCAGGTTAATTCATTGTAACTTCTGTTTCCCTAAATGGAATGCTTTAATATTCCATACATGCATTTGTAACAACATCCCGCATCATTCTACAGAAAGCCCATGGTGCCCGCTAACCCCAAAGGTCAAGGTCGCTGACTTAGAAATTTCCGTGTTTGGAAAAATTAATGCTCAGTTTATGCTTTAATATTCCATACATGCATTTGTAACAACATCCCGCAACATTCTACAGAAAGCCCATAGTGTCAGCTAACCCCAAAGGTCAAGGTCACTGACTTAGAAATTTCTGTGTTTGGAAAAGTTAACGCTCAGTTTATGCTTTTATATTCCATACATGCATTTGTAACAACATCCCGCATCATTCTACAGAAAGCCCATGTTGCCCGATAACCCCAAAGGTCAAGGTCACTGAATTAGAAATTTCCGTGTTTGGAAAAGTTAACGCTCAGTTTATGCTTTGATATTCCATACATGGATTTGTAACAACATCCCGCATCATTCTACAGAAAGCCCATGGTGCCCGCAAACCCCAAAGGTGAAGGTCGCTGACTTAGAAATTTCCGTGTTTGGAAAAGTTAAAGCTCAGTTTATGCTTTGATATTCCATACATGCATTTGTAACAATATCCCGCATCATTCTACAGAAAGCCCATGGTGCCCGCAAACCCCAAAGGTCAAGGTCGCTGACTTAGAAATGTCCGTGTTTGGAAAAGTTAACGCTCAGTTTATGCTTTAATATTCCATACATGCATTTGTAACAACATCCCGCATCACTATACAGAAAGCCCATGGTGCCCGCTAACCCCAAAGGTCAAGGTCACTGAATTAGAAATGTCAGTGTTTGGAAAAGTTAACGCTCAGTTTATGCTTTAATATTCCATATATGCATTTGTAACAGCATCCCGCATCATTCTACAGAAAGCCCATGTTGCCCGCTATCCCCAAAGGTCAAGGTCACTGACTTAGAAATTAACGCTCAGTTTATGCTTTAATATTCCATACATGCATTTGTAACAACATCCCGCACCATTCTACAGAAAGCCCATGGTGCCCGCTATCCCCAAAGGTCAAGGTCAATGACTTAGAAATTAACGCTCAGTTTATGCTTTAATATTCCATACATGCATTTGTAACAACATCCCACATCATTCTACAGAAAGCCCATCATTCTACAGAAAGCCCATGGTGCCCGCTAACCCCAAAGGTCAAGGTCACTGACTTAGAAATTTCCGTGTTTGGAAAAATTAACGCTCAGTTTATGCTTTAATATTTCATACATGCATTTGTTACAACATCACGCATCATTCTACAGAAAGCCCATGGTGCTCACTAACCCCAAGATTATTACAAGCTCCTTATATACTATCAAACTGTGCCAGGCGGGACATTTTGCTCCGCGAAGCTCTTGTATAGTTTGATACATGTACATGTAACTGTATCTAAACATATGCAATACAAATGCAAATGCGCCTTATGCAATGGAACCTCTCTAAACTGGACATCCTGGGAGGTTCCCAGGGTGTCCGGTTTAGAGAGGCTTCACTGTAAATCAGGCATTTGATCATTCCGAGCCATAATTGTGTGTTATGCGATCATGAATATACATTATCACTTGAGATAAATGATCCAGGAAAAAATAAGATCACATGAGGACCTCCCAGGGTGTCCGGTTTAGAGAGGTTCCACTGTGCATACATACATGTAATAAAATATATATTTGCCACATTTTATGAAATCCAATGAGGACCATTCCTAACAAAATTGATAACATTTTTATCCCGTCAACACAGTGCATATGTGCCGTGAAACACGGTGCCGTGAAACATTTTAGGATATCCTGTCAATACGACCTAATCACTGCGTATGAATATGTGCGGCTATTTTACAGCCATTTGTAGGTGTTGACGGGATAAATAGAATAGTAGGTTAGTGCCGTGAATGGGAAAAATATCTGGCGCGGCTCGGAAACGGGATGTGCTCGGCAGAGCCTCGCCCATCCCGTTTCCTGAGCCTTGCCATATATTTTTTTCCCATTCACGGCACTAACCTACTATTCTCTATAACATGATCAAAACTGTTGCTTTTACATTGTGAATATAGCCGCAATATTTGGGCAGGTTTCCTCAAACAGACAGCTGTCGTTCGAGCTAATTCCCACCTTTAAATACAAGCAAAACCAACACCAACGTACACACATACTGGACCATGAAGTAGGACAAATGGAAACGTTGAAGTGTTTGTGCTGTTGACAATCGAGACCCATACATCGTAATTGGAGTTGTAAATGGGATCAACCACGATTTGTAGCGTCTTACAACTAGGCGGCTTGTCTAGCTCGGGGCATTGTTCCGTTTATTTAGGACTCCGCTTGATAAAACCGAACCTTAGAAAGTTTGTGACGCCGTCTGATAAATGTTTCTTAGAACGGTCATATTGACATTAATGTACATGTAGCTGTACGTTTTCCGCTTTATAGGCAATAGGTTGCGCTATATAGTTACAATGTACACCATTGTACAGGGCCGTAGCCAGAGTTGAAAACAAGACCAGGCGAACCAAGTCCCGATATGGGGTCAGGGAGCATTCTCCCCGCCACCATTTCGGGAATTTGTTTTCTTTTCAGCATAAAATAAAAATCGGTAAACTGACAGACAGGCTGACCGCCTCGACTGCCTCGTCCTGGGAGCCGTTTCACTTAACTTCGTACGACTGAAATGTTCGTAAGTGCAGAATTATGATTGTCTGTAAATTTCACATTAATACTGTTTTCATGTAAACACTTATTGGATTTACATTTATTGAGCATAGGCTGCATATGCAGCCTATGTTCAATAAATGTAAATACATCAATTTAAATTTCCAGACGATCCTAAACTTGCATTTAGGAAAATTTTAGTCGTACGAAGTTTAGTGACACGGCTGCCAGGTTACTGTACTGCCACAGTCAACTGTATAAATGTGCGGAATAATGTTTCCATTTCGCGCACCAAAATGTAGCAATAATCTGCAGGGCATTGACGTTCATACTTCGCTATATTGTTATTGAGATAAAATTCCACAATATGAGACAAACTAGTATCATAAACTCACCTAATAAAATGTGTAATAGCACAATTATTACGTCACCTCCACGAAGAAAAAGCAAACACAGAACGCTTCAACCGCGAATTGGAAAATGCTACTCCGTCATAACGCTTATGTAATGCAATGTAAGGTAAAGTAATTAGAGTTATGCACTCAGAGCTACATGTACATGAATTTATCCCGTCAACACAGTGCGTATGTGCCGTGAAACACGGTGCCGTGAAACATTTTTGATATCCTGTCAATACGACCTCATCACTGTGTATGAATATGTGCGGTGGCTGGGGTTATATTTTTGCATTTTAGTGCCATTTGTAGGTGTTGACGGGATAAATAGAATAGTAGGTTAGTGCCGTGAATGGGAAAATATATCTGGCGCGGCACGGAAACGGGATGTGCTCGGCAGAGCCTCGCCCATCCCGTTTCCTGAGCCTTGCCAGATATTTTTTCCCATTCACGGCACTAACCTACTATTCTCTATGGTTGTGTTTGAGAATGGGGAGGACTGTATATAGCATTGGTACACAACCGCCTGTGCTAATAATTCCAATACATTTGTCAATTTCTCTATTTCAAAACACTTGCATAGTATTGTCCTTGAAATCAAGCAGGCTGATTGGCTGAGCCTGAGCTGTGCTTCAGCTCAGGCTCAGACAATCAAACTGCTGCTTGATTGCGAGTTTGCATTGCCAAAAGATATTCGGAAACGTAGATAATCTGGACAAGATTAACGCAGGCGGTTATGTATAACTTGTAGCCCAACATATGTCCTTTCTTTTTCGTTTAAAGGTTACACAGAAATATTGTATAGTTAAACTGTGATGACATTTCTATTCTGTATTCTATTCTATATATTGCAAGTATCGTGCATGCAAATGAGGGGTTAGGAATAAAAGGACTAACTGCTTAGGGACCCATTAAATGGTTAGATCACATAGAGAAATATTGATAATTAAACTTCAATACTGGAGACCAGGTGGTCATTTAACGTCTTAGACCAAGAACTATTTCCTGGTATTCGTGTTAAGCGATTGTGATGGATTTCTTGACTTTGTATTGTAACACTTTTCTGCCGTTTAAGTCTTATTCCAACTGTGCAAATATCCCATGGCTGAGGATGTTTTACAAACCGTAAGGTCCCCTTTGCGAACCGATGACCCATTGCGTCGCATCGGTTCCATTGCTGACTGGAGAAATTGGCATTTATGACCAGTGTTGACCCTGATCAGACTGCGTCCGCGCAGTCTGATCAGGATCAACACTGTTCGCCATTCTGCCAATGACACTTGTCCGTCATCTAACAATGTAGATTGGTCTGCGGGATGTATGTCGGATTAGGAGGTCGACTGGTCACGAAGGTCATAATCTCCACATTGTGTCCCATTCACAAGTGCATATATTTGCATATTTGCATTAACGTAACTGCATGCAGATATGCAAATACGGACACTAACGGTGACTATTATGACACTGTATTATTTTTCACAAGAGAGTTATGAAACTGGCCTGGCATAATGTATTGACAAGCAATGAGTCCTTAGTGAGACGATTTTGGCGTGGTATCCATATCTACATCGTTAATAGTTATACGTGCGCCATATGCTGGAATATTCTATATACCACGTGGTATCCGTCAATGATAATATATTGGAGGGCTACATGTACCACGCGGCTTATACTATTCCATTATATGGAAGTCACAACGCCACGTCAATAATACGTTTACATCATCAGTTTGACATTGTAAATATCACAGTTTGCGTCTATGGTGGACCCGAGCAAAATTACACTGTAGATACAATGTGCGCTTGTTCTGACGTCTAATCTGGGCGCAAATGTAACGGATATGGTTTTGTCAGAGCTGACAGAGCATAGTCAATTTATCTCCAACGGAGGAAGGTGCATGAACTTGTATATTAGCGATGCATCCATCCTTAAAGATTTATATCTTACCGGTGAATTTTACTGGGATTTACACCTAGGGCTATGTCACCGAATGCGTTAATCTAATCCGAACTTATTGCCTATGTTACAGACAGAAATTTCGGGTTAGCGTTAATCTTGCCAATATATCAACGTTTCGGATCATATATTCAAATATCAATTAAGCAGATTTATTGACTTAGCCTGAGCTGTAGCACAGCTCAGGCTCAACCATTCAAGCTGCTTACTTTCAAACATAACATTCAAGTAGTTTGAAATAATAAACACATTTATAAATATTGGCAAGATTAACGCAGGCGGTGGTGTACATATGTAAGTGAGTCGGTGTAGGAACGGCACCTGGCACCGTATCAGGACATTGTCTTTCAGTACTGAACATTTTTATTGTGATCTTAGATCGGAACGCTCAGTGCTTCCGACATACAATGCACATGTGTATTTTCGTCAGTATGTACATGACCTTGCTGTTGAACAGACGGACAGAAGCCTCAATCAATCAATTTATCCGAGAGGATTTAATAACTTGTGAATACATGTATTTGCACATTGGTGACATGTTTTGCAATCAATGAATCAATCAATCAATTTATCCTAGAGGATTTAATAATTTGTGACTACATGTAAGTGTACATTGGTGACATGTTTTGCAATCAATCAATCAATCAATCAATCAATCAATCAATCAATCAATCAATCAATCAATCAATCAATCAATCAATCAATCAATCAATCAATCAATCAATCAATAAATAAATAAATAAATAAATAAATAAATAAATCAATCAATTCAATCAATCAATCAATCAATCAATAAATTCATCAATCAATCATCAAATCAATCAATCAATCAATCAGATCAATCAATCAATCAAATCAATAATCAATCAATCAATCAATCAATCATCCTTCCATCCATCTCCATCCATCCATCCATCCATCCATCATCCATCCATCCAATCCATCCATCCATCCTTCCATCAACCAATCCATCTTCATCCATCCATGACAGCCATCCATCCATCCTTCCATCATCCATCATCCATCGCATCCATCCATCCATCATCCATCCATCCATACATCAATCCATCCTCATTCCATCCATCATCATCCTATCCATCATCAATCCATCCATCCATCCTTCCATCCATCCATCCTCCATCATCCATCATTCCATGGAATCCATCCATCTCCATCCAGCCATCCATACATCATCATCACATCCATCCATCCATCCATACATCCATCCATCATCCACCAATCCATCAATCAATCTATAATCAAGCAATCAAGCAATCAATCAATCAATCAATCAATCAATCAATCAATCAATCAATCAATCAATCAATCAATCAAGCAAGCAATCAATCAATCAATCAATCAATCAATCAATCAATCCATCCATCCATCCATCCATCCATCCATCCATCCATCCATCCATCCATCCATCCATCCATCCATCCATCCATCCATCCATCCATCCATCCATCCATCCATCCATCCATCCATCCATCCATCCATCCAATCAATCAATCAATCAATCAATCAATCAATCAATCAATCACTCAAGCAATAAATCAATCACTCAATCAATCAATATATTTATTCTCGATGATTCCATATGTTTCTGGCTACATGTACGTACACGTTGATGACTAGAAACAAACTTGCTACCCCGCTCCATACAATGTATCTCGTAGATACAGTGGGGTCAGCGTGTAAGTGCACTGAGTTCCAACCTGTCGTGTTCGTACGTGTGTGCACTTACACGCTGACCCCACTGTAACATATCGGAGGCGAAGTATTGTAGCTAGCTAGTTGATGGCATGCTTTCAAATCGTTTGTCCTATTTTTACATAATCGTCTAAAGAAAGCTGTCGTGATAAATTATTCAGGAATCAATAAGAAAGTAATAGAATACATGTATAATATAAACTGCGGTTGGGTCAGTATGTTAGTACACACACGATCTAACACAACAACAGCAACGTCTCCGCACGAACACGACACACAACACGAATGTGTACACGATAGATGAAGAGGAGAGATAAGTTGGTAAGGCATTTCCGTTCGCTATTTGAGTACCAGGAAGCACACTTTGTGAAACATAAAATTGTTTAGTTTGAGATCAAAATACTGTTTCACACATATAATAAGTTGCTATTTATAGACACATGTGGAATTAATTCAACTAAATAAAAATAGTACCATCGACTGTCAACAAAACTAGCGTTCGCAACGCTATTTATGATTTGGTATAATAAACATATTTTACCAAATACTGATTATTTTTATAAGCACGATTTGGTTAATAAGATAGTCCACAGGCGATGAGAGGCCCTTCAATAACAAATAGTAGTATATAGGGAGTCAAAATGATACCACCAAAGGTGGGAAGCGTTATTGACCCTCGTTACAGCTCCCAACAGTATCGAAAAAACGTGTTTTTGGCCAATAATATAAACTAGCCACCAACACCGAAATATTTTTAAACCTCGAAACCGTCTCGTTGTACGCACACCATACATAGCGAAAAACATTTTAAAATCGAGATCGAAATACATGGCTTCGAAAAAGAAGACGAACAAAAGTACTCCCCAGCACCCTCGAAAAACCAGGTTTTTTGCATAGAGAAGAGCAGAATGATACCACCAGAGGTGGCACCGTTTCCACCACCATACAACACTCCCAACACCCACGAAAAATCAGGAACGGATTTTAGAAAAACCCAAATACATCGAACTACAACGAACTACAGACACTACAACCAACTACAGACGAACGACAGATAGACTTGTCGTGGCCTCCCAAGAGACAAACAGAAATGATACAACCCATTTGTGTATTTGGACACAGAAATGATACCACCCATTTGTGTATTTGGACACATTTGGGAAAAATCTAATAAACAAAAGTACTCACCAGCACCCTCGAAAAACAGGCTTTTTTGTGGAGAAAATCAGAATGATACACCAGAGGTGGCACCGTTTCCACCACCACACGACACTCCCAACACCCACGAAAAATCGGGAACGGATTTCCGAAAAACCCAAATACATCGAGCTACAACAAACTACAGGCACTACAACCAACACAGACGAACGACAGATAGAACTTGTCGTAGAGAAATTCGCCTCCCCAAGAGGCAAACAGAAATGATACCACCCATTTGTGTATTTGGACACAGAAATGATACCACCCAATTGTACACATTCGGACTTTTGGGAAAGTGTGGAAAACATTTGTCTCCCAAGAGGCAAACCGAAATGATACCACCCAATTGTACACATTCGGACTTTTGGGAAAGTGTAGAAAACATTTGTCTCCCAAGAGGCAAACAGAAATGATACCACCCAATTGTACACATTCGGACTTTTGGGAAAGTGTAGAAAACATTTGTCTCCCAAGAGGCAAACAGAAATGATACCACCCAATTGTACACATTCGGACTTTTGAGAAAGTGTAGAAAACATTTGTCTCCCAAGAGGCAAACAGAAATGATACCACCCAATTGTACACATTCGGACTTTTGGGAAAGTCGAAGAAAAAATCGTCTCCCAAGAGCAAAACCACATCGAAAAACAGAAAACCTCTCCCAAAGGAGGTAGAAAGACAACTCGGAACAGGAAAGACAATTCGGTACAAAACAAGAAAAGACAACTCGGAAATACAACTCGAAAAAGACAAAGAACTTTTTCCAAAATGGCTACTGCATGTAGAACGGGTCGCGACTACCAGAGTGCTGGTGTACGGAGTCGCTAGTTTCGTTTTTCCCATTCGGCGTACCGGACTGTTTTGCGGAGTGCACGAACTGGGTGTCGGAGTCTGTTTTGTTCTTCCAGAGGCTACGGGCCTCTAGAGACACGAATGGGAACAGTGGTCTGCAGACAGCGTACGCCACCACAGAGACCCACAGCCACCACTTCGCATTCTCTATCGTCTGCCAAATGTCGTGCACCTCCAAGTCTTTTTCGCATTTCGGCTCGCTAGGCTTGGGAGCGCTAGCCTCGGTTGTCTCGGATGCACTAGTCTCGGAACCAGTGTCCGAAAACGCGCTAGTTCCAACCTCCATCAAACGGTCTTCTAGAAACCCCATGCACAACTCCAAATTCGCCATCAAACGCTCCAAACGAAGTTCCGCATCCAGTAGCTTGCGGTCCAAACGGTTCCCCAAGAAATACAAACGCATAGATTCGCCGGCTGGGCGGGCACCTTCTAGGGTGGCATTCGCAATGGGAGGTTCTTCTAGAGGACCAGGTGTAGGAGGTGGGTCTACATTCGCAATGGGAGATTCTTCTAGGGGTGTTGTACTGCTAGTTTCGGGAGTTGCACTACTAGTTTCGTCGGCGTAGTCCAGAATTTTTTGGAGTCTTGCGCTACCAATTCCGTACTTCTTTTTGATTTGGCGGGCTGTGGACATCCCACGGGTGGAAACAATTTCTCTGATGGCTTTCGGGGACAAGTAGGTTTTCGGCATGGCTACAAAAACGTCTTTCTACACACAGGGGAACATGTGTCCAACATGGAATTCCCAAAATTCCTCGAAGTGCTTGGGACGTGCGAGACACTTGGGGCTCTCCCAGGAGAAACATGTTTTCTAGGATTGCCTACCAACACGCAGCAATCCACAGCAATCCGCAGCAATCCGCAGCAACACGCAGCAACACGCAGCAACACGCAGCAATCCTAGAAAACATGTTTCTCCTGGGAGAGCCCCAAGTGTCTCGCAAGTGTTTTCGAGATGTTCCACTGTACTATTTACTTATTTGTTATCGGGAAACGAACTTTGTATTGATCCAATACCTACTGACTGATAACATACACAATTTCCACTGAATACTAGCAAACGGTAGTCAGTTACATGTAGTAGATGTGCAAGTCAGTTACTGCCCTAATCGAGGTGTCCATGTGGTTAACCAACCTGCATGTGCCCATGAAACACATGGGCACATGTAGGTTGTTCAAACACATGAACACCTCGATTAGGGCAGTAACTATTACATATACTTTTGAATTATGTGTTACCTCCCGTTAACGGCCATTATCATTTGCCACACAGTGTATCCCTTAAATACATGTACAGTGAAACATATCTAAACCGGACACCCTGGGAGGCCCCCAGGGTGTCCGATTTAGAGATGTTTCACTGAACAAATCACTGCATCAGCTATCTCTCTCATTTTATATCATGAACATACACGACAATAAAATGAATTACAGTGAAACCCATCTAAATTAAGCACACTGTATGTATACGTATTGTAGATGTATGAAGCTGTTGTATATTTGGCCATCGTGGCCACATCATCATGTACATATATGATAATGCCGTGACCATGGTGTATATAAATGAACTTGACTCGCATGTTTTCTCAAGACTGGAGCTCAATATGTAAGATTGTAAATGACCTTGCGCACATGTAAATCATTCGAATTTGCTTATTGAAATACAAGCCGTGTCAAACAGTTTAATTTTAAATTTGGTATTAGACACACAAATCACATAAATTCTACGGAGCCCCGCAGGGGACATGAATCTTTGTTTAGTAATTCGTTCCCACGGAATAACAATTCGTTACATCAATTTAACAATTCATTCCCTTGAATTAACTTAACAATTCGTTTCCACGTTATAACAATTCATTCCCACGAAGTAACAATTCGTTCCCACGGGAACGAATTGTTATATCGTGGGAACGAATTGTTAATTCTAGGGGACGAATTGTTAATTCGTGGGAACGAATTGTTAAATTGAGGGAACGAATTTTTATTTCGTTGAAACGAATTAATAAAAAAAATAATTGTACGTCCCCTGCAGGGTTCCGTACAATTCAGTGGACCGTAATACATTACTGTCTCCACTACATACTGCAATTAACCCTTCACTCCTAAATAACTGGAATGTATGTTGATCTGTTAATTTTCCGACCGATCGAATCGTCTGAAAATGATTTTGAGACTGTTTGATTTATGAAAATGGGGTAGGTTCTTTCTACAAAATATGAAAAGTACTTGCAAAATGTGCAGATCCTGATGAGACGGCTCGTCACGAGCCTGCTCATCTGGATCTAAATGTACACTGTTTGTAAGATGACTGTAATATTGACAGGCAGGTCCCACATGTCAGGTTATAATAATGGAGACAGATAGTTTTGTATATTCTGTAGATATGACATTTTCTGACAAAATAAACATTCATTCACCACAAGTGTTGATTGGCATTTTTATACATTTTATAAGCGACGTAAATTACCACACTGATATCAGGGGCGATAACCGTGTTTCCTTAAAATGTTCACGGACATTACTATATATTCTCTGTATTTATGTTTTGATGTGCAGTGATCATACTTTATAATCTGTCGAAATATTTGTTGTTCATGTGACGCATTTAATTAGTATAAATAACTAAAACATATCATAACTCATTTGCATATGAAAATCGCCTGATAATTTAATTAGTATTAATAGTATTTAATTGAATTAGTATAAATAATTAAAAAATACCGTGTCAAATTTGCATATGAAAATAACTGCTCGTCACGAGCCGGCTCATCTGGATCTACACAGTTTGCAAGAGGGCTGTAGCCTTGAAAGGTTTAATGGATCTAGAATGACTCCATAAATTCCCACCAACACTCTATCAGCTTTTTTATGGCACATTACCGTGGCAATAAATGGGTTTACTGAATAAAATGTCCTTCCACATTGCAATAAGAAAGTGAATTTACTGTTTAGTTATTATTTTCCCTTCGCCGATAGAGGAAATAGGGGATATATCGTTAGTTCGTGTACATGTACATGTACGTGCGTGCGTGTACATTAGTAACACTTTTCATTTTTCAATAACTTATGAACCGCTTCACCGACTTTGATACTATTTGGCCACAATGTGTGCCATGGGATGTGCTTTGTTTTGCATACGACCCACGCCAGACCGCACAAGGTCAAGGTCACCGAGGACTTACATGTATGTTCATGGTATTCACATCGTGGGCCAAAGTATAATGCAAATGCCTTATAGTTTGGCATGCATGTTGACTATGCATGTATTTACTAGTGAATCAATACATACTTCACCACAGTCTGTCGTCTTGTGTAAACTATTTTGTTGTATTATATTGTATGCTCAAGGGCCAGTAGGCCTATTGCTGATTACACATTACCACGTAATACAATTGCAAATGTGACCGTTACGGAAAACACATTATTACCGGATCAGTGTACGGTTGTATGCTTATGCAACACATGTAATATAGCAGGCACATGTACGGTGATTTAATATAATTTGTATTAACTTCATTGACTGATTGCATGTGCAACATACCATAACCTCGTTTCATATGCAATCATTATATTCATTTCATAAATATCACATTAAATCGTTACTTGTGGAAGATAGTCCTCTATGTAACGATTATTTTCACAAAACAATGCGTTAATGGCATTTTAATCGCTATGTTTACAGTATCATAGAATGAATATTCAATTTCCTCACCATAAAGTAACGCGAAAATGAACGACACAACAAAAGTAGCCTGTAAAACACAGTCATAATATTGTCATACATATGAATCATTATCTGACGAATTCAGACTTATTGCAGAATTACGCGACCAGTGTAGACGCTAGCCAGACACGCACTTGCGTGCGCAGTCTGGTCAGCGTCTTCACTGTTAGCGTACATCAGCGAAACATCCAGCTAGCAATAATTCCAGCACACAAATATTTACACAATTCCCTAACATTTGATTGGCCCGTAGCAAGTCTCTGACCAAAATGTATATCCCAGTAAACTCCCACGCCGAACTACTTTCTACAGGTGCGCTGTCAATGTTGTCAATGTAAACAAATGGCTGCCGTCTGTCAAAATAAACACATTTTCTTGATGAATTTATTTCAAATGTTGGAATTATAAGGAATGAATGGCTCTTTTTGTGGAATTTATCGGGGATATAAACTTGGAAAGGTCGCGAGAATATTCCCGCGACTTTTCCAAGTTTATACCCCGATAAATTCCACAAAAAGGCCATTCATTCCTATAATACATTCTCAAGATCCGCCGAAATAACCGATAAATTCCACAAAAAGGCCATTCATTCCTATAATACATTCTCAAGATCCGCCGAAATTTACACAAATGTGTATGGCGCATGAGCAAAACTGTTATGTTTCCTCATCTGTGTCTTCGCAGATCAATTGCTAGCCTGTTCGAAACTCTTCCCGTTGAAATGATTTGCGTATAGCCTTCGAAATGCTCTCAGCCTACTCTTCAGACATATTGATTGACTGATTGGTTGGTTGATTGATTGATTGATGCCGGAATGATCGGCCGTTGTAAAATATATTTCCTGGAGTTGTCATGAACTGGTAGTTGCAATCACATTAGGCAAATGATAATCGCGACATTATAATTATTAGTGAAGAAAAAGAAATGTGCTACATACTAATAACCAGAGCCACTAAACTTCGTTTGATAAAAAAGTTCGTACGATTATTTGTATTAATATGCGTCTCACATTAATGTGTCTAGATAATGCTGCAATTTACCGCCGACATATACACTTCATTACATGTGAACACACCACTAAACAATTACCAACATCGGCTACGAGTGCAAATGTTATTCTAAATTCACATTGTGTACTTACATGTACGAACGTCTTTGTCGTACGAATTTTAGTGAAACTGGGGGCCGTTTCACTAAACTTCATACGACTACAATGTTCGTAAGTGCAAACTTATGATAGTCTGTAAATTTGACATGAACACTGTTTTCTTGTAAGCAATTATTGGATTTGCATTCTATTCTCAATACATGTAAATCAATTGAGATTTCCAGACGATCCTAAATTTGCAATTACGAACATTTTAGTGGTACGAAGTTAGTGAAACGGGCCCCATGATCGGGCGGCCACATCCGATTTATTCACCGGAATTGTCCGAAACTAGTAAAACAATTGTACATGTACATGTACCTTGAATCACATCTTGTATCTATTTCTAGCCACCGTGGAGATGTCGCTGGAGAAGCGACTGATCAAGAACCTGTTGGCGGACTATGCCGAGCGGGGCCGGAATGGACGGCCGGTGTCGGGGGACAACGAGACTCTGAAGGTTCATTACGGCCTCAGCCTCATACAGATATTGGACCTGGACGAACGGAACCAGGTGCTCACCACAAACGTCTGGGCCACTTATGTAAGTAATACTAAATTAATGGACACGAACACTTTCCTTCGAGTGTTTGTAAAATGGCTTGACTGGTAACTACACCATCTTTGGAAATGCCTCACTGGTGCTTAGTATTGTCATAATTCAGATCAGAACATGGCACATACATGCAATTATGACTCCTCCGCTAAATTAAACATCAGACATCAGACTGGCGCTTTTAAATTATACGTTTGTCTTCATTTTAGAGGCGGCCATTTCTAATTTACGGGCAAACGACACCCATTAATTTAAACAAAAATAGACTAATATTAATAACAAGGTATAGCATTTTGCATTAGAACCACCCACCAAACCTCTCAGGATTAGCATAAAGAAAGAGCGTCTCAGTTCTGTGATCATATGCGAACTATACATTCGTACGTTGCTGCGTGAGAGCGCTAGCTACACAACCGCCGGCGTTAATCTTGCCCAAATGTCAACCTTCTGAACATATATTGGCAATCTCAGCCTGCAATCAAGCTGTTTGATTGGCTGAGCCTGAGCTGAACACAGCTCAGGCTTAGCCAATCAAGCCGCTTGATTGCAAGCACAATATTGAAGTACAAGTATTTTGAAATAAAAATAAATTCAAATATTGGCACGATTAGCGTAGACGGTGGTGTAGTCAGAAGTTAGACTGGTCTCAACGGCCATACGTGTCATGTATATAGTCACAGTTACATGCACATATTAAACACTAGTTGAACTACAAATGTCACAGTCCCCATTCATTCAGCCATAGAACAGGAGCTACACGGACATGTAGACTAGTCACAATTGCTGTACGACTAATAGAATCGGTCATGGCATAACCACGTGTTTTGGAGCTCCACTAGCGCCATTTGTCAAGTCAGTTTTAATTTGCGTCACCGTTCTCATCGTGACTACATACAGCAGTCATGTGGCATGGAAGCTACGTGAAGTATATATATATCACAGTTCCACAAACGTGCCAGCCTACAAATCAGCGCAGTCTTAGCATAGTCTACATCTACATGTACATTGTGCCCTAGGTCATGAACAATACTTCTGAGTATTTCCATCCCACTTGTCTGACGGATGAGACTTTAAACTGTGGTCCCGTCTCAATATGACCTTAGCTGTTGCTGAGACGTTAAACCCCATTCATTTAATTTCGTTTCTACATTGTTCACTGTTAATATGTGAAGCATCAACTATGCTTCTGATACACTGTATCGACACTGCAGGAGCATAGGCGGCGGAAGCCGAACATTATTGGGGGGGTGGGTTGGGGGGGGGGGGGGCTAATTTTGAGGGCCCGATAGCGCTAGGGGGATCCGGGGTCTTGCCCCCCCCCCCCCCCCCGCGGAAATTTTTGAAATCCAAGTGGTGTGAAACGCCATTTCCTGCATTATCAGCAAAGTTCTCAGCAAAGTTCCCAGTACTTATGATTACACAAATATATTAGAATAAAAAATCCAAAATTCCCCCCCCCCAACAAAATTATTGGGGGGGCCTCTAGGCCCCCCCCCCCGCCCGCCCGCCCCCCACCCCCCGCTTCCGCCGCCCCTGAGGAGTTTGCTCGCAGGCGAGGAGCTACATACATGTACATGATGTATGCTAGTCATATTAGTCGTGCGTCCCATTTCTCCAGTCACAGACACATGTATACCAAGGTGCATGATCACGTGGTTACAACAACAACAAATTCGCCCACTCCAGTAAGTATTATGAGCTGCATTTGGTGGTCCAGGGAGTTTGGCACAGACTTATGTCGTTTTTGCGAAGAATCGATTTCCGTGTCAGAGACACGGAAATCGATTCTTCGTAAAAAATTACAGAAGTTTGGGCGAAAATATACGGACCACCAAATGCAGCTTTACAAGACGCGTTTGATGCGCCATATTTCATCAAAATCCGTTACGTAATAAGGACACTGTAAAATAATACGTACTTTGAATCAGATGGATTCTGGAAATTTCAGTACTTGTTCTTGTTGTTAGTACCACGTGATCATACACCGTGTATACGCTAGACAATGATACATGTGTGGATGAATCGTGACAGTTATTGGAGAAATTGGTCATATTTCATTTATAACCAGCTTAGTTCCTAGTTTGCTAGCGCACTTTGATGTCTGTCAAAGATATATCATGAGAGCACGACGGGTGCTTCATTAACTGACTACGAACAGTGTGCGCAGACAGGCCTGTGTCTAACCTTGACCCACCATGTATGTTATAATTCCCAATTCTCCCTCCAGTCAGGCTACTACAGCCGCATACTTGTACGTTTTGGTTTACTCCCACACATCTAATGGTGGCAGTATGGCATTTGTATACGTTAATGCAAACCAATGGCGACTAATTGATACATTAGCGCCACGGACCACGACGTAGGCCAGTAGCCGATGTCACAACATTGCAAAGTATACTTATCTAGCTATGTATATGAGGGAGTAATCATTTATTTTTCCCGAAATGCATCATTTCATATATGTATACATGTATATAACTAACCACTGCATATATGATGATTAAAGGTATGCAGAATTATTATACTGAATTTATTACATTATCACAGCCAAAATGGCTGTGATAATGTAATACATTCAGTATAATAGAAATTAATAAATTTATCCTTAAATTGAACATTTCTCCATCAAAGTGTAATTAGCAAGATAGTATGCTTTGCAATGTTGGTGTGAAATCAGCTACTGGACGGGACGACGTCTCTACGTCTCATACACGGTGACGTTGGGGGGACATTCGTGGATTAATTGAATCAATAGAATGAGACAGGTCCTCCTGAAATATCACGTTTATTAATGCGTACGGTGCGTGTCACGCAATGGTCGCGTATATCATAGAGGTCCATATAATTGCCAGGCGTGTTCCAGAGCTCCAGATAAGTGTATTGTGCCACTTTATTTGCGGGAACGACTGGAGAGATTGGGCTTATCGGGTTTGTGACCAGTGTAGCTCCTGATCAAATAGCACACTCCTGTATATGATAATGATCTAAAATGCTTGTTAGAAGCAAGCCGGATGTTTCACTGATGGAATGGCGAACAGTGAAATCCTGATGCACAGTCTGATCTGGATCTACACTGCTCGCATAACCCATACGCCCCATTTCGCCAGTCACAGCCACATTTTACCTGCAAATGAATTGCAGTTCAACATATTCACAACAGCTTATCAAGTGAGTTAGTACATGCATTAGCATAGGTCACAATACAACATGCCGTGATGTTGGAGATACAATCGTTTCATGTCAGTTTATATTACATCGTGACACTTTCAATAATCTGTTTTCAAAACAAAAACGCATCAAATACGCATTGAATTTCAAGGAGTACGCTCGTTACTCGTATGTCACCATTGGGCGATGGATGGGCGCATGCGAAGGGTAGATTTAACGGTGGTATTCATCCTTACCGGATATTCATGGTTTGGATCTCAGGTTCATTATTTGGCTTTCTGTAGCCTATTTCACCATTGCAAAGTATACTTTTCTAGCAAAGTATACTTTGAGGGAGAAATTTTCAATTTTAGGATAAATTTATTAATTTTTATTATACTGAATTTATTACATTATCACAGCCATTTTGGCTGTGATAATGTAATAAAATCAGTATAATAATTCTGCATACTTTTAATCATCAAATATATGCAGTAGTTAGTTCTATATGAAATAATGCATTTCGGGAAAATAAATGATTACTCCCTCAAAGTATACTTTGCTACAAAAGTATACTTTGCAATGTTGGTGAAATCGGCTACAGGTACGTGAGAGTTGAATCCGGTTATACCCAATAATCCTTACCCGATATTCATGGTTTTGCGCTCAGGTTCATTATTTGGCTTTCTGGTACGTGAGAGTTGAATCCGGTTATACCCAATATAAAAGTTTTACGATTAGTAATACATTGTAATCCTATTACATTTTGTAATCCTATTACAAGTGCCTCTGGTGTGGCGATGATCTGGCACCAGGTCAGGTTATTCTAAGTCGGTGATGAATTTCTGTTTTCTGTAAATATTCAGTTTTTATTTTGGGATTTTCACCCATCACACCAGGTAACATATGGAATTTTACCCCATTAACCCGGCCTAAAATGACCGTCGCTATTGACATGCCGTTAAACACCATTAAATTAAATCGAATCGTTTGCCACTCAGCTTATCTGTAGCTTCGTGTTCTATTTCACGAAATAGATTGGCACAGTGTGGGAGGGATGAGGCACAATATTTGAGTTAAATGCACATGTTGCAAGCCGCAAACTTGTCTAGCATTGCATTAAGGACTGAACTATAACACACACTATGTACATCTTCCATAATTCATATTTGAAACGCGCGTTCATCGTATTGCTTTTATATCTCAATGTTTACATTAAACCCGCCTGCCGTCGCGCGACGCTGTTGAATGGTTAAAGTTTGTTTGACGTCATTACTCTCCACGACGTGGTCAATAATGTCAAACTATTCACTGACAGCGTGGACGCCATATTTGGTTATTTCAAATTTGAAATTCAGAAAATGCAATGTACATGCAAATATAAGCAATACAACCACTGGCTGTTGCATTTACAAATGTATAATGCATGTAGTTGAAAAACAGTTGGACTTGCACTTTAAACTGACCAAATGCTTTACATACCACAGTAAACGAAACCACTCATGTTTTTATTCATTAACTGCATTTCGCAAAACGTGATTTGGTAGCAGTGTACTAACATGGTATGTTAAAAAACATTACAATCTGCTATAAGTTTATAAATTAGACCGCTGCATCCAGAAAACGCGTTTGGTGGCCACTTCACATTCAATATATCGATGGTCTAGTAATATAAGGTCGTAACTGCTATGCTTTAGCATAGCAGTTACGACCTTATGTTACTAGACCATCGATATGGTAACTGTACGTATACAGGTAGATATAAGATTTGTGTTTATATGCATACACTGTGATATTTATTTCCTATGAAACTCAATATACAATGTAGCTTAGTTTTTTATTGAATCAGTAGTTAAAGTCGTTTAATAATGGCAATTAGCATTCAACTTTCATAACATTGTGAAATGAATGGATTCCAATGTGCTACCAAAATCTTGCTTGCTTAGAAATAAATTTAAAATGAAATTCAGCAGCATACTACAACACCGTTTCCACACAAGTAATTATATAACTATTAGGGAAAAACGATTAACTGTAGATTTGTATCGCATTTCTGAACCCACTTATTCATGTACATGTAGGTCATCTGGAAAAAAATCGGGGATTGGTAAATATTGTTTTTATAATACTGAAAAATAACTAGTTTTTGCAGCGCTACTTACTTGTCTGTATTATAAACATGGTTACTAAATCAAGGTGTATGATCACGTCGTACTAACAACAACAACAAGTATTGAAACTTCCAGAATCCATCCGATTGAAAGAACGTATTCTTTTATATTGTCCTTATTACGTAACGGATTTTGATGAAATATGGCGCATCAAACGCGTCCTGTTAATCTGCATTTGGTGGTCTCTGTATTTTCGCCCAAACTTCTGTCGTTTTTGCGAAGAATCTCCGACACGGAAATCGATTCTTTGCAAAAACGACATAAGTCTGTGCCAAACTCCCTGGACCACCAAATGCATCTCATGAAGACGCGTTTGCTGCGCCATATTTCATCAAAATCAGTTGCATATGAAAATATCAAATAATACTTACTTTGGAGTGGGCGACGTTGTTGTTGTAACCACGTGATCATGCACCTTGTAAATAAGTTTATGTAAATTAATTACTCTCTTGACTAGTGTCTATAACGGCAATCTCTGTTTAAATTTGGAATAGTATAATTATCTTTTCACAGCAAGAAATTTCACAAGTTTCCTTAATAATACATTTATATCGAAAATGCAAAATTATGCTAAGTCAAATTATCTCCCCTGCTTATCACAGTTTCTGATAGCATGTACTTGTATGTAACGCATGTTTTCTGGGAATATGATCAAATAAAATGGTGCGATTGATTTATATATGTCATTTACTGTGCATGAAGCGAAAAAACACAATCATACATTTATTAGATACATGTTATGTGTGACATCGTTTGAGACACAGTCACTTTAAATGATTGCAGCTAATCTTGGATTGTCTACCATGCATCGTTAACATATTGGCCACATCGGGCTGGGTATACAGGAACAAGTCTGATTTGTCAGATGATCAAGGTGTATGATCACGTGGTACTAACAACAACAACAAATACCGATTCAAAGTACGTATTCTTGTATAGTGTCCTTATTACGTAACGTATTTTGATGAAATATGGCGCATCAAACGGCGCGTCTTGTTATTAAAGCTGCATTTGGTGGTCTCTGTATTTTCGCCCAAACTTCTGTCGGTTTTGCGAAGAATCGATTTCCGTGTCTCCGACACGGAAATCGATTCTTTGCAAAAACGACATAAGTCTGTGCCAAACTCCATGGACCACCAAATGCATTTCATGAAGACGCGTTTGCTACGCCATATTTCATCAAAATCCGTTGCATATTAAGGAAAATATCAAATAATACTTACTTTGGAGTGGGCGGCGTTGTTGTTGTTGTAACCACGTGATCATGCACCTTGATTATGTCACTTCTGAACGATTCACAATATTATGAAATTTAGCGCAACGTTCACCGAGACGTCTGTTTTTCTTTTATCTGCAACATGGGATGTGTATTTCTGCCATAAACGGTCTGTCATTGCCTAACCGGGTCACTATGGTGATAGAACAGCAAATAAAACAACTGTTACCGTAACTGTTAAATGTATAATAGAGATAATTCCAGGCTAATGTCTTTTGAAAATCAAATTACTCAGGCAACGCTAGGAAACGCGTTGGAATTCCTACAGTTACCCAGCCGAGTCTGATAAATTTGACACACAATACACTGATATGGTAGTCTATTTATCACGTAAAGTTTTATGCTACAAAATGACGTTGCGACATTAACTGGACGTCATTATGTACCGTCATGTGATGTAGTGTGCTCAATGAAACGTAAGTTTTGATATTCGTCGTGACCCGGATATACGTACAGTATCTGTACACTACAGGATACGATGAGTTGCTATCAGTTACATGTAGTATATATTGGGGCAATGTAAAGCGTGTTACAAATACATAATAAATAGAGAATAGTAGGTTAGTGCCGTTAATGGGAAAACATAGCTGGCAAGGCTTATGAAACGGGATGGGCGCGGCTCTGCCGAGCAAATCCCGTTTCCGTGCCGTGCCAGATATTTTTCCCATTCATGGCACTACATGTAACCTACTATTCGATTTATCCCGTCAACACCGACAAATGGCAAAAACAAATAACCCCAGCCACCGCACATATTCATACGCAATGATTAGGTCGTATTGACAGGATTTCAAAAATGTTTCACGGCATCGTATTTCACGGCACATACGCACTGTGATGACGGGATAAATCGCTATATTATATCGTGTATGTGCATGACATAGCACTTCGTTTGTGTCCCGGCAAAAACAATACATGTACAAATATGTATAGGTTATTTGAGATGTATGTGGATCTACATATACATGCACATGTTTGCAGATCCATAGAGTGCTATATTGTGTGGTGACTTTAGGAGCGCAATAGCGTTGCGCAGAGGAACGACTGACATATACACACATCAAATAACCTTTTAATTATGTACATCTATACGTAAATAACTCACAATTCATATGCGCCTACAAATATACGAAATATAAATGAAAGTGATAAATTAGTGATGATATAAAAGGAACGTGAATATGGAAATATATTGACAACATGCGTTCCATTGTGTCTCAATGAGAAACGAAAGTTCGTATATAATAAAGCACATCTATTTCAGGAATAATGTTTATCCTGTCCCGAGATAAATATTGGTTCTTACATGAATTATGATTTAGTGTCATATTTATTAAGCGAGTTGTCTGACTTCATAGGAAACGAGGCACTTTCGTATTTTCTGTAGTGATCAACATTTTGTAATGTACATAGTATATTAGTATACAGCTATACTATACATGTACATGTAAGTGTAGTATGGCATATCATGATTGTTTTGAACAAATACTGTTACAAATAAAAACGTGTATTCATCATGGTCCTGTGTAAAGTGGTTTGCTTGAATAAATTAAAGGAAAATTTAAGAATGAGCTTTCTTTTTATTTCGTGAAATTCGGTCAAATATTGATTTTACTACGAAAAATTGATTTGTCTATGGGAATTTAACATGTGGGAAAAAGTGGTAAGGAAGTGTGGGAGGAGTCAAAAAACGAAAAAATTTGGAAATTGACTCCGAAACCCGACTAGATAGCTTGGATATGATCTAACTAAGAAAACAATTAGAGTTAAATTTTAAAAATCGGTCCAGTATTTCTAAAATTCAAAAAATTGTCCCCATGTTAAATCCCCATAGACATCTTCACTCCATGAAGATGTCTATGAGGATTTAACATGGGGAAATTTTTGTTTTCGCAATAAAATCAATATTTGACCAAATGTCACGAAATAAAAAGAAGGCTCATTCTTAATTTTGCCTTTAATTTTATATTATCAAAAGAAATCTTGTTTTTGAATTGTCTATATAGCCGTAAAATTTGGGCAGGTTTCGTGAAACAGACTATAGGACCGCTGGGTTGTTTCTTTTTTTCACCCATACACATGTACATATACGTGTAGGTACATACATGTACATATCGGGTTTCCTATCTTGTTGCGTTCAACAAGATAGAAATTCTGATACATGTACCGATATCGGTGAAAATTTAAACAACCCAGCAGTCCTAGTACCGTCATATGTCTTTAATGAAACCACTTTACACAGGGCCATGCTGAAAACACGTTTTTATTTCTTACAGTATTTTAAAAAAATATCCTGATTTGCCCCTTTCAGGATTTGTTGAAAAATACAATAAATTTGTTTCTGGAAAGATCCTGCTATGCACTGTGTTATTACATTGCGAAAGCCAAGTTAACACAATACAGTGGAACCTTTCTAAACCGGACACCAATAAAATATTTGTGATAATATTTTTGATGATTTTCTTGGCCATGTATCTTAGGAGATAATGCCTGTTCATGATCGCATAGAACACACGTACATGTATGGCTTAGAATGATCAAATGCCTGGTTTACAGCGAAACCTCTCTAAACCGGACACCCTGGGAAACTCCCAGGGTGTCCGGTTTATAGAGGTTTCACTGTATAACTCACAGGGTGTCCGGTTTAGAGAGGTTTCACTGTATAACTCCCAGGGTGTCCGGTTTAGAGAGGTTTCACTGTATAACTCCCAGGGTGTCCGGTTTAGAGAGGTTTCACTGTATACTTTCACCAGGGTGGTTTCGTCCCAGGGTGTCGGTTTAGAGAGGTTTCACTGTATAACTCCCAGGGTGTCCGGTTTAGAGAGGTTTCACTGTATAACTCCCAGGGTGTCCGGTTTAGAGAGGTTTCACTGTATAACTCCCAGTATAACTCCCAGGGTGTCCGGTTTAGAGAGGTTTCACTGTATAACTCCCAGGGTGTCCGGTTTAGAGAGGTTTCACTGTTATACTCCCAGTGTGTCCGGGTTTTAGAGAGGTTCACTGTATAATCCCAGTCCAGGTGTCCCTCCGGTTTAGAGAGGTTTCACTGTATAACTCCCAGGGTGTCCGTTTAGGTTCATGTAACTCCCAGGGTGTCCGGTTTAGAGAGGTTTCACTGTATAACTCCCAGTGTGTCCGGTTTAGCGAGGTTTCACTGTATAACTCCCAGTGTGTCCGGTTTAGAGAGTTTCACTGTAATCCAGTGTGTCGGTTTGAGAGGTTTCACTGTATAACTCCCAGTGTGTCCGGTTTTAGCGAGGTTTCACTGATACCCAGTGTGTCCGGTTTAGAGAGGTTTCACTGTATAACTCCCAGTGTGTCCGGTTTAGAGAGGTTTCACTGTATAACTCCCAGTGTGTCCGGTTTAGCGAGGTTACACTGTATAACTCCCAGTGTGTCCGGTTTAGAGAGGTTTCACTGTATAACTCCCAGTGTGTCCGGTTTAGAGAGGTTTCACTGTATAACTCCCAGGGTGTCCGGTTTAGAGAGGTTTCACTGTATGATAGTTTATTGATTTTTCTCTCAGTGTAGCCGCTAGATGGGTCTATGCGTTTGTGTGGCAGGGGGTCGCTCGCAAATGCATAGTAAAACGAATCATTATTGATTAAGGATGTATGTACGTATCATAAAACATAGTGTATTTTGAATGAAAGCTCTAGGAAACCAACATTAACTAAACCATAAACTGTACTGATAGATATAACATGTGGATGTGTCAGGAGAAAAATGGCTTATGGGTTTTGCGACAAGTGTAGATGCATCCGCTCAGCCTGATCAGCATCTGAACATTTCGCAATTCCATCAATGTCACATCCATCATAAAAAATAATATTTCGTTATCAGGCTATGGGCGGGTGCTATAGTGCGATCAGCGTGTAAATGTAAGTGCACACACGAACGAACACGACAGGTTGGAACCAACCTGTCGTGTTCGTTCGTGTGTGCACTTACACGCTGACCCCACTGTATATATGACCAGGAGCTACACTGGCCACAATTGCGATCATCCCCATTTCTCAATTCGTTTGTTTGTTTGTTGGGGTTTAACAACCTATCAATAGCTAAGGTCATTTAAGGCCAGGTCAATGGGCTTTGCACTAAATCCCATATATTAGCTGTACAAATGGGGGTGGGGGGATCCCAAAATAAGAACTGAATGTTTACAATGAAAATCTATATATTCAGCCCTGAAATCAGAATAATCCTGATCTGATGTCAGGTCGTCGCCACACCAGAATCACTTTGCCCCCTCCCAAAAGCAGTTGATCAGTAATAATCGTACTACTTTTATGATGGGCAACACCCCAATTCAACTCCCATGTAACAAAAGAGCCAGCAATAAACTTTTTTTTATCTTTATTCTCAAATCAAGCCCCAAATATGAGCCGCGTCGCGAGAAAACCTGTCTTCGGGAATCTGTAGCCTATTTCACCAACATTGCAAAGTATACTTATCTAGCAAAGTATACTTTG
Organism: Conchocele bisecta; assembly: GCA_029237695.1. Taxonomy (NCBI): domain Eukaryota; kingdom Metazoa; phylum Mollusca; class Bivalvia; order Lucinida; family Thyasiridae; genus Conchocele; species Conchocele bisecta. The sequence goes on along the minus strand of CM055267.1, from coordinate 103,566,434 downwards.
AGGGAGAAATTTTCAATTTAAGGATAAATTTATTAATTTGTATTATACTGAATTTATTACATTATTACAGCCATTTTGGCTGTGATAATGTAATAAATTCAGTATAATACTTCTGAATACTCTTAATCATCAAATATATGCAATGATTAGTTCTATATGAAACAATGCATTTTGGGAAAAATAAATGATTACGCCCTCAAAGTATACTTTGCTAGATAAGTATACTTTGCAATTTTGATGAAATCGTCTACTGACGACGTCACAAGTTATGACGTAATTTCCACCGATATTTCCAATTATCGACGTTTGTCAGACCGCCATGTTAGGTTTGTTCCGTGGTGTTAACAGTTATCTAAAGAACAGAACAACAACATACCTCGGTGTTTTTACTATTTTAATGCATTTTTACCAATGTGAGCGTTATAAATGTGTTTAAATTGTATTTGAACTTTAATTCAGTGTAAGATATATTCCCAAATATATCTATAATCGGGCGTATGTGTGTGGAAAAACAGTCTTCGGTCTGTCCTGGGTCCTGTCCTGGGTCCTGTCCGGTACTAACGGTCGTACGATCGAAATCAACCGTGTGACATTTTTATTCGAAATGGGCATATCTTATATATGTTTTTATTAACAATAATGGCGTAAGGACAATTTTCTTTTATTATTTTGCTATTGGTATCATATAAAAATGTTTGTCTGTTGACGTGTGTTTTTTATGTTCCTTTATTTTCACATAATATTTTCTTTGATACAGTTTACATATAACTGTCCACGTTAACTGTTATCGACCACCATTTACAGGTGAAAACTCTGTGTAAGCTACATTTGTTCAAGGCAACATGTTGGGGACATTAGTGCCATGGACTGTGAGTGAAAATATTGTCAAGTCGTGACACAAATACAATAAGACTGTGCGCACTAGCAATTGATATGGTTCTTCTAGTACTGTTCGACGATTATCAAGGATCTCTTGACTTGGGGGTATTGTTATTATGTTATTCTCCCCCCTCACCTCTCATTTCTTCGTACTTTGGGACCTTCGTATTTTGAGTTGAGTCTTCAAAAGACAAACTGCTACCTTAACACTCCCAAAACAAACACAAGTGGGTGGTAGGACGCGCTACCCTTGAAGGTGGTATATTAGGCGTGTGAGAGACTGCGATGCAGTAGAAATAACACGTAAGCGATGCAGGCTTTTGCTCTCACGCTATTCCAGTGATTGTGATTGTGTACATAGTGAGTAACACATGACAGTAAGGGTGCCTGTCAACATGAACACTGCCTTTCAGAGCAAACAGTTTTTTATACCCACTTTTTAAAAAATAAGTAAATGGGTATATTGTTTTCGTCACGGGTGCCTGTCCGTCTGTCCGTCCGTCACGTTTCGTGTAAGAAGTAAAACTGTTTAACCGTAATAGGTAGGTTCTTGAAACTTGGTGTGTGCCTTCCTGGTGTGTATATTCGCAGTGAATTTTGATTTTTGATTCGAGCCCCGGCCATGAATTATCTTCCCCTTTTCAACTTCGCATTTGGGAAACATGGGTATATTGCGATGGCGCGCCATCGACTGTGCTCTAGTTGTAATGTAATTTAATGTTGAACGTATTGTTCTCCCCGTATGCGTGTGTATTTCCATTTGTATATGTTGAACTAAACGATCTTATAGACCTAATCAAACAATTAGTTAATCAATATACTTCCGTGGTTTTCTACAATTATAAATTGTTAAAACGCTCAATAAACACGACGTCATAAAGAAGAATTCAGCACACCGAATCAGCGTACCCGCGCACGTTCTTACTTGCTGGTATTACATTCATTATTCAATTCCAAACATGCTTCTAGTCAACTTGCAAACTGTTGTAAATGTTGGCGTATACTCTATCTGTAACGGTATATGTACTGTAACGTCATTTACGTCACATGACGTCGCTTTTACGTGACGTCTCATTTGCTCAAACGACCTGCATAGTTGTGTTGTATAAACTATAATATGTTAATGAATATTGCAGATATCATGATCAACTAAAAAGCGTTAAATTCATCATACAAATATCATTGTCATAGTAACAAAATGTCATATTGACCAACATTTACCCTACGCGGCTCATATAGTACATTGTACATATATAATATTATGTATTTATCAGGTAACCTGTCCTATAATGACCGAATGCGTTCTGGCTGACAACGTAGTGTTATATCGGGCATTGACCTGATATACAAGCATTGACCTGATACAAACATCTGGGTTATAACGAAGTGAAAACTGACGTTCCATTTGTCGGATGACGTCACGTGACGTTACCGAATGACGTCAGTGTAATGACGCAACGTAAACATGTCCGCGCTCTTTCCATAGATAACGACGTCATATGTGGTCATTATCGAGCATAAAACGTAACCTGATAAATATAATACCAGGCTACTGTCGTTTGATATGTCGTTTACCCGGCTCGGCTCGGAAACGGTAGAAATTCCTCGGCATGCCTCGAAATTTCTATGCGTATCCTAGCCTTGCTTGATAAACTTGATATCAAAATACACTAACCTCGTATTCTCTATATCTCAAGGAGAACACGGAGCCAGCAATAAAATACACACTATCTAACAGATTTGTGGCAGTGACTTGCGAAATGGTGCTCATGCAATTTGTGGGATTTGTGACCAGTATACACCCAGATCAAATAGCGTACGCGTGTAGCCTGATAATGATCCACGTTGCTTGTTAGAAGCATTACGGGTATTTCATTGATCGAATGGCGAACAGTGTGGATCCTGATCAGACTGTGCGGATGCACAGTCTGATCCGGATCTACACTGCTCGCAAAACCCATAAGCCTCATTTCTCCAGTCAAACCCACATTGACCATAGCGAACCTAAAAACAAAAATAGCGCACTTACATATAGCGATCAGTATTCCTTGTTTGAATGATGATGCATGATTCATTGATGGAATGGCGAACAGTGCAGATCTTGATCAGACTGTGCGGATGCACAGGCTGATCTGAATCTACACTGATCGCAAAACCCATATGCAACATTTCTATACTCAGACCCACACATGGCTTGTGGCATTACATGTAAACCTTGTTGAAATATACATACTAATATTAATTCCTTTTCAACCAACTATACAGTTACATTAGTACACCGCCGCCTGCGTTAATCTTGCCAACATCATAGCGTTTCTGATCATCTATTGACAATATCAGCTCACAACTCGCAATCAAGCAGTTTTATTGGCTGTGCCTGAGCTGTAGCACAGCTAAGCCAACACAAATAAAGTTGATAGATTTTAAGCACAATATTCAAGTATTTGGAAGTAAAACAAAATACAAATATTGGCAAGAATAGCGCAGGCCGTGGTGTAGTTGAAATGTATTTAATAGTATTATTTCCATTTCAACCAACTTTGCCGTTACACCATCACATGTTTCATTGTCTGACGTCCGTTTCAGGGATGGGTGGACGTCTACCTGACGTGGAATCCCGCCGACTACGGCAATATCACCAAGGTCCGCGTTCCCAAGGAAACCGTCTGGCAACCCGACGTGAAACTCTATAATTAGTAAGTTCTTCGGTTTGAACTCAACTTCCAAATTCTATTATGCGTTTTCGCAGAATGACATATAGGGTATGTCTGAAGTTTTCCGTTGACCGGTGCATTGAAACCTCTCTAAACCGGACACCCTGGGAGGTCCCCAGTGCTGTGCTGTAATTATTGTCATATACAGTCATTGTACATACACGAAAATGATATAAATTACAGTGAAACCCATCTAAATTAAACATAATACGGTCGCCAGTGTGTCCGGTTTATAGAGGTTTTCACTGTATATCCATACTATTATTATAACTTGTAGCCAACCCATTTGCTGTGTGTGTATTACAAATCTACACAAGGATACACTGTGTAGCTAGATAAGCTACATGTACATACAGAGAGACAAGCCATGTGATTTTGTACCTATGCCGATTTGCGAATTTTCATGAACATTATTTACAGAAACTGTGATATTTTCTGTATATGATGTTGAAAGTTGACGAAATATTCAGAGCAAATGCAGAGTATTATTGGCAGTGAACATGTTGTCAACATTTTGCGTCATTCGTGGAACATATCGTAAATTGTGTAAATATGTTTGATGTAATATCGCACATGATCTTCGACGTACATCTAGGTACATGGAGTGTCTCACATGAGATTATGTGTTGATACGTCGTACATCTCTTTATCAGAGTTACGAACATGTCGTGATGTTAAAACACATAATTCCAACTGATAGTTGAAATATACGAAGCCCCGCAGAGGACGTAGACATATTTTTTTTTTATTAATTCGTCCCCACGAAATAACAATTCGTTCCCACGAAATAACAATTCGTTCCCATGGAAACGAATTGTTATATTGTCATTTCGTGGGAACGAATTGTTAATTCGAGTGAACGAATTGTTATATCGTGGGAACGAATTGTTAATTCGAAGGAACGAATTGTTAAATTGAGGGAACGAATTGTATAAATATACATATGTTACACACATGTCATATATTTCATTAAATAAGAATTTCGTTAGCTTGTTTAACCTTTTAAACATTGTACATGGTAATGCACTGAATGAAACGACTCCTGCACGGACGCTGCATGTCATATATGTGAACAGAACTTACTTCATATGCATATTCAACACATTCAGCACATTATATATCAATTACATTCCGATCAACCATTTCCGCGACCATCACAGTGCGTTGATGACGCACTTATTGTCGATTTGCTGATAAGTGCATGCACATTAAAATAATGTTGATGGTAACCATAGGAAACATCAAAAACAGCACATCGCTAGAGATGGTGCAGAACATTTTGAATCAACTCCAAGTCAAATATTTATAAAAACATAATTGTATTAACGACACCGTCTTTTTGTCTTGATTTGCTTTCCATGTTTTCTAATCAGTTTTATAATTAACTTACGTAGGAATGTGTACTAGAGTATCCCTGAGTGATAACCCCCGTTTCTTGTGACGTATAGATTCACAGGTATTATTTGTCCAACATTTTTATTTTCAATGTCCTTTATTTATAAGTGATATTTTCACTTAGAAATAAAGGACATTGAAAATAAAAATAAATTATGTTGTTACCAATCATGTGACGGGGACAGTTTGAATGAGTGTCAACATCATATACTTTACGCCATCAACAAAAACAATAACTGTACATGTATTTATAATCTTTATTTCTCCGTGAAAAGATATGCTGTGACCATTCATATGAACCGTCTCGTCGAGACGGTTCATATGAGTGGTCACAACATATTCTTTGTTACATAAGCAAGAACAAATCTCTGTTTTTTTATAATATTTATATGAATATACTAATGAATATACTAATCATATGAACTATCTCTACGAGACGGTTCAAATGAGTTGTCACTTCGTTTCATACACAAGAACAAATATCATTTTATCCCGTCAACACAGTGCGTATGTGCCGTGAAACACGGTGCCGTGACACATTTTTGATATCTTGTCTATACGACATAATCACTGCGTATGAATATGTGCGGTTCCTGGGATTATTTATTTGCATTTTAAAGCCATTTGTATGTGTTGACGGGATAAATAGAATAGTAGGTTAGTGCCGTGAATGGAAACAAATATCTGGCGCGGCACGGAAACGGGATGTGCTCGGCAGAGCCTCGCCCATCCCGTTTCCTGAGCCTTGCCAGATATTTGTTCCCATTCACGGCACTAACCTACTATTCTCTATATTTACCGCCAGAAATAATGGTACATGTCCATGTGTCTTAAGCAAAACGAGTTACATGTAACCACGGTATTCATTTCACCCATTCCTGTTCCAGTGCCGACGAACGACTTGAAGAGAAGCGAGATGCGTTAATCGTGATACAATATGATGGTCAAATCGTCTGGATCCCCCAGGCGATCTTCAAAAGCTCATGCTCCATAGACATTCGCCATTTTCCATTTGACGCCCAAACCTGTAAGATGAAATTCGGCTCCTGGACTTACGATGGTAGCAAGATCGAGTTGGAACTCTTATATAACATGGAGGCCGGCTTCGAGTTCTCGGACTACGTTCCCAGTAACGAATGGACCATCATCGCGTCGTCGGCGAAGAAAAATGTGATAAAATACGCTTGCTGCCCCGGCGAGCCGTTTATTGACTTGACGTTCGAGCTGCAGATTCGACGTCAGCCGGCGTTTTATAACTACATCTTGATATTGCCGTGTATACTGCTGTCGTCGTTGACGTTAGTTCTGTTCTGGCTTCCGCCAGAGTCTCCGGCTAAGATGCAGCTTGGTAAGGTGAACGTATATACAGAATAGTAGGTTCGTGCCGTGCATGGAAAAATATATGGCAAGGTTTAGGAAACGGGAGGGCAAGGCTCTGCCGAGCCCATCCCGTTTCCGTGCCGCGCCAGATATGTTTTCCCATTCGTGACAAATAACTTACTACATGTATAATATTTATCCCGTCAACATTACAAATAGCTTAAAAATGCAAAGAAAATAACCCCAGCCGCATCCTCAAAATTGGATAATCGAACCGCACATATTCATACGCAGTGATTAGGTCGTATTGACAGGATATCAAACATGTTTCACGGCACATACGAACTGTGTAGACGGGATAAATACACACCGCATGCGTTAATCTTGCCCAGATGATCAAAGTTTCTGATCATCGATTGGCAACGTCAACTCGAAATCAAGCAAGTTGATTGTCTGAGCCTGAGCTGTATATATTTTAATTTATTTTCGTTTCAAAATTCTTCACTATTGTACTCGAAATCGGGCAGCTTGATTGCATGAGCCTGAGCTGCGCTGCAGCTCAGGCTCAGTCAATCAAACTGCTTGATTGCATGTTGAGGTACATGTAGCCACTGTATGTTCGGAAACGATAACAATTCCGTTTAGGAACATGCGACAAATCTTCGCTCTAAGCTCATACAGTGCCCCTGATTTTGTGCACAGTACATTCGTCTTACCAATGACGAATTTACAATTCATTATTCATGGACACTTACACATACAATGTACTGTGCATTCATTCGCTAACGTCGTCTGCAAATAATTACCAACTCCTTCACGAGACGCCCAAATACGGGACTAATCGTATTTAGTACCGAGACAACGTTGCCATGTTACCATAGTGGTACATCAAATCCACGGAAATGCAGAGTCTATCAAATTGTCACTTAGCTGACTAATCTAGAATTAATAGGATGGTGGTGCTGTGCTGTGCTGTATATACTGAACATATCTGAGACAATTTGATTTTGTACCTTCGGACATCTGCGTAATTTCATGAAATAAGTTTACAAAATTTACAATATTTTTTATAAATAAAACATTTTCCGCATGTACTCTGAAAATGTTGACGCCATTTGACTTTTGACGCCATTTGCGGAAAATATTGTAAAGTTTGTAAACGTATTTCATGAAATTACGCAGATTTCCGAAGGTACACAATCACATGGCGTGGCTAAAATACAAGTTCTCATGAAGCCAATACATGCATCCACACAGTCTGATCAGGGTCTACACTGTTCACCATTCCATCAATTTAACATATTATATAATAATATAAACGTATACATACAACTAGTATATATATGTGTAGTTATGTTTTGCATTATGAATCTTCAGACATGTCGGTTATGGTCAGATGAGCTTAATCAGTAAATTAATGAGTAAACTACTTTATTCCATGTATAATTAAAGAATAAAACCATGGGTTTCTGTGGTACATATAAGAATACCTTTTCATTTAGTCTGTTTAAAGTACGTGGAGTCCGAATGATAGTACGCAATCTTTAAACAGAACAAATGTTTGTTCATGCCACAGTAAACGCAAATGCCCATGGTTTCTGTCTCGCCCGCGAAAGCGAAAGCGAGACATAGGTTTTGCTTTTCCGGAGTCGTCGTCGACGGCGTCGGCGGCGTCGGCGGCGTCGGAGGCGTCGTCGTCGGCGGCGGCGTAATCATTAAATGTTAAGTTTTCGTGTTACGGTCATTATTTCAACACCTTATCAGCTACAGTCATCAAACTTTGTACATACCTTTACTTATGATATGTAGATGAATATTGGACTATTCTCGGGGCCCCAGGGTCAAGGTCAAGGCCCCAAGGTCAAGGTCAAGGCGGAACAAGGAGAGACATTTGATTCCGCGGAATTCTTGTCTTCCTTATATTTACATTGCATTTTCGACTAGTTTCAAAAATGTAAATAACCAAATGCGGCGTTAAAATTAAGAAGCATATTGATTTACGTCATTATGTCGCAATTCATAGAACAGCGACGTTGTCGATTAATAGCACAACGTTATTTGTCGAGTATATTAATGACGTCAAACAAACGAATTTAACGAATAAACAAACTCACACGATGACACTTGTGGCTAATGTAATGTACTGGGACAATAATTATATAGAGTTTATTCAACTGCCATTTGAAATACCGGATTTATTTCCCGAGACATCTGGAAATCCGACAAAGAAACGAGTGCGGATTTACAGATTTCAAGGGAAATAAATCAGGTGTTTCAAATTGGTAGTGGAATAAATTCCATATTACATGCCCTTCGGAGCACTCGTTTCTTTGTCGGATTTTCAGATTTCAAGGGAAATAAATCCGGTATTTCAAATTGGTAGTGGAATAAATTCCATATTACATGCCCTTCGAAAAATGTGAAATGCTCTTACACCAGATTATATCGCTGCCAAAATTGGCACTGTTGATGTAAGCGTGTGAATTATTTCTTCGCTGAAGTCAATTACGTCTCGTGAACGTCTGGGAGGAGATATTTCCTTAAGGAAATAAATCCCTCCAGAATCACTGTAAATCACTGGGTAGCATTGTAATATACATGTATGTATTTATACGAAACGTTCTATTTGCAGGGATGAACATCTTTGTGGCCTTCTTTGTGTTGTTGTTGTTGTTGGCTGAATCCACCCCTCCAGCCTCTTCTTCCATTCCATTAATAGGTGAGTACTCAAAACCACCTTGTTTTACTAGTGTATTGTATTCATATATGTGCAATGTACATATAATGATGTATACCCATGCAGACTTGTATTGCAATTGTTTCTTTGGTGTTTGTTTTAATTGGTGAGCACTCAAAACCACCATGTCTTATAGTGTACTATATAGGAGACACGCCATGTGATTTTGTACCTTCGGACATCTGCGTAATTTCATGAAATACGTTTTAAAAAATTACAATATCTTCCGTAAATGGCGTTAATAGTTGACCCAATTTGCAGAGTACATGCGGAATTATTACTGGCATGTACATTGTAAACCCAGACATACATGTATTACACAACATACATTGTTTCTTTGTTGTTGTTTTTTTTGGTTTTACTCTAAATAATAATGTTTTATATGTATACATGAAAATAGTTTCAGGAGTTACTGTTCGCTACTACAGTGGGGTCAGCGTGTAAGTGCACACACGAACGAATACGGCAGGTTGGTTCCAACCTGTCGTGTTCGTTCGTGTGTGCACTTACACGCTGACCCCACTGTATAGTGTGATTCGAGCTATATATATGGTATGACATGTCTTGCAGGAGCGTATTACTGCCTCAATATGGTGATGATTACGTTATCGACGTTTCTGGCTGTGATCGTTGTGAACCTCTACTTCCATAACGCGAAGAGCGAAGTTCCCTACATCATTAGAACGGTACGTGTGACTGTTGACGTCATTTGTGTACAGTGTAGTGTATAACGACAAACCCGTAGCGGTGAATACCATAATGCCACGGCGGACTATTGAGCGGGGGCTCTGAGGGCCCTCACAGAACATTTAACCAATACCCTCAAAATGGCGTTTCCTGCGTTCTAGAACGAAAATAGTACCACGGTGCGCCATGGCTGCCGTGGTGGTGTCTGCGGCTTGTAACGTGGGTACATCATATACCGTCAATAGTGAGGGTCCTGTCTATATCATTCAAATGGTACGTTTGAACCCTGACGACATTCGGCGTAATGAATATGAGACAAGCCGTGTAATGATGTACCTACATGTAAGAGCAAGTGCGATATCTCATATTTATCACATCTTTGACACATTTCCGGGTGTTGTTTATGTATTAACACAGCTCGTGTGCATGGTACATGTATGTGCATGACGATGTGATAAATAAGTTAGATCATGTTTGTCCGCAAGTACGAGAGATAATTATCTCCTCGTACATGCGGACAAACGATTATCTAACTTATACTTACAAAATTACGTACATAACATCGCCGGTTGACGGAATGTGCAGAGCAAAATGTGGAATATAATTCCGCGTTTGCTAAGACAATTTCGCCAACTTTTGACGACATTTACAGAAAATATAACATTTTCTGTAAACATTTTTCATGACAAATCCCCAAATCACATGAAATGTCGGTCCAAACGCGTCGCCACTAACACGCGTCTATAAACCGATATATATGAGATGGTTTTGAACTTACAAATATGTGGCGTGATACATAATCACACATTCAGAATATGTGTTGTCAGTATGTCTAGTATATCAGTATGTCTGTAGCCTATTTCACCAACATTGCAAAGTATACTTATTAAGCAAAGTATACTTTGAGGGAGAAATTTTCATTTTAAGGATACATTTACTAATGTTTATTATACTGAATTTATTACATTATCACAGCCATTTTGGCTGTGATAATGTAATAAATTCAGTATAATAATTGTGCATACTTTTAATCATCAAATATATGCAGTTGTGAGCTCTTTACAATGCATATAATAATGCATTTCGGGAAAATAAATGATTACTCCCTCAAAGTATACTTTGCTAGTAAAGTATACTTTGCAATGTTGGTGAAATCGGCTACTGATCAACGCTTTTTATAACACGAGAGGAATTTTAAGACAAAACATCCCACTGTCGCAATTTCACCCACTGTCGCAATTTCAGTCGTTGGCTGAATATTTACGAGCACAATGCATTGTTCGTATCACAAATACCCAACTATATTACATTATGCTCGCGCTTTTAGAAAAAAATTAGGTTTAAACTGAATATTTATATCTTTGTATTGTATCCATGACCTTTAGTTACATATAAGCCACATATCGATTACTGTTCACATCAGGTTTATCAGAAACTGTCGGACCATGGATCAGTCATTCTAATGCACCGAAACTAGAAAGCACGCATCTGATTGGTCAATTGAAATCAGAGCCTATAAAATATGAAAAATCGCAGCATATAAAATCTCCGTTTTACCAGCCTGTGTTTTACTTGACATATTTATGTAACCCTACGCGCTTTTGTAAACAATGGCCAGCGCGGCGGGGAATGCAAATATTTCCAAATTAATTTCGGTACATTTTCGGTTATCCATTCGGCCATATTGACATGTACAACCGAAAGCGGAAAAGAGAATCTACCAACGGCTGACAAACGTGGCTTCAGTGTGGTGGCCCTTCAACAAATTCCTAAAAATATTACCCCACCCGCCCAAAATGCCGAAGAATTTAATAAAGTGCTCAAATGCAAACTCAATATGCCAGTACCAGCCTATAACTTTACGAATTCCAATGTGCACATACATGACTATACATAATAAACTGTATTGCAGATGGGTATTCACCTGAATTAGGCGTAAATCCAGGGAAATCCTAGGCCTGTTGACACAAGTTGTTGCTGACATTTCCTTTGTAAAATCACACGAACCCAATGCAGAATTGTTGGCATTTCTTTAAATGAATAAAAGCAAATAACTGTTGCAACTAAACATACAAAAGCAATACAATAGTTAATATAAACATTACAGTTGAATAAATGTATAGATGTCTTCGAAAAAGTCCCGTTAATCTCTATTTGAAATGGGAATAATCTTCGGCGGAGTTAAATTTCTTCAAATTAATTTGGTGTGAGGCGGTTATCGATATGACGACAACAACCTGCTGACGTAATGAAAAAGATTACTGTTCGTGATATGCTACGACGTTTATAGAAAGCGGGGAGCACACTAGGTGCATGGTTATCCCCTAAGTACTTAGTGTATGGTATTCCTATTTTCTATTTACTGTCTGTTCCACGATTTGCTACCAACGAAAGTTTTGGCTATTAAACCCATTAAATCTAAAAAATATTTAAAAGTAAGTACTTTTTCATCAATAACAAAAAAGTCACTCTCCCCTTAAAAAAATGTATTTGATGAAATTCCATCAAATATTGATTTTCCTATGGGAATTTAACATGGGGTGTCAATTTCCAAAAACTAATGGATCAAAAAACGAAAAAATTTGGAAATTGACTCCGAAACCTGGCGAGATACATGTAGCTTGAAAATGATGTAACTAAGAAAACAAAATTTAGATTTTGAAAATCGGTCCACAAATAAAAAAAATATTTAAAAAAAAATCTATTTTTAGCCCTCATGTTAAATTCCCATAGGAAAATTGTTTTTTCGCAATAAAATCAATATTTGATGGAATTTCATAAAATAACTTTTTTTGGAGAGGGTGACTTTTTTGTTATTGATGAAAACATGTACACTTAAATAATTTTTAGATTTAATGTGTTTAATGGCCAAAAGTTCGCCGGCAGCAAAACATGGAACGTGGACAGTAGGTACATTGCCGTATGTATATGGCAGTACTGTTCAACGGACATCAATGCCAAGTCAATCAATCGATCGATTTCAATTGTCGTTTTCAGATCATGATAGACTGGTTCGCGCGTCTCTTCTGTATGCGTTATAAGGGCGACGAGCACGAGGAGAAAAAGAAACACCGGAAACTGCCGAAGTTGATCAACAACGATCGGGTGTACGGCGAGCCGACACACGACCGCGTAATGTACACGGAGATGTCGACTGACGAATCGTGGCGCAGCGCCAACTGTCACGCCAACCCGGCCAAGGTGGCGGATCACGGCCCCACGAACATTGCGCCGTGTGAATTCAACACCACGAATATGACGCCGGGATTTCACGTAAACGTTAACCTGGAGAACGATATAAAGGAAATCAGGAGTTGTCTGGACAAGATGATGAGAAAACAGAAACAGAAGGAGATAAACGAGAGGGTTATGCGGGAGTGGAAGCTCGTGGCGGTTGTGTTGGACCGATTGTTTTTCTTTACATACTTAACGGTGATCATTGTGTCCATATTGACGGTCTTCGATTTTGTGTTATTCAACAGTATCCAGCGGTATGATTGATACGTTTGATTGTTGATTGACCGACGTCTGTGTTAGTGGTCACAAATGAATAGTGACCACCTGACTGTAGTACGATGTAACCAGTGTGTTTATTGATAAGTGCTATTGAAATACTCCACCAAACTCAAATACCACCCGTGGATAAATCCAATTCTAAATGAATTGAATGCTTGCGCTAATCTCGCCAAAATTTAATGTTTTATTTCAAAATGCTTGAATATTGTGCGTGAAATCAAGCAGCCTGATTGGCTGGGCCTGAGCTGGGCTACAGCTCAGGCCCAGCCAATCAAGCTGCTAGATTACGAGTTGAGATTGCCAATAGATGTTCAGAAACGTTGACATCTGGACAAAGATTAGAGCAGGCGGTTGTGTATACACGATTTTAAGCAATAATCACCATTTCCACATCCGGGTACTTGACGAAGTTCGTTCATCATTAGACGCAAGAACAGATGAGATCTTGCATCGATCTGTACATTCGAATGCGAAAATAACACGTTATCGTGAAGAAAGAAAGTCTTACATTTGTTCACTTTAAATTTACTCTGAGCGACGTTCTTCAGCCAACCATATTTTAATGTTGATGTTTCGTCACTGATTTTGACGCGAAACGTCATAAACAATATAATGAGTATTACGTGTAGTGTACTACGCTTTTGCTGGGATATGAAACACTATGATACGAAGAATCTGGATTGACTTAATGTTCGATTTCTATGAAATACATAGGAATTATATGGAATACACGAAATATATCTATCATTTATGGGGGTATAGACTGTAGAATGTGAAACAATATTGGCTGAAAGTATATGCGGACTTATAGCAGTTTGTACCCTGATAACTGTAACATCGCTTATTCCTATACTACATTGAGAATACCATGTCTTTTGATATCATGCAAGGCTAGGAAACGCGTAGGAATTCCGAGGCTTGCCGAGGAATTGTTACCGTTTCCGAATCGAGCCTATAACTAGATATAAAAAAACACGTGCATGGTATTCTATTTATCAGGTAACGTTTTTGGCTACATAATGAGCAATTATGACGTTATTTTCATTGAAAAGAACGGGGACTTGTTTCCGTGACGTCATTCCACTGACGTAATATAGTAACGTCATGTGACGCCGTTCGACCAATCAATCGTCAGTTTTCAATTTGTTGTAATCGCCTGATACAGCAATATGTTATCAGTCAGTACGTATTCGGTCAATACAAAGCTCGTTACCTGATAAAGTTCAAGTGTGTTCCGGAGCGAATTACTGTTTATACATACTGCCTGTTTAACAAAACCTGCCCAGCTTGTACGGCTATATATAGACAATGCAAAAACATTATGTGTTTTTTGTTTCGATAATATTAAATTTGATCTTAATTTTATAAAGAGCCTTCTTTTTATTTCGTGAAAATTGTTCAAATGTTGATTTTATTGCGAAAAATTATTTCTGTATGAGTATTTAACATGGGGGAATAGGAGGTGGAGGAGCTGGGAGAGGAACCAAAAAACGAACATATTTATTATTTGACTAATTGACTCTGAAATCTGGCTAGATTGCTTGCAAATGATCTAACTAAAAAAGCTAAAGTTATATTTTGCAAATCGTTCCACTAATTCTGAAATTATAAAATCCAATGTTAAATCCCCATAGACCCCTTTGACGATGTATATGGGGATTTAACATGGGGAAATTGCTTTTTTTTCGTAAAAAATCAATATTGGACCAAAATTCAATAAATAAAAAGAAGGCTCATTCTTAACATTTATACAATTTAATATTATCGAAAGGAATATTTTGTTTGCATTGTTTACATGTATATACACGTAACCGTAATATATCGGCAGGTTCCGTGAAATAAACAGTGCGTAATAGTTATAGTTCATATATTGAATTGTTAATACATTCATTTCGTAGCGAGCGGTAGCGAGCGAGAAATTGATTTATTAAAAAATCAATATGTCAACTATAACGTACTTATTGTTTACCCTGCCCAGTTGCGAAGCTCCGCCCCTAACAGTGATTTCGAATCGCTATACTAGTATGTGATTGGCGGTGTAACACGAAGTGAGCGCGTGTGTGGGCGGTAATATGCTTTGCGTCTCGTGAACTGATGAAAACAAGGCATACACTCAGTTCTAAACATAACACTGAACATGTAATGATTAATGTAATACATATTGGCGAAAGCGTCGCAATATGCGATTAATTGAGACGAAATGCCGTTCTTTCATTGGTCGAGAAACTAGGGTAAACTATACGTTTGATTATACTACAATGTACATGAATGTACGTTGGATTTACATTTATTGAGCATAGGCTGCATATGCAGCCTATGCTCAATAAATGTAAATCCATCGATCGTGTAGAGTGAATATATGGCTAGTGTCGTTTGATATTAACTTGATCAGCATTGCTAGGAAATCCGCGCCAACTTTGATGTCAAAAGACACCAGCACTGTATTCTATTTATCAGGTAACGTTTTATGCTACAGCTCTAGAATTAGCAAATATGACGTAGTATCTATACGAACGTATATATACATGTATTGAGATGTTGTACATCATTATATGATAATAAATGTTACATTTACATACTAAGTCTGTTTTTCATTAGACATACATGTCTCATAGTCCGAGTTACAGTGGAACCTCTCTAAACCGGACACCCTGTGAGGGCCCCAGGGTGTCCGGTTTAGACAGGTTTCACTGTAATTAAGCACTCCTTGAATAAATGCTGTAATATGCAATCATGTACAGCAAACTCGACAATGAAATAAATTACAGTGAAACCCATCTAAACTACACAAAATGGGGTCGCCAGGATGTCCGGTTTAGAGAGATCCAACTGTGCATATACTGCACTGTGCCTCAGATATGCGTGGAACGTGATGGAATGTATTTGTAATGAATATTCTAATACTTATAGGTTATTTGATTTGTATGTGGGTATATGCACGAGTTCCGCAGCGTGCATATACCATTGCGCGGCGCAACGAGTGACATATATCCACATATAAATCAAATAACTTTTTTATTATGTACGTACATTATTCGCATTATATATACACGCTTCAAAACAGTATACAGAATATAAATAAAATAAACAAATTAGTGGTGATTTAGAAGGAACTATTTTGCAATGTGAAGCGTAGTTCCGGCACTGACCAACGCATGTATCAACTCACGAGACGTCAATATTGAAAAATAATTCCAACACAAAAATATTTACACAATTCCCTAACATTTGATTGGCCCGTAGCAAGTCTCTGTCCAAAATGTATATCCAAGTAAACTCCCATGCCGAACTAATTTCCGTAACCGTCAGCCGCAGTTAAAATAATTCTTAAGAAAACGGAAAATAAACACATTTTATTGATGAATTTATTTCAAATTCTGGAATTATAATTAAGGAATGAATGGCCTTTTTGTGGAATTTATCGGGGATATAAAGTTGGAAAAGTCGCGGGAATACTGGCTAGTATTCCCGCGACTTTTCCAAGTTTATACCCCGATACATTCCACAAAAAGGCCATTCATTCCTATAGGTTAGACACCACCAAATAGTTTTACTATATAATTTAACCGAATGCCATCCAATAAGGCCAGTCTCTCCTACTTTCACTATTCGTATGGATGC
This sequence comes from Conchocele bisecta, assembly GCA_029237695.1. NCBI lineage: Eukaryota > Metazoa > Mollusca > Bivalvia > Lucinida > Thyasiridae > Conchocele > Conchocele bisecta. Next base: position 103,549,565 of record CM055267.1, on the reverse strand, counting down.
TGTGGGACCCACTTGTACATGACCTGCAGCCAGTCTGTACTGGTTCTGCATGAACTAAACAATAGGTTCACTTACTCCTAAGAAAGAAAAATCCAACCTTGTCATATCCTCCAATATTGTGTACATGTTTTGGCCACGGAAACTCCGTTTACATCAAGTGACCAACAGGGTCAGTGTTTTCTTTTAAATGCTACAAATATGCTGAAAACTGGTGTTGAAGGCACCCCAAAATGTTCCTCAAGTGAAACTGGGTAGTAATGGATCAAGATTTGCAAGCAAACGGTGTCTGTGACCTCAAAACACCCGCACTATTTTTTTATACCGGACTACTTTTGCATACACCCTGGGCGGTTTCGCACCATTTGGTGTCTTCTAACCTATAGTATTGACGTCTTGCATTGCATCACGTTTCAATGGCAAACAAATGTATGCATATAACAAGTATAAGTTATTGTTCACATATTCCACGCTAGAAATAAGGAGTTGTATTTGGCATTCCACGCTAGAAATCACGCAGTTATAGTTGAGTTATTGCGTGGACAAGGATACAGAGTCTGAACATTTTAAATGGCCACTAAGGTGAGATAATCCTTCGGAATGTTTTGAAAATCAATAAAGTTCTACGTCTCGCCGTAATAAACATGTTTGCCGAATTGTGTTGCGATCCGTCAAGCAGAGCTTGAGTTATTGCGTGGACAAGGATACAGAGTGCGAACATCATAAATGGCCGCCAAGATAGGATAAGCCTTCGGAATTTGTTTTTGAATATCAATAGGGCTCAACGTCTGTCGTCATAAACATGTATGCCGAATTCCGTCAAGTAGACACGGGTTATTGCATGGACAAGGATACAGAGTAGGAAAATTAAAAATAGCCACCAAGCGGAGTAAGTCATCGGAAATTTTGAAAATCAATAGACGTCTTAGTGTTGCCGTTTAAACATGTAAAACAACTACATGTATATTGAATTTGGTTACGATCCGTCAATTATAACTTGAGTTATTGCTTGGACAAGGATACAGAGTGCGAAAATTAAAAATGGTCGCCAAGGGGAGATCAGTCATTGGATTTTTATATAAATCAATGTAGTTCTTCGTCTTGCCGTGATACACGTGTATGCCGAAGTTGGTTACGATCAGGTTAACCAAACTAGATATCATACGTGGACAAGCTGCGCGCACACGACAGTACAAAGTAAATACACACATGTCATATGTCCCTTTTTGTTTCCAACGGGCGTTTCAAAACGAATGTTAATTGTTTCTATACATACCGTTGTACCATCGTTTTCACCGGGTTTTCCATTTGTTTTCGATTATTTCATTTGGAAACCTTCAACATTATCTTCTCTGTACTTTAATACTAAACAGAGGAACCTCTCTAAACCGGACACCCTGGGATGTCCCCAGGGTGTCCGGTTTAGAGATATTCCACTGTAAATCCGACATATGACTATACCAAGGCATGCGGGTGTGCTTTGCGAACTTGAACAGGCATTACCATCAGAGATAGATGAGAATAAAACCCATACACTTAAGGATACATATACTCCCTGTTTGTCCGGTTTAGAGAGGTTCTAATGTATTTATTATCCATGTACAATGTACAAAGACGATTTTGTGTCTCTTTGACCAGGAAAGGAAACGAAACAACTTGCACCAAACGTGCACCGAAACGACGTTTCTTGTAATCGTGTTAGCCATGAGAATCCCCGTTTTCAACAAAATCAAATGTATTTCCTGTACAGTGTTTCGCCGAAATTGATTTTGAAAAATTACAATATTTCTCGTAAATGTCATCGAACACACTTTGACAAACAATTCAGAGCTCACGCGGAATTCAATTCCGCATGAGCTCCGATATTTTTGTCAACTTCCAGCGTCACTCGTCGACAATGTACATCCGATTTACGAAATCAATATCGGCGAACTACGGCGACGACATAAGGGTGATAATCCCGGAGCTGGGTCCAAATGACACGGCACTCTCAGTATATCGGGAGTGTGAAGTGGTGACCGCATTACAGCCATTAGTAAGCTCGTTATTGTCGAAAATGCTCCTAATTGACAGCCAAAACCGTCTAGGCTTGTTATATTATTTACAAATGAGACGCAAACACTCAGTAACCGACGTAACATTTTACAAGAGTTGCTGCTGTCGATCCGACAGCAGCAACTCTTGTAAAATGTTACGTCGGTCCCCATCGTCGAGTGTTGCTTATTACCTACATATTTTCCCAGATTTTACTACTTCCCTTACAGTTATATACATATCTTGTTTCTTCGTATGGATCTGTGTGACATATTTGCACTGTTGTTTACCATTTGTACAGTACCTACATTTTGCTAAATATATCTGTCAGCAACTACATACATGTATCAAAGCAATTTCAGCTGACATTCATTTACGAGGGTTGGTCAATATATAGTGTCACATGATACATAACGTTAAAAGTATGTATACAACTGCACTTATCGTTCAATATTCCGTCAGGGTAGTCTCTCGTTGGTATATGATGCCCGTTGTCGCCGTTCCGCAATATTCGTTGCTAAGCGACCGGCGTTGACACATTCGACTCTTCAGGCCACGTGTGACTGAATTTCATCTACGTTACTGTAACTGGTGCTTTGTCATGTATTTTTCCAATAATGGAATATAACTATTTTTGTGTAGTTTTTGTCGGTATATGTATCGCAAGCAGGTGTCGCGATCGTCATATAATATTCAGTCATTTAGAAGTTATTACAAGAAAACTTACGTAACATCGCATAACATCATTATTAGAAGAAACTTGTTTAGCTCTGTAGCCTATTTCATCAAAATTTCAAAGTATACTTATCTAGCAAAGTATTCTTTTAGGGAGTAACCATTTATTTTCCCCAAAATGCATTATTTAATATAGAACTAACGACTGCATATATTTGATGCAGAATTATTTATTACAATATCACAGCCAAAATGCAGATACATAATGATTTTTTCCTTAAATATAAAATTTCTCCCTCAAAGTATACTTTGCTAGATAAAAATACTTTGCAATGTTGGTGAAATAGGCTACAGGTGTCCCGGGAAAATGCATGGCATCATCATATGCTGATGTCATCCGCAACGATAAGATTAGTAGTTCAGAAGTTATTTCGAGAAAACGTTGCATACATGTAAATACTAGTATTCTCGAAATAACTGGCGTCATAAACAGATTATGTAATTCCGCGGGATATGTGTACAATGTATGTGTAGTTGCGCTTTATATCAACTTTGTCCAGTAGTTTCTAGGTATCTGGATATATAGGTTGAATGCGGACCTAAATAATAGGTACATTTACTTGGTTACTCTTGCAATCTACTAGTGTACCGTTCGTAGCCAGACAACGGACGTTCAGGGAGTAGATTGCAAGAGTTACAGTTCGCAACTACATGTACACGTACTTTTCCCACCGTAAGGTTCGATAATAATACACAAGTCTTCAAAACTAAAGAGCTGATTCGCTGACTGAATTCTATTAAATGTAACTCCACAGCGAATACTGTACATGAAGGACTATATGTGGAGAATATATTACCGAAAGTCCGATGCGATACAGGGGCGACTGTATTTTGTATGTGACAGTTGAATCTGGTTATACCCCTTATGTGAGTATTACGATATTCGTAATCCTATTTTAGGGGAAGGGGCCAAGTGACTTGGTGTGGTATGGACCTGGCACCAGGTCAGGTTATTCTAATTTCAGGGCTAAATATATGTGTTCTTGATGTAAATATTCCGTTCTGATTTTGGAATTTTCCCCCAATGCAGCATGTTAAAATGGGATCGAACCCATTTGCCCGGCCTTACATGACCTTAGCTGTTGATAGGCCGTTAAACACTAATAAACAAAACAAACAGGGGCGACTGCTGTAAGTCGCACCCGAAGCATATGGGACCATTGTGAGTTTTACCACACAACGTCGTACACCGCGGTTAAAGTATGTCACCTGTAAGTGCTATTTTCCGAAATCAGTGATGGCACAAACGTAGATATATTTAGGTACTAGGTATTTACATTTACATGTACCATCACTTGCTGAAGAGGACGCCCTAAGTAATTCAGCAGTTAAAAAGTTATTTTGAGAAAATTTGCATTTAAAATGCAAGTTTTCTCAAAATAACTTTTGAACGGCTAACGTCCTGAGATTGGGGACGCCGTGATGTGGCACATACAGTAGGGTCAGCGTGTAAGTGCACACACGAACGAACACGACACCGTCTCCACACGGCACGCACACGACACCAAATGCCACACAATATGCAAGAATTTGGACGCACGATTACCTTGACCAATCAAATACGACGGTGTCGTGTTACACCACACTCGTGTCGTCTTACACTACACTCGTGTCGTGTTACACTACACTCGTGTCGTGTCGTGTGGTGTTACACGGCATTGGTGTGATTCTACACGATAGTAGTGTCGTGTTACACGACACTAATATGGTCCCGCATCACACCAGCACCATCCAATATGTATATTGACCAATGAGATGAGGGTAGTCGTGTGAATTACCACGGAAAATTCATCCGGTGTCAATAAATATAACAACGGCAAAGACGTATCCGCGTTCAAAACCAAATTTGTCACAATGTATTAGATTGTATCCCATATTTAATTCAAACTGACTCGACGGTCAACTGTATTGATGATCTGTTTTATTCTTCTCAAAATATGGTGCGCAAATAAAATGCAGCGGGTTATTGCGCGACGAACACAGTCAAGACCTTGAGGCTTCACAATTTCTCGAACAAAAAAATGTCGTCACTGACAATGTTCCACGTTCCAGACATCAAGAACAAATATACGCCAGCATACTCATACTTATTTTGATATAAAATCGAATTAATATGTGGCTATTTTCATAGGCAAATGAGGCATGATATTTTTTAGTTATTTCTACTAATTAAATGTGTCCCCTGAAAAAATAATATTTTCGACAGATTATTAAGTATGATCATTGCACATCAAAAAATAAATACAGATAAATAAATTGTTATGTCCGGTAACATTTTAAGGAAACGAGGTTATCGCCCCTGATATCAGTGTGGAGATTTACGCCTGATATAAAATGTATAATAATGCGAATAAATACGTGTATTAATGGTGAATTAATGTTTATTTTGCCCGAAAATGTCTCAGATGATGTCTCCGATATAACAAACATTTTGTGTCTACTGAGTTGGCATGTACAGTAGCGCTTTTCTGCTCCTTACCTATTTGTATATACTAATATCGTATACATATCGTAAACGTATAGTATTGGTATATTTAATGAGCATATCGTATGATCATATAATATTGGTATGTTTGTACCGTATCATCGTATAGTACAGTTTGTTTACATTATACAAACGTGCTATACGAATATTATACAAACATACGATATCCGTTCGTATATACGATATATCCGTACGGATATGGTATGAATATACAGTGGGGTCATCGTGCGATTATCTGTCACAATTTTAAGTTTTTCAAAATGAATAAATTTTCAGTCTTACGATACAGAATCAATTTAAAACTGAGGATTGTGAAGTATCACAGTGCATCTTATACATGTGTGTTCAATACAGTAATTCATCAGTAATTCATCATGATTTAACTCCGCAACACCGCCGGGGACACACAACAATGATCCCCCACACACACCAGCCATCTACATTTGGCGTCCTAAAAGTTCCGGTCTATATCCCACAGTGGGAACAATGTGTATCACCACCACCACCACCAGTGTTTGTCTATGACTACACTACACCCCGACCACCACTTCTGTCTGTAACGCAGGATGTCTTGCATGACTTCAGCTACAGGCAGACTACTAGTCATGCCGGTGGCCGACTGATCAAGTGCTAAACTAGTCATGGTGCGATGGCCGACTGATCAAGTGCTATACGACTCCTGGTGCGATGGCCGACTGATCAAGTTCTAAACTAGTCATGGTGCGATGGCCGACTGATCAAGTGCTAAACTAGTCCTGGTGCGATGGCCGACTGATCAAGTTCTAAACTAGTTCTGATGCGATGGCCGACTGATCGAGTTCTAAACTAGTCATGATGCGATGGTCGATTGATCAAGTGCTATACTAGTCATGGTGCGATGGCCGACTGATCTAGTGCTATACTACTCCTGGTGCGATGGCCGACTGATCAAGTTCTAAAATAGTCATGGTGCGATGGCCGACTGATCAAGTGCTAAGCTAGTTCGGGTGCGATGGCCGACTGATCAAGTTCTAAACTAGTTCTGGTGCGATGGCCGACTGATCGAGTTCTAAACTAGTCATGGTGCGATGGCCGACTGATCAAGTGCTATACTAGTCATGGTGCGATGGCCGACTGATCAAGTGTTATACTAATCCTGGTGCGATGGCCGACTGATCAAGTTCTAAACTAGTCCTGGTGCGATGGCCGACTGATCAAGTGCTAAGCTAGTCCTGGTGCGATGGCCGACTGATCAAGTGCTAAACTAGTCCTGGTGCGATGGCCGACTGATCAAATTCTAAAGTAGTCCTGGTGTGATGGCCGACTGATCAAGTTCTAAACTAGTCATGGCGTATACTAGTCCTGGTGCCATGGCCGACTGATCAAGTTCTAAACTAGTCCTGGTGCGATGGCCGACTGATCAAGTGCTAAACTAGTCCTGGTGCGATGGCCGACTGATCAAGTTCTATAGTAGTCCTGGTGTGATGGCCGACTGATCAAGTTCTAAACTAGTCATGGTGCGATGGCCGACTGATCAAGGGCTAAACTAGTCCTGGTGCGATGGCCGACTGATCAAGTGCTAAAATCAAGTGCTAAAGTAGTCCTGGTGTGATGGCCGACTGATCAAGTTCTAAACTAGTCATGGTGCGTTGGCCGACTGATCAAGTGCTAAACTAGTCCTGGTGCGATGGCCGACTGATCAAGTGCTAAACTAGTCCTGGTGCGATAGCCGACTGATCAAGTTCTAAAGTAGTCCTGGTGTGATGGCCGACTGATCAAGTTATAAACTAGTCATGGTGCGTTGGCCGACTGATCAAGTGCTAAACTATTCCTGGTGCGTTGGCTGACTGATCAAGTGCTAAAATCAAGTGCTAAAGTAGTCCTGGTGTGATGACCGACTGATCAAGTTCTAAACTAGTCATGGTGCGATGGCCGACTGATGAAGGGCTAAACTAGTCCTGGTGCGATGGCCGACTGATCACGTGCTATACTGGGCATGGTGAGATGGCCAACTGATCAAGTGCTATACTGGGCATGGTGCAATGGTGACTGATAAAGCGCTATGCTAGTCATGGTGCGATGGCCGACTGATCAAGGGCTAAACTAGTTCTGGTGCGATGGCCGACTGATCAAGGGCTAAACTAGTCCTGATGCGATGACCGACTGATCAAGTTCTAAACTATTCCTGGTGCGATGGCCGACTGATGAAGTGCTAAACTAGTCCTGGTGCGATGGCCGACTGATCAAGTGATAAACTAGTCCTGGTGTGATGGCCGACTGATCAAGTGCTATACTCGGCATGGCCGACTGATCACGTGCTATACTGGGCATGGTTCAATGGGCGACTGATCAAGCGCTATACTAGTCATGGTGCGATGGTAGACTGATCAAGTGCTCTACTAGTCCTGATGCGATGGCCGACTGATGAAGGGCTAAACTAGTCCTGGTGCGATGGCCGACTGATCAAGTTCTATACTAGTCCTGGTGTGATGGCCGACTAGTCAAGGGCTAAACTAGTTCTGTTGCGATGGCCGACTGATCAAGGACTAAACTAGTCCTGATGCGATGGCCGACTGATGAAATTCTAAACTATTCCTGGTGCGATGGCCTACTGATGAAGTGCTAAACTAGTCCTGGTGCGATGGCCGACTGATAAAGTAATAAACAAGTCCTGGTGTGATGGCCGACTGATCAAGTGCTATAGTCGGCATGGCCGACTGATCACGTGCTATACTGGGCATGGTGTGATGGCCAACTGATCAAGTGCTATACTGGGCATGGTTCAATGGGCGACTGATCAAGCGCTATACTAGTCATGGTGCGATGGTAGACTGATCAAGTGCTCTACTAGTCCTGGTGCGATGACCGACTGATGAAGGGCTAAACTAGTCCTGGTGCGATGGCCGACTGATCAAGTTCTATACTAGTCCTGGTGTGATGGCCGACTTATCAAGGGCTAAACTAGTTCTGGTGCGATGGCCGACTGATCAAGTGCTAAAATCAAGTGCTAAAGTAGTCCTGGTGTGATGGCCGACTGATCAAGTTCTAAACTAGTCATAGTGCGATGGCCGACTGATGAAGGGCTAAAATAGTCCTGGTGCGATGGCAGACTGATCAAGTGCTAAACTAGTCCTGGTTTGATGGCCGACTGATCAAGTGCTATACTCAGCATGGCCGACTGATCACGTGCTATACTGGGCATGGTGAGATCGCCAACTGATCAAGTGCTATACTGGGCATGGTGCAATGGGTGACTGATAAAGCGCTATACTAGTCATGGTGCGATGGCAGACTGATCAACTGCTCTACTAGTCTTGGTGCGATGGCCGACTGATGAAGGGCGAAACTAGTCCTGATGCGATGGCCGACTGATCAAGTTCTATACTAGTCCTGGTGTGATGGCCGACTGATCAAGGGCTAAACTAGTTCTGATGCGATGGCCGACTGATCAAGGGCTAAACTAGTCCAGGTGCGATGGCCGACTGATAAAGTGATAAACTAGTTCTGGTGTGATGGCCGACTGATCAAGTGCTATACTCGGCATGGCCGACTGATCACGTGCTATACTGGGCATGGTGTGATGGCCAACTGATCAAGTGCTATACTGGGCATGGTTCAATGGGCGACTGATCAAGCGCTATACTAGTCATGGTGCGATGGTAGACTGATCAAGTGCTCTACTAGTCCTGATGCGATGGCCGACTGATGAAGGGCTAAACTAGTCCTGGTGCGATGGCCGACTGATCAAGTTCTATACTAGTCCTGGTGTGATGGCCGACTAGTCAAGGGCTAAACTAGTTCTGTTGCGATGGCCGACTGATCAAGGACTAAACTAGTCCTGATGCGATGGCCGACTGATGAAATTCTAAACTATTCCTGGTGCGATGGCCTACTGATGAAGTGCTAAACTAGTCCTGGTGCGATGGCCGACTGATAAAGTAATAAACAAGTCCTGGTGTGATGGCCGACTGATCAAGTGCTATAGTCGGCATGGCCGACTGATCACGTGCTATACTGGGCATGGTGTGATGGCCAACTGATCAAGTGATATGGGCATGGTTCAATGGGCGACTGACAAGCGCTATACTAGTCATGGTGCGATGGTAGACTGATCAAGTGCTCTACTAGTCCTGGTGCGATGACCGACTGATGAAGGGCTAAACTAGTCCTGGTGCGATGGCCGACTGATCAAGTTCTATACTAGTCCTGGTGTGATGGCCGACTTATCAAGGGCTAAACTAGTTCTGGTGCGATGGCCGACTGATCAAGTGCTAAAATCAAGTGCTAAAGTAGTCCTGGTGTGATGGCCGACTGATCAAGTTCTAAACTAGTCATAGTGCGATGGCCGACTGATGAAGGGCTAAAATAGTCCTGGTGCGATGGCAGACTGATCAAGTGCTAAACTAGTCCTGGTTTGATGGCCGACTGATCAAGTGCTATACTCAGCATGGCCGACTGATCACGTGCTATACTGGGCATGGTGAGATCGCCAACTGATCAAGTGCTATACTGGGCATGGTGCAATGGGTGACTGATAAAGCGCTATACTAGTCATGGTGCGATGGCAGACTGATCAACTGCTCTACTAGTCTTGGTGCGATGGCCGACTGATGAAGGGCGAAACTAGTCCTGATGCGATGGCCGACTGATCAAGTTCTATACTAGTCCTGGTGTGATGGCCGACTGATCAAGGGCTAAACTAGTTCTGATGCGATGGCCGACTGATCAAGGGCTAAACTAGTCCAGGTGCGATGGCCGACTGATAAAGTGATAAACTAGTTCTGGTGTGATGGCCGACTGATCAAGTGCTATACTCGGCATGGCCGACTGATCACGTGCTATACTGGGCATGGTGTGATGGCCAACTGATCAAGTGCTATACTGGGCATGGTTCAATGGGCGACTGATCAAGCGCTATACTAGTCATGGTGCGATGGTAGACTGATCAAGTGCTCTACTAGTCCTGGTGCGATGGCCGACTGATGAAGGGCTAAACTAGTCCTGGTGCGATGGCCGACTGATCAAGTTCTATACTAGTCTTGGTGTGATGGCCGACTGATCAAGGGCTAAACTAGTTCTGGTGCGATGGCCGACTGATCAAGGGCTAAACTAGTCCTGGTGCGATGGCCGACTGATCAAATTCTAAACTAGTCCTGGTGCGATGGCCTACTGATCAAGTGTTAAACTTGTCCTGGTGCGATGGCCGACTGATCAAGTGCTAAACCAGTCCTGGTACGATGGCCGACTGATCAAGTGCTAAACTAGTCATGGTGCGATGGCCGACTGATCAAATCGCATGCCATAATAACTAGATGGCCATGGCATTTGATAGTTCAAACTATTTTTCTACTGCAACAAAGCTTTAGCCCGTTGACGTAAAAACATGCCGCACCCGCCGAGGCTTTGTTAGTATACCCAAAGACTTCAACGCAAAAAAATACTTTAACCAAAAACTTTATCCTGAATGCACGCCAATGTGCCGACTATATCGCTCTGTCTGCAAGCGGGCCCACCAACAACTTTAAGGGAAATTTCAAAGTAATTTGACCTTGACATTGGGCACATATAAATAATAATGAAAATGTGGGTGACAAATACACAGTATGTGAAGTTTCGAGTGAATTGGTGAAGCGGTTTCAGAGATATAGTGTTCTTAAAGGTACATGCCCACTCAGTAGGCACAAAATGAGACATTTTCGGGCAAAATAAACATTAATTCACCATTAATACACATATTTATTGGCATTATTATACATTTTATATCGGACGTAAATTTCCACACTGCTATCAGGAGCGATAACCGTGTTTCCTTAAAATGTTACCAGACATTACTATTTATTTTTTGATGTGCAATGATCATACTTTATAATCTGTCGAAAACATTATTTTTTCAGGGGACACATTTAATTAGTATACATGTAAGTAATTAAAAAATATCATGCCCCATTTGCCTATGAAAATAGCCTGATACCACCGCGTGTCACTATCAGTGAAATAAACATTACTAAATGATTATATCCATATAACGGGCACTCGTAATGTTTAGAACTGGTGGTATAGTGACAAAATTATACACTTATTTAATTCCTACAAATAACATAATTGTGTGTGCCTACTGAGTGGGTATATACCTTTAATTAGCATAAATAATTAAAAAATATCATGCCTCATTTGAATATGAAAATAGCTTGATACCACCGCTAGTCATTATCAGTAAAATAAATAGTGGAATAGCGACACAATTATACACTTATTTAATTCCTATAAAGAACAGTTTGTGCCTACTGAGTGGGCAAATACTTTAACCTTAAATCAAAAAAGTTAAACCGGACGCACGAAGTGACGTACATATGGATGTACGTACATGTACGTATGTAGGCCAATGTGACAACTATATCGCACTGTCCACATGCAGGCATGTCAACAAATTTGAGGTAAATCTGAAAGTAATTTGACCTTGATATTGGGCACAGGGATTGCAGGGGTTGAGCATAGTATGAAAATATGGATGATGATAAACACACATGTTAAGCTTCGAGTGAATTGGCGAAGCGGTTTCTGAGATATAGTGTTCTTAAAAACTTTAACTTACGGTAAATACAAACCAGATGGCCGTGTCCCGCATGTCGAGCCCACCGAGGCATTTGATGGTCTCAGAGTATATTTATTTGAAGTTTGAATTAAGGTATGTAAAAGCTTTAACGCAAATTTGAAAGTCATTTGACCTTGATCTTGGGCATGTGGGTCGCATGCGTTGGCGATAGTATGAAAATATGGATGATAATAAAGAATTAACTGAAGTTTGAAGCAAATCTGAGTAAGTGTTGTGGAGATATAAGGTATGCAAAAACTTTAACACAAATTTCAAAGTCATTTGACCTTGACCTTGGGGCACAGGGGCCGCATGAGTGGGACACAGAATGAATATATGGATGATGACTAATAAGCATTTGATGTTTCAAGTCAATGTGACTTAGGATATGGTATTTAAAAACATACACCGATTTCGGACGGACGGACTGACGCACGGAGGTCATTGTGATCACTAAGTCTCTCTTTCCGCAAGCAGGCTCTGCAAAACAACTACGAATGGACATCAATGCGTAGAATATATCGCACTGTCCGCAAGCGGACGCGACAAAAATTGACCAACCCATTTGTAAAGGTGCATGCCGACTCAGTAGGCTAAAAATGCTCTTTTATAAATGGGAATTAAATAAGTGTATAATTGTCACTATTCCACTAGTTATAAACATTACGAGTGCCCGCTATACAGATATAATCATTTGGTAATATTTATTTTACTGATTGTGATGCGCGGTGGTATCAGGGTATTTTCATATGCAAATGGGGCATGATATTTTATAATTATTTATACTAATTAAATGCGTCAACTGTGAAATAAATCGACAGATTATAAAGTATGATCATTGCACATCAAAATATAAATACAGAGAATAAATAGTAATGTCCGTTAATATTTTAAGGAAACACAGTTATCGTCCCGGATATCAATGTGAACATTTTCTTCTGATATAAAATGTATAATAATGCCAAACAATACGTGGGTAATGGTAAATGATTGTTTATCTGGCCAGAAAATGTCTCCGATGATGTCTCTGACATAAAGAACATTGTGTGCCTACTGAGTGGGCATGTACCTTTAACGCTAGCTCCGCACTGTCCCGTGAGACCTATGCATGTGTTAAGTTTCATAAATATATTGCAAAGGGTGTTCGCGTTATGCTCCGGGGGTCGAATCAAAATAAACTTTGCAAATCTACTCATCATAAGGAAGCTATATACCAAGTTTCAAGAGTGTAGCTATTAGGGTTTAAAAGTTTTACGAGCTACAAGCCAAAATTGGAAAAATTATAACTTGAAAAGGGGGAGATAATCCATGACCATGGGGTCGAATCAAACATACATGTACCAAGTTTCAGGTCTGTAGCTATTACGGTTTAAAAGTTTTACGAGTTACTAGGTTGGTGATGGACGGAAGAACGGACAAGGGTAACACTAAATGCCCCCTCCACTATCGTGGTGGGGCTTAAGAATTAGTGAGGCAAAAGTTGTTACACATCAGACGCTGAATGAACTTTAATTCTCACCACACCATTTGTAGAATATTAAAGTTATTTATAAGGTTCAATAGTGCTGCTTTGACATGACGTGAAATTAAAACATGCATGACATGATCTGGAAGAATAACCACAGACCAAGCACGCATATTCAGAATCACGTCTGTCGGTTCTTATCCAGCTCCGATTTCTGTCACCTGTCCACAAAATCCAGAATCCATCATTGTCGCAAATTTAATCCTCTATGTTGGTGTATGTTAAAACAAAATGTCACTTAGTATATTATCCAATGCGGGTTGTAATCTCTTGTTTCTCTAAATAAATGCGTCAAACAATCCCTGTAGCTGCTATCGTAATAAAAAATGTTAAAGGTTCTGTCAGCGCCTCACATATTGATCTTAATATCCACCATTTTGATTCCAAGTACCAGAATAATGATGTTTCCATGCGCCGTCGTAGTGTTATCTGTCAGATTCCGTTGTTTATTTGATCAAATTGATGGACAAATTTGTGTCCGCTAATGTCGCCAAGAGCATAATCTGTGACGTTGACTGTAATAATTTAGCATAGCTTCTAGCTTGTGAATTTTTGGTTGAATGAAGTGATTACTATGCTGAAGAAGTGTGTATCTGTGCCCGGTTTGCTCAGTAGGTAGAGCGATGGTGTGGTAAACCAGAGATCACCGGTTCGATTCCGGGCTGGTGCGCATCTTTCTCACCCTGTGACATTTAGCGCCCAACGTAGTTGCGGGAAGTAACTCTGCAGAATACTCCTGTATCGTCCGTACCGAGAGTTATGGTGCTCTCCGTAGGTTTCCCCTGCAAAGTACCAAATCACATCTGATTTGCACTTCAACTGTTAATTGCGACATATTTTCTGTATTTTTCAATTGAAAGAAATGTCAGTATTATACTTACATTCATTTCTGTGGAATAAGTACAGAAAAATATGTCACAATTAACAGCTAAAGCGTGAATGAGATCCGATTCAGTACTCTGCAGGAGAAACCTATGGAGCACCGTAACTCTGGGTACGGACGATAATTGAGTATTCTGCAGTTACTTGCCGCAAATACTTCCAACGTGGAGTCGTGACTGATGAAGAAATGTTCCACAAATATGGAATTCATGGTGGACATATTTCTCCTCAGTGACAATTGTTGCCCAACGAAGGACCGTGACTGATAAATACTCCCAAAATTGTACCCAGACATATGGAATTCGGAGACAAAATTAAACATGGAATGATCAGGTTTAGAAGATTAAAATATGCTTTTCTTTTAAAATTATTATCAATATGTTCACCGTGTGGTTAATATGCAATTCACAGTCTTGAAATTGAAAGACATTATGAAAAGTTGTGTTGATCTCAGAAATTGTCATGTCAACTATAGGATCGCGTCGAAATAATGTTAACAGAATAGGAAAACGTAATTTGATACCGACGAAAAAGGAAACAAAACGCTAAATTGGTGCTAAGTTTTGCCATATTATACCGTGGACCACACATTATAATTTGATTTTATATGAAAATAAATATATTGTGATCATGCATGGTGGTGTCTATTAATTTGTTCTTGATATTCGGAACGGCAGTGACGACATTTATTTTTTGTCCAAGAAATTGTCAAGGTCAAGGTTTCACTGTTTATCTCGCAATAACCCGCCGATTTATATTTGCGCACCAAAAAAACAGACCACCAATACCGCTGACTTTCTAGTCACTTTGAATTAAATAGATGGGATAAAATTTTGGATTTGAACACGGATACGTTTCTGCTGTTGTTTTATTTATTGACGCCGGTTTATTGTTGCTAATAGTGTCATGTAACAACAGCGGGTGAGAGATTAAACTCTAGCTAGGCATATCGAATCGTATCTCATAAACAATCACAAGTTTTTCATTATTTAATTGGATTTTGTTTCTCGTTTTGTGGATATATATCGACGACATTTACAGAAAATATCACAGTTTCTTTAAATATATTTCATGAAACACAGAGATAGATTAGTAATATTACGCATTTCTGAATATTATGAAAACAAAACTGCCGAGGCGGACCAAATATTAGGGCAAATAGTACACGGCAACACCGTTAATATATCGTATACATTTACGGTAGTATGGTACATTTGTACCGTACACAAATCTGGTATGTGTGTACGATACAAACGTACCAGAATTATACACATGTACATACAAATCGTATAAACGTACGATTTGAATGGTATATATATACGATATTGGTTGGTATGTATGGTACAAACATACCGTACGTTTATACTATTTGCTTATCGTATAGAAAACATATCGTATTGGTATAGTATACGTATAGTATTGGTATAATACGTATAGTTGACCTGCAGAAAAGCGCTACTGTACCTTTAAATGTGTGACCTGAAAAATAATATTTTCGACAGATTATAAAGTATGATCATTGCACATCAAAAACTTAATACAGAGAATAAATAGAAATGTTTGTTAACATTTTAAGGAAATGCGGTTATCGCCCCTGATATCAGTGTGGAAATTTACGCCTGATATAAAATGTATAATAATGCCAATCAATACGTGGGGTAATGGTGAATGAATGTTTACTTTTGCCAGAAAATGTCTTAGATGATGTCTCTGATATAAAGAACATTGTGTGGCTACTGAGTGGGCATGTACCTTTAAGAACACTATACATGTATCTCTGAAACCGCTTCACCAATTCACTCGGAACTTCACATACTGTGCATTTATCACCCACATTTTGATTATATGCCCAACGCGTGCGTCCACTGTGCCCATTGTCAATGTTAAATTACTTTGAAATTTCCTTAAAGTTGTTGTGAGGCCCGCTTGCAGACAGCGCGATATAGTCGGCACATTGGTGTGCATTCAGGATAAGGTTTTTGGTTAAAGTGTTTTTTTGCTAAAGTTTTTCGGTATACTATCAAAGTCTCGGCAGGTGCCTCATGTTTTTAAGTCAACATGCTAAAGCTTTTTTGCAATACAAGTTTTTTGTGTACTATCAAATGCCTCGGCGAGTGCGACATGCAGGCCACGGCCATCTAGTTATTATGGCATGCGATTTGATCAGTCGGCCATCGCACCATGACTAGTACAGCATCTTATCAGTAGGGCCACCACACCATGCACAGTATAGCACCTGATCACCGGATATCGCATATTGCCCAGTATAGCATCTGATCACAGGCTATCGCACCATGCCAAGTAGAGCATCTGATCACTGGCTATCGCACCATGCCCAGCATAGCACCAGATCACCTGCTCACAATGCCCAGTATAGCATCTCATCACCGGCTATAGCACCATGCCCTGTATAGCACCTGATCACCGGCTATCTCACCATGCCCAGTATAGCACCTGATCACCGGCTATGTCACCATGCCCATATAGCACATGATCACCGGCTTTCGCACCATGCCCACTATAGCACCTGATCACCGGCTATTCACCATGCACCCAGCAATAGAGCACCTGAATCACCGGCCTAATTCACCATGCCCAGCATAGCCACCTGATCCCACGCGCTATCCTCACCATGGCCCAGTATAGCACCTGATCACCGGCTATGTCACCATGCCCAGTTATAGCACAATGATCAGCGGCTAGATCGCCATGCCCAGTATAGTACCTGATCACCGGCTATCTAACCATGCTCAGTATAGCACCTGATCACCGGCTATGTCACCATGCCCAGCATAGCACCTGATCACCGGCTATCGCACCATGCCCAGTATAGCACCTGATCACCGGCTATCGCACCATGCCCAGTATAGTACCTGATCACCGGCTATCGCACCATGCTCAGTATAGCACCTGATCACCGGCTATCTCACCATGCACAGTATAGTACCTGATCACCGGCTATCGCACCATGCCCAGTATAGTACCTGATCACCGGCTATCTAACCATGCTCAGTATAGCACCTGATCACCGGCTATGTCACCATGCCCAGCATAGCATCTGATCACCGGCTATCGCACCATGCCCAGTATAGTACCTGGTCACCGGCTATCGCACCATGCACAGTATAGCACCTGATCACCGGCTATCTCACCATGCACAGTATAGCCCCTGATCACCGGCTATCTCACCATGCACAGTATAGCACCTGATCACCGGCTATCTCACCATGCCCAGTATAGCACCTGATCACCGGCTATCGCACCATGCTCAGTATAGCACCTGATCACCGGCTATCTCACCATGCACAGTATAGCACCTGATCACCGGCTATCTCACCATGCCCAGTATAGTACCTGATCACCGGCTATCGCACCATGCCCAGTATAGCACCTGATCACCGGCTATCTCACCATGCCCAGTATAGCACCTGATCACCGGCTATCGCACCATGCCCAGTATAGCACCTGATCACCGGCTATCTCACCATGCTCAGTATAGCACATGATCACCGGCTATCGCACCATGCCCAGTATAGCACCTGATCACAGGCTATCGCACCATGCCCAGTATAGCACCTGATCACCGGCTATCTCACCATGCCCAGTATAGCACCTGATCACCGGCTATTTCACCATGCCCAGTATAGCACCTGATCACCGGCTATCTCACCATGCTCAGTATAGCACCTGATCACCGGCTATCGCACCATGCCCAGTATAGCACCTGATCACCGGCTATCGCACCATGCCCAGTATAGCACATGATCACCGGCTATCGCACCATGCCCAGTATAGTACCTGATCACCGGCTATCTAACCATGCTCAGTATAGCACCTGATCACCGGCTATGTCACCATGCCCAGCATAGCACCTGATCACCGGCTATCGCACCATGCCCAGTATAGCACCTGATCACCGGCTATCTCACCATGCCCAGTATAGCACCTGATCACCGGCTATCGCACCATGCCCAGTATAGCACCTGATCACCGGCTATCTCACCATGCTCAGTATAGCACATGATCACCGGCTATCGCACCATGCCCAGTATAGCACCTCATCACCGGCTATCGCACCATGCTCAGTATAGCACCTGATCACCGGCTATCTCACCATGCCCAGTATAGCACCTGATCACCGGCTATCTCACCATGCCCAGTATAGCACCTGATCACCGGCTATCTCACCATGCTCAGTATAGCACCTGATCACCGGCTATCGCACCATGCCCAGTATAGCACCTGATCACCGGCTATCGCACCATGCCCAGTATAGCACCTGATCACCGGCTATCGCACCATGCCCAGTATAGCACCTGATCACCGGCTATCTCACCATGCACAGTATAGCACCTGATCACCGGCTATCTCACCATGCCCAGTATAGCACCTGATCACCGGCTATCTCACCATGCTCAGTATAGCACCTGATCACCGGCTATCGCACCATGCCCAGTATAGCACCTGATCACCGGCTATCGCACCATGCCCAGTATAGCAACTGATCACCGGCTATCGCACCATGCCCAGTATAGCAACTGATCACCGGCTATCTCACCATGCACAGTATAGCACCTGATCACCGGCTATCTCACCATGCACAGTATAGCACCTCATCACCGGCTATCTCACCATGCCCAGTATAGCACCTGATCACCGGCTATCTCACCATGCCCAGTATAGCACCTGATCACCGGCTATCTCACCATGCTCAGTATAGCACCTGATCACCGGCTATCGCACCATGCCCAGTATAGCACCTGATCACCGGCTATCGCACCATGCCCAGTATAGCACCTGATCACCGGCTATCTCACAATGCCCAGTATAGCACCTGATCACCGGCTATCGCACCATGCCCAGTATAGCAACTGATCACCGGCTATCGCACCATGCCCAGTATAGCAACTGATCACCGGCTATATCACCATGCCCAGTATTGCACCTGATCACCGGCTATGTCACCATGCCCAGCATAGCACCTGATCACCGGCTATCTCACCATGCCCAGTATAGCACCTGATCACCGGCTATCGCACCATGCCCAGTATAGCAACTGATCACCGGCTATCGCACCATGCCCAGTATAGCAACTGATCACCGGCTATATCCATCAGCCCAGTATTGCACCTGATCACCGGCTATGTCACCATGCCCAGCATAGCACCTGATCACCGGCTATCTCACCATGCCCAGTATAGCACCTGATCACCGGCTATATCACCATGCACAGTACAGCACCTGATCACCGGCTACATGTATCTCACCATGCCCAGTATAGCACCTGATCACCGGCTATGTCACCATGCTCAGTATAGCACCTGATCACCGGCTATCGCACCATGCTCAGTATAGCACCTGATCACCGGCTATCTCACCATGCCCAGTATAGCACCTGATCACCGGCTATCGCACCATGCCCAGTATAGCACCTGATCACCGGCTATCTCACAATGCCCAGTATAGCACCCGATCACCGGCTATCTCACCATGCCCAGTATTGCACCTGATCACCGGCTATCGCACCATGCCCAGCATAGCACCTGATCACCGGCTATCTCACCATGCCCAGTATAGCACCTGATCACCGCTATCTAACCGTGCTCAGTATAACCATCAGTATCCACTGATCACCGGCTATCGTCACCATGCCCAGTATAGCAGCACCTGATCACCGGCTATCTAAACCATGCTCATATAGCCCACCTGATCACGGCTATGTCACCATGCTATCTACCTGCACAGTATAGCACCTGATCACCGGCTATCTCACCATGATCAGTATGCACCATGATCTCCACTGTCTATACGCACCATGCTCAGTATAGCACCTGATCCACACCGGCTATCGCACCATGCCCAGTATAGCACCTGATCACCGGCTATCTCACCATGCACACCGTCATAGCACCTGATCACCGCTATCCGCACCATGCTCAGTATCGCACCCCTGCCTCACCGGCTCTATCTACCTACCTATCGTCAGTATAGCACCTGATCACCGGCTATCTCACATGATCAGTATAGTACCTGATCACCGGCTATCTCACTAGCTCACCGTATAGTAGCACCTGATCACCGGCTATGTCACCATGCCCAGCATAGCACCTGATCACCGGCTATCTCACCATGCCCAGTATAGCACCTGCCACCGATCACCGGCTATCGCACCATGCCTAGAATAGCACCTGATCACCGGCTATCGATCGCACCATGCCCAGTATAGCACTTGATCACCGGCTATCTCACCATGCCCAGTATAGCACTTGATCAGTCAGCCATCGCACCATGACTAGTTTAGCACTTGATCAGTCGGCCATCAGCCCAGGACTATTTCAGCTCTTGACCAGTCAACCATAGCACCATGACTAGTATAGCACTTGATCAGTCGGCCATCACACCATGCCTAGCATAGCACTTGATCAGTCGGCCATGCCCTGTATAGCACTTGATCAGTCGACCAACGCACCATGACTAGTTTAGCACTTGATCAGTCGGCTATCGCATCAAGACTAGTATGGCACTTGATCAGTTGGCCATCTCACCATGCCCAGTATAGCACTTGATCAGTCGGCCATGCCCGGTATAGCACTTGATCAGTCGGACAACACACCATGATTAGCATAGCACTTGATCAGTCGGCCATCGCACCATACCCATTATAGCTCTTGATCAGCTGGCCATCTCAACATGTCCAGCATAGCACTTGATTAGTCGGCCTTGCCGAGTATAGCACTTGATCAGTCAGCCAACACACCATGACTAGTATATCGACCATCACACATTGCCTAGTATAGTAATTGATCAGTCAGCTATCGCACCATGATTAGTTGAGCACTTGATCAGTCGGCCATCGCACCAGGACTAGTTTAGAACTTGATCAGTCGGCCATCGCACCAGGACTAGTATAGCACTCGATCAGTCGGTCATAGTACCAGGACTAGTTTAGATCTTGATCAGTCGGCCATCGCACCAGGACTAGTATAGCACTTGATCAGTGGGCCATCGTACATTGCTTAGTATTGTAACTGATCAGTCAGCTATCGCACCATGATTAGTTTAGCACTTGCTCAGTTGGCCATCGTACATTGCTTAGTATAGTAACTGATCAGTCAGCTATCGCACCATGATTAGTTTAGCACTTGCTCAGTTGGCCATCTCACCAGGACTAGTTTAGAACTTGATCAGTCGGCCATCGCACTTTGACTAGTATAGCACATGATCAGTCGGCCAACACACCATGCATGACTAGTATAGCACTTGATCAGTCGAACATCGCACATTGCCTAGTATAGTAACTGATCAGTCAGCTATCGCACCATGATTAGTTTAGCACTTGATCAGTCGGCCATCGCACCAGGACTAGCTTAGAACTTGATCAGTCGGCCATCGCACCAGGACTAATATAGCACTTGATCAGTCGGCCATCGCACCAGGACTCGTTTAGAACTTGATCAGTCGGCCATCGCACCAGGACTAGTTTGAAACTTGATCAGTCGGCCATCGCACCAGGACTAGTTTGGAACTTGATCAGTCGGCCATCGCACCAGGACTAGTTTGCAACTTGTCAGTGGCCATCGCACCATCTGGTTTCACTTGATCAGTCGGCCATTGCACCAGGACTAGTATATCACTCGATCAGTCGGCCATCGCACCGGGACTAGTATAGCACTTGATCGGTCGGCCATCGCACCAGGACTAGTTTAGCACTTGATCAGTCGGCCATCGCACCAGGACTAGTATAGCACTTGATCAGTCGGCCATCGCACCAGGACTAGTATAGCACTCGATCAGTCGGCCATCGTACCAGGACTAGTTTGAAACTTGATCAGTCGGCCATCGTACCAGGACTAGTTTGGAACTTGATCAGTCGGCCATCGCACCAGGACTAGTTTGCAACTTGATCAGTCGGCCATTGCACCAGGACTAGTTTAGAACTTGATCAGTCGGCCATCGCACCAGGACTATTATAGCACTCGATCAGTCGACCATCATACCAGGACTAGTTTAGAACTTGCTCAGTCGGCCATCGCACCAGGACTAGTTTAGCACTTGATCAGTCGGCCATCGCACCAGGACTAGTATAGCACTCGATCAGTCGGCCATCGCACCAGGACTAGTTTGGAACTTGATCAGTCGGCCATCGCAGCAGGACTGGTTTTGAACTTGATCAGTCGGCCATCGCACCATGACTAGTAGTCTGCATTTAACTTAAGTCATGCAAGTCTTCATGCGTTACAGACAGAAGTGGGGGTCGTGGGTGTTCTGTTGTCATAGACAAAAACAGGTGGTGGTGGTGATACACATTGTTCCCACTGTGGGATATAGACCGGAACTTTTAGGACGCCAAATGTAGATGGCCGGTGTGTTTGGGGGGATCATTGTTGTGTGTCCTCGCCGGTGGTGCGGAGTACAATGATGAATTACTGATGAATTACTTTATTGAACACACATGTATAAGATGCACTGTGATACTTCACAATCCTCAGTTTTAAATTGATTCTGTATCGTAAAACTGAAAATTTATTAATTTTGAAAAACTTAAAATCGTCCCGAAAATCGAAATGAAAACCGGATGTTTACATGCGAAATGAACCGGTGCATCGGTATATTTGAACCGCACGATTCTGACAACTCATTGGTTAATCCAAATTGTCCCGTGTGGCACGGCACGAATGCCGTGTAAGACGGCACATATCTTCTAATTCGTATCGTTTTACACGACACGATTCACACCAACACGAAATGCAAATGAGTAAAACGTAACGAACTTCATGTCCTCATTAAAAACACGCCACGAGACGAACACGGGACGCACACGACACGCGTGCGTGGAAACGATACACTTACACGATGACCCTACTGTATGTATTCTACGGTGTTGCCGATGTTTTGACACGTATTATTTTTAAGGACAATCTGTGCAATGTTTAATTCCTACCCATGGGGTATTTATTTCCTTTTTTTATTTAGCTGTTTTGCCTTGTGTGCAAGCCATTTAGAATTTCTACACAACATTATATCTTATACACTCCAGAATATACAGGAATGGTTCTGCCAGAATATCGGTTATTTGTCGCAATTTCACATAACCGGCCTTATCGCCTTTGCGATAAATACACGCCCATATATACAATCTAAATAAGGTATACACGGTATACTATTCGATCATTGTATCTTCCTTAAAGTATTCACAGGCCATACACTGGTCAGAAATACATTAAGCTGTGCTTTGTCAAATCGGTACCCATATCCATATGTGGCAATTTAGGTTGAAGGAGTAACTAACTACAGATGTAATTTCGAGATACGCACCTAACGTAATCCGCCGGCATTTCGTATGCATTAGACCGTTCCCGCGTAGTATTACTTCGACATGTGTCATTTCCATAACTGGCGTCGTTGGACGATCATCTTACAGCTCGGCTCTTTCGTCATTTGCCGCAGTTATTGGGTTAGATCCTCTTGCGGGTTTAAATTTTACACAGTTTAGTTATGATGTAAGAATATAACTTCTGGCCTGGAGGCTACTTCAGTGATTGAACGGCGAACATCGTAGGTCCAGATCAGACTGCGCAAATGCGCAGTCAGATCTGGCCCTACGATGGTCGCGGTGGCCTATTGTTTATGTTTGTCAGAATTTGGTCCCGTTTTTCCGTTGCTACAAATCCCCATGTAATCGAACCATGACACCTCATCATTTTCTCAGACTTCAGAAGTGTAAGCACTTGCCGAGGTATTAGTCGACCGGCATGACAAGACGCAAACATCATTGACGTGTTATATGCTGACACGTCGACGCATATATTCAACTGTTTGCACCTATGTGTTTTTACACGTCGCTCACTTCGCCGTCTAGATAACAAACGTCCAATTTATCCCAGACATTTGGACGTGTAGCAACTTAATATATACCGAGGTATTAGTCGATCGGTTTGACACGACGCAAATGCCCTTGATGTGTCAGATGCTGACAAAGTCGACGCATAAATGTTTGCACAATGTTTGCTGTTTACATGTGCATGCAGCACTTGCATTTAGATTAATTCGTCTTGTCATTCGTCCAAACAAAAAATGTTATGATCTGACACATGTACAATGTCACTGACATTTTCGTACATTTTGGAAGTGTCATAATTGTCAATGTATTAGTCGATGTAAATGCCCTTGGTGTGTCATATGCATATCCATACCGGGTATGGAAGGTCTTAGAGCCAATAAACGGAAGGAAATATAGAGAATACCAAGCTAGTGTCTTTTGATATCAAGTTTATCAAGCAAGGATAGGAAACGCGTAGGAATTCAGAGGCTTGCCGAGGAATTCCTACCGTTTCCGAGCCGAGCCTGATAAACTTGATCTCAAAATACACTAGTCTGGTATTTTATTTATCAGGTAGCGTTTTATGCTCGAAAATGACCACAGATGACGTCGTTATCTATGGACAGAACGAGGACTTGTTTACGTTGTGTCCTTACACTGACGTCATTCGGTAACGTCACGTGACGTCAACCGACCAATGGAACGTCAGTTTTCACTTTGTTGTAACCCGGACGTTGATATCAGGTCAATGCCTGATACAATAATATGTTATCAGTCAGTGCGTATTCGGTCAATACAGGGCAGGTTACCCGATACAAATACATATGCTGACAATATCAACGCATACATTCAACTGTTTGTACCTTGTAGTTCGTATACAGTGGAACCTCTCTAAACCGGACACCCTGAGAGGTTCCACTGTAAATCAGGCATATGTCCACTCCAATACATCCGTTCGTGTTTTTCGATCGCGAACACCATTGGAGTTACATGGCAATAAACGCATCAAAATCACCAACATACGAGTCGACATGGTGTCAGGTTAGAGGTGTTCCACTGAACTACAAGTGTGTCATATGTTCAGACAAAGAAACGATACCCATACCCTGGTATACATGATCTGTACACAACAAAAAAATACGTTTTCCAAGAAAGTACAGTTTGCGTGTTAGAGGCACTTCTAGAAAGTATGTGCCGACGAAGGGGCGAACACATCGTTGATATGTCGTTTTCTGATAAAGTCAACTGACAAATCCAACTGTTTCAACATACGTGTATAGTTACAAGTAACGTATATGTGGCTGTATTTAGTGAATCGGCTAAACTAACACATCCTAACTCTAATACATTGTAAAATGCAATTTTATATTTCTTAAATTAGACGTTGTCATGAGTTTATACCTAAGAAGAAAAACTATCTATAGAAACTGTGATATTTTCTGTAAATGACGTCGAAAGTTGCTGAAATTTTTAAAACAAAGCAATTTACCGAAACAAATCCTTGATTTTGAAAATATCTTACATGAACGAAATCGCACAACTTAGATATACAATCACATGGTTTGTCGCAAATGATACCGAAAGTTGTCAAAACAGTCACAGTTCCTGTGTGATTAAATCCGCACCAGCTCTGAATATCTTTGTCAATTTTCGACTTTATTTCTGGAACATGTGACTGATATTTGAAATAAATGCGAAAAAGGAAAAGGACATAATTCTTGATCGCCACCCCCTCCCCCCACCCCCTGTCCCGTTGGCCCGGCCGTTACAAAAAGCATTAAATCAAATCAAATCAATTGAAAGGGTCAATGGGAAAAGGGGGCTAAGTCCTTTATGGACTTAGCCCCCTTCTTCCACTGACCCATTCAATGAATCCCTATTGCAAGCTGTATGATACGTATGCATCTACCTGCTCACTGCTACGAACGCTAGATTCGGCATAGTTTAAGCGCTATGATATACGTATTGCAACATGGCCTGATTGCAAAATGACTCCAGGCTACCGAACTATTCCGAGACGATTACGTCGAACGACGGAATATGGTACGTTATTTCATTCTAATTCCCATCCAAGGAAACGTCGATTCTCATTCAACGTGCAATACATCATTCATTAGCTTTGTACTAATATTTGCTAAATGCATCTTCAAAAACACTTACATGTATTCATAATGCATCTCCGAATATTTGTTTGTTTATTATGGTCTATCCTGGTTTTGGAAACAAACTAAAGTGTCGGTTTTGTGATAACAGCGATAAGATAAACTGTTCAGCAAAGGAAACGTGGTCTACGCAAGCTTATATTAACGCTGTTGACGATTTAATTAAAATTGCGCATTTCATTTATTAATAAATAATAGGAGCTTACAGTACATGAGTTATTTAATACGATATTTATTAAACTCGTTTATTGATTTCATATGAAACGAAGCTATGCCGTGATCCTTATAAAAGCACTCAACGAGTTTGATAACTATCATAGTAAATATGTTATGTTATGTTTGAAATAGCTGTGTTCATTCACTCAGTGAAGTTCGAATCGAATGTTTTTGCTGTTGGCAGAAAACCTTAAAACAGTAGGCTCTGCAACATCCATATACACATTAAAAGTAACATAGAATGAAATATATGTATATACATTGTATGGGGTATTCGGTTAAGTCATATAGTAAAACAATTTAGTGTTTTCTAAACTAAAAGCTTCACAAAATACATGCATACAGATATGTCAATACTCCATGTATTTCTGTATTCATTGGTAAATGTTTCACTCCGCTTGTACAGCTGCTGCGCTTCTTTTCTCGGCGTGTATATTTTCAAACACATGACTTAAATACACGAGTGCATAGATACCCGTTCAGAGAGTAGAGCGGTTGGTATTTGAGACGTTCATCAGTGGCCAGCGGCTCTGCAACTTATTTCTCTACGTCGTCGTCTTCTTTGCTGCATATATCGACAGTCATGTCAGGTACGTACCCCTTAGACAAAGTGTATGATTACGTGGTACTAACAATAACAACAAGTACTGAAACTTCCAGAATCCATCTGATTCAAAGTACGTATTATTTTATATTGTCCTTATTATGTAACGAATTTTATGAAATATAGCGCATCAAACGCGTCTTGTTAAGCTGCATTTGGTGGTTTCTGTATGTTCTCCCAAACTTCTGTCGTTTTTGCGAAGAATCGATTTCCGTGTCTAGCATAAAACATTGTTAATTCGAAATTTACAGACTGTCATAATTTTGCACTTACGAACATTTTAGTAGTACGAAGTTTAGTGAAACTGCCCCCAGTTGTCAAAAAGCTAGCTATTAGTAGTTTAACATTTTCAAGCCTAAATAATGAACTGTGATATGTTAATTTTCCGACCAATCCAATTGTCACAAAATGATTTTCCAACTAGTCCGTTTATAAAAATGGTTGTTGCTTGTTTCGCTCTAAAAGAATATGAAAATTACTTGCAAACAGTGCAGATCCTGATGAGATGGCTCGTTACGTGCCGGATCATCTAGATCTACACTGTTCACATACACTTATATGAAGCTCCGCAATCACTGTGTTGATAGGGTTAACAAAACAACTCCATTTGACCATATGTAAATTAGCATACGTATGCAATACATGTATAGACATGGACGGGTAATACTCAAATCCGAATTGCATAAGATTTGTGATTTTTGGAAACATTATTTAATATAGAGATGGTGTGAAATGGGAAATAAATAAACCAGAGATAATGCAGGACCCAGAGGGTGCAGATCATTAGGAGAAAATGGAGAGCCATTGTGAGACAGCGGAGCAGGGGAGGGATATAGAGATGGGAATAATACGAGCAAGAGAGACAGAGAGAGACAGAGACAGAGTTATTGAGAGAGATGGTGGGAGGAATGGATGGAGAGAGAGAGTTTGTGACAGAATCATAGAGAGGAAGAAATAGACAGGGAAGCTGAGATAAATGTAGTTAAGAAAGATAGAGGGCTGACTCAATATGACGAAATAGAGAGAGAGAGAGATGGAGTAAGAGTGTGTGAGAGAGGAGAGATCCGGGGCGGGGGAAGTGGCTAAGCGTCCAAGACAGACACAAAGAGATTGAATCCAAACTACCATGATTTCGTAACGTACGTATTGTTATAGATACCAACATGCTGCTACTCCTGGTAACTCTGACGTTGGTTGCCATTTGCAACGGTCAGCAACCCAAGTACTGCTGCTATCCGGCACAGTTCGAGGGCACCGAAGGACTCCTGACGGGAAGTGTTGACGACGAAGGTCACGCTGCCGTGACAACGGTTAGTTTTCTATTGAAGGGGTTCGTTGTACACAACCGCCAGCGTTAATCTTTCCGAGATGTCAACGTTTCTGAACATCTACTGGTAATCTCGCAATCAAGCAGTGATTGACTGTGCCTGATCTGTAGCACAACTCAGGCTTTGCCAATCAAGCTGATTGGTTTTAAGCACAATATTCAATTATATTTAAATATTAAACAATTGCCATATATTAGCAAGTTATAGTGAAGCCCCCATCATACACTGACCACTTCTAGTCCACAATCCATCCCTTGCATGCTTTAAAGTTCTTTTTCAGGAGCATATAGTTCAAGTCGCAATCAAACAGATTGATTGGCTGAGCCTCAGCTGTAGCACAGCTAAGGACCAGACAATGAAGCTGGCAGATTTCAAGCACAAACAAACAAGTATTTTGAAATAAAAATAAATTCAAATATTGGCAAGATTAGCGCTGGCTGTGTACATTGCGCTCACTCTCTGGATGCTATCTATAAATTCACTTCACACATTAACATGTTTCTCTACTGCTACCATACACGTAGGATTCAATGAGCTGAACAACGAAAATATTTCAACAAATATTTCCCCAAATTGGCTGCTGATGCCAAATTGTTATTTGCATTTACGAACTTCTTAATCATACGAAGTTTAGTGAAACTGGCCCTTGTTTTCCAGGGTAACCTGGCCGCATCGTTTGACATGACTGGCCAGAGGATATATATAGATGACCGACTAAGCGTCGGCAACGAATCGAAACACTACACCATTCTGCAGCTGTACAAGCAGGTATGTGTATATGAGCTATTACCCGCCCTTAAATATTCAGAAAGTTACAAGTGGCTGTGACTGGAAAAATGGGGCTTAAGTTTATTGCGACCAGTGTAGATACAGATCAGACTGTGCATCCGTACAGTCTGATCAGAATCTGCACCGTTCGCCATGCCGACAATAAAACACCGGCATGCGTCAAGCGTCAAGCAGGTATGTGTATATGAAATGTAAAATGTAAATGCCTGGATTTAACGACGGCACTGGCTTTATGACATTGCATGTCATCTCCCAAGAAGTGGAGATAGGAAGGAGGTGGATACAAAGTAAACCGGCCCCATGGGGCATGGCTCTTATTATAATAGTGCCCTCTGGTTCTTTAACGTGCCCAGACTCTCCTCCATTTTGATACACGGGACCGCCATTTAAAGTCCCCATCCGAAAGGACTAGTAGAGCAGGAAATACAAAGTACATGTATCTCAGAAATACTGACGCCCTGGAACTGAACCCTGAATCGAACCCGGGTCGTCAGCGTGATAGTCCGACGGTGTTACATGTACCCCTCGGCCACGGTCTGCTCTTGTGTATGTGAGCAATTGCCCGCCCTTAAATACTCAGAAAGTTATAAGTGGCTGTGACTGGAAAAGTGGGGCTTATGTTTATTGCGACCAGTGTAGATACAGATCAGAATGATCAGAATCTGCACTGTTCGCCATGCCGACAATAAAACACCGTCATGCGTCTAACAAGCACTGCATATCGTTATCATGCAACGGGTGTGTGGTATTCGATCAGTAGCTGCATGTACACTGGCCATACATCCCATAGGCCCCATTGCATAAGTTCCAGCCACAAACGTAGATAAAATAGCATGTATTGTGCGTTTCAAATGACCTCTCCTTTTGATAGTTCATTGACAAAATAATAAGTATTGCTAATTGACTTGAACTGATATTGTATATGCTTCTGATAAACCACACACTCATGTCGTCCATTACTCGATCGTTCACCAACCGCTTCAATCCATAAATGAGACACGCCATTGAATCATTTCGTGAAATACGTTTACAAAATTTACAATATTTTTCGTAAATGACGTCAAAGGTTGACAAAGGTTTCAAAGTACATGTGAAATTGTATTGTATTCCGCATGTACTCTGAATACTTTTGACTTTATTCATGAAAAATATTGTAAATTTTGTAAAGTTAACGTATTAATTAATTTTAATGAAATTACGCAGATGTCCGAAGGTACAAAATCATATGGTGTGTTTCAAATAATGGCGCCAGTTGCAGGTTGGATTCATTCTTGGAATGTACAAGTATTTATGCTTGCAGATACTAGCATACACGTACATCAAGGTGCATGATCACATGGTCATAACAACAACAACAGTGGCTGAAATTGTTGAAATCTTGAAAATATTATTTGATATTTTCCTTAATATGAAACGGATTTTGATGAAATATGGCGCAACAAACGCGACTTCATGAGCAGATTTGGTGGTCCAGAGAGTTTGGCACAGACTTATGTCGCTAAAATGACAGATGTTTGTGCGAAAGTACAGAGACCACCACATGCAGCTGAACAAGACGCGTTTGATGCGCCATATTTCATCAAAATCCGTTACGTAATAATGACACTATAAAATAATACGTACTTTGAATCAGATGGATTCTGAAAAGTTCCGTACTTGTTGTTGTTGTTAGTACCACGTGATCATACACCTTGGTACATGTAGTACGATAAATTATATGAAGGTATTATGCATAGTTTATGAGATATTGCAATTTGAAAGATGGGGTCGTTTTTTATTCACCCGATACATATATGCACTCATACATACATGTATACTACAAACATCGTTATAAATGATACGTGTTACTTGGTTCGTCTTACAGAGAATGATGTACATCGTTGAAGGCACGACCTGTACCAAAGTTCCACTTCCAGTGTGGTCTCGATGGCCGTACTGTATTCCCGGTACGATTACACATTACATTACATTAAACTTCAGTTTCTCCAGTCACATATATATCTCATAAATAATACTGACATCAATGTTCGTCCGCATGTACGAGGAAATAATCTTCAAACTTTAAAAAGCGGAATATGGACCATGCAAGTGAGCAACAGTGCTCTAAGTTATTGATCCAACACCATGTCAACACATGTACAGCGAGGATTTGTTGAAGGTTCCCAAAATGGAACAAACGAAAACGAAATGAAAACAATCGTTTTGCATAACAATATCCATACAAACGTTTATATTTTTTTGTTGTACTTGAATTTTTTAAATACCTGGCTTTCATCTATTTATCGGCATGTCATTTCGTTCTACACAGCGTTTTGACATCGTTTCCGTTGTTTTTAATTATGGAATGATGTACAAACGATCACGATGTGTAAACGATAGGATAAGCGATCGGTCGTTTGTGGGACTAGGAACAAATCCGGACTGTACCATGTCTGGTGTTCCTAATAACCCGGGGGACAAACTCGGGAAAACCGGTGATGTGGAATAATGTTTACAAAAAGTGCGCCAACAACGTTCAAGCGTAGCGTAAAGGGAGAAAACTCTGCATACATTGGTTTAAACAATATTTATTTCATACAATACATGGTACATTATTACATGTGAATTATACATGTCTTTAAAAACAAGCTAATAGCTTAATATACGAATTCATATCCATACGAGATAATTACAACTCATTTACATACAAGGCAAAGGCATGTGCGCAAAAAACATTACATGTACATAACATATCATGGATTAGTTATAATATCCATTATTTCATTTTTAAAAAGAGTATTCACATGGTGTAGGTATAACAAATATATGTTGTATTGCCTACATTGAATGGAATATATGTATTGCATTACACCACTGGCCCGTCCATGTACACACTGTATGTAGGATATTTTTTCAACGAATATGACATATAATTTCATCGAGTGGTGTGATTGTCCATAGTTCATGAGTGCCTTTAGGCACGAGTGAAATGTAGACATTTCACACCACGAGATGAACATATACATGTATGTTTATTTTGTAATGATTTTTAATGAAAAATCACTCATGTTCTTAGGTATAAAAAATGGCTTGTTCATATGGTACTTTTACTTGCAAATGTTATGCTTAGACAATGCGACGCTGGCACAGACATACGTGATGGGTGGGACACAGAACATCACCGTCTGGGAGTACCATTACATGGCCGGTAACCTTGACTACTATGTCGGCGTCACCAATGACTGCATGCTGGTCACCAGCAAGATGTACGGCGAAATCAATGGAGGTGAGCCGAGTAAAAATGGCGTCAATGACACGTACAGTGGAATCTCTCTAAACCGGACACTCTGGGAGGTCCCCATGATGTCCGGTTTAGAGAGGTTCCACTGTAATTAAGCATTCCATGGCAAATATGTGTCATTTTCTGTTATGAACAGAATGATAATTACATACATTACATTGAAAGCGATCTATATGAGACACAACAGGGTCCCCAGGGTGTTCGGTTTAGATGGGTTCAACTGTAATGCCATGCTTAACCAATGACTACATGCTTTTTAACAACAAGATGTACGGCGAAATCAATGGAAGAGTGCCGAGTCATAATTGCGCCAATGTCAAATACTATCATGCGTAACCAATGACTAGACTACATGCTTGTTAACAACAATATGTATGACGAAATCAATGGAGATGAGTCATGTCAAAATGGTGCCAATTACAAATACTATCATGCGTAACCAATGACTACACGATTGCTAACAATATATACGGCGAGATAAATGGAGGTGAGTCATGTCAACATGCTGTCAATGATAAATACTATCATGCGTAGCCAATCACTAGATGCTTGCTGACAACAAGATGTACGGCGAAGACAATGAAGGTGAGTCATGTCAATATGGCGTCAATGACAAATACTATCATGCGTAACCAATGACTACATGCATGCTAACAACAAGAGGTACGGCGAAATCATTGGAGGTGAGTCGGGTCAAAATGGTGTCAATGACAAATACTATCATGCGTAGAAAGAAATGCGTACATAGCCAGGACAACACACTCCGGGGTAGGAAGGGTCCTTAATAATACATGTACATGTACGTTCTTTTTTAATTTCAGAGAAGACGATGTTATTGGTAGGGTTTCAAGGGGCCACCCTGGGGATCCGAGACCCCACTATCTTCAACATCCCAGCTGTCTGCCAACACGCGCCCCTTGCAAAGTTGGTAAGTATACTGACGTCTGTATAATTTGTTAGTCCTTTCAACCGGATAGGACATAAACTTCAACATTTGCAAACGCTGTAGATCCAGATGACCCGGCTCGTAACGGCATTTCTCAATTGGTTTCAATCACAAAAAAAACCCATTGACTTCGTTGATTAGCTCGTTCAACCCTACTATACATTTACAAACGCTGTAACCAGCCGTTTCATCCGGATCTGCAGCATTTGTCAACAGGGTTTAAATATTTGTAAAGATGCATTTATTTAGTTGATTGACTTCGTTCAAACCTGATAAACAGACCATAACATCAGCATATGTACACAATGCAGATCTAGGCGAGCCACCTCCATGCGAGCCATCTCATCAGGATATGTACACAATGCAGATCTAGGTGAGCCACCTCCATGCGAGCCATCTCATCAGGATATGCACACCTGACGGTCACACAATACAATATGTTCAAACATATTCGAAATGCTCACAACGATCGGTCTCACAAAGATCTAAAATAGCATAAATAGAGAATAGTAGGTTAGTGTCGTGAATGGGAAAAAATATCTGGCAAGGCTCAGGAAACGGGATGGGCGAGGCTCTGCCGAGCACATCCCGTTTCCGTGCCGCGCCAGATATGTTTTCCAATTCACGGCACTGACCTACTATTCTATTTATCCCGTCAACACCTACAAATGGCTGTAAAATGCAAAAATAGTATTGACTGGATATCAAAAATGTTTCACGGCACATACGCACTGTGTTGACGGGATAAAACAAATACATGGATACACAATCGCCTGCGTTAATCTTGCCCTGTAGCCGATTTCATCAACATTGCAAAGTATACGTTAGTAGCAAAGTATACTTTGAGGGAGAAATTTTCAATTTTATGATAAATTTATTAATTTTTATTATACTGAATTTATTATATTATCACAGCCAATTTGGCTGTGATAATGTAATAAATTCAGTATAATAATTCTGCATACTTTTAATCATGAAATATATGCATTTGTTAATTCTATATGAAATAGTGCATTTCAAGAAAAATAAATGATTACTTTGAGTATACTTTGAGATGTTGGTGAAATCGGCTACAGATGTCAATCTTTCTGAACATATATTGGCAATCTTAATTCGTTCGCATCGCAATCAAGCAGTTTGAATGGCACAGCTCATGCTCAGGCAATCAAGCTGCTTGAATTCAAGCACAGTATTAATTTACAAGTATTTTGACATAAAAAATATATTCAAATATTGATAAGATTAACGCAGGCGGTGGTGTGGCCACGGGAAGAGTCATCTCACTACTATTTGGGGGTACTGTCCTAGTTTTATAAAACAAAATCCCTCTTTTCTACCTAATAAATGGATAGTCAGCAAATTAAAACTGTTTAATTCCAGTTACATGTATTTAGAGGTGACTGGACAATATCGCCGTGCTCCATGTTTGACAACATTACATCAAACAGAAATGTATACGCGGTGAATGTAGTCCGTAAAAATAGTCCAGATAACAATCAGGTCATATACACTATTTTCTTATAGAACCTCGTCAGTTGATGTATACTTATCCACTTCAGAAGCATATTAAGGTGTCTTTGATATTAGTTTCGGTTTCCCCAACACTTCTGAACATCTTACATGTAGCCATGTGACTGCCAGTTTCAAATTCAGTCTCTGACATTTTGCGCCAGCCCCATGATGGTGTCGTTCGTAACAGTAACTAAACCTATATGTTAACTAGTGTATATTCAGTGCAGGATGGGTGCATATTATGATGAAAAAACAAACAAGCTAAACTTTGGTTACATGATTACACTACCGTCTGCGCTAATCGTGCCAATATTTGTCAACATCTTTACAATACATGTACATGTATATTGTGCTTGAAATCAAGCAGTTTGATTGGCTGAGCCTGAGCTGTGCTACAGCTCAGGCTCAGGCAATCAAATTGCTTGATTGCGAGTTGGCATGTTGCCAATATATCTTCAGAAACGTTGAAAATATGTGCAAGATTAAAGCAGGCTGCTGTGTAAATTGCGTGATTGCGAAGTGGCGTTGCCAATCATATACAATGTATGCTCAGAAACGTTGGTAATATGTGCAGGATTACCACATTCGGCTGTGAAAAAATCAAAGATGGTGGTCAAACTTCCACTCACGTTTCATCCAACTTTCTTTCAGCCGAAAGTTCTCCGAAGTCGCCTGTCGGTATTCAGGCACTAAACCAGAGCTACACATGGGAGATAATCAGTGTGAGAAACGTAGTCCAGTCAACCACGGAGTTACCTGAGTTTTCTATATACAATTGTAAAATTTAATCTGAAATAATCTTGCAATAAACATGTAGCCTACACGCATGTGATGTTGATGAAGACAAGCTTTATTTTTCTGTGTTGTTTTTATAGTTCAGTAATTAATTTAGGATTTTCCTAGATGTTTTGTGCGGAGGCATAGAGAGGAAATTTGTGTTTTATTTTGGTACATACATACATAAATCTTCTGATTTGTTTGTGTATATCACCCAAATCACCCATGGTGTTTTTTATGTATGTCAATAAAACAAACAAACACACATAATGTCGTATCTCGTGGCCACGGCATAATGATTATTGTCCAACCACAAAAGACTAGCAATATGTCACGCTCTTTCTGATTGGTCAATTATCTCGTGGCCACGACTTGTTCTGTCGTGGCCACGATATAATAGGCCAATCAGAAAACAGGTGGCATACAGGAATCAACTTGCTGTTGTTGCGGTTACGATTAGTGCATTGACGTATTTTGATACAGTGGGGTCAGCGTGTAAGTGCACACACGAACGAACACGGCAGGTTGGTTCGCCAAAGTGTATGTTGTTACCACTCAGTTGAACCGTCTCGCCGAGACGGTTCAACTGAGTGGTAACAACATACACTTTTGATGCGAAATGAGAAAAAATGTAGAAAAATATTTACATTTTTTTTTATACATGAAATACAGTGGGGTCATCGTTCCAACCTGTCGTGTTCGTTCGTGTGTGCACTTACACGCTGACCCCACTGTATACAAACATATATTGTATGCATATACGAAGCGTAATGGTTAGTGTGTCGGACTACTGATCCAAGGGTCGTGGATTCGAGCCTGACTAGCGGCGTGCGTTGTGTCCTTGAGCAAGACACTTTATCCACACTGCTCCAGTTCACCCAGCTGTAAATGGGTACCGATAATTCGTAGTTGCTGTGTAAATACGAATTACCGGCTTCTCTCAAAAATCTCTACCTCCGTTTTTTCTTCCATTCTTGGGAGACGGCATGCAAGGTCCTAGAGCCAGTGCCGCCGTTAAATATAAGCTAAACACATACGAAGCTATGTTTACCTATGCACAGCATTAATCAAGTAATTATACAAACATTGGTACTCGGCAGTTGTCAGGAATCTTGAACTTTGGTCATAATTGAGAGACGCCATGTGATTTTGTTGTACCTTCGGACATCTGCGTAATTTCATGACCTACGGTTAAAACATTTACAATATTTTCCGTAAATGGTGTTAAAAGTTGACAACATTTTCTGATTACATGCGGAAATACTCTGAAACTTTTGTCACCTTTTGACTTTATTTATGAAAAATAGAATACATTTTGTACACGTATTTAATGAAATTACGCAGATGTCCGAAGGTACACAATTACATGGCGTATCTATTATAGGTTAGAGAACACCAAGATGTTGTACACTATTATATTTAGCGTATTCATACGTATATGTATAATGCTATCAGACTCGCTACTATAACGATATAGCCTGTTCCTCACATTTTAAATATTGTATTACTGGGTTTATCCTAATATTTAGACAAGCACTCATCAACGGGGACCAGTTTAATCTGGTAATTCTGATGTAATGACAGGAAATTATATAAAATGCCTTTAACTGTTGATAGGCCGTTAAACACCAATTACCAACAATCAATCACTCAATCTACAAGGTGCAACTCGGACGGTGACCACAACAATGTTACACTACACATCTCTCTACTATTGTTAAT
Organism: Conchocele bisecta; assembly: GCA_029237695.1. Lineage (NCBI taxonomy): Eukaryota > Metazoa > Mollusca > Bivalvia > Lucinida > Thyasiridae > Conchocele > Conchocele bisecta. The sequence continues at coordinate 103,512,180 of CM055267.1, read as the reverse complement.
AATGAAAACTGTGTTACATGTATATTCCCGAATGAAAAATTACTTCAAAAAAAATGTTTTCGCAATAAAATCAATATTTTACTAAATTTCATCAAATACATGTTTTGGGGGAGGGTGACTTTGTTGTTATTGATCAAAAAGTACTTACATTTAAAGATGTCTTGGATTTAATGTGTTTAATGGTCAAATGTTCGTCGGCAGCAAAACATGGAACAGAGAGTAGTGCCATACATGTACATATGATGGTAGTGTTTGAATATAGAGAATAGTAGGTTAGTTCCGTGAATGGGTAAAACTATCTGGCAAGGCTCAGGAAACGGGATGGGCGTGACTCTGCGAGAACATCCCGTTTCCGTGCAGCGCCAGATATTTTTCCCATACCTACTATTCTATTTATCACGTCTTGTCATTCTTCCAAACAAAAAACGTTATGATCTGACACATGTACAATGTCACTGACATTTTCCTACATTTTGGAAGTATCATAATTGCTAATGTATTAGTCGATAAACATGCCCTTGGGTTGTCATACACATATCCATACCGGGTATGGAAGGTCTTAGAACCAATTCCCACCCTTAAATATAAGCGGAATGAAATAATGAAATATGCTGACAATGTCAACGCATACATTCAACTGTTTGTACCTCGTAGCTCGTATACAGCGGAACCTCTCTCAACCGGACACCCTGGGAGGTCCCCAGTACAGTGTGGAAGGTTCCCAGGGTGTCCGGTTTAGAGAGGTTCCACTGTAAATCAGACATATGCCCACTCAAATACATCCGTTCGTGTTTTTCGATCACGAACACCATTGGAGTTAAATGACAATAAACGCATCAAAATCACCAACATACGAGTCGACATGGTGTCCATTTAGAGGGGTTCCACTGTACTACCAGTGTGTCATATGTTCAGACAAAGAAACGATACCCCTACCTTGGTATACATGATCTGTACACAACAACAAAAATACATTTTCCAAGAAAGTACAGTTTGCGTGTTTAGAGGCACTTCTAGAAAGTATGTGCCGACCACCAAGGGGCGAACACATCGTTGATATGTCGTTTTCTGACAAAGTCAACTGACAAATCCAACTGTTTCAACATACGTGTATAGTTACAAATAACGTATATGTGGCTGTATTTAGTGAATCGGTTAAACTACGGTAACGCATCTTAACTCTAATACATGTACATGTAAAATGCAATTTTATATTTCTTAAATGAGACGTTGTCATGAGTTTATACCTAAGAAGAAAAACTATTTATAGAAACTGTGATATTTTCTGTAAATGACGTCGAAAGTTGACGAAATATTCAAAGCAAAGCAATTTACAGAAACAAATCGTTGATTTTGAAAATATCTTACGTGACCGAAATCGCACAACTTAGATATAAATTCACATGGTTTGTCGCAAATGATGTCGAAAGTTGTCAAAACAGTCATAGCTCCTGTGTGATTAAATCCTCACCAGCTCTGAATCTCTTTGTCAATTTTCGACTTTATTTCGACAAAATGTGACAAAATGGCGACAAAATGGCTGTGCGAAAAAGGACATAATTCTTGATCGCCACCCACACCCCCCCCCCCCCCCCCCCCCGCCCTCCCCTCGTTGGCCCGGCCGTTAAAAAAAGCAATAAATCAAATCAAATCAATTGAACCGGTCAATGGAAAAAGGGGGCTAAGTCCTTTATGGACTTTATGGACTTAGCCCCCTTCTTCCACTGACACATTCAATGAATCCCTATTGCCAGATGTATGATACGTGTGCATCTACCTGCTCACTGCTACGAACGCGAGATTCGGCATAGTTTAAACGCTATGATATACGTATTGCAACATGGTCTGATTGCAAAATGACTCCAGGCTACCGAACTATTCCGAGACGATTACGTCGAACGACGGAATATGGTACGTTATTTCATTCTAATTCCCATCCAAGGAAACGTCGATTCTCATTCAACGTGCAATACATCATTCATTAGCTTTGTACTAATATTTGCTAAATGCATCTTCAAGAACACATACATGTATTTATAATGCATTTCCGAATATTTGTTTGTTTATTATGGTCTATCCTGGTTTTGGAAACAAACTAAAGTGTCGGTTTTGTGATAACAGCGATAAGATAAACTGTTCAGCAAAGGAAACGTGGTCTACGCAAGCTTATATTAACGCTGTTGACGATTTAATTAAAATTGCGCATTTCATTTATTAATAAATAATAGGAGCTTACATTACAGTACATGAGTGATTTAATACGATATGTATTAAACTCTTTTACTGATTTCATATGAAACGAAGCTATGCCGAGATCCTTATAAAAGCACTTAAAGAGTTCAATAGCTATCATATTAAATAGACAAACATGTTATGTGTGAAATAGCGGTGTACATTCACTCAGTGAAGTTCGAATCGAATCGTTTTGCTGTTGGCAGAAAACGTTAAACAGTAGGTTCTGCAACATCCATATAAAAATTGAAAGTGACATAAAATGGAATACATGTATATGTATATATGGGGTATTCGGTTAAGTCATATAGTAAAACAAGTTAGTGTTTTCTAAACAAAAAAGCTCCATAATATACATGCATATAGATATGCCAATACTCCATGTATTTATTTAATCATTGGTAAGTGTTTCACTCCGTTTTGATAGCTGCCGCGCTTCTTTTGTCGGCGTGTATATTTTCCAACACGTGACTTACATGTGTAAATATACGAGTGCATAGATACCCGTTCAGAGAGTAGAGCGGTTGGTACATGTATTTGCGACGTTCATCAGTGGACAGTGGCGCTGCAACATATTGCCCTAAGTCATCGACTTCTTTGCTGCATATATCGACAGTCTTGTAAGGTACGTACCCCTTAGACAAGGTGTATGATCACGTGGTACTAACAACAACAACAAGTACTGAACTTCCAGAATCCATCTGATTCAAAGTACGTATTCTTTTATATTGTCCTTATTATGTAACGAATTTTGATGAAATATGGCGCATCAAACGCATTTGGTGGTCTCTGTATTTTCGCCCAAACTTGAGTCGTTTTTGCGAAGAATCGATTTCCGTGTCTACTGACACGGAAATCGATTCTTCGCAAAATCGACATAAGTCTGTGCCGAACTACTGGGACCACCAGGACTTAATTAACGACGCCGTAAATGACGTTGAAAGTTTAAAACTCTGTACGGCGATTACAGCCTTACTAATTGAGATATTACACTTCTGTAAACGGATTCTGGTTTATGGAGGCAATATATATATATGCTAAGTTTCAGCCAAATCTAATTAGAAAAGTTGCCAGATCCGGCTGAAACTTGGCATGCCGATAGAATTTGGATCTCACAATAAGATGGCGTTTACAGAAAGTCGCTATTTCAAATAGTAAAGGCGCCAGTAGCGTCGAAAGTTTGCTAACTAAATCATGATTTGCGGCTTTTCTATTTCAGATAGCGACTTTCTGTAAACGCCATATCATTCTGAGATCACAATTCCATCGGCATGCCAATTTCCAGCCGGATCGGACTACGTTGAAAATTTGGAAACTTTCCCAGTCTGAACGCACCAAGTCTGTGAACTTGACCCTGGGCTTAGCGGGGGCGGGACGAATGTGGATTTGTCACATGGCGGTGGAGGACCATTGGAGCAATGCGTGTGTGAAATGTGAAGCAGATCCGAGCAAGGAAACATAAATTATAAGCCATTTACCTGAGCGTTAAGGTTTCGGGACGGACGAACGGACGTACGTACGGACGCCGTTAACATTATATGCTCCCCCCCCCCTCACCATTCGGTGGCGGGGGCATAAAAACACATGTGATCTTATTGTTGATGAGTTTCTTGTTCACTTATCTCTGGAGATAATGTCTGTTCGTGATCGCATAACACGCAACTATGGCTCAGTATGATAAAATGCCTGATTTACAGTGAAACCTCTCGAACCTATAGCTACGGACGGTACGGGAGTAGATTGCAAGTTACCTTCGCAACTAGACAACCCCCTCCCCCTCCACACCCCCGTTCCCCAAATTCCACACCATTTGAAATAATTGAAATTGAATGGGCTTAACATCCCGTCAACAGTTAAGGTAAATTTCGGGACGGGACATCGGTTTCAAGTATCATCCGAAAGACCAATGTAATGGAAATACTATGAAAACATTGTTGAACACTATATATAAGGCTTGGTTTGAACCACAACCTCCGAATTGGAACTTGGAATCATGGAAGTCACTGCCTAAAGCCACATTCCCATTCCTGCATTTGAGGGAATTTGGAAATATATGCAGTTTCTCTCATATCTGGACCTGTCGAAAATCCAAATAACCAGGTTTTTTTCTAGCCATATGTTCATAAAATCCGACTAGCAACATTATTAGTGCAACCCATATAGTTTTCATTTCACAGAATTCGAGGGAACTTGTCAAAAAAGTGCATTTTCTCTCATATATCCGGAGAAAAACTAATTAATTAGTATAAATGATTAAAAAATATAATGCCTCGTTTGCATATGAAAATATCCCGTTACAACCGCGAGTCGCTATCAGTAAATAAATAGTACAAAATGATTATATCTATAGCGGGCACTGGTACTTTTTAGAACTGGAATAGGGACACAATTATACACTTATTTAATTCCTATAATTTAATTCCTTGTGAGTGGGAAATATATACGAAAATAATGCAAATGTACGTTAAGGTCACACAAAGGTCATTTGATTCACATTGTGTTGCGGTGTACATCCGGGTATCAGGTACAATCGTCCACATCACAGGGTCATGATAGTGTGCAAGTATGGTGGCTGTAGGCCTAATACTATAATTGAATATACAAGATCTTGCAAAAACCTTGTGATGGATGGACGGACGGACAAATATAACACTAAATGCCACCTACACTATCGTGGTGGGGAATACACGGCCGTAGACACGACCACGACAGCCATGGCATGCCGTGACACTATTCTGGGCGTACAACGTAGGAAACGCCATTTTAATCCTTACACTGCCGAATTAAATGTTGTCGTCTGCTGTTTATTTTTTATTTACGATTTTTCTCCTAAAAAAACATGGTTCGACAGCATTTTAGAATCATTTCCAGTGGAAATGATTCTAGTGCTGTCAAACCATGTCTTTATTGAGAAAGAAGGCAAAATATAAAGCATCAGCAGACGACAATTGTCGTGCTCAGCAGTCTAAGGGTTACCAGTCTCAATTGAAATATGTTTTGTCTGCTGTGGCACTATTTTAGGAGCCGCTACTGCATGGCATGATAATACATATTCAGTCCTAAAATTACAATAACCTGACCTGGTGCAAGGTCCTCACTCTACCAGAATAAGTTAGCCCCAATCCCTAAAAGTAATAGGATTAGTACTAATCGTACTACAGATTAACACTTAAAATTTCTAAGTTAAACGAGGCTTACCTTAGTAAGGTGAAGTTCAACTGTAATTCTATGAGTCATAGAATCACGGAGGCATTAAGTGAGATAGTACTCCGGGCATGCGCATCAGTATTTAAAGAAATTTGTTATTCATTATTACAATTACATACAGTTGCATACATGTACATGTATGTTTCCATAATATTTGCTGAAAGCAATTAGTTGGGTGGTGTGGGGTGGCACTTAATGCCTCCGTGATTCTATGACTCATAGAATTACAGTTGAACTTCACCTTACTAAGGTAAGCCTCGTTTAACTTAGAAATTCTATTTCGTCCCATATAATCACTCCGTGCATTAATTGAGACTTTAAAGCTAATAATGGAACAAATTTAGGTGTCGCTGTTTTACATTCTAATATATAACTCACCATATTACTGTCTATCCGAGCTGCTAACATTGGAGTACAGCTCTGCTGAATCGTCTCTCATCGATGACTTCTTTTTTGTAGAATTTAGCGAATGTACTTTCGCTTGTCCAACCAGCAGTTTTCATAATGTCATTAATAGGCACAGAAGACCGCTGTGCCTTCGATACTGCCGCGGCTCGAACACTATGTGCTCCAAACTGTTTTACATCAATTCCCGAACGTAACAACACAATCTTGATCCATCGGGCGATTGTATCTCTTGTAACAGCATTAAACGGTTTGATAAAACTGATTAACAACTTATGTTCACTATTTTCGCGAACAGGATTTTGTGCGATTCAAATACTCTTTCATAACAGTATATACACAAAGCCTCCTGTCTGGAGGATACGATAACAGGTCAATGCACGAAACATCATAACTAGTCGACTTTGCTTAAGAAGACCGTCAAATTGAACAATAAACTTTGAACGACATTTTTTAATATTGACAGTGGTCAATAAGTGAACTGTTTGTACACGTGTAGCATTCGTCAGAGCAATCAACATGACTAATTTAAGAGTAAGATCTTTTAAACTAATTAACTTCACAGGTGATAGTGTCTTGAGATACATCAGCACTTTGTTTACATCCATACTTCTTTATATCTTGGTTGTGAAGGCCTCGTGTGAAGACACCTTTCATAAATCGAATGACTGTAGGGTGTGAGCCTGCTAAATAACCATCTATTTTAATACCAAGCGAAGATAATGCTGACCGTGCAGTATTTATAGAATTATATCCAAGTCCTTTCTGAAACTCGTCCGTTAGAAATTCTATTACGTTATTCACAGAAACTGAAATTTGATTGATTTCCTGGATACCACTGTACTGTAACCATTTTTTAATATGCACTTGGTACTGACGTTTGGTCGACTTTCGCCATGAGGACATGAGAACATCGGTAGCTGGTCGAGAAAGGCCTTGCTGTCTGTACTGTCGCCGGACACTTTGCATGCAATCATCACCATTTTCTGGGCCAGTGGATGTTGCATGTGAGTGTTGAAGTCTCAACAACTTTTTTGTGCTGGGCAATATTACCGATAGTCCACAAGAGTCCTCATCAGGAGAGTAAACCATGGTTGTGTCGGCCATAGTGGTGCCACGATTATCCCCCTTGCCTTGTCGATTCTTATCTTCTGAACGACACGTGCTAGTATACTGAAAGGACAGAAAATGTAACACACGTCAAACATGGCCCAATCTACAGTAAAAGCATCAATATGCAGCTTCGGGGTCTGGTTTCCAGGCACAGAACAATGGTAATTTCTTATTCAACCGAGTAGCAAACAAATCAATATTCTGGTTTTTGCCATTTGTTACAGAGTTGGAGAAAAACTTCATTGCACAGCTCCCATTCTAACTGGTCATTGAAGTTTCTTGATGGGTGATCTGCCTCATTTGTATTTCCTGGTATGTGTGAACATGATATCCAAGTTTTACATTCATTGGCCAATTGCCAAATTTCACTGGCGACATTGTTACATTGGTCGGACTTGATACCTCCCATATTGTTAACATAGCACACTGCCGTGGAGCTGTCGGATAGGACAAGAACATGTTTGTTTCGCATTTTGTCGGACAAAGCTTTCATTGCAAACTTGATAGCAAGTAGCTCTAAAACGTTTATGTGATATGTTTTTTCTATCCTAGTCCATCGGCCGCCAATTTTTTGACCTTGACAAACAACTCCCAACCGAGCAAGCTGCTATCAGTTTGAATTTCGATGGCTGGATTGCCATGGCTAATGTGTCTACACTGATTGTCAATGTTCTGGCACCACCATTTCAGTTCATTTCGCATACTTGGTGTAATGCCCATCATTCCATCGTAATTACCGTAACTACGCTTCAATGCACAGGTTTTTGCTTTTTCCAAACCACGATAGTGCAATTTACCAAACTCAACTGCTGAAAAATGATGCAACGATTACACCAATAACCTTAGCCACATGTCGAATGCTGGCTTTTGACCGTGCTAACAAGTTCGTACATTCTGATTTTATGTGGTCGACCTTATGTTGCGGTAGCTGAACTATCATATTTTCTGAATCTATAGTATGGCCAAGGAATATCATTTTTTGTGTTGGTTCAAAAACCGATTTTTCATTGTTTATGGTAAACCCAAGATTCGACATGAGTGTCTTTGTGTCATTCACATTCGTTTGACATTCCTCAAGTGTATCACCACACAAAAGGCTGTCATCAATAAATCCAGAATTCACATGTCCCATATTTCTTAATTTTGAAAAAACTGGTTTCATCAATTTTGTAAACTGACGGGGACATGATGCCAGGCCATTTGGAAAACATGTATACTGATAAAGTTTGTTCTTCCACATGAAACACAGATACTTCTGGTGTTCTTCGGCCACAGGTACTGAATAATATGCGTGCCGCAAGTCAATGCTAGCCATCCAGGTACCTTTTGTTATCAGATTTAATGCTTTTTTCAAATGTATCCATCTTAAAATGGTGATACTGTACAAATGAATTAAGCTTTTGTAAGTTGAGTATCATCCTGTATTCGCCATTTTTCTTCGGGCGTACAAATATAGGTGATACACAACTGTCAGGTTCAAGTTTTGCAAGTTTAATAACTTGTAATTTTAATAATTTACTGATTTCATTATCAATAGCTTCAGTTTCTATGCTATTAAATTGGTATGTGGGAATTTTTTATTTCCCCCTGTTCTAGTTCAAATATATTCTCATTTATTTCAATATGACAGTTTTGAACCATATCTAATATAACTGGATCACTAGTTAATTTTTTCCACTCGTATACAAACAATTTTAATCTACCAGCAACAAAGAAATCATCTGTTCTATCACTCACCTGTGATTCGACATTTACTGACGAGCTCTGCCCGAGCCCCTCCTCTGGTAGATTTTGCCTCGCCTGTAGACGTAGTGGGCGCCGCTGTGTTCCCAGCGTAGTGGTACGTCCCGTAAGGGTGGTATGTGCCTCTTCTCATACCGCGACCACGCCCTCTGTACCGCATTGGCCGTGGGTAGGGACGTCCCCTGCCTCGGACATTTCTGTTTAATTTTGCTGCTAATTTTAGCACATTCTTCAATTTCTTTGGCCGATTTGGAAACATCGTCCCCAAATAATTCTTTAGTGAATGGCCGGGTGTGGTTGCACAAATGCACATACTCGTCTTTATTTCTGGTTTTAATAAATCACGACGAGTCCAATTAATTTGTTTATTGGCATGTCCAAGGAGTGCCATCACGTCGGAACATTCATCAATGCACTCGCCAATCTTCTCATCTTTCTCTTCAAACGTCGCCATTTTGTTCACAGTCTTAACTAAGATTGTTGCGGCTTTCACAATCGCAGTCTCAATATTCTGCAATTTTGTATCGTTTGTCCGTGCATTAGATCCTAATGCATCCCAGATGAGTTGATTAGTTTTCACTGTCACTAAACCATCACAATTTGATGGTCTAGGTGTCTTTTCATCTTGACTAGCTCCACGTACCTCTCTTCGTCAATGCCATTCACAAAAAACTCGGTTACACTTTCTGCTAAAGCAGAATCGATATTGTCACCACAAATTTCATGCGATTTAAATTTTTTCGACATGGACGCAAATCGCGATGAGCTTTCCTCCAAGCTCCGCTTCTGTATGTGGCTGTGACAGTTTCTGCATTACTTGCAGTAGCCTCTGGTTCTGGTGTGTAATTTTCATCATATTCAACACCCTCACCGTCATAATATTCCCCTTCATTTTCATAACAACCTTCGTTGTAACACTCCTCTTCCATGCTCTGTACTTTCTTACAAACAGTTGTCAATTTTTCATTTTGTTTTTTCAGACTTGTTTCAATATTCTTCATGAATGACAGAATAAGTTCGCTACTACTGTCATTAGTTTTCGCGGATTTTGCGACCACGTCGCTTTCCGGTGTCTGACTCTGAGATTTTTTCTCTTTCACCGCGGGAGCTTTACCCTTATTCGACTGCGTCGATCTGGGCTTTTTGGGCGGTTCATCGTCACCAGGGACGCTGGTTTTAGGGTCCGCCATTTGGCTAATTTTTCCAGCGCAAATAACGCGGAAACTAATGACAGCGCACCACGTGCGCAATTAAACTCGGAATAACTGCGTTATTCAGACGATTTTTGTCGATAATTTGTCAAAATGACATACAAACTACGTTTGTAATAATTACACCGACAATATGCGTCTATACACTGATATTCGCGGAAAATTTACAATTTTCCTTTGCGAATCGCTAACTTTGTATCGGTCTACGACAGACCGGAAGCACACTGATGCGCATGCCCGGAGTACTATCTCAATTAATGCACGGAGTGATTATATGGGACGAAATAGAATGGGTACAAGGTATAGCCGGATGCAATTGTCAAATAACAAGCAAGCCAATTACCGTTCGCATGCTCCCAACCAATGACCCAACCATCTGTGGAAGATCAAGGTCAAGTGACTTAGTAGTGGCGTTATTGTTTTTGAGGGGTACATCCATTACTGTCTGTTTCACGAAAGCTGTCCAAATTTTACGGCTATATAAACAATGCAAAAACAATATTTTTTTCGATAATATTAAATTAAAGGAAAATTTAAGAATGAGCCTTCTTTTTATTTCGTGAAATTTGGTCAAATATTGATTTTATTGCGAAAACAAAATTTCCCCATGTTAAATCCCCATAGACATCGTTTTACTATGGGGGGAATTAACGGGGGGAGGGAAAAGAGGAAATTTTTTTAGAATTTTCAGAAACACTGGACCGATTTTTAAAATTTAACTTTTGTTTTCTTAGTTAGATCATTTCCAAGCTATCTAGTCAGGTTTCGGAATCAATTTCCAATTTTTTTCGTTTTTTGACTCCGCCCACAACTCCTCTATTTTCCTTTCCCCCCCCCCCCCCCCCCCCCCCCATGTTAAATTCCCATAGACAAAATCAATTTTTCGTAATAAAACCAATATTTGACCAAATTTAACGAAATAAAAAGAAGGCTCATTCTTAATTTTTCCTTTAATTTAATATTATCAAAAGAAATCTTGTTTTTGAATTGTTTATATAGCCGTAAAATTTGGGCAGCTTTCGTGTCAGTAGTGTTACCCATTTCTATTTGTCATGGAGTGTCACAAATGTGACTGGAGAAATGGGCGTATGGATAGATGATGTGAGCATGGTAAAGGGAGATTTAAACCCCATAACCTGATAACCAATATATGTAACCCTTTCAACACTACAGACCTCTTTGGAAGTGTTGACAATGTAGATACAGATGAGCCGGCTCGTAACGAGCCGTCCCATCAGGATCTTCACTTTTTGAAAGTAATTTTTCACAGGAAAAAAAACAACCTCTTGTTATATGAGCCGTCAGGATTTGCAATTTGCAAGTAATTTTTGTATTTATTTGAGAAGAAAATAAAACACCCCATTCTTATAAATGGACCAGTTTGAAAATCATTTGGTGACAATGGGGGTGTCCTGAAATTAACATATCACACATATTCCATTATTTAGGGTTGATCGGCATGGTGTAATAAATAAGAAAGCAATAATTGAAAATAATGTTTATAAAATCTGGATTACACTAGTCATGATTCTTAGTTTTGTATATTACAAATATAAATATATATAGATTAATTGACATTATCATACACATGTTATTTCATAGAAAAACGGGTTTTGGCAGAACACAAGTATCTTCTCCATTGGAGAAGTTGTTGTTGTTGGTGGTGTTTAACAGCCTATCAACAGTAAAGGTCATTTAAGGCCGGGCTAATGGGTTCGATCCCGTCTTCAACCTGCTGCATTGGAGGAAAATCCCAAAATCAGAACACATTTACTTTGAAAAAAATATATATTCAGCTCTGAAATTAGACTAACCTGACCTGATGCCAGGTCCACACCACACCAAAGCCACTTGGCACCCTCCCCTAAAAGTAATAGGATAACAAATTATCATATTACTCATATAACATGTTTAAGGGGTATAACCAGATCCAACTCTGACATACAAGAAAGCCGAAGACGTACAAAGGGCCAAACCTGTAACCGATTTCATCAAAATTGCAAAGTATACTTATCTAGCAAAGTATACTTTGAGGGAGTAATCATTGTTTTTTCCGAAATGCATTATTTCATACCGAACTAATGACTGCATATATTTGATGATTAAAACTATGCAGAATTATTATACTGAATTTATTACATTATCACAGCCAAAATGGCTGTGATAATGTAATAAATTCAGTATAATAATTAATAAATTTATCCTAAAATTGAAAATTTCTCTCTCAAAGTATACTTTGCAATGTTGGTGAAATAGGCTACAGGTGTCCGGTCGGGATTCCGGTAAAGATGAATCCTAATCGTTAAATCCCATTGCATGCTCCCACGTGCCACCCATTCCCCACCCATTGGAGAAGATACGTATACGCAGTGAACACATGTTTTTGTTGAGAAATAGTGAAAATATAAACAGAGGGTTGTAAGCAATTTTGTTAAGTCTAACGCAAAGCAAAATTTAGTTCTATATTATACATGAACAGTGAAATATTCACCAAGGTTCAGCATACAACAATACTGATTTTCGATGTGATGTAGTACAATTTATAAAGCCAAGCTCCTAATACTGCCCAATATAGACTCAAAACAGAACCCCAAGTTTTAGCTGAAGGCTGAATTTAGAATATGCTCTAAATATAATAATGGTGGGCCAGAAGCATTGCCATGGCATGTAGTAATGTAAAAAAAAGATGAGCTACAAAATGAACACATTGCATTGGTGTGCTTACATACAATACAATCTGGGTTACGGAGCGACGAAATAGCCGACGGTCGTTGAGAATGAAACACGTTTCTCCATGATCCATCTGTGAATGTGTAAGGCAACGTACATTGTAGAACCACACTGGGAAAAGGATATGTCCCTGAACCACAGCAACAGTGCGAGTCAAACATACTTTGTGTGATATCCATTGGACCCAATTACATTTAGTGCTGAATAAAATGATACTGGTACGTAACTATACCAAATTACTGTCTGTTCTGCATCATTGGCTATTAAACACAATAAATAAACGACGGACGACGACGGACGACGGACACATTGCGGTAACAATAGCTCACATGAGCTTCGCTCAGATGAGCTAAAAAGTCAATCTGCCAATATTGTCCATGAATACCGGTAACTATATGTCAATGAGGACACTAGATCTAGTGTCCTCATTGACATATAATTACCGGTAATATTGACACAAATATTCATTACAATTGAATTGTTAAATAACGTAGCAACACTATTTGCTGGCATTTTAGTGGATCCCATTGTCTAACATTGCATTATTACATAGCAACACTTTGCTGGCATTTTCGTGGTTCCCATTGTCCAACATTGCATTGTTACATAGCAACACTTTGCTGGCATTTTAGTGGATCCCATTGTCTAACATTGCATTATTACATCGCAACACTTGCTGGAAATGTAGTCGATCCAATTGTCTAACATTGCATTGTACCATTGCCATAACAATTATACATTTATCTTCTTATGAATTGACCGAATACATGTTAACCCTTACACCGCTATCTTAATTTTTTGTCGTCTGCTTTTTATTTTCTATTTTCCATTTTTGTATAAAAAACATGCTTGACAGCACTTTAGAATAATTTCCATTGGAAATGATTCTGAAGTGCTGTCAAACCATGTTTTCATTGAGAAATAAGGCAAAATATAAAAGCAACAGCAGACGGCAACTGTTGTGTGTAGCGGTCTAAGGGTTAATTGATAAAAGGCTGTGTCATGCAAATTAGCTATATGTGAGCAGAATTATCTTAACAACATGGAATGGGTTGGTTAACCGAATACAAAATGTACAACATAACATGCAATGTAATATAACAAACAAAAGTATTATGCATCAATCACAATTATATAAGTTGGGTTTCTTATATCGTCGAGTATATATCTATTGCCTAAATAGCGAATGTACATAACATACTTTACTCTTTAATTCATTATAGGAATGAATGGCCTTTTTGTGGAATTTATCGGGGTATAAACTTGGAAAAGTCGCGGGAATACTGGACGAAGGCCAGAAGGCCTCGTCCAGTAGATCCTGGGGCTCGTTTCTCTAAACCTCGTACAACTAAAATGTTTGTAAGTGCACAATTATGAAAGCCTGTGTATTTCATATTAACAATGTTTTCTTGTAAACAATTATTGGATTTACATTTATTGAGCATAGGTTGTCTAGGCAGCCTATGCTCAATAAATGTACATCCATCAATAGATTTTCCAGACTATGCTAAATTTGCACTTACAAACATTTTCGTCATACAAAGTTTAGTGAAACGACGCCCTGATCCATAGTGTTAGACAATATAATAGTCCAAACAAGAGCATTGAAATATCGATGTCAAGATATATATGGTGAAATGGCTAATTACAAACATGCCATGAAATGATTAACTGTGGCTGTGGCCGAAGAAATGGGGCTTATATTGTAGCGCCTGATCAAGAAGCACACTCCTGTAGCGTAATAACGATATTGCATGCTAGAAGCATGAAGGCTATTTCATTGATTGAATGGCGAAGCGTGATAATGATCTATATTGCTCGTTAGAAGCATGACAATGATGGAATGGCGAACAGTGTAGATTCTGATCAGACTGTGCGGATGCACAGTCTGATCTGGATCTACACTGGTCGCAAATCCCATAAGCCCCATTTCTCCAGCCAAAGCCACATATATATGAATTACACTGTAACCTCTCCATACCCTGTGGACTTCCCAAGGGGTCGGATTGTTTTAAGAGTATGGATTTGGAGAATATGCTCATGTTTTATAAGCACAAGCCCCAATGTGGATTCAAATTGATTAGAAAAATTGCATGGTGAACATTAAATGCCCCAATTAAATTTGATTTAATGCCCAGATTAAAGTATTATATCTGGCTTTATCATAATTGTAATGAACAACATCCCCTAAATTTAGAACAATGCATGCCCTTATTAATGCCCTGGTTAAAGTAGTATAGGTGGCTTAAATAGATCCAGTCATCAAAATTGAAATAAACCCATTTCCCCCCTAAATGTAGGACAGTGAATGCCCCGATTAATGTCCTGATTAACATACAATTGGCTGATCTGGATCAACAGTCATCATTATTATTTTGTTTGTTTGTTGGGGTTTAACGGCCTAATAACAGCATAAAGGTCATTTAAGGCCGGGTCAATGGGTTTAGTACTAAATCCCATATATCACCTGTACAAGTACATGTACAAATGGCGGGAAAATCCCAAAATCAGAACTGAATATTTACAATAAAAAGATATATATTCAGCCCTGAAATCAGTGAGTGAGTGAGTGAATAGGGTTTAACGTCCGCTTTTCTGACATAGAGGTACACGCCTTAGAGCCCTGAAATCAGAATAATCCTGATCTGATGCCAGGTCCTCGCCACACCAGAAACAATTGGCCCCCTCCCGAAAGCAGTAGGATCAGTAATAATCTTACTACTTTTATAATGGGCAATAACCCAATTCAACTTCCAGGTAACAAAAGAGCCAAAGATAAAAACGTACCTGAGGGCCAAACCAGGCAAATCGTGATTCCTATAAGGAGGAACCCCTACTGTTAATATACACCGTCGCGTTTGCCTGACCAACCAACCACTTCATCAGAATTGTAATAAACAACATTTTCCCTAAATTTAGAACAATGAATGCCGAATTAATGCTCTGCTTAAAGTAGTGTAGTTGGCTTAAATAGATCCAGGCATCATAATTGTAATAAACCCATTTTCCCCATAAATGTAGAACAGTGAATGTCCTAATTAATGTCCTGATTAACATACAGTTGGCTTATCTGGATCAACAGTCATCATTATTGTAATAAACACCATTTTTCCTAAATTTATTATAGGAATGAATGGCCTTTTTTGTTGAATTTATCGGGGTATAAACTTGGAAAAGTCGCGGGAATACTGGACGAAGGCCGGAAGGCCTCGTCCAGTATTCCCGCGACTTTTCCAAGTTTATATCCCCGATAACTGAAATTCAACAAAAAGGCCATTCATTCCTTATAGTTCCAGCATTTTAAATAAATTCATCAAGAAAATGTGTTTATTTTCCGTTTTCTTAAGAATTATTTTAACTGCGCCTGACGGTTACGGAAAGTAGTTCGGCATGGAGTTTACTGGGATATAAATTTTGGACGGAGACTTGCAACAGGACCAATCAAATGTTAGGGAATTATGTAAATATTTTTGTGCTGGAATTATAACAGTGTATATCCCAATCATAATTGCAATGAACAACATTTTTTCCAAAATTTAGAACAGTGAATGCCCTAATGAATTCCTTGATTAAAGTATTATAGATATAAACTGATATAAATAATTATTTAATAAAATATGTTTATAGCAAAGTATTATAGTTTGTTTCAATATCTGGCTCAACAGTCATCATAATTGTAATAAACCCAATGTGTTCCTATATTTAGGAAACAGTGAAATTGTGGATGAAATAAATGTATATACAATAAATGTGCGGGGAATATTAATGACCAAAATATGGCGGTGATTTTAAAATATTCCCAAGATCTGCCAACAGATTTTGGTAAAGCAGTGAATGTTATATTTAATCCAGATACAATGACAATAGGGCCGTCCTTGAAAAATTGTTTGTTTCCTGTAACCCGACCCAGAATTTTAGAAGTGGGTCGGTCGGTAGGCAATTTCTTTTTTTTTCTGTCACATGACGTTGAATTTAAAAATTATTAATATTAAAAGTACAATATTTTAACACTTGCAATAAAAGAATGTCAATTGCTGTATGTGTTGTTGTATGAACATGTATGCCATTTAGGGCCAGAGATTATATTAACCCTTTTAACCCACTGTAGCACTAAATTGAAAAAAAAAAAAAATTGAAAAAAGAAAATTGTAAACGAAATTGCAATAACAAAAATCGGGTCGCACCGTTTTTGACGGGTCGGTCGGGTTACAGGAAACGGAGATATAATTATGGATGGCCTAGTATGAAAATTTGGAGAACATTATTTTTGATAATTTCTCGGTCGACACTGTTTTCAAACATTGGGTTAGAATTACGTCTCTTGTTAATTCCAGGAAATAGCACATTATACCAAAATATAATTCACTGGCCATCACAGGCCATCGACCTGCGATTATTGAATACTAGTACAAGGGGGAATCAGTTAATTGTCACAGAAAAAGTATTCATCAATAAAAAGCGAAAAGTGCTCTACTTCTGTTTGAAAGTATATGTTGTTACCACTCATATGAACCGTCTCGGCGAGACGGTTCATATGAGTGGTAACAACATATACTTTTGAGGAGAAACAAACTAATCAGAAATAAACAAAATAATCAATTCTTTTTAAACAAATAATAGAGAAATAAACAAAATAAACAAAATAGTTAGATCTTTTTCAATAACTAGACCTTATGTTTGTAAAACATTGATATGCCCCCTTACGAGAAAATAAACCAGGTCAGCATTAACCCTTACAGTGCTGAATAAAATTGTGTCGTTTTTAATTTTTATATTCCGCGTTCCTCACCAAAAACATGCTTTGACAGCACTTCCATTGGAAACAATTCTTAAGTGCTGTCAAACAATGTTTTTATTGAGAAATAAGACAAAGTATAAACAACAGCAGACGACAATTCTCCGTTCCCGCCTTCTAAGTGTTAAAGTGGGCATCAAAATGGCTATATGAGATTAAATACAACATACAAAATAACATGATTTACTTAAGAAAATATTTGCAGATCTCGACAGGCAAATAGTTTGAATTCTCCGGCATGTTCGGTCATACAATTCCCCACACTGAATAAATCAAGGTGAACTAACTACATTTCAACTCTCCAAGGTCCGTCAAATGACACCTTCACTTACGTATTGGAATGTAGCTCCAATATAATACAAAAATATACACAATAAATATTAAACAGACCAGTCTATCGGAGTATTATTGCGATTGGATTTCAGTTTGTATATAAGAGTCTGGAACCGGACAAATGGGGCTTAT
Organism: Conchocele bisecta; assembly: GCA_029237695.1. Lineage (NCBI taxonomy): Eukaryota > Metazoa > Mollusca > Bivalvia > Lucinida > Thyasiridae > Conchocele > Conchocele bisecta. The sequence continues at coordinate 103,494,279 of CM055267.1, read as the reverse complement.
GGAATTTGCAATCGTGGGTCTGCACTGTTCGCATTGGTGAAACATTCATCATCATGTTTCACACGAACAGTATAGATCCTTATCAAGCAGAATCAGAAGGAACTGAGATTATAACATTTTCTGAACGTGTTCACGAAATCTGATCTCAAAATCATGCAGTGTCACAAGACACTGGCCGAGACTGAGTACAGCTCGGGCTCAACAAAATGTCCCGATTTTGAACATGCTCAAGAAGTTTGATAATCTTGTGATTCACAAGCTAGACTGGTCGCAATTAACGTAAGCACCATTTCTCCAGTCACAGTCACATTGTGACTGTGACTGGAGAAATGGGGCTTATGTGATTTAAATCCCATCTGGCTCAGGATCGTCATATAGTGTGCTCCAGTAGCCCGAATCAAAATGGTGAGTTGTTAGCAAGAAGGGTGTTTCACTCATAAAATGTCAAACGGTGCATACCCTGTATCTGTTTAGTCTGATCTGGGCCTACACTTATCGCAACAGCCACAAGCCCTATTTCTCCAATTAGTCATGCAAAAAATAATGCACATCCTAGTCACTTTTGGTCACTACAGTTTTGTGTTGTACACATTTTGTTCGGTCACTGTCGGTCGCGGAAGTCTGAACGACGATGTGCTGTCCTCCTTGATTTTTGACGTGTCACTCTGGAAGTCGTACCCAGTGTTCATGTACGCGTATCTCGCATTGGCCAGGGGCTCGCCTGGAACAAACCATCAGATATTGATTTATTTTTTACCCAAGAAGGTGTGAATTTTCAGAATAAATACAACAGAAACAGCGATATTTTCTGTGAAGTTTACACAATTTTCATAGCGGAATTCTATTACACACTTGCTCGGAAAATTTCATCAATTTAACGAAAATTTGCATGCATTATCGCACATCTTCTTAGGTACAAAATCACATGGCTCGTCCCATATACTGATATAATTCCAGCACAAAAATGTTTACACAATTCCCTAACATTTGATTGGCCTGTAGCAAATCTCTGTCCAAAATTTATATACCAGTAAACTCCCACGCCAAACTACTTTCTACAGGTGCACTGTCAGTGCTGTCGATGTAAACAAATGGCTGCCGTCTGTCAAAATAAACACATTTTCTTGATGAATTTATTTCAAATGCTGGAATTATAAGGAATGAATGGCCTTTTTGTTGAATTTATCGGGGATATAAACTTGGAAAAGTCGCGGGAATACTGGACGAGGCCTTCCGGCCTTCGTCCAGTATTCCCGCGACTTTTCCAAGTTTATACCCCGATAAATTCCACAAAAAGGCCATTCATTCCTATAATAAATTTACCTCTATGGGAGGAGTAATGATCAGCGTCGATAATATGAATCTTGGTATCAAATACTCAAATGTTTTTCATTGTTAAAGAACTATGAAGTCATTTTTTCAAGTTTCAAGCACAATATTTCAAACCCTGAGTAAAGTTTATTGAATTGGAGTACCGAGGTTATACTGGTTGTAAATGTCATACTATTGTTAACCCGTAGAATGCTGAACTAATACAGTTTGTTATCTGCTGTTTATTCTCTATTTTTCTTTTTTTCTCATCAAAAACATGCTTTGGCAGCAATTTAGAATCATTTCCAATGGAAATGATTCTAAAGAGCTGTCAAAATATGTTTTCATTGAGAAAAAAAGACAAAATTTTAAAACATTCTAAGGGTCAAGGAATCGATTCATTTACCTGCCAACAAAGTATCGCCGTTTGATTCGATGCCACTAGACGCTGATGAGTCGCCAACATCGTTTGAACTGTCCGTTTGCTCATGGGCAAAATTCAGGAATATCTGAAATACACATCAATGTACAGGGCTCCAGATAAGGAATGAGTAATTGAGTATTGTTACTCCATCATTTCTGAAGCAATTGGGTATTTCAAAATTTTAATTGGGAAAAATTAAATCACACTACTGTTTACACATCAACCGACAGCAATTTGAATAGTTTGTTTCGAAATGAAAACATATCTTGGTATTTCATTAGAATTGTCTCCTTGGAGACAATTCTAATGAAATACCAAGATGTGTTTTCATGGAAAAATATGCTATATTGGTGGTCTGTTTATTGTTTTCTGTAGCATGATAAAGGTACCACAATTGTTCTCATTGCTTTTTGATACTCACTACTTCTGATTTCAATTGGGTTTTTGGCAATTGTAATTGGGTATTTATGCAAATACGTAGCTTATCTGGAGCTTGGAATGTATCTATAAAGTAATCAATACAGAATACCCCGTTAATGTCTTTTGATTTCAAGTTTATCAGACTTTTCTAGGAAACACGTAGGAATTCTGATGCTCACCTTGATATCAAAACACTAACATGGTATATTTATTTATCAGGAAATATTTAATGTAATGTAAGCTCTAGACAAGCTACCGTATCTAATTATTCACAACAGTTACCTTAATTAAACCCTAGCGGATTCATTAGACACCCTATGGAAATCCCATAGGAAATTGTCTTCATGTCTAATGTGTTTGTTTGTTGGGGTTTAACGGCATATCAACAGCTAAGGTCATTTAAGGCCAGGTCAATGGGTTTAGTACTAAATCCCATATATTACCTGTACAAATATGTACAAATGAGGGGAAAATCCCAAAATCAGAACTAAATATTTACAATAAAACGAGGATGGCCGCGGCCCGCATGTCGAGCCCGCCGAGGCCATCTCAGAGTGTATTTATTTGAAGTTTGATGCCCAATAAGCAGACAAAGTTTCAAGCAAATCTCACTTACTGTTACAGAGATAGTAGGTATGTGAAAACTTTAACGCAAATTTTGACCGAAACTTTAACGCAAACTTCTAAGTCATTTGACCTTGACATAGGGGCACAGGGTCCACATGAGTGGGACACAGAATGAATATATGGATGATGAATAATAAGCATATGAAGTTTCAAGTCAATGTGACTTAGGACTGAGATATAAGGTATTCAAAAACTTTAACGCAGATTTCGGAACGCAAACTTCTAAGTCATTTGACCTTGACCTTGGGCACAGGGGCCACATGAGTGGGATACAGCATGAATATATGGATCATGACTAATAAGCATATGAAGTTTCAAGTCAATGTGACTTAGGACTGCAGAGATAAGGTATTTAAAAACTTTAACGCAGATTTCGGACGGACGGACGTCATTGTGATCACTATGTCTCGCTTTCCGCAAGCGGGTTCGACAAAAATTGTTCAAACAACACTGCAGAATTGAACGTCTTCTGCTGTAGGCTCTCCACTTACGGTTTCCAATGTCGTCTGCGACACCGTGTAGTATAGAATGTTGTATTGTTCCTTCTCACTGTCTAGCACTTGGAATATCGTGGACACCTTGGCCACAGACTTGGGAATATCCAGGTGTAACACGTTCTCGTGACAATCCTACAACGAGACGACATCAATTACACTATTAACTTTACAATTCTTAATTCCAATGGAAACGATTCTAATTTTCTACCAAACCATGTTTATTATTGAGACAGAAGAAAAATGTAAAACCATTTGAGACATGCCATGTGATTTTGTACCTTCAGACATCTGCATAATTACATGAAATACGATACGTTTACAAAACTAAAGTATTTTCCGTAAATGACGTCAAAAGTTGACAAAATTTTCAAAGCACATGCGGAAAGAAACTAAACATTGTGTCTACTTTTGACTTCATTTATTTGGTCAATACTTACAAGTGCATGTGCACTGTGTATTTACGTAAAGCATGTCGTTGATAATTTTTCTTGGATTGGACATTTGACAGCCAAATTACCACGATGGCAGAAGAAAACTGGAGTTTACAGCTAAGTCATAGTGACAGTGATGATGATTTTGACGTTTGGTTTTGTGCCAATGACGATGGTTTCATTGCAGAAATCCCAGAGGAAATTAATTTCAATGAGATTGAATTGGATATTCCGGATTGGTTGGATACCGTAAGTGAAATTTCCAGGAAAGATCGCGATGCATTTTTCAACGATTAACCCTTACAACGCTGAATTAAATTTTGTTGTCTGCTGTATATTTGTTAATTTACATATTTCTCAACAAAAACACGGTCTGGCAGCACTTTAGAAGCATTTCCAACGGAAATGATTCTAAAATGCTGCCAAACCATGTTTTCTTGAGAAAAATACAAACTATTAAACAACAGCAGACGACAATTTTTCGTTTTACCGCATTGTAAGGGTTAAGAAATGGCTTAGCTAAGAAAAACATTGTGTAATTTGCAGTCTTCCCCTCCTCATATTAAACAGTGTATTACCAATTGTTTGAACATATGGACCCCTACTCATATTAAACAGTGTATTACCAATTGTTTGAACATATGGACCCCTACTCATATTAAACAGTGTATTACCAATTGTTTGAACATATGGACCCCTACTCATATTAAACAGTGTTTTACCAATTGTTTGAACATATGGAAAAGCAGAATCAAATGATTCCATCCAAAATTTCTTGCCAATATAATTTTACATGAAATGTTACATACCCGAATACTTGAGCCGGGGAAATGTGTCTGCATGAGCTCAAACAAGGCACTCTGGCTGGTGGAAAGTCCACACATGTACAGTGTGACCGTGTAACCATCGCCAAACCTGCAAATTAAATGTCATATGAGACACACCATGTCATTTTGTACCCAAGAACATGTGCGATATCTCATGGAAAATATTTACTTTACAAAATTAATCATATTTTCCGTAAATGATGTCGAAAGTTCACGAAAATTGCATATCAAATGCGGAATATAATTCAAATATCGTTAACTTCTGACGTCATTTACAGAAACTATGATATTTTCCGTCAATGACGTCAAAAGTTAACAACATCTTAATAGCAAATGTGGAATAGAATTCGTTCATCTTTCGACGTCATTTACAGAAAATATCATAGTTTCTGTAAATATCTTTCATGAAAAATCGCAAATGTTCTTAGGTACAAAATCACATGGCGTGTCTCATTAATTGGCTCCACACTGGTCAATGAACGTCACGAGTACATACATTTGAAGCTCGTTTCTGCCTACATTTTCCTAAATATTTTGAAATATATTTATCGATTTTAATTTGATACATAGAGAATACCAGACTAGTGTCTTTTGATATCAAATTTATCAATCAAAGACTGACAAACTTGGTATTCTATTTATCAGGTAACGTCTTATGCTACATAATGAGCAATTATGATATGGCTTTCGTTGAAAAGAACAAATATTTGTTTGCATTACGTCATTACAACGACATCATTCAGTAATGTCACGAGACACCGTTCGACCAATGAAATGTCAGTTTTCATATCGTTGTAAACTGGATATTCGTATCAGGTCAATGCTTGATATGAGATCATGTTATCGCAGCTCTATTTTTCGCACTTATTTTAGCAGAATACACATTGATTATCAACAGTGGGAGCACAAAATACTCACAGCAATGTGAACATATGCATTGATTTTTCAATTGGCTAGTGAAAATACTTCAATAATAATTAAAGTTGAAAATTTACTTAGTTGAGCTGAAAAGTGTTTGCTTTTTGCAGCTCAAATAAGTGATTTTTAAATTATCATTTGTTCCCAATTTCACGAGGAAGAGCATCAATAATACATTTGCAAAAGTAAAATACGCATTGAATTTGAAATATGCGGGTATAATACTCTTTAGATACAAAACTTATCTGGAGCCCTGTTATCAGTCGCTACGTATTCAGGCAATACAAACACTGGGATGTATGGCACGTCGTTTTACTATTTATTCCCAAAACAAGATATCTCATAAACTTTAGTAGATATCTAATATATTATATAAGATATCTACTAAATAAATAAGATATCTTAATTAAAAAGCACTTATATAAGATATCTACTAAACTTTAATAGACATCTTATACACTATAGTAGATATCTTATAAACTATATGAGATATCTCATAAAGTTTATAAGATATCTAATATACTTTAATAGATATCTTATATAAAATTTCATATCAGATATCTACTAAAGTATATAAGATATCTCATAAACTTAAGTAGATATCTTATATAATTTAGAAGATATCTTATATAATATCTTCTTATATATTTTAGTAGATATCTACATTAATAATGTAAATAAGATATCTACAATTAAAACTATATAAGATATCTTATATATTTTTAGGAAAGTTTAATTAAATTAAAAAATAATGCATTCTCCCCAATAATTTAGTGCCACAGCAATTTTCTTTGCCCATGTTTAACGACTTATTAACAGCTAAGGTTGGACTATCCCGTATTCTACCAGTACATAATGAGGAAATTCCCAAACTCAGAACTCAATATTTACCAAAATATATATATCCAGCCCTGAAAAATATCCTGATCTGGTGCCAGGTCGATGCTATACCATGCGTCAAGCCAAATAGTAATATGATTAGCTCTAATGTTATTACTTGTTAATGGGCAGAACAGGATTTAGCTCTCAAGTCAAAAATGTAATTGAGGGCCAAACCATGCAAGTCGGAATTCCGGAAAGAAGGAGTGGGTATCGAGTATTGGTGTTTAACGGCCTATCAACAGCTAAGGTCATTTAAGGCCGGGCCAACGGGTTGGACTATCCCGCATGCAACCTGTCCATGAGGGAAATTCCCAAAATCAGAACTCAACATTTACAGAACTATATATTCAGTCCTGAAATCAGAATATCCTTACCTGGTGCCAGGTCCATGTCACACCAGTCACTTAGCTCTGCCCCAAAGTAATAGGATTAGCTATAAGCTTATTACTTCTTAATGGAGCATAACTGGATTTAGCTCTCAAGTACAGGGAGCATGTAAATGAGGGCCAAACCATGTAAGTCGGCATTCCGTAAAGGATGAACCCCAATCGTTAAATTACTCTTCGCTGCTCCCAACCAACCACCCAATACTTGAAAGGAAACAAAAATACAGTTGAACCCGTCTGTAGAGTTGTCATTGGTTGAAATTCAAATTTTAATCAATTAATAAATTTAGTGAGGCATCAAAGGGAGCACTCAGTATTTCCTACTTTTTATAAGATATCTTATATAGTTTAGTAGATATCTTATATAAGTTCCTTTATAAGATATCTACTAAACCATATAAGATATCTAGTAAAATATATAAAATATCTTATATACCATATAAGATATCTCATACAATATATAAGATATCTTATATAGTTTATAAGATATCTTATATACAATTTTATATAAGATATCTACTAAAGTATATAAGATATCTACTAAACTTTATCCGATATCTTGTATACTATATGAGATATCTTATATAGTATATAAGATATGTTATATACTTTAGTAGATATCTTATATATATATATTATATATAAGATATCTTATAAACTATATAAGAGATCTTATAAACTATATAAGATATCTCATATAGTATATAAGATATCTGATAAAGTTTAGTAGATATCTTGATTTGGAATAAATAGTAAAACTGCGTGCCATAGGGATGTCCCCAGCTTGATGAGGTTGCACTATATATGATACTTACTTGTTCTTCAGATGTTGCGGACTCCCAAGGCATTTGAACTGACCGTTCACCATAATGGCCAGCCGGTTACACAATATGTCACACTCCTCCATGCTGTGGAAATATAATACGGCCTAATGAATATTCATAACTAACATGAAATCATGAATATTCATAACTAACATGAAATCATGAATATTCAAAACTAAGATGAAATCATGAATATTCATAACTAAGATGAAATCATGAATATTCATAACTAAAACAAAACAAGAAATGTGGCTGTGACTGGAGAAATGGGACTTATGGGAGTTGTGGTCAGTGTAGATCCTGATCAAATAACACTCCTGTATTTCATGCTTTCATCATTGTATCCGGCCTATAATCGTTAAAGCTTAGTTAGACCGGAACCCAAATAACAGTAGTCTAACCGGTGAATAAAAGCCAGCTGTGGTAAGAGAAAAATCTGGCCTTTGTTCACAGGTACATTTATGTAGTATTTAAATAAAACCATAGCAAGTTGTTCCTCTGTTAAGCGTCTGCGTGCAGGTAGGTTTTGAGAGTGGTTCTATGAAAAAACAAACAAACTTGTTTATGCTATTTTACACTATTTACTCGTGAAGTAATATGAAAATTGATTGGGACTTGTCTAAGTTTTAAATCCGTTCATGAATTTACACTTAATAAGTTTAATAAGAGTGTTTCTTATTATTTATCGGCAATTTAAATTTATGTTAAAAATTTCATCAACCCTTTGCACACTGCAAAGGGTTGAGGAAGTTTTTAACATAAATTTACATTCGTTTTTTTCCAAAGCCTCGTTTGTTTTTACCGGATATGTACGTCAGTTTTGGCTATCCAGGTGGACGCTTAACAGAGAAAAACAATGGCATGGCCTAATAGGAAAACAAAAGAGTGGCTGCTATATACAGGTAATTAATATTGTGGCCTTTAGCACAGGTTTGTAGTTAGAAGTGATCAGCATACCTGTGTGATGTGAGAATGATGGCCTGCCCCTTCTCCCGAGCCGCTATCAGGCTACGCCAGGCCAGTCGCTTCGCGGCCGCGTCCATTCCTGTAGTTGGCTCATCCTGGGAGGGAGATACAAACTCTTAGGCCTACGGGAAGTCATGTGCCATGCAGCTGGACAGAGTAGTGGTCAAGGGGATTATAGATTTGATGGAAATTAATCAACCTTAGAAAAAGCAACAAGGGTATTGTTATTACGCATTTGCCTTACAAACAAGGTGACCATAAGTCCTCCGTGACCTTGGGTGGTCGGACATGGGTCGTATGCAAAACAAATCACCATCCCTAAACACACATTGTGGCCAAATATTATCAAAATTGGTGAAGTGGTCCACGAGTTATTGAAAAATGAAAGGTGTACATGTACGAGCGCTATATCCCCTCTTGTCTATCGGCCAGGGGATAATAATAAATATTCTTAAGTGAATGAATGGCGAGCAGTGAACCTTCTTCTAAGGTACAAAATCACATGTCTCGTCTCATATGTGGCTGTGACTGGAGAAATGGGGCTTACGGGATTTGTGACCAGTGTAATTCTGATCGATTAGCACACTCCTGTAGCCTAGCTGATAACAATCTATATTGCTTGTTAGAAGCATGATGGTGTTCCATTGATAGAATGGTGATCAGTGCAGATCCTGATTAGACTGATCTGGATCTACACTGGTCGCAAATCCCATAAGCCCCATTTTCAGTCTCATATATATAGGGGCTGCAGTAATAGCTATGCACTTACGAGCAGTACAATAGACGGATCCCCAAGTAGAGCTATGGCGAGGGACAGTTTCCTCCTCATTCCCCCACTACAATTCTTCACAATCTTGTTTTGTATCGTCCGGATGTTCAACTGATCTATCACACTATTCACCACCTGCAACATGCAACAACACACGAGTCAAAAGAAGAACAAGAAATGAGACGACGAAGGCCATCTTTTTCTAAAGAAAAAACAACTTAACATTGAAAATGACTAGTTACAAATGGACTTAAACACAAAAATGTAACATTGAAAATGACCTATTTAAAGTTACTAATGAAGAAAAAGTAGGTATAGGTAAAGGTCAAATGAAGGTCATATTGTGTACTGCAGTTTCTGATGTGTGCCACTAGCAGATGATATTGTCCAAGTCCAGTGGTTCTAACCGTTATAGTTGGTGCAAAACTAAAAACGAAAAATTAACATTGTGGACACCACCATGCTGGGATATAAAAAACAATAAAAAACGGCCAAAAGCGAATACTCAAAATTAGGCAATGTTATTGGCCGAGACTGAGCACAGTAAAATACCACATTTTGGAATAACGGAAACCTCTTTTTCGGATGAAGGCAATCGTCAGGTCCGGTTGCTCAAAACCTCCATTAGCTTAACGGATAGTTTAAAGTATCATCTGACAGACCAGTGGGATGGAAATACTTATTTGAACCCACAACCTCCAGATTGGAAGTCAGGTGTTCTAACCCCTAGGCCACAATCCATCCCTGGCAAATGAGAAGAACGTACATCTTTCCTGTTAGACGCGGGAATGCCGCGGAGTTTGGCGTAAAAGTATAACATTTCCTCGATGGTGAGAAATAAGTCCAGGGCCTCTTCCTGGGGACAGTAGCCTAAATCACGGCCGAGACGAGAACTCCCCTCTTGTACCCTGGAAACACAAGGACTATAATTAATTAATTGGTTGGTTGATTGGTTCATTTGTTGATGAATTGATTGAAATAATGCGGTTTAACCTTTTCAACACCATAGATCTCTTTTGTGTTGTTTGCAAACAGTGTAGATCCAAATGAGCTGGCTCTTAATGAGCTGTCTCATCAGGATCTACACTTTTTGTATAAAGTAATTTTCATATTTTTTTTAGAAAAACACCCTCTTAATAAATGGATTGATCTGAAAATAATTTTGTGATGATTGGATTGGTCGGAAAATTAACATATCACATTCCAGTCCAGTTACTTAGGGTTGAATGGGTTAAAGACACTATAGTCTGTTTCACGAAAGCTGCCCAAATGTTACGGCCATATAAACAATTCAAAAACTATATTTGTTTCGATAATATTAAATTAAAGGAAAATTTAAGAATGAGCCTTCTTTTTATTTCGTGAAATTTTGTCGAATATTGATTTTATTGCGAAAACAAAATTTCCCCATGTTAAATCCCCTTGAGAGCCAAACAAAGGATATTGCGATTTCGGTAAGAATGAACTCCATAGGTAACTATAACCCTTCACATGCTGCCCACCTGTCTCAAGCAATTCTGCATTGTAAGGGTTAACCATACGAGACAAGCTATGTGAATTTGTATCTACGAAAATTTGCGATTTTTCATGAAAAAATGTGAACAGAAACTGCGACATGTTCTGTAATGACGTTGAAAGTTGACAAAATTTGCATTTACTCTGAACATTTCGTCAACATTCGGCGTCATTTATGGAAAATATCGTAAATTTTGTAAATATTTTTCACGAGATACTGCACCTCCTCCAATGTACAAAATCACATGCATGACTTGTTTCATATATGTTGTTCACGTACCGTCGACCTTGCAAGGAAGTGTTGCCCGCCGAGGCAGACAGAGCGCCGGTCAGAATCTTAAACGACGTCGTCTTGCCCGCTCCATTCACGCCCAGTAGGCCAAAACACTGAAAATCATTTTCCATATTAACATCTGATGAGGTCATATCGACTATCGACATGTTACAAATATCGTATTTAATCTAATAAATGTTTTAAATGGCTTTTGCATGTCAAAATAACATATTTAGAATGCAAATATGGGAGGGGGCTACTATTAGAATAAATATGTTACACTGTAGTATGTTGCCACATGTGTGAAACTTCATAAGGCAAGGGGCACAGCTCGCAAAGAGCCCTAAACCCTCCCCCCCGCACCCCCCCCCCGCACAACCAACACACACATTCGCCTGATGTTCCTTATTTGTGGCTGTGACCGGAGAAATGGGGCTTGTGGGAATTGTGACCAGTGTAACTCCTAATCAAATAGCACACTGTAGCCTTCTAATGATCTATGTTGCTTAGTAGCAGGATAATGAGCGTTTCATTTATGGAGTGGCGACCAGTGCATATCCAGATCAGACTGTGCGGTGACTGTGCGGATGCACAGGCTGATCTGGATCTACACTGGTCGCAAAAACCCATAAGCCCCATTTCTCCAGTCACAGCCAAAAATAAGTAACATCAGATTAATGTGGCGGCCCTTTGGGAGCAGTGCCAGGGCTCCAGATAAGGATATGAACACTGGGTTTGTTACTCCATCATTTCTGTGTCAATGTTGTTGTTTTTTTAATTGCAATCAACTGCTGGGAAACTAGTTTGCTATAAATAGTTCAAAAACATCTGACAAGACAAAACTTCATTACATTTTCTTTTATTTCTTTCTGTAAATATCATCCATGTCTTTGAATTTCATTAGAATTGAGTCTAGGGACTCAATTCTCATGAGATTCCAAGACCTATTTACAGAGACAAATAAGAAAAATAGTTCTAAATTTATAGGCTGTTATTTTCAACACTAACATGCAAAGAGTTAAGTAAATTTAAAACTTCACTCACAATGTATTTCAGATTTATCTACACAATATTATCACGATCATTAATTAATTTAACCAGTACATGAAATTTGTGAACAACACTGGTTTACCAGATATATATTTGTTCAGTGGAACCTCTCTAAACCGGACAACAAGAAAACACCTGTAATCTTATTTTTGACAAGTTCTTGGTCATTTATCTCAGGTGATAATGTCTGTTCGTGATCGCATAGCACACACCTATGGCTCAGAATGATCAAATGCCTGATTTACAGTGAAACCTCTCTAAGCCGGACACCCTGGGGACCTCCCAGGATGTCCGGTTTAGAGAGGTTTCACTGTATATATATATTAAAGGCCTGGATCTCAGATGTGGATGAAATGTGAGTAAAATAGTTAGAGCATTTTACAGCTTACAGTACGATTACAATGAAATAAAATGCTAAATACCTCGCCGTTTGATACACCAAAGCTGATGTGGTCCACCGCAAGGAAGTGTTTGCCTGCTCTGCGGTACACCTGTTGGAGAAATTGAAAGTCAAATGATTTGGATATTCGATTGTAACGTTTTATTATTGTTGATTTTTTATGTGGAAGCAAATACATGGAACAGTCTAGTTCTGAGGAGTTTAATAAATAAATATTAAATCATCATGAAGTTGGATTCTATGTATAAGTAATCGGAGCAGGTTCTGTTATTGATTATCTGGTTATGCAAACCAGATAATCAATCAAGAACCTGCTCCGATTATACTTAATATATTAATTAATGATTTTATTCTATGCACGTTTATTCTATTCATAGCACGTTTTATGCAATAGACAATCCTTCAATCCTTTTGTTGGTTGACTGACCTTTGATAGGTTGTTGACAGTGAGTATATCGTTCGTCGATCTGTGTCGTATGCGCTGTCTCTCTGCCAATACGTCTTCATCCTCGTATGGTGGTTCGGAGAACACCAGTGGAGAACTGTAACATACAAACTGCAACATTACGCAAACATGTCTTATTTGGAATTAATAAATCAGTGAACTACTTTCGGCAAGGGAGATAATCAATATCACGTGAACTATTTTCATACGATCCAAGCGGATTGTTCTGTTTATTAGTATATATAGTTTTAATCCATCTCCTGTGATATATAATGATACATTACTTCGTTTTGTTATGGGTATTAATATCTGTTGTTTCAATAGCGTATCTCTGTAACGGTATCGTTGTAGATGGAGTTGCAAATAATTTAATAATTATTACGTTCAAATGGTTGCGTAATACTGATAGCACTTCTGTATAAATGTAATTGTCGTAAATGGCGCAATAGTCGTGAGGTTAAGGTCGCCGACTTCTATGATTTAATTACCGATTCCCGAAAAGGTCGGGGGCTCAAACCTCGACTTGGTATATTTTTTTTTTCTCCATATATACAATTTTTGTGATTTTAATATTTTCACAATTTTATGATTTTAATAAAAATAGCTATAAAATGATAGAAACTTACCAACGATGAAAGTGTCCGTCTTTAAGTAATATATACACATTTACGGAAAAGAATTACTGATTTTTTAAAACAATATCGGCACAACTAAATACGGTGATAGAATTTGTGTCAATTTTCAACACCATTTACGGAAAATATTACTGATTTTCTAAAAACAGCGTAGGTGTACTGAACTACTTTTTATTTTTTAATAACCAGCCGTCTAATAGATCTGTGTATAATCGAGAGTATATCGTTAATTGTCATGTTGTCTCCGACAGTGAGGTGTTGCGGCACACATCAAAACGACAATTTCAAAACATTGCCTAAGGGTCAACATTTACAGCTGTGTGATGTCATCAGATCAACACCTCGTCACACACGACTGCGCATTATAGATTTTTTTCCACACAAAGCGACGTGTATTTACAACTAGATCTGTGTAATGTGTCGGGTGTAGCCAAATACCATACATAAATTCGTAATTAGTCACAGATGTAGCCTTAAAATATAATTGATTTCCTTAAATTACGTCCGCAAGTTGACAGATATTTCAGAGCAGACGTCATCGTAATTTGCCGTTATTTATTTCCAAAATTAGCCATATATTCTGTAAATGGCATTGAAAGTTGACAATAAATTAAGACCAGGTCAGTACGATAAATCGCTATCGACGACAACTGACGATCCGATGAGAGAGTAATACCGTTTACGCGTATCCAATGTTAAATATACATCGTTATTTTTTTATGACTTTCGTAGTTTTTACCGAGAAATTCAAACCGTTTCCAATTATTGGGGAACATAATATCATAACACACCGTTTCACTAAGCGGGGGCTACTCAGGGAATGGGATCACACGGTCTATTGTTTACGCTGGATTAATGGCGGCCCCCATGAGGTCTCAGGTAAATCTTATTTTTCAATAATACGACTGTGGTTTCTTCCTTTTAGTGATGACCATGTTCCAGCCGTTAACACTTATTTAGCAGCATTACTTATGTAGTTAGTCTGAACATTCTGCAGAGGAATTTGAATTTCGACGGAATCGAGCATTATTTAAACTTAGTCAGGTTCATATGCACAGGTCAAAATATGAACAGAAAATGGCACTTTGTTTGACAGAAATCCTTACGCGGACCAATAAAAAAAAAAAATTGTTATAAATATCACATATAGCGAAACAGCGGTAGCATCTACTGTTTTAATAATATGCATACATATTGTAATTAATGTTTAATAGTGATATACTTATGAATAATATACGATAAAATGGTTTATACTCCAGCACTATGTTTTAAGGCTGTGTGATTTGCCTCAATATAAGCGGGATTAATTAATACTTATATTCATGCGCTTCATAAGAACATCAATACATTTAAAATATACAAATATTACTTAAAGGGGTACCGATATGATACATTTTAATAATATAAATATTGATATAAATATAAGTTATTGATCGAAAATAGTCACTGCATCGTGACCTATTTGACCGCATTACCTATTGCGCGGGTACCTCAGCATACATAGGTAACTGGGGGTATAGTGAGGTACGCTCGCTAATACAATGTTTGCGTAATGTGTAGACTTTTTCCAAGAAATTGTACACTTTTTCCAAGAAATTGTGAAGCTTTTTCTTGTGAAGCTTTTTTCCAAGAAATTGTGAAGCTTTTTCCAAGAAATTGTACACTTTTTCCAAAAAATTGAGACTTTCCAAGAAGTTGTGAGATGTTTCAAGAAATTGTGAGACTTTTCCCAGAAATTATGAAATCTTCTACACCAGGTCACGTGTGAATCCTGTTAAGAATATATTCAACGTTGAAATATGCATAGACCTGACATTAACAGGACAAACTATGTCATTTTCAACTTTGCTGATGCCACCAAAGTGATTCAGCGCTCCAGATAAGAAATTAGTAATCAAGTATTGTCATTCCATCATTTCTGAAGCAATTATTATTTCAAAATTTTAATTGGGTACAATAAAATCACACTACTGTTTACATATCAGCAGACAGCAATTACAGAATAGTTTGCTTCAAAATGAAAACATGTCTTGGCAGTTCATTATAATTGTCTCCTTAGGGAAAATTCTAATGAAATACCAAGATGTGTTTTCATGGAAAATAAGAAAAAGATGCTACATTTGTGGTCTGTTTATTGCTTTCTGCAGCATGATAAAGATACAACATTTTTATTGTTTTTTGATACTCGCTACTTCTGATTTCAATTGGGTTTTTAGCAATTTTAATTGGGTATTTAAACAAATATGCAGCTTATCTGGAGCTCTGGGATTGTGAGAATGCCCTGCATTTATGAGACTGGCCAATAATACAGCTAAACACGTACACACCTGAAATTAATAGTGATCTTGTCCAGCAAGATAGCCACTATAAAGAAGACCAATCCCTCGGCTCCCAGCGCCACGCAGTTCCAGCCAATCAGGTCGAAGGTGAAAGGTTCGATGTACACGTCGACTCCGAATCTGGCAAACACGTCCGACTGGAGCTGGTTGGTTATCAGGTTGATGAGACCTCCACCGAAGGCGTACTGCGGGAATATCAGGAACAGGTATCGCAGGACATCGTACGCTGCCTCAAAGTCCTGGTGAAGTAAATGATTGGTTGATTGATTGATTGGATGTTGTACCCTTCACAAATGTAATGTTAGAGCAAACAATTGATTGCTACAGGTGGCCGTTTATCGTATGACTAAAATCTTTGTAAATGCAAAATTACGATAGTCTGTAAATTTCACATTAACAACGTTTTCTTGTAAACAATTATTGGATTTACATCTATTGAGCATAGGCTGCATATGCAGCCTATGCTCAATAGATGTAAATCCATCAATTGAAATTTCCAGACGATCCTAAATTTGCACTTACGGACATTTTAGTCGTACAAAGTTTAGTGAAAAACGGGCCCCAGTTCTCCAATGTATTGTTTAAGCGTAAATTGATTTATTGAAAGGACTTAATCTGTGACCAGCCACAACAACAGCATTCTTATTACTCATGTAGATTCCTCTACTGTCTGTTCCACGTATTTCTGCCGACACATTTCTGGCAATCAAGCACATTAAATTTCCAAAAAAACATTTATTTGACAAAATTCCTGGCTAAACATATATTTTAATAAATTAATTTTTATTTGTGGACAAATTTTGAAAATCTAACTTTTGTTTTCTTTATATTTACATTATTTCCAAGCTATCTCACCAGGTGTCGGAGTGAATTTTCAAAAATTTCTTTTTTTTTTACCCTCCTGGTCAGCTTCTTCCTCCTTTCCATCCCATGTTAAAAATCGTTTTTTCACAATAAAATCAATATTTTATGAAATTTCATCAAATAAAAACTTTGGGGAGGGTGACTTTTTTGTTATATGACATTTAAAATATTTTGTTTAGATTTAATATGTTTCTTACCTCACAATGTCAGTAGACGTTTCTTACCTCACAATGTTTGTAGACGTTTCTTACCTCACAATGTTTGTAGACATTTCTTACCTCACAATGTCTGTAGACGTTTCTTACCTCACAATGTCTGTAGACGTTTCTTACATCACAATGTTTGTAGACGTTTCTTACCTCACAATGTTTGTAACTTTCTTACCTCACAATGTCTGTGACATTTTCTTAGTCACAATGTTTGTACGTTTTTACCTCACAATTTGTAGACGTTTTCTTTCCTCACAAGTGTAGAAGTTTCTTACCTCACAATGTTTGTAGACGTTTCTTACCTACAATGTTTGTGCGTTTCTTACCTCACAAGTCTGTGACTTAGTCAAATGTTTGTAGCGTCTTACCTCACAATGTTTTTGTAGAGTTTCCCCTCCAATGTCTGTAGACTTTCTTACGTCCACAATGTTTGTAGACGTTTCTTACCTCACAATGTTTGTAGAGTTTTTCGTTTCTTACCTCACAATGTTTTTGTGACGTTTCTTCTCAAAATTTTGTAGAACATGTTTCTTACCTCACAATTTGAGAGTCTGTAAGATTTTCTTACGTCTACATCACAAGTTTGTAGACGTTTCTTACCTCACAATGTGTAGACATTTCTAGACAGTTTCTTACCTCACAATGTTTGTAGACGTTACCCTCACAATGTTTTGTAGACATTTTTACCTCACAATGTCTTTGTAGACGTTTATTACCTCACAATGTTTGTAGACGTTTCTTACCTCACAATGTTTGTAGGACTTTCTTACCTCACAATGTTTGTAGACGTTTGTTTCTTACCGTCACAATGTTTGTAGACGTTACCTCACAATGTGTTTGTACCGTACAATGTTTGTAGACGTTTCTTACCTCACAATGTTGTCAGACGTTACCTCACAATGTTTGTTGAGTTTCTTACCTACAATGTCTGTAGACATTACGTCAATGTTTGTAGACGTTTCTTACCTACAATTTGTTTTGTTTGTAGACGTTTCTTACCTCACAATGTTTGTAGACGTTTCTTACCTACAATGTCTGTAGAGATTTCTTTGTACGTCACAATGTTTGTAGACGTTTCTTACCTTTCATCAATGGTTTGTAGACGTTTCTTTACCATCACAATGTTTGTAGAAGTTTCTTACCTCACAGTTTCTTACCTCCAATGTTTTATGACGTTTCTTACCTCTTTCAATGTGTAGACGTTTTTCCTCACAATGTTTGGTGTTTGTTTTCTTACCTCGACAATGTTTCTGTGATTTCTTCGTCACAATGTTTGTGAGTTTTTACCTCACAATGTTTGTAGACGTGTCAATACTCACACAATGTTTGTAGACGTTTTTACCTCACATGTCTGTAGAACTTTCTTAACTCGCGAATGTTTTGTAGACATTGTTTCTTACCTCACAATGTTTGTAGAGTTTCTTACCTCACAATGTTTGAGAAGTTTCTTACCTACAATGTTTGCTAGACATTTCTTACCTCACAATGTTTGTAGACGTTTCTTACCTCACAATGTCCTGTAGACGTTTCTTACCTACAATTTGTAGACTTTCTTACCTCGCGATGTTTGTAGCATTGGTTTCTTACCTCACAATGTTTGTAGCATTGGTTTCTTACCTCACAATGTTTGTAGACGTTTCTTACCTCACAATGTTTGTAGACGTTTCTTACCTCACAATGTTTGTAGAAGTTTCTTACCTCACGATGTTTGTAGACGTTTCTTACTTCACAATGTCTGTAGATATTTCTTACCTCACAATGTATGTAGACGTTTCTTACCTCACAATGTTTGTAGACGTTTCTTACCTCACAATGTTTGTAGACGTTTCTTACCTCACAATGTTTGTAGAAGTTTCTTACCTCACAATGTTTGTAGAAGTTTCTTACCTCACAATGTTTGTAGACGTTTCTTACCTCACAATGTTTGTAGAAGTTTCTTACCTCACAATGTTTGTAGACGTTTCTTACCTCACAATGTCTGTAGACATTTCTTAAGTCACAATGTTTGTAGACGTTTCTTACCTCGCGATGTTTGTAGGCATTTCTTACCTCACAATGTTTGTAGACGTTTCTTACCTCACAATGTTTGTAGACGTTTCTTACCTCGCGATGTTTGTAGGCATTTCTTACCTCACAATGTTTGTAGACGTTTCTTACCTCACAATGTTTGTAGACGTTTCTTACCTCACAATGTTTGTAGAAGTTTCTTACCTCACAATGTTTGTAGACGTTTCTTACCTCACAATGTTTGTAGACGTATCTTACCTCACAATGTTTGTAGACGTTTCTTACCTCACAATGTTTGTAGACGTTTCTTACCTCACAATGTCTGTAGACATTTCGTACGTCACAATGTCTGTAGACGTTTCTTACCTCACAATGTCTGTAGACATTTCTTACCTCACAATGTTTGTAGACGTTTCTTACCTCACAATGTTTGTAGACATTTCTTACCTCACAATGTCTGTAGACATTTCTTACGTCACAATGTTTGTAGACGTTTCTTAACTCGCGATGTTTGTAGGCATTTCTTACGTCACAATGTTTGTAGACGTTTCTTACCTCACAATGTTTGTAGGCGTTTCTTACCTCACAATGTTTGTAGACGTTTCTTACCTCACAATGTTTGTAGACGTTTCTTACCTCAGAATGTTTGTAGAAGATTCTTACCTCACAATGTTTGTAGACGTTTCTTACCTCACAATGTTTGTAGACGTTTCTTACCACACAATGTCTGTAGACGTTTCTTACCTCACAATGTCTGTAGACGTTTCTTACCTCACAATGTTTGTAGACGTTTCTTACCTCACAATGTTTGTAGACGTTTCTTACCTCACAATGTTTGTAGACGTTTCTTACCTCACAATGTTTGTAGATGTTTCTTACCTCGCGATGTTTGTAGCATTGGTTTCTTACCTCACAATGTTTGTAGCATTGGTTTCTTACCTCACAATGTTTGTAGCATTGGTTTCTTACCTCACAATGTTTGTAGACGTTTCTTACCTCACAATGTTTGTAGACGTTTCTTACCTCACAATGTTTGTAGAAGTTTCTTACCTCACGATGTTTGTAGACGTTTCTTACCTCACAATGTTTGTAGACGTTTCTTACCTCACAATGTCTGTAGACATTTCTTACGTCACAATGTCTGTAGACGTTTCTTACCTCACAATGTTTGTAGACGTTTCTTACCTCACAATGTTTGTAGAAGTTTCTTACCTCACAATGTTTGTAGACGTTTCTTACCTCACAATGTCTGTAGACATTTCTTACCTCACAATGTTTGTAGACGTTTCTTACCTCACAATGTTTGTAGACGTTTCTTACCTCACAATGTTTGTAGACGTTTCTTACCTCGCGATGTTTGTAGCATTGGTTTCTTACCTCACAATGTTTGTAGCATTGGTTTCTTACCTCACAATGTTTGTAGACGTTTCTTACCTCACAATGTTTGTAGACATTTCTTACCTCACAATGTTTGTAGACGTTTCTTACCTCACGATGTTTGTAGGCATTTCTTACCTCACAATGTTTGTAGACGTTTCTTACCTCACAATGTTTGTAGACGTTTCTTACCTCACAATGTTTGTAGACGTTTCTTACCTCGCGATGTTTGTAGCATTGGTTTCTTACCTCACAATGTTTGTAGCATTGGTTTCTTACCTCACAATGTTTGTAGACGTTTCTTACCTCACAATGTTTGTAGACGTTTCTTACCTCACAATGTATGTAGAAGTTTCTTACCTCACGATGTTTGTAGACGTTTCTTACCTCACAATGTTTGTAGACGTTTCTTACTTCACAATGTCTGTAGACGTTTCTTACCTCACAATGTTTGTAGACGTTTCTTACCTCACAATGTTTGTAGACGTTTCTTACCTCACAATGTTTGTAGACGTTTCTTACCTCACAATGTTTGTAGACATTTCTTACCTCACAATGTCTGTAGACGTTTCTTACCTCACAATGTTTGTAGACGTTTCTTACCTTTCTTACCTCACGATGTTTGTAGAAGTTTCTAACCTCACAATGGCTGTAGCTGTTTCTTACCTCTGTAGTAATTTCTTACCCTGCGATGTGTGTAGTATTTTCTGACTTCAACATTAATTGCTTACCTCTTATTGTTTTTAGTAGTTTCTTACCTCACGATAACTGTAGTAGTTGAGACAGAAGATGCAGCTGACCGTCGCGATTCCCAGAAAGTTATGCAAACAGAAGAGAGCGAAGAAAGCCGAGGCCACCGTCTTGAACAGCTTCACCACACAGTACCCAAACGTAATTGTCGCCCAACTGTCGATAAAACGGGTATACATTCAAACCTCTCCAAACCAAACACCAAGACAACAACTGTGATCTTAATTTTGATGGGTTTCTTTGTCGTTTATCTCGGATAATAATGTATATGCATGATTGCAAAGCATCCAAATACGTATCACAATGGTCAAATACAGTGGAACATCTCTAAAGCGGACACCCTGGGGACCCAGGGTGTCCGGTTTAGAGAGGTTCCACTGTGCTATTGATATTCTCTAAACTTTTGTTGTTTTCTCTTCGTTATTTTCCATTTTACTCAATAACAACAAAGGCTAAAGCTTGTTTTTGTTGAGAATTTTGATAAAGAAGACCCGTTGACTGTTAAATATTTATTTCATTCAACAAAAACAAGCTTTAACGGCACATTAGCATTATGGAAATGATTCTAAAGTGCAGCTACCCAGCTAACAATGGAACATTGTTACAATGTGCCCTAAATGTTTCATGAATTGCGTTGTGTTTACGTAAAAATCGCATGTTTGTCATTTGCTGTTTTTATTTTCCAATTTTTTATGTAAAAAATATGATATTTTGTGTATTTGTTTTGTCAGGTTACATGTATGCAAATGCTAATCAGGGTCTTTACTGAATTTAATCCGACCAACTGTGGCTGTGACTGGAGAAATGGGGTTTTTCGGTTTTGCGACTAGTGCAGATCCAGATCAGCCTGTGCATCCGCACAGTCTGAACAGCATCTGCACTGTTCGCCATACAATCACTGAAACACTCATCACACTTGCACTTGTAACAAGCAATATAGATCATTATCAGGCTACAGGAGTGAGGCCATTTGATCAGGAGCTAAACTGGTCATAAATCCCAGAAGCCCCGCTATTTGACCAGGGACAGCCTCAAATGAGACATGCCACGTGGTTGTGTACCTAAAAACATGTGAGATTTTCATGATATACATGTACAGAAACTCTGATATTTTCTGTAAATGAAGTCGTAATATGACAAAATGTTCATAGCAAATGCGGACTAGAATTCCGCATTTGCTATGAACATTCAGTCAGCTTTTGATGTGAAGTACGGAAAATATTGAAAATGTTGTCAATATTTTTATGAGAATATCGCACATGTTCTCAGGTACAAAATCCCATGGATTATCAAACATGATGTAGGTATTAGACTGACCCGTATAGGAAAATCAGGACAACCAAGGCCTCCATGTTGTTATTTTTCCAGAACGAGTCATTTTGGAAGATTGCCAAGATTGCTATGGAGAGCCCGACACAAACTCCGAGGATCAGCTGTAAATACAATGCACAAGTTGATCATATACTGGATATTATAGGAATTAATGGCCTTTTTGTGGAATTTATCGGGGTATAAACTTGGAAAAGTCGTGAGAATACTGGACGAAGCGATAAAAAATTACAATTTTCGAAAAAAATCAAAATTTGAAATAAATTCAAGAAAATGTGTTTATTTTCCGTTTTCTTAAGAATTATTTTAACTGCGCCTCACGGTTACGGAAAGTAGTTCAGCGTGGGAGTTTACTGGGATATAAATTTTGGACAGAGACTTTCTACGGGCCAATCAAATGTTAGGGAATTGTGTAAATAGTTTTGTGCTGGAATTATTTCTTTGTACATGTTTCACATAATACACAACTATCCATCAAATTCTGCATAAATACAGAGTGAGAGATGTTTACATATGTTTATGTGACAAATGCATTAATAACATAGTTTATTCAGCTATGATGTGGGTGGGAGGTGGGGCAGGCATGGTTTAAAACAATAGCCAGTTAAATAATAGATATATTTGGACAAAATATATTTACTAATAACTTATCAACTCATTTAGTTAACTGTTATTTTTTATTTCTTGTTAATTGCACAAACTTTGTCCTGTTAGCCGATTCTCCCTCAACTATATCTCTGTTTTTCAAAATGATAGTTGCAGAATATAATGATATTTATAATGTTTGATGTTTATTTTTTATCCATGAAAGCATATTTTGACCATGAAAATATGTTTCCAATGGAGACAATTCTCATGAGCTGCCAAAACATGTTGTAAAATAAATTAATAAAATTGGAAAACAGCAGACGACAATATTCGGTTCTCGGCTTTTAAGGGTTAACTTTTTCAACACTACAAACCTCTATAGCAGTGTCTGCAAATTGTAGATCCAGATGAGCCGGCTCGTAACAAGCCATCTTATCAGGATTTTGCAAGTCATTTTCATATATTTTCAAAAACAAAAACCCCCTTTTTATAAATTGACTAGTCTGAAAATCATTTTGTGACAATTCGATTGGTCAGAAAATTAACATATCACAGTCCATTCCAGTTAATTAGGGTTGAAAGGGTCAAACATACCAAGTCCAGACCAGTGAAGCCATCCAGTACAGCATGGATGTAAGTTTGTCATCTGTTGTTTATTTTTTATTTTGAATTTTTCTGATGAAAACATGTTTTAACAGCGCATGATGGAGACAATTCTCACGGGCTGCCAAAACGTGTTTATTGTTGAAAAATGAATTAACATTGGAAAACAGAACAAAAATAATCGGTTCCCAGATTTTAAGGATGAAACATACCAAGTCCCAGACTAACGAAGCCGTCCAGTAAAGCACGGGACCCACTCCACTGGCGAACTGCACGTGCTTCTCCCGTCGGATGTACTCATGCACGACATACGTTGCTATGCCGACTGGGATGAAGGTGAAGGCCAGGAGAATGATGAGAGCAATGCCACAGTCTGCCGCTGACTGCAGCCTGTGAAAGGAAAGGTAACATTTTTGTCAAGAGGCCAGAATATAGTATAAAAGTGACCGTCAGATAAAAATATTTTAATAGACAGTGATATAATACGAATATGGCATATTCTTGCTGTAACACTTGATTTGAGGGCTTCAACAAATAGGAAATGAATGAATCTACATATTACTGATAGTTATCTGGGGCCGGTTATAATTTCGCAAGTGCAAAATTATGATAGCCTGTAAATTTCACATTAACAATGTTTTCTTGTTTTCAATTATTGGATTTACATTTATTGAGCATAGTCAAACCCCTGCTGGGGACCCAGGGACCCATTTCACTAAACTTTGTACGATTAAAATGTTCGTAAGTGCAACATTATGATAGTCTGTAAATTTCACATTAACAATGTTTTCTTGTTTTCAATTATTGGATTTACATTTATCGAGCATATGCTGCATATAATGCTCAATAAATGTAAATCCATCAATGGAAATATCCAGACAATGCTAAATTTGCACTTACAAACATCTTAGTAGTACAAAGTTTAGTGAAACGGCCCCCTGGGCATTACAAACTGTGAAAAACTACTGTGCAGTCAAACCCCTGCTGGGGATCCAGGAAGCCGTTTCACTAAACATCGAACGACTAAAATATTTGTAAGTGCAAAATTATGATAGTCGTAACACACCATATTGTAAGTATTTTTCTTGGTGTACATATGTTTGCACATGTTTTCATTATGTTAATGATATTGCATGTATTGTAAAACCATAATTCATATACATGTACACAACTACGGTTTGTGGGGGATGTCTCCCCGACCCACCACAGACCTATTTACATGTACACAACTACGGTTTTTGTGGGGGAAGTCTCCCCGACCCACCCACAGACCTATTACATGTACCAACAACCTTTTTGGTGGGGGATTACGGTTTGTGGGGGATTGCTCCCCGACCCACCACAACCTATTTACATGTACACAACACGGTTTTTTTTTTGGGGGATGGGTCTTCTCGACCCACCCCCGACCAATTACATGTACACCAACTACGGTTTTGTGGGGGATGTCTCCTCGACCCACCACAGACCTATTTCATGTACACCAAATAACGTTTTGTGGGGGATGGTCTCCCCGACCCACCACAGACCTTAACATGTACACAACTACGGTTTGGTGGGGGATGTCTCCCCGACCCCCACACCATTTACCATGAACACAACTAAACGGTTTTGTGGAGGATGTCTCCCCGACCCCACCACAGACCTAAAATTACAATTACACAACTACGGTTTGGTTTTATTTTGGGGTGGGGGATGTCCTCCTCCCCGAACCCACCCTCCCCACCCACACGACCTATTACATGTACACAACTACGGTTTGTGGGGGATGTCCTCCTCCCCGACCCACCACAGACCTATTACATGTACACAACTACGGTTTGGTGGGGGATGGTCCTTCCCCGACCCCACCACAGACCTATTACCATGGGGGTACACCAACTTACGGTTTGTGGGGGATGTCTCCCCCGACGACCCACACAGACCTATTACATGTACACAACTACGGTTTGTGGGGGATGTCTCTCGACCCACCCACCGACACACCTATTACATGTACACAACTACGGTTTTGGTGGAAATGTTCCTCCCCCAAAACCACCAAAGACCTAATTACATGTACACAACTAACGGTTTTGTGGGGGATGTCTCCCCGACCCGCCACCACACACCTATTTACTTGTAGCACAACTACGGTTTGGGGGTGGGGGGTCTCCCCGACCCACCACCACACCTATTACCTGTACAACAACTAACGGTTTTTTGGGGGTGGTTTCCCCCGACCCACCCACACCTAATTACAATGGGGGTACACCAACTACGGTTTGTGGGGGCTGTCTCGCCCACCACAGACCTGATATCACAGTTACGCAAACAACTTACGGTTTTGTGGGGATGTCTCCTCGACCCACTCCACCGCAACCTATGTACAATAGGTACACTACTTTGACGTGGGGGTCTATTATGTCCTGTGGTGGTGATCACCTGTCACAATCCTCTCCCGATGTACCCACCCAGCAACACCTATGTATTACATGTACACAACGAGAACGGTTTGTGGGGGAATGTCTCCCCCTAGCCCACCACAGGACCTTTAGTACATGGTACACAACTACGGTTTTGTGGGATGTCTCCTCCCCCCGACCCACGCCACACACCTATTACATGTACAACACAACTACGGTTTCGTGGGGGATTTGTCTCCATCGGGGGAACCCACCACACACCTATTAACATGTACACAACTACGGTTTGTGGGGGATGTTCCTCCCCGACCCACGCCAACAGAAACCTATTACATGTACACAACTACGGTTTGTGGGGATTTGTCTCCCCGGGGGACACCACCACACCACCTATTACATGTAAACACGAACAACGTTTGTGGGGGATGTCCTCCCCGACCCAACCACACACCTATCTTACAATGTACACAACTACGTTTTTGTGAGGTGGGGATTGTCTCCCCAACCCACCACAGGGGACCTATTACATGTACACCACTAAACCTACGTTTGTGGGGGGGATGTTCTCCCCGACCCACCACAGACCATATTACATGTTCACAACTACGGTTTGTGGGGGATGTCTCCCCGACCCACACACACTATTACATGTACACAACTACGTTTGTTTGTGTTTTTATGTCTCCCCGGGGGGGGGACTAGAGCACCACAGACCTAAATAAACATGTACACACACGGTGGTTTTGTATGTCTCCCGACCCACCCACAGACTCTTTACATACACACTTACGGTAGGTTTGTGGGGGATGTCTCCCCGACCCACGACACACTATAACATGTACAAACACTTTCGTGGTTTGTGGGGGATGTCTCCGACACACCAGACTATACATCTACACAACTACGGTTTTGTGGGGCCCCGATGTCTCCCCGAACCCCCACCCCCCCACACACCTATTACATGTACACACTCGGTTTGTGGGGGATGTCTCAGACACCCACCCACACCTATTACATGTACACAACTACGGTTTGTGGGGGATGTTCTCTCGGGGGACCCACACCCACACACCTTATTTACAATGTACACATTCTACGGTTTGTGGGGGATGTCTCGAACACAGATTTCTAATACCTGTACACATAACTACGGTTTGTGGGGGGAGTCTCCCCGACAACCTCAGAACTATACCTGTTACACACCACTACGGTTTGTGGGGGATGTCCTCGACCCCCCACCCCTTCCACACCCTATTATGTACACACTACGGGGGGTGTGGGGGGGGATGTCTCGGAGACCTTACACACAACACACTACCACCCCCATAATACATACATACGGGGGTGTGGGGGGGATGTCTACCCGGGGGACCTCCCACCACACACATATTACATGTACACAACTACGGTTTGTGGGGGATGTCTCCCCGACCCACCACACGCCAAATTTACATGTACACAACTACGGGGGTTTTTGTGGGGGATGTCTCCCCGGTGAACCACCCACCCCCCACACACCTATTTTACAAATGTACACAACTACGGGTTTGTGGGGGGATGTCCTCTCGACCCACCACACACCTATTTTACATGTACACAACTACGGTTTTGTGGGGGATGTCCCCGACCCACCAAACACCTATTCAATGTACACAACTAGGTTTTTGGGGGGATGTCTCCCCCGACCCACCACACACCTATTTACATGTACACAACTACGGTTTGTGGGGGGGGATGTTCCTCCCCGACCACCACACACCTATTACATGTACACAACTTACGGTTTGTGGGGGTGTCTCCTCGACCAAAACCTCACCCCCACACCTATTACATGTACACAAACTACGGTTTGTGGGGGATGTCTCCCCGAACCCACCCCTACAGACCTATTACATGTAACACAACTACGGTTTGGTGGTGGTTTCCTCCCCTGAACCCCACCACCCGGGGGGGGACCTATTTACATGTAACAACAACTCGGCCCCTTTTTGTGATGTTCTCCCCGGGGACCCCCACCCACCACACACCTATTACATGTTACACAAAAACTACGGTTTTGTGGGGGATGTCTTCCCCCGACCCACCACACACCTATTACATGTACACAACTACGGTTTGTGGATGTCTCCCCCGACCCACCCACAGGGGGACCTAATTTACATGTACACAAAACTACGGTTTTTTTGGGTTGAGGGGTTCCCTCCCCCCGAACCACAGAACCTATTACATGTACACAACTACGGTTTGTGGGGGATGTCTCCCCGACCCACCACAGGGACCTATTACATGTACACAACTACGGTTTGTGGGGATGTCTCCCCGAAACCCCACCCACACACCTATTACATTGTACACAACTACGGGTTTGTGTGGGGGATGTCTCCCCCGACCCACCACACCCCACCTTATTTACATGTACAACCACAATTACGGTTTTGTGGGGGGGATGTCTCCCCGACCCACCCCACACACCTATTACATGACACAACTACGGTTTTGTGGGGGATGTCTCCCCGACCCACCACAGACCTATTACATGTACACAACTTTCGGTTTGTGGGGGATGTTCTCCCCGACCCACCCACAGACCTTATTTACATGTACACAAAAAACTACGGTTTTTTGTGGGGGACGGTTTTGTGGATTTGTCCCTCCCCGACCCACCACAGGGGGAACCTATTTACATGTAACACAAAAACTACGGGGTTTGTGGGGGGATGTTCTCCCCGACCCACCACAGACCTATTTTACATGTAACACCAACTACGGTTTGTGGGGGGATGTCCTCCCGACCCACCACACCCACTGACCTTACATGTTACCAAACCCAATACTACGTTTGTGGGGGGATGTCTCCCCGGGGACCCCACCACACACCTATTACATGTACACAACTACGGTTTGTGGGGGATGTCTCCCCGACCCACCACAGACCTATTACATGTACACAACTACGGTTTGTGGGGGATGTCTCCCCGACCCACCACAGACCTATTACATGTACACAACTACGGTTTTGGTGGGGGAATTTGTTTCTCCCCCGACCCACCTCACCCCAGGGGGACCCTTATAACCAGTTACAAACAAAAACTACGGTTTTGTGGGGGGAAATGGGTCTCCCGCCCACCCACCACCCCGGACCATTTTTACCCATGTACCACAGAAAACTACCGGGGGTTTTTGGTGGGGGATGTCTCCCGACCCCCACCCACAACAACCTATTACATGTACACAACTACGGTTTTTTGAGGGGGATGTCTCCCCACGACACAACAGGGGGTACACCTATTACCATTGTACACTCTTAACTACGTGTGGGGGATGTCTCCCCGACCCACCACAGACCTATTACATGTACACAACTACGGTTTGGTGTGGGGGATGTCTCCTAAAGACCCACCACAGACCTATACATGTACACTACGGTTTGTGTGGGGTAGTCTGACCCACCCAACACACCTATTTTTTACATGTACACAACTAACGGTTTTGTGGGGGATGTCTCCTCGACCCACCACACACCTATTACTGGGAGAATAAAAAAAAAAAATATCCAAACTGAAAAAAAAGGCCTATTTCACCAACATTGCAAATAATACTTATCTAGCAATGTATACTGTGGGGGAGAAATTTTCAATTTAAGGATAAATTTATTAATTTTTATTATACACTGAATTTATTACATTATCACAGCCATTTTGGCTGTGATAATGTAATACATTCAGCATAATAATTCTGCATACGTTTAATCATCAAATATATGCAGTCGTTAGTTCTGTATGAAATAATGCATTTCGGGAAAAATAAGTAGATTGTATACTAGATAAGTATACTTTGCAACTTTGATGAAATCGGCTACATATTAAATTATAAATCATGAACGAATTGGACCGCAGCTTACAGGGTTTCGCGAGAGAGCTGCACTTTACTGAGTTGCAGGGGATGGTTGTAGGCGGAGATGCCATATTGTTCCGCGGGTCCGTGTACCGCGGGGTCCACACTGGCCCGCAGCAGCCCGTTGGTGTACGCGTTGTAGAACGACGGGATCGCGTGGTACCCGCGGTTGTTGTACCACACCGTCGATTTCAGTTTCGGAGTACTGGTGGTGTCTGTGGTGTCGTCTTGTGTGGACCAGCCGCCATACCTGGATTAGAAGGAAAAAGTGAAAATGAATGGGTCTAACCTGCCTGCGACAGCTTATGTCATGTAGTGATGGGACCTGGGTTTCAAAAAGTGAAAGGGTTTACATCCCAGCAACAGCTAAGGTCATATATAGACGAGACATTTGTTTCAAGTTTCATTCAAAAGACCAGTGGGATGGATATACTATGAACAAACATTATTATAAATTCATTTCACTGCAGGAATGTTGAACGAACATTATTCAAAATTTACTTCAAGGCAGAAATGTTGAACAAACAATAATTCCAGCACAAAAATATTTACACAATTCCCTAACATTTGATTGGCCGGTAGCAAGTCTCTGTGCAAAATTTATATCCCAGTAAACTCCCACGCCAAACTACTTTCCATAACCGTGAGGCGGAGTTAAAATAATTCTTAAAATAAACACATTTTCTTGATGAATTTATTTCAAATGCTGGAATTATAAGGAATGAATGGCCTTTTTGTGGAATTTATCGGGGATATAAACTTGGAAAAGTCGCGGGAATACTGGACGAGGCCTTCCAGCCTCCGTCCAGTATTCCCGCGACTTTTCCAAGTTTATACCCCGATAAATTACACAAAAAGGCCATTCATTCCTGTATTATTCTAAATTCATCCACGGTAGGAATGCTGAACAAACATTATTCTAAATTGATCCACGGCAGAAATGTTGAACAGACATTATTTTAAATTCATCCACGGCAGAAATGTTGAACAAACATTATTCTAAATTCATTCACGGCAGGAATACTTGAATTGAAGTGTACAACAATATTGGTTTGATATTTTAAATACTTATTCTAAATTCATGTCAATGTAGAAATATACCGTTGTTCGATGAAATCGAAGAAGCTTTCGCGAAGGTAGGTATCAATATCGCGACCCTGTAAATCCTGTAGTATATCAGTGGTGGTCGTCACACGCTGCTTCGGTGGTTCGTCTGCTGATCCTTTGCTGCATGTGTAGCGGAAATCATCACAGCCGCATGTGGCATTCGGATTGTAGTCAAAGTCAGGTGTTGAAAACTTGGCATCCGGAGAAACGCACTGGAACTTGCCACTGTAATGATGTGGAGGAATTTTGTTATATTTCAGCCGGCAGTTTACACAAATGTGTTGCTGTGACTGCAGAAATAGGGCTTATTGGATTTGTGACCAGCATAGCTCCTGATCAAATAGCACACTTCTGTAGTCTGATTACGATCTATATTGCTTGTTAGGAGCATGATGCGTGTTTAATTGATGGAATGGCGAACAGTGCAGATCCTGATCAGACTTTGCGGATGCACAGGCTGATCTGGATCTACACTGGTCGCAAGACATACTATTTTACTATTTATTTCTTCTTCATCTTAATTGCTCGACTGTGCGGATATAATCAAGTGTCATTTGTTATTTTTCAACTATTTATAGCCCACAAGTTTCCAAGCATGCAAAGAGGTAATATGAGCAGAAAATTAACCCTTAGACCGCTATCTTAATTTTTTGTCGTCAAAATCATAAGAAGCTATATGAAATGGTCTATGTTCTCTGTGTTTTTCTCTGTCGACTATTTAACCCTTTCACCCTAAGTAACTGGAATGGATTTTGATATGTTCATTTTGCAACCAATCCAATCATCATAAGATGCTTTTCAGACTAGTCCATTTATGAAAAGGGGGTGTTTTTGCTCTCAAAAATATGAAAATTACTTGCAAAAAATGCAGGTCCTGATGAGACCTGATGCTCGTTAAAAGCCGGCTCATCTGGATCTGCACTGTTTGATAACATGCTATAGTGGGCTTCATTCATAGTCTAGTCATGAATTTAAACAACATTAGTTGCTCGGGTCAAAGGATTACAAGTAGCCCTCGTCCAAGAAAAACCCTTACGAGGCGGCATGTCGACCATACATGAGGTGCCAATCCCGGGCTGGGTTTGAAATGTCTCGAACACCTTACTGCTCGTTACAAGCTGGCTCATCTGGATCTGCACAGTTTGCAAACACCACTATAGCGGCTCAAAGGGTTAACACTTACGGTAAACCTGTCATGCAGTCCATACACGAGGTGCCAATCCCGGGCTGGGTTTGAAATGTCTCGAACATCTTACTGCTTGTTACAAGCACAGCTATGGCGGGCTCAAAGGGTTAACACTTACGGTAGACCTGTCATGCAGTCCATACACGAGGTGCCAATCCCGGGCTGGGTTTGAAATGTCTCGAACACCTTACTGCTTGTTACAAGCACAGCTATAGCGGGCTCAAAGGGTTAACACTTACGGTAGACCTGTCATGCCGTCCATACACGAGGTGCCAATCCCGGGCTGGGTTTGAAATGTCTCGAACACCTTACTGATTGTTACAAGCACAGATATAGTGGGCTCAAAGTTAACACTTACGGTGACCTGTCATGCCGTCCATACACGAGGTGCCAATCCCGGGCTGGGTTTGAAATGTCTCGAACACCTTACTGCTTGTTACAAGCACAGCTATAGCGGGCTCAAAGGGTTAACACTTACGGTACACCTGTCATGCCGTCCATACACGAGGTGCCAATCCCGGGCTGGGTTTGAAATGTCTCGAACACCTTACTGCTTGTTACAAGCACAGCTATAGCGGACTCAAAGGGTTAACACTTACGGTAGACCTGTCATGCCGTCCATACACGAGGTGCCAATCCCGGGCTGGGTTTGAAATGTCTCAAACACCTTACTGCTTGTTACAAGCACAGCTATAGTGGGCTCAAAGGGTTAACACTTACGGTAGACCTGTCATGCCGTCCATACACAAGGTGTCAATCCCAGGCTGGGTTTGAAATGTCTCGAACACCTTACTGCTTGTTACAAGCACAGCTATAGCGGGCTCAAAGGGTTAACACTTACGGTACACCTGTCATACCGTCCATACACGAGGTGCCAATCCCGGGCTGGGTTTGAAATGTCTCGAACACCTTACTGCTTGTTACAAGCACAGCTATAGCGGACTCAAAGGGTTAACACTTACGGTAGACCTGTCATGCCGTCCATACACGAGGTGCCAATCCCGGGCTGGGTTTGAAATGTCTCAAACACCTTACTGCTTGTTACAAGCACAGCTATAGTGGGCTCAAAGGGTTAACACTTACGGTAGACCTGTCATGCCGTCCATACACGAGGTGCCAATCCCAGGCTGGGTTTGAAATGTCTCGAACACCTTACTGCTCAGCGGTAGACTGCTTTCATCCCTGTAACAAGGACAGATTTCAACAATGTTTGTTTGTTTGTTGGGGTTTAACGGCCTATCAACAGCTAAGGTCATTTAAGGTATTTAACTACATGTACATGTTCAAGTACATGTATAAAATAGGGGGAAAATCCCGAAATCAGAACTGAATATTTACAATAAAAAAACTAAATATTCAGCCCTGAAATCAGAATAATCCTGATCTGATGTCAGGTCCTTGACACACCAGAAACACTTGGCCCCCGCCTGCCAAAAGCAGTAGGATCAGTAATAATCTTACTAATTATATTATGGGCAATAACCTAATTCAACTCCCAGATAACAAACGAGCCAAAGATAAAAAGGTACCCGAGGGCCAAACCAGGCAAATCGGGATTCCTATAAGTGATTTCAACAATGAACAACTGATTGATTGGGGATGTACGTCCATTCAACAGCAAGGTCACATCCAGACAGAAAAGCACCTGTTATGTGGGAGGTGGGAGTGGGGGCGGGGATATAGAATGTTCAGCACTGAAATTACAATACAGATGACAGCACATTGTGCAGTTTTGAGATGATTCAAGAATCAATGCAATCTCGCATTCATACATGGTAACAAGAGTGCCGCAAGTCACAAAATACGCCCGTCGAATATGGGCCAGACAGCGAAGATGCAGAAATGTGAAGCTGTCACCAAGGCAAGAAACATTAATGAGAATTTGAAAGTCTATAGCATTATTTCTTCATCTCGTTGTGCTAAACATGTATACTAATTTAGACAGAGATAGAAAAGTAGAGT
Organism: Conchocele bisecta; assembly: GCA_029237695.1. NCBI lineage: Eukaryota > Metazoa > Mollusca > Bivalvia > Lucinida > Thyasiridae > Conchocele > Conchocele bisecta. Next base: position 103,460,058 of record CM055267.1, on the reverse strand, counting down.
ATAAAGTAGAAATAATAGGGAATTGGATACAATAATGTAGAAAAAATGGCTAAGTTAAAAAGGTGATATTTTTGTAAACATTATTTTTTCGGCATAAAAACACCAAGGTGCACATCTTCAATATGTGTAGAAGACGTGTGTATATAGTTTCAGATCGATCGACTGAACGGTTTCGGAGGAGTTGTATACACGAACTATGCACTTTTTCTGTCAGCAGCCAACCCGCCCAGCGGTAAAACATAATATGAAAGCGTGAGAGCCAGTGATTATTAACTTTACTAAAGTCGAAATTGACCATTTTTATCCAAAATGGCCACCAAAATCCAAGTACTTTACCCGAACACATCTATACACTACATAATGTATTGGCAGAATAGAAGTCAGTTTATGGTTGGCAGAATAGAAGTCAGTTTATGGTTGAACTATGTTATAATAGTAAACAGAGCTCCAGGGAAGTTTTGTATCTAAAGAGTATTATATGCCCAGATTTCAAATTAAATGCGTATTTTACTTTTACAAATGTATTATTGATTTTCTTCCTTATTAAATAGGGAACAAATGATAACAAAAATAAATAAAAAAAGAAGAAAGAATTTACGTATTTGAGCTGCAAAAAGCAAACACTGTTTGTAAATTTTCAACTTTATTACAGTATTTTCACTGCTCAATTTGAAAATCAATGCATATTTTCAAATTGCTGCGAGTATTTTGTAATCCCACTTTTGATAATCAAAGCGTATTCTGCTAAAATAAGTGCGTAAAATACGCCAATATGCACCATACCTGCAGCTCTGAGTAAACCAGATTTGTCAGTAAGCGGGGGCTTACGGAATACGCCCCCGCGTCAGCCCTGACCTAGAATGAATTCCAGCTCGCATACTATCATTTTCAGATAAAAGACTGTCAGCACATATGCAGAGTGCGATGGTGGTTCCAGTTGAAAAAAGCAAACTAGACATTCGAAGTCCGTGACCTTGACCCCTGGCATAAATGGGGGTTGTAGGTTTGTTGCAGAATGATGTATGAGTGTCAGAGAAGGGCCGGGTAAAATATCACTGCATTCCGCAAAGGGAAAGAGAAGTTATAAGGAAATTTACATTTGTTAAGTTTTATCTAAGTTTATAAGTCCGTGACCTTGACCCCTGGCATAAAATGGGGGTCGTAGGTTTGTTGCGAATGAATGTGTATGAGTGTCAGAGAAGGGGCGGGGGTAAAATATGAAAGATTTCCGCAAAGGGAAAGAGAAGTTAAAAGGAAATTTACAATTGTTAAGTTTTGTGACGGACGGAAACACGGAAACACGGAAACTCGGACGGACGGACGGACGGACGGACGGACAAGCTGACTCCAGTATACCCCCCACAACTTTGTTGCGGGGGGGTTGGGGGGGGGGTATAAATATAAGATGTCTTACTTCATGATCACGTAGCTGCCTGGTCCATACATGGCGGGCGAGAGGAACAGGTTCGGAGTGTCGGAGGACGTCGGTTTCACCGAGTAGACGGCGTTGGCGACCAGGAACAGCAGGATGGGTAGGATCACCACGGAGAAGATCATCCGCCAGTTACGCCGGTAGTGATGGAAACGCTTCGTCAACATGGCACCGAGCTGAGCCAGTTTCCACAACAACCCGCTGGTTCGTTGGTGTCTCGACACATGGTCAATGTTCACGGAAGTGTCTGAAATCACATTGTGTCAGAAGAAGTCCGAAGGTGAAAGGGTTTAACCCTTACTACGCTGAATTAAATGTTGTTGTCTGCTGGAAATGTTTTATTTTCAATATTTCTCGACAAAAACCTGGCAATTTCCGTCAACAGCATAGGAAGGGTTAAAGACAGGACAGGATTTTTCAAGATGACAGGTCTGAAATGGGATATGCTATGGTCCTATAGCGACGTGGCCTCGGTTTCAAAAGATGATTTGATTTATTGGTAAATAACGGCCTATCAACAGCTAAGGTCATGTAAGATCAGGCAAACGGGTTCGATCCCGTATGTAACCTGCTGCATTGTGGGGAAAATCCCAAAATCAGAATGGAATATTTACGGAATATTTACATTTATAAAATATATTCAGCCCTGAATTGAGACGATCTGGTGCAAGGTCCATACACACCAAAGTCACTTGGCCCGTTCCCTTAAAAGTAATAGGACTACAAATAATCGTAGTACTCACATAAGGGGTATAACCATCAAAAGATGAATGGATTTAACGTCCCAGCAACTACTAAGGGCACATAGAGATGGGGCGTCGGTTTCATCCGAAAGACCAGTGGAAGGTAACACTATGAACATATTTTTATATCCATTAGACTAGCAAAACAAAAACAGTGAAAGGGTTGAATAATCCAGCATCAGATTGGTCATATAGAGATGGGACCCTAGTTTTGAAATATGAATGGGTCTGACATCAGCAGATTCTAATGTCATATAGAGACAGGATCTCGGTTGCAAGTCTCATCCAAAAGACCAGTGGAGACGGTTCAAATGGGTGGCGACAGCATATACTTTCATTGCGAAATGTGGCTGTGACTGGGGACATGGGATTTATGGGTTTTGCGATCAGTGTAGATCCGGAGCAGCCTGTGCATCCGCTATATCAAGCTATAGGAGTGTGCTATATCAAGCTATAGGAGTGTGCTATATCCAGCTGTAGGAGTGTGCTATATCCAGCTATAGGAGTGTGCTATATCAAGCTATAGGAGTGTGCTATATCCAGCTGTAGGAGTGTGCTATATCAAGCTATAGGAGTGTGCTATATCCAGCGCTATATCCAGCTATAGGAGTGTGCTATATCAAGCTGTAGGAGTGTGCTATATCCAGCTATAGGAGTGTGCTATATCAAGCTATAGGAGTGTGCTATATCCAGCTACAGGAGTGTGCTATATCAAGCTGTAGGAGTGTGCTATATCAAGCTATAGGAGTGTGCTATATCCAGCTATAGTGTGCTATATCAAGCTGTAGGAGTGTGCTATATCAAGCTGTAGGAGTGTGCTATATCCAGCGATAGGAGTGTGCTATATCAAGCTGCAGGAGTGTGCTATATCCAGCTATAGGAGTGTGCTATATCAAGCTGTAGGAGTGTGCTATATCAAGCTGTAGGAGTGTGCTATATCCAGCTATAGGAGTGTGCTATATCAAGCTGTAGGAGTGTGCTATGGAGTGTGCTATATCAAGCTATAGGAGTGTGCTATATCCAGCTATAGGAGTGTGCTATATCCAGCTATAGGAGTGTGGGAGTGTGCTATATCCAGCTATAGGAGTGTGCTATATCAAGCTATAGGAGTGTGCTATATTGATCAAAACCCATAAACCGCAGTTCTCCAGTCAGAGCCACAAATAAAGACAAAAATTCCGCCACGGAAGCAGTATCGTGCCTGCCGAGGCATTTTACCGTGAACATTACAAGTAAATACATGACATTGACCTTGAGAATTTGGATGTGGGGGTGTGCATAATGCAGCATCATCCCTAGACAAACATTGATGTTAAATATTATCAAAGTCTGGCAAGGGGTTAAAGAGATATTGTGAAAAAACAATAACTTTAACGCATTTCTGTTACAAAACCGGTGAACATTACAAGTAAATAAATGACCTTGACCTTCATAATTTGGATGTGGGGGTGTGCGTAGTGAAGCATCATCCGTAGACAAAGATTGATGTGAAATATTATAAAAGTTTAGCAAGGGGTTAAAGAGATATTGTGAAAAAACAATAACTTTAACGCATTAGTAGTATATAGGGAGTCAAAATGATACCACCTAACGGTGGTATCATTTTCACTCCTATGTACTACTACCACCACCACCCCCGATAAAACACCGTTTCGTCCAATATCACAAACTGGTCACCAACACAAAAAACGTGACAATTGGTGTCATAAATACATCACGTTTTTCCCAATTGAACAGACAAAACTATAGTAATAAAAGGATTTATTTTCGTGTCGTTGTCATAAATACATCACGTTTTCCCCAATTGAACAGACAAAAAACTAGTAAGTAATAAAAGGATTTGTTTTCGTGTCGTTGTCATAAATACCTCATGTTCATTTAACGTCCAATTGAACAGATAAAACTATACTAATAAAAAGGATTTATTTCATCCCGTTGTCATATTTATTTTTCAACACAGCATTTTCCGCCTCCACTATAGCTAATTTATTTCTATGATATTGAAAAATTATTAATAATTTGTAAAAAAAATAGCAAAAGCCTCCACAACCCCAGCGACTGGGCAGATTTCTAGCCGGCACCCAGCCACTGGGGTGTTGGGACCTTTCTTAAGCCCACGCATCTGTTGGCTCACAGAGACAATTTTACGGGTCGCCTTTAACCCTTTGCCAATTCCTCAATTCAGAGAAACCAACGAAGTAAGGCGAGCCTATTTTGTGATTTGGTGATGTAATTGCAAGCTCTTAGGTAGAAATCTTTTAGGCCGGCACCTTTGAGCTATACAATTCCATCACCAATTCACACACACACATTTAGAGACTGCTACCATTAAACAGACGAGACGGACATCATAACGGATCAACAACATGGCACACACAAGATGAGACCAATTGTTGTAAGGCTTTCAAATGTATATATACTCATCACTTTCCTATACAACATAAAAATGGTGCGCAAATTATAATTATTTATAAACACTTAGCTAGGTTCACAAATTTCCGGGATGGTTCGTTATTTTATTAATTTGATAATTAGTTTTGTAAAAATTATTATTAATTAATTTTAAGAAAATTATAAAGTTAATTAATATAAGAAAAAAACAGATAAAAACCGCAAAGTATAATTATTTATAAACACTTAGCGAGGTTCACGAATTTCCGGGATGGTTCGTTATTTTATTATTATATAGGTGCAGTAAACAATTTATTAATTAATTTTAATAAAATTATAAACAATTTAAAAAATCGGGTAAAGAAACCACAAAGTATATCGATACGCGGTTATAGAAATGTATGGTGGTCAGTGGGTGTCGCAACGGGGCCCTAAATATTTTTTTATGTTTCGTATGGAGGGGCCGTCGGAACAGCTGGAATGTATGGTGGAGGAATATCCTGATGTCACTGTAGACACGCGAATAAGCATATCACGTCCCGAGACGGGCGAGGAGATTTTTTCTCTCGTCGGCCCTCCCTTCCATAACAAGTTTTTTTATATCTTCGTCCGCGAGAATTTGTGGTCGAGCCTTGGACCGGATAGTACCCTTTAACTCCTGGTATCTGACCATCTCTTCGACGACCATTTTGAACTCGCTATCTGATATATCGTTGTTGGCTATCGCTTTTTGACACGAATAACGTCGATTACTGTTTTTCTTAGATCTCGCGAGAACCGCTATTCGATCGTGCTTTCGACTCTTGGCCTCTAGTTTTCGGCCCACGAGTCTGACCGTCATGCAAAGCAGTCCCGCCCCGCCGCTACACCACTCAAGGCCACCGCGACCAGTGCAGCGACGATTGTTGACAATAAAGACACACTCCCCACCCCGCTTATAACGGATGCTGAGGCTAACGCGGTGCTCACCCCCTCTAATATATTGACCGACCGCCTATATTTCTTCGCGTAACCCGTCCGCGTCTCTCCCTCGTGTTGTAGAATATGTTGTATCTCGACGATCCTGGTCATCCTAAAGGATGCCGGGTCGACCGTCCCCGAAGGTAAGTGTGGATATAGTTTCTCATTATTCATCATAAATCAAGTTGTATTAACAGTGTCACTACAGTGGAGGAAGCTGATTGGTCGCCAATTTTTGTAACAAAGTTAATAACACTACCTGCCGAAACTTTAATTGTAGTGTCATCATCGAATATAGTAAACCCTGACCTCTGCCCCGCGTGCTTGGTGATGCCAATATTCTGTTCTACACCATTCAGGACGACATTTGACCGAGCAGACCGCCATTCGAAAAATTGTCCCGGACACTGCCATGGTGTATCCCCCGTATCTGTTGCTCGCGTTGGCACCGAATGAATATTCGTAGGCCCCCTCGCTTAGTGAACCCCGCTCCTCGGCAGAAACTGTTATGACGTGTCTGCTAGCTTGCAACGTTCTAATTTGTTCAATTGCCCTAGTTAAAACTGTGTGGGACTGTGATACGCCCCTCTCCAGCCTTCTCATTGCGGCTTCATCGTATGCCGCGGCCGCGACGGGAACGTCCCGTTCTAAGTTGGAACTACCTGGACCGTATATGCTCATGATTAATATGTATATATATTAATGTTTAATCGGTTATTTCGAGAACGACCGAAATCGGGTAATAGTTATTCAACTATCTCGCTTGATCATCGAGAATAGAAATCTTCAACTTGTGGATGTGTCCCGATTCCAAAACTTTCATCTCGGGGTGCGGGAAGTCTAATGTCACAGTCTCCCCAAAGAAACAATCGCTGGCCGGCACAGTTTTTAGTAATGTGCTGGGAGTGCCGTCTACCAGGTTGTACGATGTGTTCACCCGATCCAGGTGCACCCCGATAGTTTTTGTGAAGGTAAAGTTCACCGGGATATCGCCGAGGTGCTCGCCCCTGGGGAAGACAGGGAGTGAATCCTTGTTGTAAGTGGTTGCTAATCCTAACATTAAGGCCAAAGCCGGGGTGATCATTACCTGGTTGGAGGGTTCGACGGTAAAGGTCGCGAGTCCGGTGACTTTCGAGATTGTGAGGTTGGCTCTACCAGCAAGCTCCTCCGACGCGACAAAAGTTTGGAGGGATCTCGAACTCCAAAGGCCGGGGGGCAGCCTCACAATTACTTGTCCTCTATCCTTCCAGTAGCCAAACCCTTCCTTATCCCCCACGTTTTTCCACCCAACCGTGAAGGTGATTGATCTGAGGCCGGCCTTTTTTTGTCCGCAGCAGTTGTCGATCGACTTTTGAAGTTCACAACTCTCATTTTGAACATTAGTGATAGAAGCAAACATAATAAATATCTTTCAATGGATACCCAAGCATTTAGCTTTAACCTAATGCAAAGTACGCGGTCGGAGGTGTATACACTCAAAAGAACACCATTGGTGAGCTTGTGCACCCCACAATAAGAGCTAGTTTGGGCGCGGGTTTCGACACAAATTTCACTAACATGTTTGAAAAGTACAGACTTCCTAAAACCGTTACACAGGATGTCATAACAAACTGGAACAATAATCATATGCAGTTCTGGCAGAACCAACTAAATTTTACTGTGTGGTGTGCCACAACCGGGTGCGGCGTCTCTTTCAGAGACCATATAAAAGACAGTAACAGCATGTTAAGCAGTAGCGTCTACAACTTTCCTGTGTATTATGCAATTAGGAGGATTCTCAAAGAACTAGGTACTCCACTACCTCAAGACAATGGCTGGAACCCCATTTCCAACACATACGACCGTAAGGCGTTCGAACGGATATGTGACGAATTTAAAGTTTCAAAAGATGCGGACTGGAGACAGAAAGTATTTCCTAACGGCAACAGCCTGGGCACCGTTCTCATTCAGGGCCAGTCCGGGAATTGGACGCAGACTGATTTTAGACACGATCGATCGGGTGACCACATCGTCAGTCGGAGCGCCGGGAATTTTAATCCCGCGACGATGACCTTCGGGCCGGAAGTATCTGGAGGTCGGCACTGCGGCGTCATCCTGCAATTGGTTACCTCCGAAACGAGCTCACGTCGATTATATTTTACAAGACGAAAACGTGCAGAAGGGTTATAGAACCTTTATATTGGACGACGGTCTAGGGTTTACGCAGGCGGTGTTACCCGCCTCAACGACTCATTCGCACATACGTCTGGCCATCCTCGGCGCACAGAAGCAAACTCGCAGTTCTATAATAGGAGTCGGAACGGCGTTTGACGCGCAAAAATAGTTCTTGGCACTTGTTGAGGACGCCATCTCAGCTAAGGTGGACCTGGAGAAGGCGATCCAGAATTATCAAGACGTTTTACAGAATGCTAGTACCCCAGTAGACTACGTATTTTGGTATAGGTCTTTATATGGCGCCGAGCAATATGATACTATGAGACGACCCGGTTGACGGTTACAATAATCAGATCGTAATCGCCACCGCCAATCAAAAAATCGGTCACAACGGAACGTGAACACGGATATCATCAAGCGCGCCCCCAACAGCGGAAGCGATTTCATAAAACCGCAAGCACCCACCCCAATTCGCGAATCAAGTTCATTTAAACCCGTTGTTCCACCCGCGGAAACACCAATCACGAACACTGTTGAAATTGGAAGCACAACCCACAGGAGGAGAAAATTAGGACTCGTCATCGCCCTCGTGGCAATCGGACTACTTGCGCTTTGGTTTTAGAAACTCTCGGGCGGAGAATAGTAGGAGACCGGTGATCGCCACGATTAAAGCCCAAGTATTATTGGCGAGCCATCCGACCGTTTTTGATAATATAGATAGCAAGAAGGAGAGTAGACCCCCGATCAACCCAGGCAGCGCGGCAGCCAATTTTCCTGCTAATTTGGCCAGGAGACTGGCGAGGTTTTTAAGATGTTTTTTTATCCATTCTTTAGCTCCACCGGATGGCGCTGGTGCTGGCGCTGGTGCCGAACCACCAGTGATAGATAGAACTAGAGACGATATAGACAGAATTAGGGTCGATATAATCATGGTGAAAGCTGTGATGATGGTTACTATTGTGATGCCCTTCTCTCTGAACAGAGTGCGAAGACGCTCACCGAGTGTCGTGTCCTCGTGCAGGACCCTCGAGATTGTTTCGTGGCTCCGACTTAATTGGCCGGAAAGTGCCTCACGGTTTGTCGAGGCAGCCTCCAAGCGAGCTTCTCTTTCGTCCCGCAACGACCGCAGGAGTTTGTTGATTCGCTCGGTAGATTCTCTATCGCCACGTGCTTCCTTTATTTTTCTTTCTTCTAGAGCGATATATTCGTCCAGCGCGGAGAGTTTGGAGAGGTTATTGACTAGTTCGCCCCGGGTTGTTTGCAGAACCTTATCGAGTCCCCGGAGTTCGCGAAGAGGTAACGGTGGGTCAAACTTCTTGCCGTTTATTTCGTTGACTGTGGTTTCAATCATGTTAATAGCGTCGGTGGCTACGCGAGGTATCTCGCTGAGCTCGATCATTTCTATAGTGGCGGCCGTCTTCGCCAGCGTTTCGACGGTATCCTGCATGGTTTTTATCATTTTTTTAGGCACCCGCGACCGGTCCCCGATCAATCCGAGAGCTCGAGCGAGGTCTGCTCCATATCGGCTCACTGAAGAGGCCCTGAGGAACCGGTTCGGGTCGTTCTTGAACGTCAGCAACTTCCAGTACTTGCCCCATTTAACCCACAGGTCTCCTCTTTTAGTGCTGCGAAACTCCAACGTGGCCTTGATGCCGTGTTTAGACACCTCACTCCCCCACCGTTTCACCAGAGTATTCGTTTCCTCGATAAACGCCAGCTCACCCTCGGAGATCCCCGCAGGAATATCGGCACCGCCCGCCCATGCCGGAGTTTCGGGTGGGGCCTCCCACATATTGCTAACACCACCAGCAGCTGAAGTTCCTGCTGTATCTATGAAGGTCGTTTCGTCGAAGTCATCGTCATCATCATCATCGAGGTAATCGTCTCGGTCGCCCGTAGTGCGATCGAATTCGTCCATGCCAATATCGAGACCAGCCATCTTTAATAATTATTATTATATTAAAGACAAAACCATACAGGTTTAATAGATTATGTCTTCGAGTCAATACGGTCGCAAACTCAATCCATACCGCAGACTGCGGGTAGCCCCTCGGGGCAAAAGGCGTGAGACAGAGTGTCGTTATTCGACACAACAACCCTCGACGATCGACCAGAACCAGCAGCTCTTAGTTCGCTTCCCAACCTCGGAGCTAGCGACGTCATTACGCCGGGGAGGGGACTGTTCGCCTCGCTTTCACTATTTCGCTTACATCGACGGACGCGGACCGAACCATCGTTCAGAACCTGGGTCGCGCCATCGTCAAGAAGACTATGATAAAGATTTCTGTAATGAGGTGATGTCGATCGATGACAGCGACGTCTACCATTGCTACCAGGACCTGTGCAAGACGGCACAAGAGCGCGAAAATGCGGTATATCAAGGTATTGACACCAGCCGAAATAGGAACGTAACCAGACTTAGAATCGGGGCTGGTGACAAGGTAGATAACATCGCGAGCGACAACGCGGTCGCGGCCGCTTACGCCAACCGATTCTACATCCCGCTCGACTTTGAGTTGCTGGAGAGTCACATGCCCTACTATCAGAGTGCTTTGGCTGACCGCCTCGAATACGAACTAACGTTCAATGACTATGGCCGAGTTCTCATAGCCACTGACATGACATCGAAGTATACGATCGACAATGTTTCGCTGGAGTACGACATGGTCACGATGCCCGAACTCGCACGATTGATCAGAACCCAGTATATCGGGCGCGTTGCTATACTTTACGACCGAGTTCTTCGCCACCGCAAGATGACGAAAGACAAAAGCGAAACATTGTGGAATATTAATGTCAACGTACCCGCCCGCTCGATGAAAGGTATACTGATGTTGTTCGAGGAAGGTCGGTTCGCGCTCGGTGCTAGAAAATCCGACAAATTTTATAACCCCAAAATCACGAAGGTAGAGGTGAAGATCGAGGGATTACCCAATCAACTCTTCAGTGCGGGTCTTCGCGCGCACCAGCAGTGGGACGAAGTAAGGAAACATTTTGCTTCCGGCTCTAAGCGTTCCCCGGAGGTTGCCGCGGTTGCCAAAGACCTGCAGCTCTCGGACGTCTCCCTCGCGGATTTCCTGACTACCAAATACGCGTTATGGCTAGACATGAGAGCCAGCGACGACGACCAAATGCACGGTAGCGGACGCCAAGCTGAGAACGCTAGCGAGGGTGTGACGATCCAGATAACATAGAGGCGGATGGAGCTGGCACATTGAACGTGTACTTATATATAATTACGGACGCGCAACTCAACATCGAAGATGGCCGATACGTATCAGCGATGTACTAAAAATCAATACCAATTCGCGATTGGAGATGCACACTCTGCTATAATATGTGGGCAGACAGGATGCGGAAAAACGGTTTTCATCCTCGACTTACTCGAGGGCTCTTACCACGATGCCTTTCGTCACATCGTGATCCTGTGTCCCACTGTGCGGCACAACGAGACTTATCAGGGGCGCCCTTGGATATGGACCGACCCTGAGGTATACGTTATTGACCCCGGCGACAGGCTTCTATCAAATATTCCAGGGAGAGCCCACCCTATACGTGATTGACGATTGCTCGGCCAAGGCTGCGATGACCAAAAAGAAGGACATGCTCTCCGAGCTCGCATTTTCTGGCCGCCATGCGAGACAAAGCGTATGGATCTCCACTCAGAAGTACAACGCCGTCCTAAAGGATCTGCGCGAGCAAACAAAATGGGTCGCCCTCTTTCACTGCAAGGACCGAGACTCGTTCGATGACTGTCTTCGAGAGAACGACGTTATCCCAACACGCGAGGAGCACCTGGAGGTTCGACAGATGCTTTCGGAAACTAAGCACGCCAAGCTTCTGTTAAAGACCGATCAACCGACTGCTTACGAAGTTATCAATTATTAATTAATAAATTGAGCAAATTACAAAAACAATTACTGATCAACCAACCTCTTATATAATATAATTAGCAAAATTCTTAGCCAAATTCTTAGCAAAATTCTTAGCAATTTCTGAACAACCAACCAACCTCTTATATAAAACAAATTCTTAGCAAAATTCTTAGCGCAAAATTCTTAGCAAAATTCTTAGAAAATTCTTAGCAATTTCTGAACAACCAACCTCTTATATAATGTAATTAGCAAATGCTTAGCAAATTCTTAGCAAATTCTTAGCAAAATTCTTAGCAATTTCTGAACAATTTCTGAACAACCAACCAACCTCTTATATAATGTAATTAGCAAATGCTTAGCAAATTCTTAGCAAAATTCTTAGCAAAAATTCTTAGCAAAAATTCTTAGCAACCAACCTCTTATATAATGTAATTAGCAAATTCTTAGCAAATGCTTTGCAAATTCTTATCAAATTCTGAACAATTACTGATCAACCAACCAACCGCTTATATAATGTAATTAGCAATTACTGAACAATTGCTGAATAAATGCTGGAGCAATTGCTGAACAATGTTGAACAATGCTTAACAAATACTTAACAACGCTGAGAAAATGCTTAACAATGCTGAGCAATTGCTAAGAATTTGTTGCTCTGCTGCTAGCTTTATTGTGAGCATAACGGTGATCATAAGTATCTGGTGGTGTGCTTGGCAATATGTTAGACTTATGAGACTTGTAAGAATAATTAAATTAATTTTAAGAAAAAGAACTGCGACGAACTTCTCGATCAGCTAATGGAAGAAACAGTCACTCGACTGAAACTGTAGGAACACCTGTCAGCACGGCTGCCGATTACGGTCCCGAAAGAAAATGAAAACGCGGCGCGACGTGAGCGGTTGGCTGCGCTGGTTGCTGGGACAATCAGAGCATTATCTCGGTAGGAGTCTCTCAGTTTGTCAGGTGGATAAAGATGTCGGATGCGGAGGTCGATAAAATGTACGCGCGATACGAATCCAAATTAGGTGCGGGGGGGGGGGGGGGGGGGGGGGGGGGGGGGAGATGACGAAAACTCTCGGATCGGCGGATTATTTATTTTTACACTACCACCGTTAGTATACTTCTCCCTATACCAGACACCGCGGGATTGATTGGTGATCTAGAGGCCGACCCTTTTATAGGACACACTCTTAGAACAGCCTGCTGCTCATTTTATCACAAGTTTGGAATGTACTTAGCTCCGCTGACAACCGCGTTGATCACGGGTAAACACTGTCAATTTGGACATATATGTCCACGAACTATAAGCCCTAATAATGATGACACAAGACGCACCCGCGAGAGTGACGGTGTTGAACCCGATTGCTCCAACACAATCGAACCCGAGTGTTACTCCGCCACTGGATGACATTCAGCGTATAAAAAATCAGGCGGCTGGGAGAGCGGCTGCTGCCACACGAAAAGTTAAACAAGATAAAATACTCGCCGAGCTTCGAGAGGCCAAACGGTCGTTGCAATCGGAGACAGAGACGACAAAACACCCGGTGGCAGCTGTTTCTCCCCCAATCGCTATTGGATTGGAACCGATTGCTCCAACTGATTGGATCCCGTGGGTTGTTGTTGGTGGTCTGTCAGTTGTGGGCACCCTGTATGTGCTTTACCGTATCAACAACAGATCATCAAAGAGGCTGAAATTGAAAAAACAACCCCCAACACTGTTGGACGCGGTTCCAATTCAATCGATGAGGGATGCACCCCATTTAAACATTAAACGCGATCCTTTTTATATGCAATAATGGCTGAACAAGATGGTAAAATGTTAGTGAATGCGCTTTATCACGCCGTGGTGATATCGGGTTTCAGTATCGGGTAAGCTCAACTATCAAAGAGTGTCTTAGGAGGGTCCGCTCCCAAATTGGACTTTACTGCGAGAGACGTAGGACTCGCAACCTTAGATGTAGCGGCCGCAGTTTGGACTCGAGATTATCTAGTTAAAGCTGGAATTCTACCCGTTAATATATGGAAATAAAATGGCTTCGATCGCAATAATGATAGGTGGTGCGCTCGTGAACGCATTGGCTTTCAGCGGTAGCAACTATTTCTTCTCTAAACTGAAAAGCTCGGATGCGGATAAGGAGCGCAAGCGTCACGATTTAGCCGAAGAACAACTCAAGAGTGCAGACGAAGCATGGTCGAAAAAACGAACCGCACATCTGGACTGGGTCAACGAAGAGCTTTGCCGCGAGAATCACGCCGCACAAACTTTCCAGAACGTTGAAGAAGCCAACCGCGAGTACGCGCTGGCATATACGCAGAGAAGTCTCGCGCCGCTGGATCGTGAGCCCCAACTTTCAGATTTCTATGTACCGTCAGAGACCCAAAAAGACCGCGAGATCGCGTTCATCGTCATAGGAATGGGTGTGGTGGGTCTCGTCGGCTACTATATTCAATCGAAAATTTTAAATTAATTATTTTTTTTACAAAATAAACAATTACTGATCAACCAACCTCTTATATAATGTAATTAGCAAATTCTTACCAAAATTCTTACCAAAATTCTTAGAAAATTCTTAGCAATTTCTGAACAACCAACCAATCCTCTATATAAAGCAAATGCTTAGCAAAATTCTTAGCAAAATTTCTTAGCAAATTCTTACCAAAAATTCTTAGAAAATTCGTTCTTAGCAATTTCTGAACAACCAACCAACCTCTTATATAAAGCAAATGCTTAGCAAATTCTTAGCAAAATTCTTAGCAAATTCTTAGCAAAATTCTTAGCAAATTCTTAGCAACCAACCTCTTATATAAAGCAAATTCTTAGCAAAATTCTTAGCAAAATTCTTACCAACCAACCTCTTATATAATGTAATTAGCAAATTCTTAGCAAATGCTTTGCAAATTCTTATCAAATTCTGAACAATTACTGATCAACCAACCAACATATTTTTTTTTTATATGACGAGTGCGTGTCGAGATTGTCCGATATATTATAATACTTCGCATTACGATGAACACGCGCGAACTTGATACCAAACTAACGCGCAAGCTGGCGAATACGTACTATAGCCCACGCGGCTACTGGAAGGGACTCGCGGCCATCACGAACCTCGCGGCGGCGACCAAGGTTTCAGAAAACGCCACCAAGGAATGGCTCAAGAAGCAGGCCATCTGGCAGATATATTTACCTGCGACTCACAATATTCCGCGCCCGAAATTCGACGTGCCGGTGCCGAACCAAGTTCACCAAGCGGATCTCTTGTTTCTCCCTCACGATCGCGTCGGTCGCAAGACGTACAAGTACGCGCTGACAATCGTTGACGTAGCGAGTCGCTATAAGGGGGCTGAGCCGTTGACCACTAAAGAGTCTAAGGAGGTGGCCGAGGCCCTTTCCAGAATATATAAAAGGAGTCCTCTCAAATGGCCGAATCTTCCCCAGGTCGATCCCGGCCGCGAGTTCATGGGCGCGGTATCTCAACTATTATCTAAACACAAAGTTTCTGTCGACGCGGCCGCGTCAACATCCACCGGGACCAGGGGATCGTGGAGCACTTCAATCGAACCCTGGCTGAGAGACTGTTCGGACACCAATACGCTAAAGAACTTGTAGACCCTCATTCGCGATCGACCGAGTGGGTGGCCAGACTGCCCGCCGTGGTCTCCGCACTGAACTGGAGAGGTGACCAGATTGATAGGTAAGAAGCCCGTAGATGCTACAGTTTCAAGTAAAAGGGTGACGAGCGAGCCCTCTGCCAACTCGCGCGGGCGACCCGTTGGTTCAGAGGAGCAACGGCTTCCATCAGATATTGATGTCCGGTACCTCTATCAACCGGGAGAGCTCGAAGGTGGCAGCCGCCGAGCGACTGATCCCGTGTTGGTCTCTCAATGTATATCATCTAGATCGATCTATTACCAAGCCCGATGAACCCATGCTCTACTATTTAGATGGTGGTCCATCTCGTGGGTTTGTTCGCGAAGAACTTCTTATGGTGCCTTCTGACACAGCTAGCTACCCCGGATCGTTAGAGAGGTTCCGTATGTATTCCGTCCGATAACACGCGTCTTTTATCGTAGTACGCCGAAAGTCCTAATTTTCGTTGACAGTACGTTTTCATAACGCCGTCTTTCATTTTAAATCCTCTATTTTGCGCTACATCAAAAATGTGTTTTCCATCTTCTGTAGTTTCGCTTAGTACTCGTTTATATCTATCCCAATTTAAATCGTTAGTTCTCTTGGACATTCCTTTCGCGGAGTTTTTATTAATTGAATTAAATTTTTCTACGAAATAACGCTATTGCCCTATCTAAATTCCATTTTGAAAAGTCCTGGTTCTCTATTACTCCATTTATCCCAAGCCAACCATTTCTTTTTTTTCTTTTTAAAACTCGTCTAGTAAGTTAGGTCTAATCAATTCCTCTATCGTTTTTCCCCTAACTCCGATATACATACTATCCGTGTCCATCTGTATTAATTCGAAGTCTTCTCTTTTTACGTATTTGTCTAGAAATTCGTAGTAAAATTCCAACATCTCAATTTAGCTAGTTGATAAACCGCTATTCCGCAGTGGAATGGTCTCTTTACTGAGCACCGGGGTTTTCTTGAAGATATTTCGTACGCATCTCCTATCTCTTCCAAATCATCAAAATACGCGGATCTTAATGCTTTGTCAACACAGGTTTTGTCTCGCGTATATGTCGTATTTAAATGTTCTCTCTGTTGCCTCTATCATTTTCCGCAACACAAGTTTCCTAATAATTTCATTATGTCGGCCACCGGTTTCTTATCGGTAACTACACATACCTCGTTCGTCTTGCGGCTGTAACTTCTTTAGCGAACCATTCAAAGGGTTTACCACTATATATCATAACACGATGAACTCCCGTTATTTCTAGGCCGTGTTTTAAATACCATTTCAACAGTGGCGCGTACAGCAATACTTTAGTGGCCGACATAGATCCCACCAATTTTCTTCCGTTTCCTCTAGTTCGGCCAGTATCATTTAAATATTTTAACATGTGCGCGGGAACTTCATCAACCTCTACTTCTCTGTTTATAAAAAGTGGAGACATTTCGGAAAACTTATCTTTTAAGTCGCGTGGAACTTCTATATCCACCTCCGCAAACCCAAACCAGTCTCCGGATAAAATCTACTACTAAACTTTTTAATAAGTTTAGGATTATGTGGGTTATTTATATGATGTATAGTTTCTTTCCCACACGACATCTCTTTAACGTAGATAAATATAACGCGTTCGCGTCATACCCCAAAACAGCCTCGCAAGGTTTGGAACCCACTCTAATATTTGAAACACCGGCTTCCGCATATCGCGTAAATACTATCGATGGACCACCAACTAGAGTGTCTTTCATCATTTTGTATGTTTCTTCTTTCGGCGCGCATAGAGCATCCTCCGGTATAATCGTCTTTGAAGATTTTTGTTCTTTAATGGTTCCTCTCAATAAATATTGTATAGCCACACCCGGTAGTGTTACCGCATCTTTGAAGATATCTACACCCCTGTGTTTATAAAATTCACACATTTTTCCCACAGCTTCTAGGAACGGTGCTACATCTAAATTGTTATAATATTTCAACCAATCTCTGAAAGTTTTCATATTATTTTCTTCGAAAATTCTACGACATTTACTTAATTCTGTTTCTGTCTAGTAACATTTTCCCAGATAGTTTGGAATACCAATTCTCTATATCCGGTAGTCCCGGTTAATCCAGCTTGTCTGTAGAATCGAACCACTCATAGGGAAAGAAAGATTTCTGTCCTTTGCATTCGTAGGCTTTTATCCAACTATCGTAACTTACACCGGGTCCAAGATAAAGTATTACATCAAGAAATCTAAACTCCGGAGTAAATAGAAATATTGTCGCGCTCGCCCTTTTTCTGACCATTACTTTCTTCGTTGTTGATGACAGTTCGCCTACTAAATATTTCTTTATTAAGTTTATATCGTACCTACTGCTGTTAAAACCTATAACCGGTACTTGATCTATCCACTGTTTGATCTGGGCGATTTGTTTTTCGCGTAAATATTCCGTATTAAATTCGTATCTTGACCATACTTCTTCTCTTATAGCTTTTCCCGACTTTCAAATCTTCTGCGAATTTTTCTATAAGTTTTGCGGGATCTTTATCACAAATATGAGTTACCGTTCCTGATAAATTATCTCCTATACTAACGCTTACCGGAACGTGCTCAGCTTCGTACTCTAAACTATTACCGGTAGTTTCAACTTCTGACTGGAGATACGCCTCAAAATCGTATACTATCTGATATGGATAAAGAGTAGTGTCGCAACCGATTTTTATATCTTTACCCGTTCTTTGAAATTCGCATTCCCACATAACTACTAGGTTGAATTCTTTGCTTTTTCTAATAACTTTATCTCTTCTCATTGTGGATGCGCGTTCTTCTTTTTTATGCTTTGCATGAATCTCACACCCGTGCCAGTAACAGCCGTGATATTGATATACGGTATTGGTTTCTGGACAGTATCCATCTACCGGAGCTCCTAAAATCCATCTTTCACCCCCCGTGTCCACACTGTTCGTGATGAATGTGAATTCCCTCCCGCTTTTCCACAGAGTACATCCAATCGATCGCGCCATAACTGTTAGAACTTTTTGGGTAGAACGCTTTCTCGAACGACGAACGCGGGCGCTCTAAATAATTACCATCACATATTACTTTTGTCTCACCTCTCATACATGTTGGTCCGTGTCTCTTCATATTACTCGCTTTCGTGAATTTCTGTTTGCAATTATTGCAGGCGTAAATTTTAGATAGGTTTTTAAGGTTTTTTATCAGAAATGCGTGATTATTAAACAGTCCTATTGTCATTGGTTTATTGCCTATTGCATCATAGTGCGCTGGTACCTTTTTCAACCACCATACGCCACATTCGGTGGGTTGATATACTTCTATACTGATCTTAAAAAACTCTTCAACCTTTTTCAGATCGAAAAAAGGAATTGGTGAAACCACCTTTCTACCGAAATATTGCTTACTAAGCTTTTTCCGTACATCTGTCAGGTCTGATCTTTTTATCAAGGTGCATAGCTAAACACCTGAACAGACAAAGGTGATCATTATACTTATCTAAAGAATACATACCTTTTCTATTCCTCAACCATTCTGGAAGTTCTCCTCCCGCCGCTTCTTTGGATTGTAGTCCCAAATCTATTACCCTACTACTCTGTATTAACTTTACAAAAACCTATACCCATCTTACAAACTTCCACTTTGTATTCGGTCTGTCTATTTTATCGGACATTATTCGTGTTTGCTCCTTATCTGACAGCCATTTTTTAACGGTTTTCATTGATGATAGTGGTTCGCTACCACCAAGATTTTTGTGAAATATTATAGTTTTAGGTTTTCCATTTTTAGTTTCCTCCATATGTTCTAGCTTGTAAGAATATGAATATCTCAAATAAAAATTTGTTGTTAGATACGGAGCGATTTTATTGGACATGCGTTCAGACTCGTTGATATCAATGTTTTTACGAAAGGATAATGCAACTACCCGTCTTCCCTTTTCTACCTTTTCCAATGTTTCATCGTGAGCCCCCAATATTTCTTCACCTTTTTCCACTATCGCGCTAACGATAGATTTTTTCTTATTATTTTGGCGTCTAATTTGGGACGTGCTTGGAGATAATTCTTTAGAATTAATTACACTAGCCCTTAACCCCGCAATACTTTCTTTTTGAATTCTGTTACCAACTTCCTCCGCTTTGGATATATCATTAAAGGCTCCTCGTTGTGGGCGCGGGTAAACCGCTTCATAAACGCCTCATTCTTTGTGGAATTTATAAGATTTGTCAACCCCCTAACTCTCAACCGTTTACTATAAGTAATCCCTAGAGATTCGGCTTCTCTTCTCAAACTTTCTAGTTCTGGCGTTATCATATTTTCTGTAATATACTTTTGTATAACCTATGAGATTTATCTGTTCAATTGGACATGAAAACTTTACACATGATGTTTTTTCATGTCCAATTAAACATAAACATATACATATATATATACCAAAAAAAAAATGGAGTGTGCTACTTGTTGTAAGACTTTTGCTTGTAAAAACTATCTACGAAGACATATATCGAGACGTAGAAAATTTCCTTGTGTCGCCCCACAATTTCAATGCCCCAGATGCCCCTGTAAGTTCGTTAGTGCCCAAACTCTTTGTAGACATAAGCAACTACGCTGCCCTGTGGCTAGGGGGGAACGTGGTAGACTAGAGTTGGTAGAGTTAGTTGCTGATCTTCAAGCTAAATTAGACCTATTGGGGAGAAAAACTCTGAATAAAAATTTTCTTCAAACGGAAGCTTTGATTCAAATAAATCACTAATTTCTTCCGTTTCTTCATAGAAAAACGTATCCGTAAACGAATCTTTGATTTTAAACAGTTTTATAAAATTAGCTACATTCTCTTCAACTAGTCGTTTGTCGATCCTATTTAATCGCCTCATTTCGCGAATTTGGCTCTTATAATTTCTACATAATTTTCGGGATAATATTGAAAATGCAACTCTTTTATCGGCGCGTAATAAATTACGCTGATATTTCATGTAATCTATTTTACATAATGATTTCATTTTATAGTAACATTCGTCAACAAGGTCATTACAAAATTCCACTTCCCATTCTATTACTTTATCCATTTTGTTATAACCTATGAGATTTATCTGTTCAAATGGCATTGAAAAAACACATGATGTATTATGACACCAATTGTCACAGTGTTTTTTATTTTTTACAAATTATTAATAATTTTTCAATATCGTAGAAATAAATTAGCTATAGTGGAGGCGGAAAATGCCGTGTTGAAAAATAAATATGACAACGGGATGAAATAAATCCTTTTTATTAGTATAGTTTTATCTGTTCAATTGGACGTTAAATGAACATGAGGTATTTATGACAACGACACGAAAACAAATCCTTTTATTACTATAGTTTTTTGTCTGTTCAATTGTGGAAAACGTGATGTATTTATGACAACGACACGAAAATAAATCCTTCTATTACTATTTTTGTCTGTTCAATTGGAAAAAACTGATGTATTTTACAACGACACGAAAATAAATCCTTTTATTACTATAGTTTTGTCTGTTCAATTGGGAAAAACGTGATATTTAACAACGACACGAAAAATAAATCCTTTTATTATATATTTTGTCTGTTCAATTTGGAAAAACGTGATGTATTTATGACACCAATTGTCACGTTTTTTGTGTTGGTGACCAGTTTGTGATATTGGACGAAACGGTGTTTTATCAGGGGTGGTGGTGGTAGTATATAGGAGTGAAAATGATACCACCGTTAGGTGGTATCATTTTGACTCCCTATATACTACTGCATTTCTGTTACAAAACCGGTGAACATTAAAAGTAAATAAATGACCTTGACCTTGAGAATTTGGATGTGGGGGTGTGCGTAATGAAGCATCATCCGTAGACAAACATTGATGTAAAATATTATGAAAGTCTGGCAAGGGGTTAAAGAGATATTGTGAAAAAACAATAATTTTGCCTTACGACGTGGACGACGACGATGGAAAAAGCGCCGACTATAGTCGCGCCTCTGCTAAAGCAGGCGCGACAAAAATGAAAATAGAAAACCTACCTTTCTCTGTACGTTTGGGGTCACCTCCATTTTCATCATCAGCCTGTGTAGCGGCCACAATGGCTGGCGTCAACTCGAGGCCCGAGTCTGCTACATTACACACCTTCATGAACGCCTGCCAATGGATTGATTTGATTTATTGGTGTTTAACGGTATAATGAGAACAATAACTGGCATTGTTAAACAAAGCTAATCCCCACACTGGCAGCCTTAATAATAATACAAAAGTCCTGAGTGGCCTTGACCTTGGGCGGTCGGACGTGGGTCGTGTGCAAATCAGAGCACCAAACATTTATGCCTTACAAACAAGTCCTCAGTGACAAAGGAACCGAATCAGAGTGGTATGAACAGAAATGTGAAAAGTGAACAGGTTTGACGTCCCTGCAACAGCTAAGGTCATATAGAAACGGGATCTCGATTTCAAGTCTCATCCGAAAGACCAGTGCAATGGAAATACTATTAAAGTATTAATATTAATATTAAAGTATTTTTGATGCCTAGGCTCAAAGTGGGTCATAATATCAATTGGACATACTGCCCTAGAAATCAAACATTCTGCATTTAATTTTCCCTCAACAGGTTGTAGAGATTCCGCTGAATTTACCTCCTCGAGTGTTGGGTCCGAGACCCCGAAGTTAGTGATCTGTAGAACCCCCTTGTTGTTATTATTGTTAATTAACCGATTACAGGCGGGATTCAATTACAGTAGTATGAAACTTTATTCATCATTTTCTTTATTTCTTCTCGGAAGTATATGTTGTTACCACTCATCTGAACCGTCTCGATGAGACGGTTCAGATGAGTGGTAACAACATATACTTTTAAAGAGAAAGAAATGAAATAGGCAGATTTTTTTTCAATAACAAGTATTGTATACATATACTTCAATGGGTTAAGCGTACCTCCTCGATGGGTCAGAGACCTCAAAGTTAGCGATCTGTAACACCCCTTGGTCCGAGACCTCAAAGTTAGCGATCTGTAACACCCCTTGTTGTATATTGTTAATTAAACGTACCTCCTCGAGTGTTGGGTCCGAGACCCCGAAGTTAGCGATCTGTAGTGCCCCCTTGTTGGCCTCCAGGTGTTGGAACAGCTGGTAGAAGTTGCCATGGGAGGCCGCGGGCAAGGTGAAGGACAGGTCGAAGGTCACGGCCTGGTCCAGTCTCGCCCCTGGTACCCAGCGCTGGATCGCGCTCATGATCGCAGTCGGATCGTTATCTGTAATGTTTATAGCAATATTTTCATGTATTCTGGTCACACGATTGGCTTAGGATCTACAATTTGTGTTGTCTGCAGTAAACTTGATCGCAGTTGGTGTATAGCACTTTTTGATGGTTCAGGAGTGTATGCACGTTTTGTTAGAGGTTGAAATTGCACTTTAGGCTGCCATGGGTGGGATATAGAATTAAAACAAAAACTGGCATCGTTAAACAAAGCTAATTCCCTCCCTGGCAGCCTTAATACAAAAAAAATCAAGTTGTCAATGACCTTGGGCGATCAGACGTGGGTCGTATGAATAACAATGCAGCATCTCTAGACACACATTGTGGCCAAATATTATCAAAATCGGTGAATAGGTTCATAAGTTATTGAAAAAAAATAAAAAGAAACTTTAACATTTTTGCCTTACAAACAAGGTGAACATAAGACCTCAGTGACCTTGACCTTGGGCGGTTGTACGTACGTACGTACATGGACTAATGCTATATCACATATTGCCTGTCGGCGAGGGGATATCAAGCAAATTTAGAAAATTAAAATCAACGGACGAATGCGAAATCAATCTATTAGTATTTCAGCATGCCTGGTTTATGGAAAAATGTAGTTGCAAGAGAATGTACTCGTGATTTTCCAAGTTCAGTTTTGTTAAGACTGGTACCTTCACAGGCCCAGGCAGACAATAGGTTCCTGTGTTAACCCTTACTACGCTGAATTAAATTTTGTCGTCTGCCGGAAAAAATTCTCAATATTTCTCGATAAAAACCTGCTTTGACAGCGCATGAGAATCGTCTCCACTGGAGACGGTTCTCATGCGCTGTCAAAACTTTTATTTTTTTTAAGAATTAAGGCAAAAATTTAAAACAGCAGACGACAATTTCCATCTCCAGCGTAGTGAGGGTTAAATATGAATGTGTGGATGTAACTGGAGAAATGGGGCTTATGGACCGGTATTTTACCTCGGAGTTGGGGTCCTTCAACACGCGTAGCACGTGTCCGCTGGTCAGCTGGTGTTTAAGGAACATCGGAGAGCCGAGACACATGACGCGGCCTTTGTGCATGATGGCTATCCGGTCACTGATGATGTCTGCCTCGTCCAGGTGATGTGTGGACAGAATGATTGCCGTCCCTATGAATAAATATGAATATTTATTTAATAGTGTTTAACGAACTGTCAATAGCGAAGGTCATTTTAGGCTGGGTGTTTAACCCTTTCAACACCACAGGCCTGTATAGTGGTATTGGCAAAATGGCTCATGACGACCTGTCTCATCAGGATCTGAACTTTCTTTTACAATTTTCATATTTTTGAGAATAAAAACACCCAATTTTCATAAATGGACTAGTGTGAAAATCATTTTGTGACAGTTGGATTGGTTGCAAAATTAACATATCAAAATCCATTCCAGTTACTTAGGGGTCAAATGATGATTAACTCTGACAATGTTGAACTAAATTTTGTCGTCTGCAGTTTATTTTTATTTTCAGATGTTCTTTTTATGAAAAAATGTTTCGACAGTGATTGAGAATCGTCTCCAATGGAGACGATTCTCATGCACTGCCAAAATATGTTTTTGCTAAGGAATAAGACAAATATGAACAAACAGCAGACGACAAGTTTTGGTTCCTGTGGAGACGATTCTCATGTACTGCCAAAATATGGCTGATGATATCTGCATCATCGAGGTGGTGGGTGGGTGGACAGTATGATGGCCGTCCCTGCGGTAAATACCGGGTATGCATATTTAACCCTACTGTCTGTTTCACGAAAGATGCCCAAATTTTATGGCCATATAAACAATTAAAAAACAATATTTTTTTCGATAATATTAAATGAAAGGAAAATTTAAGAATGAGCCTTCTTTTTATTTCGTGAAATTTGGTCAAATATTGATTTTATTACGAAAAATTGATTTCTCTATGGGAATTTAACATGGGGGGAAAAAGAGGTAAAAGAGTGTGGGATTAGTCCAAAAATGAAAATGTTTGGAAATGGACTCCGAAACCTAGCTAGATAGCTTGGATATGATCTAACTAAGAAAACAAAAGTTAAATTTTAAAAATCGGTCCAGTATTTCTAAAATTCCAAAAAAATTCCCCATGTTAAATCCCCATAGACATCTTCACGGAGTGAAGATGTCTATGGGGATTTAACATGGGATTTAACATGGGGAAATTTTGTTTTCGCAATAAAATCAATATTTGACCAAATTTCACGAAATAAAAAGAAGGCTCATTCTTAATTTTTGCTTTAATTTAATATTATCAAAAGAAATCTTGTTTTTGAATTGTTTATATAGCCGTAAAATTTGGACAGCTTTCGTGAAACAGACAGTAATAATGATGAATTCAATTTTGTCGTCTGCTGTTTTTTTTTTGTTTTTTTTGTTTTTTTTGTTTTTTTTTCGATTTATGGCTTAATATGGCATTTGTGATCAATGTAGCTGCTGATCAAATAGCACACTAAATTGTGTCTGCTGTATATTTTCTGTTTTTCTTCCAGTGGAGATGATTCTCATGCACTGCCAAAATACGTTTTGGCTAAGGAATAGCAGACGATTGCCGCAGGTGAAACATCATGTCCTCAGTGACCTTGACCTTGGTGGTCGGACGTGGGTGTTACACACGCACACACACACAAGCTGTACGTACATGGACTATTTGTTTATTTGTTTATTGGTGTATAATGGCCTATCAACAGCTATGGTCATGTAAGGCCCTGCCAAAGGGTTCAATCCCGTATTTAACCTACTGCATTGGAAAAATCCCACAATCAGAACGGAATATTTACATCGAGAAAAAATATATTCAGCCCTGAAATTAGAATAACCTGACCTGGTGTCAGGTCCATGCCACACCAATCATTTGATCCCTTCCCCTAAAAGTAATAGGATTAGGAATAATCGTGTTACTCATAAAAGGGAACCAGATTTAACCCTCAAATACAACAATCCCAAAGATGTAACTGAGGGTCAAACCAGGTCTCCGTTCGGGGTTCTGGTAAGGATGAATTCCGATCATTAAACTAGAAATGGACGCTTGTCGACAAGCGCATGTGTATCCCCCTCCCCAGATATACAAGTAGTTTGAAAAAAGGGTGTTTGAGTTATGCTCCGGAGACGAAATAAGTGCGCGGAAAAACAAAGGGAAATAACTAAAAAATTAGTAATGCAAGAATTGTCATTCTTGCATGACACACCTTTAGGTTCGTGGTCTATGCATGTGTAAAGTTTCATGAAAATATTCCAAAGGGTGTTCGAGTTATGCTCCGGACACAAAATCAGTGCACAAAACAACAAAGGGAGATAACTAAGATATTAACGACGCAAGAGTTGTCATTCTTGCGTGCGACACACCTTTGGGTCGTCTTCTATGCATGTGTGAAGTTTAATAAAAAATATTCCTAAGTAAACAAAATTAACGATGCAAGAGTTGTCATTCTTGCGCGTGACACACCTTTGGGTCGTGGTCTATGCATGTGTGAGGTTTAATGAAAATATTCCAAAGGGTGTTCGAGTTATGCTCCGGACACAATCAGAATATATTTTAATAGTCCTATATTTATCTCCATATCATATCTGCACAGGTCCACATATTGCCACAATATTGTCAACACAGTTTACGGAAATGAAATATAATGGGGCATAATAATTTACCTGTATAAATTACCTGTAATAAGTTAGTGGTCAGTTAGTGGTCAGTCTGGACATTTGCACATGCTAGCACATGCACAGGTGAATGGTTCTCCCAGTCACTATTGTTCAACCGGAGAAGGCTATTGTTCTCTCTACAGGTAAGGTGTACACGAGAAAACGGGTCTTCATGCATTATTGTCCAGTTTGTAGAGTGCGCAAAACAAAAAATGGAGATAACTCAATGCTACTAGACAAAAATTGAAAAAGAATTTGAAGAAAAAAGATGGAAAAAAAAGTTTAATAATAATGCTCGCTACTGGAGCCCAGATTCTTTTTTAATAGTCCTATATTTATCTACATATCATATCTGCACAGGTCCACATATTGCCACAATATTGTCAACACAGTTTACGGAAATGTAATATAACTAGAAAATGTGTTCATAGAACACGGATGCCCCACATATCGCTTTGATAATAAATGAGGCCAAATTTACCCGAGCCTTAAAGTTTCGTGACGGACGGACGGACAGGACGGACGGACGGGACAGATGGGACAGATGGGACAGATGGGACGAACAAGGGTAACACTAAATGCACCCTCCACTATCGTGGTGAGGCATAATAATTTACCTGTATAAATTACCTGTAATAAGTTAGTGGTCAGTTAGTGGTCAGTCTGGACATTTGCACATGCTAGCACATGCACAGGTGAATGGTTCTCCCAGTCACTATTGTTCAACTGGAGAAGGCTATTGTTCTCTCCACAGGTAAGGTGTACAGAGCACACGAGAAAACGGGTCTTCATGCATTATTGTCCAGTTTGTAGAGTGTGCAAAACAAAAAAGGGAGATAACTCAATGCTACTAGACAAAAATTGAAAAATAATTTGAAAAAAAAAATGGAAAAAAAAAGTTCAAAAATTAAAAATAATAATGCTCGCTACTGGAGCCCAGAATTTTGTTTAATAGTCCTATATTTATCTACATATCATATCTGCACAGGTCCACATATTGCCACAATATTGTCAACACAGTTTACGGAAATGTAATATAATAATTTACCTGTATAAATTACCTGTAATAAGTTAGTGGTCAGTTAGTGGTCAATCTGGACATTTGCACATGCTAGCACATGCACAGGTGAATGGTTCTCCCAGTCACTATTGTTCAACCGGAGAAGGCGATTGTTCTCTCTACAGGTAAGGTGTACAGAGCACAAGAGAAAACGGGTCTTCATGCATTATTGTCTAGTTTGTAGAGTGCGCGAAACAAAAGAGGGAGATAACTAAAAAATAAGCTACGCAAGAGTTGTCATTCTTGTGTGCGACACACCTTCGGGTCGTGGTCTATGCATGTGTGAAGTTTCATGAAAATATTCCAAAGGGTGGTTGAGTTATGCTCAATCAGTGCGCTAAACAAAAAAGGGAGATAACTAAAAAAATTAGCTATGCAAGAGTTGTCATTCTTGTGCGTGACACACCTTCGGGTCGTGGTCTATGCATGTGTGAAGTTTAATGAAAATATTCCAAAGGGTGGTCGAGTTATGCTCCGGACACGAAATCAGTGCGCAAAACAAAAAAAGGAGATAACTAAAAAATTAGCTATGCATGAGTTGTCATTCTTGTGCGTGACACATCTTCGGGTCATGGTCTATGCAAGTGTGAAGTTTCATGAAAATATTCCAAAGCGTGTTCGAGTTATGCTCTGGACAAGAAGAGTCTGCCGCGGACGCGGAAAAAGACGATGTTCGGTGTCAAATCCATAGTATCCCCCGAATTTCGTCCAGGGGATACAATTACGTATACCCCCGGCCGCTGCCTGGACCGACAAATAACAAGAAGTGTCAGAAGACAACGAAGCTCACCTGTTGGCAGCCTTCACTCAAACTTGGCACAGTTGTATAAAAAACAAGAATATTATATAACTTGGGTTAAGGGGTGTGCAGTGGACCTTGACATTGAGGTCAGTGGTGGAAGGTGGGTCGTGGATTTGCTATAGCATGATATAGCATATTAAGATGAATGCATGTATGAAATATCAATGCGCTCCCAGAAGTAAAACAAAATTTAACCCAACGTTAAGTTTATGAATGCACTAACTTGGTGATTTTCTACAGCATGATAGCTATTCACATGAGGAATGCATGTATGAATGTGCTAAGTTTGTGACCTTGACCTTGGGGAAAGGGGTGGGTCATGGATTTGCTGTAACACAATAGAGGATCATCAGATGAATGCATGTATGAAATATCAAGGCTTTCCTTGTAAAGAAACAGAAGTTATAAAAATACATTTACTCCAACGTTAAGTTTATGATGTTGATCTTGGGGAAAGGGGTGGTGGGTGGGTCATGGATTTGCTGTAGCACAATAGAGAATCATCAGATGAATCCATGTATGAAATATCAAAGCGTCCCCGTGAAAGAATCAGAAGCTACCATACACAACATTTACCCCAACGTAAGTTTATGAACATGCTAAGTTTGTGACTTTGACCTTGGGGTACGGGTTGGGTGGTGGGTTGTGGATTTGCTACAGCAAGATAGAGGGTCATCTGAGGAATGCATGTATGAAATATCAAGGCATTCCATCAAAGGAAACAGATGTTATCAGACATTTACCCCAACGTTAAGTTTATGAATCTGCTAAGTATGTGAACTTGACCCTGGGGTAAGGGATGGGCGGTGGGTCATGGATTTGCTATAGCACAATAGAGTATCATCAGATGAAAGCATGTATTAAATATCAAGGCGTTCCATGAAAGGAAACAGATGCTATAAGACATTTACCACAACGTTAAGTTTATGAATGTGCTAAGTTTGTGACCTTCACCTTGGGGAAAGGGGTGGTGGGTGGGTCATGGATTTGCTATAGCACGATAGAGTATCATCAGATCAATGCATGTATGAAATATGAAGGCGTCCCTGTAAATAAATAGAAGTTACACAACATTTACCCCAACGTTAAGTTTATGAACATGCTAAGTTTGTGACCTTGACCTTGGAGTAAGGGTTGGGTGGTGGGTGGTGGATTTTCTACAGCATGATAGAGGGTCATCTGAGGAATGCATGTATGAAATATCAAGGCGTTCCATGAAAGGAAACATATGTTATAAGACTTTACCCCAACGTTAAGTTTATGAATGTGCTAAGTTTGTGACCTTGACCTTGGGGTAAGGGGTGGGTGGAGGGGTCATGAATTTGCTATAGCGCTATAGAGTATCATCAGATGAATGCATGTATGAAATATCAAGGCGTTCCATGAAAGGAAACAGATGTTATAAGACATTTACCCCAACGTTAAATTTATGAATGTGCTAAGTTTGTGACCTTGACCTTGGGGTAACGGGTGGGCAGTGGGTCATGGATTTGTTATGGCGTGATAGAATATCATCAGATGAATGCGTGTATTAAATATCAAGGCGTTCCATGAAAGGGAACAGATGTTATAAGACATTTACCTCAACGTTAAGTTTATGAAGGGGTGGTGGGTGGGTCATGGATTTGCTGTAGCACAATAGAGAATCATCAGATGAATCCATTTATGAAATATCAAAGCGTCCCCGTGAAAGAATCAGAAGTTACCATACACAACATTTACCCCAACGTAAAGTTTATGAACATGCTAAGTTTGTGACTTTGACCTTGGGGTAAGGGTTGGGTGCTGGGTCATGGATTTGCTACAGCATGATAGAGGGTCATCTGAGGAATGCATGTATGAAATAACAACGTGTTGCATGAAAGGAAACAGAAGTTATAAGACATTAACCCCAACGTTATGTTCGTTGACGCCGACGCCGACGCGACGACATGCCTTCAGCTCTTCTGCACTATCATGCAGGCGAGTTAAAAATGATGAGAAATGTGGCCCGTCAGCAACCGGATAACCCCGTTGAATGCTTATTAGTATTTTTAGCCAAGGTTACCGTGACCTTGAGCCGACAAATTACATTTTCAATAGCTGTCTTCCTACAATATATATCAAGGTGAAGTGTCGAGCTCAGACTGATAGTAGTCAAGTTAGTATAGGAATGAATGGCCTTTTTGTGGAATTTATCGGGGTATAAACTTGGAAAAGTCAATTTCGCAATTGGCAATAAAAATAAACAATTGGCGATAAAAAATGACAATTTTCGAAAAAAAATAATATTTTTTTTTTTCGAAAATTGTAATTTTTTATCGCCAATTGTTTATTTTTATCCTATTGGTTATTATAGGAATGAATGGCCTTTTTGTGGAATTTATCAGGGTATAAACTTGGAAAAGTCGCGGGAATACTGGACGAAGGCCGGAAGGCCTCGTCCAGTATTCCCGCGACTTTTCCAAGTTTATATCCCCGATAAATTCCACAAAAAGGCCATTCATTCCTTATAATTCCAGCATTTGAAATAAATTAATCAAGAAAATGTGTTTATTTTCCGTTTTCTTAAGAATTATTTTAACTGCGCCTGACGGTTACGGAAAGTAGTTCGGCATGGGAGTTTACTGGGATATAAACTTTGGACAGAGACTTGCTACGGACCAATCAAATGTTAGGGAATTGTGTAAATATTTTTGTGCTGGAATTATCTACTTTTAGCAAACCGGTATGTGACCTTATTCTTGATCTAACGAACCATATTTTCAATAGATGTCTTTTCCTGATTGATTATCAATGCACCTGTGAAGTATGGTAGAAATGTGTCAATGATGATCCAACAGTTCGTGAGGAAACCAACAAAGTGTCAGAAAACAAACTTTTGGTGCAGTTAAACTCGACCTTGGTGCAACGAACCACACTTTCAATAAATATCTTCCCCTGTTTGATATCAATGCATCTGTGAAGTACAGTAGAAATTAGCAAAAATATTTTCCTGTTATCTTGCGGAAAAAGAGTTTGGGCGTACGGATGGACATACGTATGACGGAAGGACAAGCTTAAAGCTATACGCCCCCGGCACCATTGGGTGTAGGGGCATAACCATATACAGACTAAATGGAGTGAATGCAAACTGAGTGGGTGATTGGGCTCAACTTCATGTCGACTATGGGAAATGGCAAAATTAAATACAGAATATGCATATCCTGATTTAGAGCCAGGCACCAACACACTCCAAGCAAACTCACTTAGCCCTATATGTCAGATTACGAAGGATACTAAATAGAGAAGGCCAGGTTAGAGATTTTTGTTATCAAGTTTATCAGGAGAGGGTCTTTATTGTGGCCGAGACTGAAGAAATGATATTTGATGGGGAGCTACAATGGTCACAGAACCAACAAACCCCTTTTCTCCAGTCACAGCCACATTTATGTACTTAATGTCATTTAAAGGCCTATCAACAGCTACGCTCATTTTAGGCATATCGAATCCCGTATTTCATGTATTTAATGGGTATAAACAGATTCAATTCTCACATACAAGAAAGCCAACTACATGTAGATGGCCACAGCCTGCCGAGGCTTCGATAGTATACTAAAATAAATGTACCCACACCAGGGATATCGGGATTCAGTAAGGATGATCCAAATCGCTGAATTACCCTCCGCATACTCCCAAACTGCCACCTGTAGCCTATTTCATCAACATTGCAAAGTATACTTTACTAGCAAAGTATACTTTGAGGGAGAAATCATTTATTTTTCCTGAAATGCATTATTTCATATAGAACTAACAAATGCATATATATCATGAATAAAAGTATGCAGAATTATTATACTGAATTTATTACATTATCACAGCCATTAAATGGCTGTGATAATGTAATAAATTCAGTATAATAAAAATTAATAAATTTAAAAAAAAATTGAAAATTTCTCCCTCAAAGTATACTTTGCTACTAAAGTATACTTTGCAATGTTGATGAAATAGGCTACTGGTCATGCAATGGTAGGGAACGTGCAGGAATTCTGAGGCTAGATGACAAAAAGTGAAAGTGAATGGGTGTAGCGTCCCAGCAACAGCTAAGGTCAAGAGACACGCCATGTAGTTTTGTACCTAAGAACATGTGCGATTTTTCATGAAATATATTTACAGAAACTGTGATATTTTCTGTAAATTAAGTCAAAAGATGACGAAATTGTCATAGCAAATGCGGAATTGAATTCCACATTGGCTATGAAAATGTCGTCAACTTTCGACGTCATTTACGGAAACTATCGTAAATTTTGTAAATATGGTTCATGAAATATTGCAAATATTCTTAGGTAAAAATAACAGACACCTACTGTATTTGCGCCTGATAATTAGATTCCAGATGGTGCGTCTTCCGCTGGGGTCAATCCCGCTCGTGGGTTCGTCCAGTATCACGACCTTTGACCTGCCGATGAACGCCATGGCAACACAGAGTCGCCGCTGCATCCCGCCCGACAACTCACCAACGCGACTGAAGCGGCAGTGATACAAGTCCACGTCCTTCAGCAATCTGAAATGGTGTGTATGTCAATCAATATGAGCAAAATAACCATTTATATTATCGAGAAATAGTCTGCGATTGGTCAGATGCTGGTCACGTGATCTACGATATAAATGCATATTCACCTGAGAAAGTTGATTCAAAATGTCATATTGACCTGAAGCCGGAGTGACATTGTGGATTGGCTAAAGTCTCTTTGACGTCAAGTCCATGACGTTGCTATTAAACCATATCACGCTCTTCACAAGCAACGTCGCTGAGCAAGATGATTATGAATTGTGCCAAAATGGCGTAAAGCAAGAATAATCGTAATGTTCACAGCGTAAATCAATATTTATGCTATTTTATTGAAAAGGGGTCACAATTTCTCAATTGATAATATAACAATTATCGCCTTGTTGTATAGTATAGGTCAATATGTGGTTTATCAACTTATAAATCTGATATTGACCTCTGACTACGGGGTTTTCCAAAACAAATTTTGTCCACATATTTAGGTTCATTACCATATATGCTACAAAGTGAATTAACGACAAAACACTAAATATGAGGACACCATTTGTTTTGGAAAACCCCTCTAAATAGGAGTTTTCCATTCTTAAATTTTGCTATAATTTAATATTATCAAAAGAAATATTGTATTATATAGCCGTAAAATTTGGGCAGGTTTCATGAAACAGACAGTAGACTTACTGGCGAATGTCTTCCTTGTCGCTACCACAACACGATGTGGACTTGATGGACAGACAGAACTCCATATGTTCCTGGACAGTCATGCTGGAAACAAACGTAAAAGTGAATGGTTTAATGTCCCAGCAACAGCTAAGGTCATAAGACAAATGAATATGGACTAAATTTTATATCATGGGCACTTTACTCTGTTTCACGTCAACTTGCCGAGTTATAACAGACATAAACATGGCAAAAAAAATATTTTTTAATTGCTGTTACTCTTAAGAACAAAATATTTTTTGAGAAATTTTCAGAAATTTAAAAAATTTGACTTGTTTTCTCAGATCATTTCCAAGCTATCTAGTCAGGTTCTGGGGTCAAATTCAATTTTTTTGTTTTGTTTTTGGACTAGTTTTCCAGGTTCTGGAGCTCCTTTTTTCCCATGTTAAATTCCCATCGACAAATAAGTGTCACATTTGACTGAATTTTAAGGAAAAAAATCTTAAATTTTGATAAAATTCAGTATTATCTAAAAAATTATTGTTCTTGCCTTGTTTATAAGGCCGTCATATTTGGGTAGGTTTTCATGAAACAGATAGTAACCACTTGCCCTAAGTGCGACTTCTGTAGCCTATTTCACCAAAATTGCAAAGTATACTTTTCTTGCTAAGTACACTTTGATGGAGAAATTTTCAATTTAAGGATAAATTTATATTGTTTTATTATACTGAATTTATTACATTATCACAGCCATTATCACAAGCCTCGGAATTCCTATGCGTTTCCAAGCCTCACCTGATAAGCGTGATATAAAAGCATGATTTCCTGGTGTCTACTCACTATTCAAACAGGGCGTTGTGCTGTGGACAGATGCCGATACTTTCCTTCATCTGACGTTGTGGTCGGTTGTTTATCCGCACCTCCCCGGTCGTCGCTTCCATAATTCCTGCTAGCATGCACCTGGTCAACAAAGCATGAAGTAGATTGTAATTATAGGCAGGCGATATAGGGACATCTTGAAGATCAAAAGTGCCAAGAAACTCTTAAAAACGTTTCAACGTAAATAATGGTTAAACAATTCAGCGAAATCAGGGTTATTGGGATTCAGGTTCAAAGGGTTAAAGGACAAATATGTCCATGATAATCGTGGCAGAAGAATATTGTAGATGTACACAGGTGTCAAGTGTGTGAATATTAAACAGGTATTCAGCTTTGCAATGTTGATGAAATAGGCTACTGGAGCCCTGTACTCACATTGTGGTGGTCTTGGCGGCACCGTTGTGTCCCAGCAATGTGGTGACTTCACCGCCATGAATGTCAAGGTGAAGGTTTTCAACGACCGTCGTGTTGTTGGAGAAAGTTTTTCCCAGACCCCGGACTGACATCACAACTGGCTGGCGAGTGGTCGACTCCTCAATGTACTCTCCTGAATGTAGATAGTTGACACATGTTAGCCCATTCACCCCTATTAAAATGACCACTGTTGGATTTACTTTCTATTTATTTTCATAATTTCTCAATGAAAATTTCTGTTTTTACCACTCATATGAAACGTCTCGACTAGACGTTTCAACTGAGCGGTAACAACGTGTTCTTTTGCCGAGAAACAAGCAAGGAAAACTAATCAGCTTTTTCTATGGCAATTTGTTTCTGTCCCAAGAGTGTGATGTCCTTCAAGGTTGATATATGTAATATTATAAGTTTATTCATTACATTAGCATATGCTTTTTGGCAGAAGAAAAGTTGGTTGTGGTGGAAGGGGTAGAGAAGGAAATTGTTAATATAGTATGTACCGACATTGCATGTACACTATTTTTCCAAACATTAAAATCACAATATCTTCCTTTGGTGTCGGGTGTGCTTATCACACTAGCTTATCAATTGAGACAAGCCATGCGATTTTGTACCCAAGAAGATTATTTAATATAAAACTAACAACTGCATATATTTGATGATTAAAAGTATGCAGAATTATTATACTGAATTTATTACATTATCTCAGCCAAAATGGCTGTGATAATGTAATAAATCCATTATAATAAAAAATAATAAATTTATCCTAAAATTGAAAATTTCTCCCTCAAAGTATACTTTGCTAGAAAAGTATACTTTGCAATTTTGATGAAATAGGCTACAGAGGTACAAAACCACATGGCTTGCTGATATATGGGATAAGCTCTAAATCTGCATAAAGATGTATTCACTGTGGAAATACTCACTATTAACCCAATTTGTGAGGATACCACGTAAATAAATTTACCACCATTTAATTTTTATTTTATTTATTTCTCAACGAAAATATATGCCATTAAGCAATCCCAAAACTGCTGGCAAACATACCGTTTGGTCCGGGTTGGTATCGCTTGTTGGACGATGATCGTGTTATCCCCCAGTAGTATGGACACACCGGGAAATACCATGGGTTGGACACGCCAAATTTACCTGAATAGCAACACGTCATACAATATACAAACATTTACAAAAATTGAACATCGTGACCATCTGGCACAGTCACTGTATGTTTGCAGAAAACTAGACCAAAACAAATAAATTATTACTTTTTCGATACTATTAAATGTGTAAAATTGAAGAATAAACCTTTTTATTGCATAAAATTTGGTCAGATATTGAAATTTAATTGAAGCATTACCAGAAGTACCCTCCCATTATGAGATACACGGCTCCGTCTATGACCAGCCCAGTACGAGATATGCACACATGTCTATGAACATCAAGATTTACCTGCAGCCGATTTCACAAAAATTTCAAAGTATACTTATCTTGCCAAGTACACTTTGCGGGAGAAATTTTCAATTTAAGGATCAATTTATTAATGTTTATTATACAGAATTTATTACGTTATCACAGCCATTTGACTGTGATAATGTAATAAATTCAGATTAATAATTCTGCATACCTTTTATCATCAAAATCTATGCAGTTCTATATGAAATAATGCATTTTGCGAAAAATACATGAATACTCCCTCAAAGTATACTTTATAGCTAGATAACTTTATGCATAGCAATTTTAGTGAAATCGGCTACCGATGTAACTGAAGCCTTACCCGACTTGACGTTGCGGACGTACCAGCCCAGTACGAGATATGCACACCCGTCTATGACCATCATGATGAAGCACCAGTAGAGATTCATCTTGTCGTTGGTGATCGGGCTGTCACGCACGTTCTCCCACTGCATGCCCAGCTGTTGTTCTTCGAAACGCGCGATGTACTGGGCACCGAAACTGAACGCCGTCGTGCATGACAGGCACTGCAGTACACAGGTAAATAATAAAGTTTTCTTGCAGTACAACGAGTAGCTTACGCAGATATATTGGTGAATGCCACCAGTGGGTTCAGGGGCCCGTTTCACTTAACTTTGTACGACTAACATGTTCATACAGTGCAGTCTCCGTTTTTGTTCCACCGTAGACAACACTTGCAAACTCAACGCGAACGCAACGCGAACGCAACGGTTTGCTGTAGCGTTGTATACGTGTTGTAAACGTTTTTAAATATAATACGGTTCGTACACGTGTAATACACATTGTCAAACCGTTTAGTTTTAAAGCGTGTAATACGTTTAGCTTCAAGGCGATAACACGCTTTGGCGTATACATATGTAGCGAGGTGAAAGAGTTGAAACGTGTACAACGCTTTACCTGGAAGCGTGTAGCTATATGAAAGCGTTGAAACGTGTACAACGGTTACACGTTTTAACGCAAATACCTGTTCGGCCCCGATCGCTTCGAGGCGTCCTTGTTTCGTCCCTTTTAAAATATCGCGAATATATACCCTCAGATCGAGTTCAAAGTACATCGGCGGTGTGATTTAGCACTTCAATTGATCCCTAATCCCTGATGACTAATGAGTCACACTTTTAACACGACAGATGTACCTTGTCGTTTATCAAAATGTTTGAGAATTGTAGATCACAGAGCCGGCTCATCAGGATCTGCGGCATTCCTATGTCATTTTATATACACAAAAATGACGCCTAATACAGCGTAATGTAACAGTTCCTAACTTAATATGGAATAGCCCGGGCCGATAGTCCGTGTCAGTTACTTGGGTTAAATATTACGAACACAGATAAACACAGTGCATGGTTTCTTTATTTTATTTTAACATCATCAGAAATGGCGAGTCTAGGAACTCTCGTATTATCTTTACGCTGAAGCCAGTCTATTTCAGTCACTAATCCGCTATACACCTGTCCCACGCGTGTGTTAAGATTAATCGATATTTGGAGAAACTGAATACACAGCGAGCTGCACACTGGTTTAACACGGATATGGCCGCGGATATGTGTCATAAATTACTTGGTGGTCAAAACCGGTAAATTTACAAGGTTTATAGCGAAATAGCAGCCGACTGGCAATTTTTCTCGGACCGATTTTTAAGACTAGTTTTCAAATCTCAATCGGTCTGAGAGTTCAAAAATCGGTCCAGAACCGGAAAATTGAAAATTTTAGAAGCCCTGCAGTGAGTCTAGAAGTATATATACACACACGAAGAACGATCAGAGCATGCGCATTCTACGTGATACAAGGTTGGCATACCAAAACGTGTAATGCGTTAAAACCCGTGGAAACGTGTTATACGTATAACACGGTTTCATCTGTACGGTGCTGTGTACATGTATATGCGTGTAACCGTTCGTCAAAGAAATCGTTAAATCGTTTAAACGGTTTACCTTAGCGTTGTATACGTTTACAACCGTTGTATACGTTTACAACCATTGTACACGGATTACACGCTTTTGAAACTCAATGCGTTGACCACGGTTTGTTCGACTTTCGCGCATGCGCAAGAGTGGGGAAACGCAACGCATGGCCGAAAACGTATTACACGTAGACGACACACGGTTTGAAACGCAACTAACGGAAACTCCACGGATACGCAACGAACAACACTTTGTACACGTATAAACCCGGAACATTTTGACAGAAACAACTGTACGTGCAAACTTAGGATCGCCTGGAAATTTCAATTGATGGATTTACATTTATTGAGTATAGGCTGCATATGCAGCCTATGCTCAATGAATGTAAATCCATCAATTGTTAACAAGAAAACATTGTTAATGTGAATTTACAGATTTTAGTCGTACTTTCTTATATCGAAAATGGAAGAAAATATAAACAGCAAAGCGGTTAATCATGAAATGATTGGCAACTAAATATAAACCAACTTGGTTTGCTGCACTCACTCAATTGCTTAGTGAAATTACGCATACATGTACATGTATGTCCGAAGGTACAAAATCACATGGTGTGTATCATATTACGGGCCCAAGATAGATTCAGAATCTAAATATCTGTGGCTACGACTGAAGAAATAGGGCTAATGGGTTTTGCGACCAGTGCAGATACAGATCAGCCTGTGCACTGGTCGCCATTCCATCAATGAAACACCCATCATGCTTCTAACAAGCAATATAGATCGTTACATGTATCAGGCTGAAGGAGTGTGCAATTTCATAAGGACCTACACAGGTCACAAATCCCATAATCCCCATTATTCCAGTAACAGACACATTTACTGGCCATAACTAGGGTGGGTACTTACAGCGACAATTTTATGCCAGAACTGCATGTCCACTTCGAGGGTGAGGATTATGACATAGGGCAGGTAACTCACGAAGTAGACGATCAGCGAAACCAGGATGGCCAGCGATGTTCGTGTGAAGAACGCGCTTACGAAGTAGCTGTCAGTAAATATAACGGTTAGCATGTTGATTATCAGCCAGTATGATCTGGGCCAATGCAAAGCTTGTTACTTGATAAAAGTCTGTTCACTGTTGAGGTGCGACACATGCTTCAAGTATACAAGATGGCCACGGCCCGCATATCGCACCCACCGAGGCTTTGATAGTACATCGAAAAACTTTAAACCAAAAAAAAAAAACGGACACACGTACATATGTATGTATGTACGTACATACGGACATACGCCAATGTGCCGACTATATCGCGGTGTTCGCAAGCGCGGGCGATAACAATTAAATATATGTCACTATATAAAGCTGCATATACTTGCTAGCTGAACAAGTGCTACAGTCATTAAATACTCAATAAGCTACATGTTATTTATGTTTGTTTGTTTGTTTACTGGTGTTAAACGGCCTATCAACAACTAAGATCATCTAAGGCCGGGCCAACGGGTTCGATCCCGAATTTAACCTGCTGCATTAGGGGAAAATTCCAAAATCAGAACTGAATATTTACATCAAGAAGAAATATATTCAGCCCTGAAATTAGAATAACCTGACCTGGTGCCAGGTCCATACCGCACCAGTCACTTGGCCCCTTCCCCTATTAAAAAGTTATACCAGTAGGATTACTCTTATAAGGGGTATAACCAGATTCAACTGTCACATACAAAATGCCAAAGACGTATGTGAGGGCCAAACCAGGTCTCCAGTCGGGATTCCGGTAAGGATGAACCCCGATCGTTAAATTACCCATCGCATGCTCCCACCTGCCACCCACTCATGTAATTTATGTAATGGTGGGTTACATATTTTTGGTCCCAAACTTGTTCATAATGTCCAGTGGAACTTGGTGAAGGTCAAAAGGCGAAGGTCATATAAATTATATATTAAACCCTGGGTTAGTGGAGTTCTGATCTCATCCTTGAATATCCACACAGCAAACATTTGTGTTGGCTTTGTGATCATGAACATACATCATCGTTACAGATATATGAGGCTGCGACTGGAGGAATGAGGCTTATGGCATTTACGATCTGTGTAGCGTATTTCACCAACATTGCAAAGTATACATTGCACTTATCTTGAGGGAGAAATTTTCAATGTAAGGATAAATTTATTTATTTTTATTATACTGAATTTATTACATTATCACAGCCATTTTGGCTGTGATAATGTAATAAATTCAGATAATAATTCTGCATACTTGTAATCATCAAATACATGCAGACATTAGTTCTATATGAAATAATGCATTTCAGGGAAAATAAATGATTACTCCCTCAAAGTATACTTTATAGCTATAAGTTAACCAATCAGCCAGTGAAACACTGGGCGAGCTCCTAAAAGTATTATGTGTCATTATTAGTCTATAGAAGTGCACTATATAGAAGATCAGTAGCCGATTTCACCAACATTGCTAAGCATACATATCTAGACTAAGTATACTTTGAGGGAGTAATCATTTATTTTCCCCAAAATGCATTATTTCATATAGATTGGACACGATTACCATAAACCCAATTTCTCCAGTCATTGCCACGTTTGTTTGTTTATTGGTGTTTAACGGCCTATCAACAGCTAAGGTCATGTAAGGCCGGGCAAACAGGTTTGATCCCGTTTTAACCTGCTGCATTGGGGGAAAATCCCAAAATCAGAACAAAATATTTACATAGAGAAAAAATATATGCAGCCCTGAAATTAGAATAACCTGACCTGGAGCCAGGTCCATACCACACCAGTCACTTGGCCCCTTCCCCTAAAATAGGATTACGAGTAATCGTAATACTCATGTAAGGTGTATAACCAGATTCAACTGTCACATACAAAATGCCAAAGACGTATATGAGGGCCAAACCAGTAGCCTATTTCACCAACATTGCAAAGTATACTTTTCTAGCAAAGTATACTTTGAGGGAGAAATTTTCAATTTTTTTTTTTAATTTATTAATTTTTATTATACTGAATTTATTACATTATCACAGCCATTTAATGGCTGTGATAATGTAATAAATTCAGTATAATAATTCTGCACACTTTTAATCATGAAATATATGCATTTGTTAGTTCTATATGAAATAATGCATTTCAGGAAAAATAAATGATTACTCCCTCAAAGTATACTTTGCTAGTAAAGTATACTTTGCAATGTTGATGAAATAGGCTACTGATCTCCAGTCGGAATTCCGGTAAGGATGAACCCCGATCGTTATATTACTATCGCATGCTCCCACCTGCCACCCTCTACATATGACAGTGAAAGCTATCAAAAATAGAAGGTGAATGGGTTTAACATCCCAGCAACAGCATAGGTCATACAGTTTAATGTTTCATCTGACAGACCAGGGGCCCGTTTCACTAAACTTCCTACGACTAAAATGTTTGTAAGTGCAAAATTATGATGGTCTGTAAATTTCACATTAACAATGTTTTCTTGTAAATAATTGTTGGATTTATATTTATTGAGCATAGGCTGCATATGCAGCCTATGCTCAATAAATGTAAATCCATCAATTGAAATTTACAGACGATTCTAAATTTGCGCTTACGAACATTTTAGTCGTAAGAAGTTTAGTGAAACGGCCCCGAGTTGAATGGAAATACTATGCAAGTATTTTTCATGCCTAGGGTAAGGATTTAACTCACAACTTGTAGTATTGATGTCCAATGACATATCCACAGGGCCAGAGCCCATCCCTGTCCAACATACCATACATTTCTGCAACAAGAATTCTGCGGA
Organism: Conchocele bisecta; assembly: GCA_029237695.1. Taxonomy (NCBI): domain Eukaryota; kingdom Metazoa; phylum Mollusca; class Bivalvia; order Lucinida; family Thyasiridae; genus Conchocele; species Conchocele bisecta. The sequence goes on along the minus strand of CM055267.1, from coordinate 103,418,497 downwards.
ATCAAATGTCTCGCCTTGTTCCGCCTTGACCTTGACCCTGGGGCCTTGACCGTGACCCTGGGGCCCCGAGAATAGTCCTATATTCATCTACATATCATAGTAAAGGTATGTATAAAGTTTGATGACTGTAGCTGATAAGGTGTTGAAGTAATGACCGCAACACGAAAACTTAACATTGAATGATGACGACGACTCCGTAAAAGCAAAACCTATGTCTCGCTTTCCACTTTCGCGGGCGAGACAAAAACCAGGAACCCACTTATCCGACGTTTCGGAAAAGTGGGTTGAACATATTAATTGTATTATTGCGGAAAGAGTATGAAATACCATAGTTTTACTATACATACCATAGCAGGGTGGCCGAGAAGCAGAAATCCAGTAGGTAGAGAAACAGGATCAGCATGTTGCTCGTTGGGAAGATATTGCCGTACGACAGCATTAAAATTGCAAATATGGCTACAAAGGCCATCAGCAACATTGTAGACAGAAACCATGCCCACCAGTTGAGCCAACTGATCAGGCCCATTGCCTTCAATATCTGCAAATACCACATGTCATTGGTTAACAAGAATTCCGCCATAGAAGCGATGTCGAGCCTGTCGAGGCATTTGACTGTAACATGATCATGGGCATGTGTTAAAGTAAGCATCACAAAAACAGTCGGAGAAATGCATGCTTAAAACACGAAAAATGTCAAGGTTGAAGAAATTTTTTGACATAAAAAATGGCTAAGTGTTTCCACAACCATGTGAAGGTCTAAACGGTCATGGTCATGTTAATGGCGGCGTGGGTGTGTTCCAAATGCTTACTATTGAAAGTATTTTGCATGCCATAGGGTAGGTTTTGAACTCACAACCTTCAGCATTGAAGTCCTGTATTCTACCTCTGAGCCACAGCCCGTCCCTCTTCCACTCCCTAAAAGTAATATGATTAGTACTAATCTTACTACTTTTATAATGCGTATAAAAGTTTCTGACCTCTTCCTGTCCGTTTTCGCGGTCGTACACAAGGTTGTTGATGGCGACAGCCAGGCCAGCAACCCAGGCGACGGTGATCATGATTGGCAGGATGTAGCTCGTCATCGCCGACAGGTACCTGTAACATGATGCTTTGATTTATTTCAACATGAAGAAAAAAAGATAGTTCCACATTTTCAACACCATTTACAGCGCTCCAGATAAGCTTTGTGTCTAAAGCGTACTAGACCCCCCGATTTCAAAATCATTGCGTATTTTACTTTTACAAATGGATTATTGATTTTCTTCATTACTAAATAGGGAACAAGGATAAAAAAATTATAAAAAAATTAAACATTCACTTATTTGAGCTGCAAAAAGCAAACACTGTTTGCTTTTTGCAGCTCAACTATGTGAATTTTCAACTTTATGACAGCATGTCACTATTCAATTTGAAATTGCATAAAATACGCAAATACACACTTTCTCTGGAGCTCTGCATTTATGTGAAATTGGTGAGAATTAAGAACAAGGAATGTGACACATGCCCCGGTGGCAGACTGGAGAAACTCTGGTAACCCACAGACACATACATACACGGACGGACGGACACACAGTCCAAACACTATATGGCTCCTGGCAGTAACACCAGAGCTCCAGATAAGCTGCGTATTTGCTTAAATACCCAATTAAAATTGACAAAAACACAATTGAAATCAGAAGTAACGAGTATCAAAAAATCAATAACAATTTTGTGGCACCTTTAACATGCTGCAGAAAATAATAAACAGACCACACATATAGCATAGTTTTCTTATTTTCCATGAAAACACATCTTGGTATTTCATTAGAATTGTCTTTAAGGAGACAATCCTAATGAAATGCCAAGACATGTTTTCATTTTGAAGCAAACTATTCAATAATTGCTGTCTGTTGATGTGTAAACAGTAGTGTGATTTTATTTTACCCAATTAAAATTTTGAAATACCCAATTGCTTCAGAAATGATGGAGTGAAAATACTCATTTACTAATTCCTTATCTGGAGCCCTGGTGTCAGTATTAGAGGTTACCATAGCAACCATAAATATTTGGTATGGTTTGACTAGTTGATCACAATAACAACATATTTGTTAGTTCTGAGTACATAACTGTAATTACATTTCATTACACTGCATTACATTACAGTTATGACGGAGCAGTATTTCCAAATGTGCGTTCTTTGTTTACTTTCTACTTCGTGGAGAGCGACCTAAGAACTTTGCTAATACATGTACACACTTTATGGTAATATTTGTGTCATATCCCCGATAAATTCCACAAAAAGGCCATTCATTCCTTATAATTCCAGCATTTGAAATAAATTCATCAAGAAAATGTGTTTGATTTTCCGTTTTCTTAAGAATTATTTTAACTGCTCCTGACGGTTACGGAAAGTATGGAGTTTACTGGGATATAAATTTTGGACAATTGTTAGGGAATTGTGTAAATATTTTTGTGCTGGAATTGTCTCTCAATAACAATATAGCGAAGTATGAACATCAATGCCCTGCAGGTTTTTTCTATATTTCAGTGCGGGAAATGTAAATGCTATTACGCACATTTTTACCGTTGACAGTGGTGTAGTGATATAGTGCAACCTGTTGCCTATAAATCGGGAGGTTTCCAAAAACAAATGGTGTGCAGATATTAGGGTTATTATGCATCGAGGTTAGATGTACTTACAAATCATCCCTGTGGCAAGGAGATGGAAACTGTTGTGTTGTGATGGACACATTGGACATGTCTGCGCCCGTGTGTACCCGAATGATCGCCATATCAAGAAGGTCCTGTAGCTGTACAAAGCCACGGAAGTATCGTAGATCGTTCGCGAAATCGGCATCTGGTACAGGACGCCAGAACCGCCGTTTGAGCATGTTGGTGTGTCGGATGTTGTCCATGTCGACCCGTATCTTGTACTTCAAGTGTTTTGGGAGGTTACTTGTGTTTGTGGTGCTTCGTTTCTGGATCGAGTCGTCGTTCACATTCGTGAAGATAATTCCTGTGAAGATAATTATGTGGGAATTGTGACCAATGTAGCTGCTGATCAAGTAGCACACTCCTGTAGCCTGATAACGATCTACATTACTTGCTAGATGCACGACAGGCGTTTAATTGATGGAATGGCGAACAGTGTAGATGCTGATCAGACTGTGCGGATGCACAGGCTGATCTGGATCTACACTGGTCGCAAAACCCTGATCTGGGGCTGTGATGGGATGAAATGTTGTAAGATCCATTTCGCAGCCGGCGGCAAACATTATCCGTAAAACAAATTCCGACAACAACCTGCCAATATTCCCAAAATCACTATGTTACCATGTAAGCGGTTTTTCACCCTTCCCATCTTCCAATATAAATATACCTCCTACCCCCGATCCAATAATCCAATAACCTATATAAACCCATATGAAAATTAAAACTCATTGTTACAAGCATATCTACACAATTAAAGGAACGCAACCAGGCTCTGACAAATATGTATATATTTTTTTCTCTGTCAGATTATGGACTTTTTAACTATTAAACATACATGGATAAACTGTATTATTTCTCGACTATGTCAACTATGTGTCCGATTATATGTTGTGTATTATATACGTATAACAAAGAGCATTAAAGATTAATAGAAAAACAAAACCACACCGACCTGCCAACAAATTGTTGTTCCCTCCGAGTCGGAATGCCTCCTGCTCCAGCTCGGCCTCTGTATCAAATCCATAGAACCTGTCCAACTGTACACACTCCATGTATTTAGCCAGGAGTCGCGACCCTCCTGCCATACCATTCACCATGTCCGGGTCTGTGTCGTTGATCGTGTATAGCATGTTGTTGAACCGGGAAACTGACACGCCCGTTACCTGGGTTAGTATGGCACCGACTAGCGGGCTTGCAAGCAGATCCTGATAAAAACAAGGGCAGATTCATTTATTCATACGAGTTATATTCATATCAGTTATGGTGTTGAATCTGGATAGGGAAACTGGCACGCCCGATATATTGCGTTAGTACGACACCGACTAGCGGGCTTGCTAGCAGATCCTGAATAATACAAGGGCAGATTTGTGGCTGTGACTAGAATGAAATGACGCTCAACGGCCCACCAACACAAAAGTGTGTCATTTAGGGCCATGCAATTTAGATGAAGAAGAAAATAATAGCAAAATAGTATATCTTGCGACCAGTGTAGATCCAGATCAACCTGTGCATCCGCCCAGTCTGATCAGGATCTGCACTGTTCGCCATTCCATCATTGAAACACCAATCATGCTTCTAACAAGCAACGTAGATCTATACTACTGTCCGTTTCTCGAAAGCTGCCCAAATTTTACGGCCATATAAACAATTCAAAAACAATATTTTTTTCGATAGTATTAAATTTGATCAAAATTTAAGAATGAGCCTTCTTTTTATTTCGTGAAATTTGGTCAAGTATTGGCTGGATTGGGAAAAAAAAAATTCCTATGGGAATTTAACATGGGAGAAAAGGAGGTGGGGGAGCTGGATAAGGAGTAAAAAAAACACCCCGAAACCTGGCTAGATAGCTTGGAAATGATGTAACTAAGAAAACAAAAAGTTAACTTTTTAAAATCGGTCAGCTATTTCTGAAATTAGAAAAATGTCCCCATGTTAAATCTCCATAAACATCTTCAACATGGGGAAATTGTTTTTCGCAATAAAATCAATATTGGACCAATTTTCATGAACAAATTTATTGTTTTTGCATTGGTTATACATGTATAGCAATAAAATTTGGGCAGGTTTCGTGAAACAGACAGACAGTAGGCAATACTGTACAGAGCTCCAGTTAAGGTGCGTAATTTGGAGGTAAATTTCTTATTTCTCCATCAAAAATGGCAAGTTGGGAGTGCTTTAGAATCATCTCAATGAGATGATTCTAAAGCACACCCAACTTGCCATTTTTGATGAAGAAATAACAAAATTTCACGCCAAGTTGGTCAAATTACGCACCTTAACTGGACCTCTACTATAATGTAGTGGAGGCACGGGAGGGGGTATGAAGGGCTGTTATAATGGGTTGGTAGAGGAACATTAAAATGTTTAATTTTTGACATGAATGTACTTGGATACCTGGATTTCAGCGAGTTCATCTCCAACCATATTCTCGAGCCCAACAGAGCCAGTCGCCCAAGTATTGGCCACACTCAATACATTCTCAATCGTTCTGAATGTGGAATTCATCTACAAAACACATACATGATGATGTTTACTCAGAAGATATACAAATTAAAGTTATCAACACCACACTCAAATAAGCAATATAAACGGGTTGCAGTAACCATATGAACCCTACACTCCAATATACATGTACTGCTGATTTTAATGTGGCATTCATCTACAAAAATATATAAATGATAATATATTTTATATCTATATAATACACCTTCTACCGTTTTGTACGTTCGTCTTAAACATTTTGCCTTACAGACAATGTGAACATAACTCTTCAGTGACCTTGACCTTGGGCGGTCAGACGTGGGTTGTATGCAAAACAAAGCACCATCATTAGACACACATTGTGGCTAAATATTATAAAAATCGATGAAGCGGTTCAGGAGTTATAGAAAAATGAAAGGTGTTACTAACGTACGAACACCTTACATTTTTCAATACGTATGTACATGGACTAACGCTATATCCCCTCTTGCCTATCAGTCAGGGGATAATAAAACTAAAATAACGTAACAATATACCTCATGAACAATTTGTCGTGTGGCGGGGATATCGGGAGCAAACAGTATCTTGCCCCTGATTAACGGCTTCAGGTACGACCAGATGACAGGTCCCGCCCTCTCCTCCATTATGTCGGTGTACACATCCCTGCAATAGTCATCTGAAACAAATAAATTAATATAGGAATGAATGGCATTTTTGTGGAATTTATCGGGGCATAAACTTGGAAAAGTTGCGGGAATACTGGACGAAGGCCGGAAGGCCTTGTCCAGTATTCCCGTGACTTTTCCAAGTTTATATCCCCGATAAATTCAACAAAAAGGCCATTCATTCCTTAAAATTCCAACATTTGAAATAAAATCATCAAGAAAATGTGTTTATTTTGACAGACTGCAGCCATTTGTTTACATTGACAGCACTGACAGCGCACCTGTAGAAAGTAGTTCGGCGTGGGAGTTTACTGGGATATAAATTTTGGACAGAGACTTGCTACGGGCCAATCAAATGTTAGGGAATTGTGTAAATACTTTTGTGCTGGATTTATTACACGTTATAGCGCTAGGAATGTGGTTAATAATCAGCAAACAAACGAACGAGTCAAAGCCACGAAGCCATACAATTTCAAACAATAATTCTATTTTTATACAATATCCCATTTTTTTGGTAAACCAATAATTCCAGTTTTATGCTAATCCCGTTTTTTAAGCAAAAATCCAGGGTTTATGTGTTAATCCCAAGTTTGTTAATGATCCCAATTTTAAGCAAAAATCGCAGTTGTTAAGCAACAATCCCACTTTTTATCCAGTAATCCCAGTTTGTATGCAATAATCACAGTTTTTATACAATAAGCCAAGTATAAAAGCAATAAACTGAATTTGAAAGCAATGATCGCAGTTATTTATACAATAAATGAATGCAACAATCCCAGTTTCTTAGCAATAATCCCAGTTTTGCAAAGGCGATAATGCCAGCTTTGTAAGATCATAGCTTATTCGTGTCAGCATACTTGGCAAATCTGCGCGCTCCTGGACTTGAACGTCTGACAAATGTGACGTGGATCCCAGCTTTTCGCCCAAGTTGAAGTCGTCGGAAACTGTGGGTATATCCTCACCACACAGTACGGCAGACAGTGACGACAGGCCCGATGATCCTGAATGTTGGAAAGTATAATATAATGATCATAAATATTTGGACACCATTTGTTTTGGGAAACCCCTAGCAATTTGTATCCAAAATTCATTCTTATTGTGATAACCAGTATCAACCCTAAATACAGTGGAACCTCTCTAAACCGGACACCAATAAACCACCTATGATCTTATTTCTTGGTCATTTATCGCAGGTGATAACGTCTGTTTGTAATTGCAGAGCACACCACTATGGCTCAGAATGATCAAATGTCTGATTTACAGTGAAACCTCTCTAAGCCGGACACCCTGGGAGGTCCCCAGGGTGTCCGGTTTAGAGAGGTTTCACTGTAGTTGGACACCATTTGTTTTGGGAAACCCCTAGCAATTTGTATCCAAAGTTATTGTGATAAACCAATATCAACCCGAAATACAGTGGAACCTCTCTAAACCGGACACCAAGAAACCACCTGTGATTTTATTTTGATAAGTTTCTTGGTCATTTATCTGTTCGAGATCGCAGAGCACACAACTATATGGCTCCCAATGATCAAATGTCTGATTTACAGTGAAATTTCTCTAAGCCGGACACCCAAAATAAGAATTGAATATTTACATAAAGAAAAAATATATTCAGCCCTGAAATTAGAATAACCTGACCTGGTGCCAGGTCCATACCACACCAAAGTCACTTGGCCACTTCCCCTAAAATAGGATTACGAGTAATCGTAATACTCACATAAGGGGTATAACCAGATTCAACTGTCACATACAAAATGCCAAAGACGTATGTGAGAGCAAAACCAGGTCTCCAGTCGGAATTTCGGTAAGGATGAACCCTGATCATTAAATTATCCATCGCATGCTCCCACCTGCCACCCACACAAAACAAGTTGTATCCAATTACATTGTTATTGTGATAAATACTACCAACATTAACCCTTATACCGCTACTCACAACAATTGTCGTCTTTACATCTTATCTTACTTCTCAATAAAAACATGTTTTGACAGCCCTTCAGAATCATTTCCAATTGACAATGATTCTGAAATGCTGTCAAAGCATGTTGTAAATTATTCTAAAGTGCTGTCAAAGCATGTTTTTGATGATAAAAATGGAAAATAAAAAATAAACAGCAAACAACAAAATAATTAAGATAGCGGTCTAAGTATTAATATTGGGACACTTTTTTGTTTTGGGAAACCCCTATAAAATAATTTGTATACAAATACATTGTTATTGTAATGGTTTTATCCCGTCAACACAGTGTGTATGTGCCGTGAAACACGGTGCCGTGAAACATTTTTGATATCCTGTCAATACGACCTACTCACTGCGTATGAATATGTGCGGTTGCTGGGATTATTTCTTTGCATTTTATAGCCATGTATATGTGTTGACGGGATAAATAGAATAGTACGTTAGGTTTTTTCCATTCACGGCACTAACCTACTATTCTCTATATATTTCAACTACCGTAATGACCCAAAATATCTGGACACCATCTATTTTGGAAAAAACAATTTGTATCAAATTTTCACTGTTATTGTGATAAACCAGCGCTAGCCTCAAATATTGGACACTATGTTGCATAATACACTCTTTGAAAAGATAAATTAAGGGACTTGACTGGATATGATTTTATATCATGCCAAAATAGTTTATAGAATTCTACGTTAATTCCGTCAGAACCTGGGGCCCGTTTCACTAAACTTCATACGATAAAAATATTTGTAAGAATATTTTAATTAATTTGCTTCCCACATTGACGTAGTTAGCTAACATTACTATTCTGCATCTGTATTTACACATCATTACATGTGAACACATCCTCTAAATATTTTCCAACATTGGCCGTCAGTGTGAATGGTATTCTTAACCCATTCAATGTTGAGGATATGCCATATTGATTGGGTAAAATCATAAATATTTTCTTCAAAAGTGCTTAGAAGTATATGTCTCGTCAAGATGGTTCAAATGAGTGGTCGCAACATAATAATTCCAGCAAAAAAATATTTACACAATTCCCTAACATTTGATTGGCCCGTACCAAGTCTCTGTCCAATATTTATATCCCAGTAAACTCCCACGCCAAACTACTTTCTGTAACCGTGAGGCGCAGTTAAAATAATTCTTAAGAAAATGGAAAATAAACACATTTTCTTGATTAATTTATTTAAAATGCTGGAATTATAAGGAATGAATGGCATTTTTGTGGAATTTATCGGGGATATAAACTTGGAAAAGTCGCGGGAATACTGGACGAGGCCTTCCGGCCTTCGTCCAGTATTCCCGCGACTTTTCCAAGTTTATACCCCGATAAATTCCACAAAAAGGCCATTCATTCCTATAATAATGCATATTATACCGCCAGCATCAAAGTTTCATCAAATAAAATAGTACCATTTATTGACGTTGATCATGTATTGTACATTACTAAATAAATTCCAAGTTTATACCCCGATAAATTCCACAAAAAGGCCATTCATTCCTATATAGTTTCATTGAGAAAAAAAATCATACCTGTAAAGGTGCATTTCGCATGCAATGGGTTAAAATTAAATTTGGCACTTACAGATTTACTAGTCTCTTGTTGAAATTTAGTGAAACGTGCCCCAGGACTTTTATTATCGTTCATTTCCTACGTACTGACCTATCTGAGCCTCGGCCATATTAGCGAAGGCGGTTGTCAGATCATCGGGGTAATCCTCTAGTCTCTTCATGATCGTGTTGAAGTCCGACTGGGCGTCGTCTATGTTATTGATGGAGCCCTCGATGTCGGCCATGTCGATGTCGGCATCTTGCAGCACGTTGTTCACCGTGTTCGTCACTAACTGGGAAAGGAATGCAAGAGTTTCGTGAAACAGGTTTTGGATATGTGCGATATTTTTTGTGACGTTTCAAAAGTCTGCCATTTTAAAAAGTCACCTATGGAGTCTCGAACACTTTCCAAGACAAGTTTTACATGCAATGAGGAATGAAACCACACTACTTCAAGCTGCCTTCAAGATTCAAAATTTGTGACAAAGTTAATAAACTCGTGTTTATAAATCAACTACTACAAAGTGGAAGGGTACGACATTCCAGTAACTGCTATGGTCATGTAGAGACCTGGGGCCCGTTTCACTAAGCTTCGTACGACTAAAATGTTTGTAAGTGCAAATTTAGGATCGTCTGGAAATTTCAATTGATGGAGTTACATTTATTGAGCATAGGCTGCATATGCAGCCTATGCTCAATAAATGTAAATCCAATAATTGTTTACAAGAAAACAGTGTTAATGTGAAAGTTTCAGACTGTCATAGTTCTGCACTTACGAACGTTTTAGTCGTACAAAGTTTAGTGAAATGGCCCCCTGACCTTTGTTCAAGTCTCATCAGAAATATCAGTCGGATGGAAATACTAAAGTATTTTTTCATGGCAGGGAGTGAAAGTGAATGGGTTTACTGTGATACAGATCAGGCTCAACCAATCAGAAGTGAAAAGTGAATCGGGTTTAACGTCCCACCAACAGCCCAGGTCATATAGAGACAGAACCACAGATTAAAGCCTCATCCGACAGACTAGAGGGATGGAAATACTATGAAAGTATTTTTGAAGTGGTTTGCTTTAAATTGTATTTTATTTCATTTGAATAAGCACATATCATAAAAGTGGCTCGATATACATAGCTCCTGTCACAGAAGAACAACAGGTACCTCTTTCACCAGCTCCCCTACACTGATTCTCGCAAGTGCTTCATTCAAAATGGCCGTCACAGTATCCTGATCGAGGTTACAAAAACGCTCGCTGATCTCGGAGGCATCGACAGATGTATGGTTCATGGAGATAAGCTCAGCGAGACGGGTACTGTTGCAGACCCACTCTGTGATGTCCACTTGTGATGCTTGTAGTAGCTATAAATGAAGATATATAAGTTCTTTGCATTCTGGGAAACTCATAGGCTATAAATAGTTAAAAATAGCAGACGACACTTACATATATTTTTCTTTATTTCTCCCTGTAAAAAAAGGCACTGTGTCACTGTGGATTCCTAACAAAATTCAATGATGATTTTACAAATATCTGATTTCTAAAAAATATATAGAGTTTATTTAACTACAATGTTGAATACCGGATATATTTCCCCCTAGACATCGGAGTACAAGATTCTTTGTCGGATTCACATTGAAAAGTGTGAAATTTGCTCTTAGACCAGCTAATGACGTTAAATTGTGACGTCAATTACGTCTCGCGAACGTCTAGGAGGAAATCCCTTCAGAATCGGGGTAAATCACTGGGTTGCATGTAATATAGCCAGCCTGAGACTGGTGAGAAGACCAAATCGGCTGATCAGACGGCACGTTGTCTGGTGTATTACACAGTACACCATATTGGGAGTTACCTACCACTTCAAAACTGAGACTGCCATCTATAATAGCTGCAGCGACATCGTCTGATAAGCCGAGGGTCTCCACCATGTAGGCATTCAACTCCTCGGGACTTTTCACTAAATCTAATAGGCGAACTGTGGATATAGAGGAAGTATGTTATACAATATCATTGTGACCAATAACATATATGTCGCTAGAAATGGACAGTATGATCATTCATGTAGTAGTGTAATGTTATATAGCGCTTGTTAGAAGGATGAATAAATTATTATTGACTGAACGGCAAATAGTGAAGAGCCAGATCAGATGGAGTAAATGCGCAAGCTGTTCTCGGTTTGACTTGGTTACACCCGCCATAAGATCCCGTCTCTCTCTAGTTGCAACCAAAACACAAGAGATTAATCAGTAATGAAGTTACCAGTAACACAATTCCAGCAATGCAGCCTATGCTCAATAAATTTAAATTCATGAATTGAAATTTCCAGCCGATCCTAAATTTGCACTTACAAACATTTTAGTCGTACAAAGTTTAGTGAAAGGCCCCCTGGTGTCGAAGTGTCATTACCTCAAAGTTGGTTTATATTTAAAGCAACAAATGTAACAGATGGCTGGTATAAAAGATACACTGGTAGAGTATGCATATACCTCAAAATCAACATTAACCCTTTCACCCCCAAGTAACTGAAATGAATTTTGATATGTTAAATTTGCAACCAATCCAACCACCACAAAATGATTTTCAGACTAGTCAATTTATGACATGTGGGTGTTTTTGAAAATTACTTGCAAAAAGTGCATATCCCGATGAGACGGCTCGTCACGAGCCGGCTCATCTGGATCTACACTTTTTGCCAATACCACTATACAGGCCTGTGGTGTTGAAAGTGTTACCGTCCTCAGGGCTATGCTCCTTAGAAAGTTAAACATTTACGTCTTGATCAGAGCATGCTCTTTACTTACCATTAGTCATGATCAGTTGCCGCAATGTTTGGAAGGACAGCAGGCCTCGTGTGATGAACTTGATACTGTCTACGATATCTGACGTCTGGTTGGTTCTGTCAATCGCTTCAAAGTTATCGAGGACTGCGTTGAAACTAGAAAAAATGTGAAAGTGAATGTGATTAATGTCCCACCAACAGCTAAGGTCATATAGAGATGCGACCACAGTTTAAAGTCTCATATGGTCTCATAAAGTCTCATACGAAATCACATGGCGTGTCTCATATTTTTTAATATCACAGTCTGTGAATATACAGTCAGAATTCCCGCAAACGAATACACAGTTTAAGTCTTTATTTAATGTGCGCTATAACAGCACCGGTACCCGGCGTCGCTGGCACCAGCGCTGTGACCCAGCTGTTATCCGGCATTACGTGCTGGAAACCGATATTCGGGAACCAGTCACTGACCATATCTAAACAATTTCATGGCAGACTAACCCTGACCTGTCATAAATCGCGGCAATTAACGTGTCGTTACCTTGTCACCTGCTGTGATGTACTATTTTGCAAACATCAATTAAGAAAAGAAATGAACAGTTAGCAACTATATATAAATTTACAGTGATTTACAAGTGACAGAATTCTGCTATCGGCGCTGAACATTTGGATGCTTTGTGGAAAGCAATGCGCACATTGGACAGTGATGGTGTTGGCAAACAGAAACTAATGGAGAACTTCTTTACAGGAGTGTGAACATTGTACAGTTGAACCTCCCCGAACGGCCACCTCTCTCAACAACACCCTCTCTATAACAGCCGCTATTTTATATCCCAAATGGATGATTTCCTCTGTATCTAACCCTTAGACTGCGGAGCACGAAAATTGTCGTCTGCTGTTGCTTTTGCCTTCTTTCTCAATAAAAACATGTTTTGACATCATTTTAGAATCATTTCCATTGGAAATGATTCTAAAATGTTGCCAAAGCATGTTTTTGATGAAAATTATCAAAACAAATAAATAAACAGTCGACGACAAATTTAATTCAGCATTAACCTCCCTACAACAGCCACCTCTCTACAACAGCCAGTTTTGCGTCTTCCCATGGGTGGCTGTTGTAGAGAGGTTGCACTGTAGTTTACAAACAAATCCAGCAAGGGCCGATAGATTGTAAATAAAAAATATAATAATCGTGAACAATTTAAATAATTATCGTGTAACATTGCCACTGGGGCGAGTTTAGATTGGGACGAATCGTCATGTAAATATTTAAAGGGAAACCAAGTACTCTACATGTTTTTGTTTTGTATTTTTATACATTTTAGCATGTAAATTAAAACAAACTGTTTATTAAAATCTGTGTTTCTTTTCTATATGCACATGTTTGCAAATTGCTAACAATAAACCAGTATAGTTGAATTTTTAAAAGTTGATACCCGATAAATTCTTGGACGGAACTGTTGGACTTAAGTTGAAATCCCACTAATTGCTTTATTATTCAACAACAAAAAGTGAAAGCAAATGGGTTTAACGTCCCAGCAACAGCTAAGGACATTTAGGGACGGGACCTCTGTTTCAAGTCGGACCAGTGGGATGGAAATACTATGTAGTATTTTTCACACCTAGGGTGAGGATTGAACTCAAAGTCCACTGACCCATCCATATTCCATAAAAACACCCATACCTGTCTATAAGGCTGTCGGGACCGTTATCAACAAGCAGCCTCTGTATGGTGTGTAAGATGTCACCATTGCCCTGTATGTTTGTCACGTCTATGTCACTGAGGTCTCCGATCACGTTAGCCAGCTCAGATATCCCCTCGATGTCATTCACCAGTTCCGATAGGTCATCGGCTAACACTTCCCACCAGTCTGCGGTGTTGTTGGTGCTGATAGATCGAAGCTGAAACAGGGAGGAGGAATTTGAAATAGTCCGAGCTTCTAGAGATCTTGTGTTCAAAATCAGAATTTTGTCAACTTTTGACTCCATTCACGGAAAATATTGTAAACATATTTCATAAAATTACGCAGAGGTCCGAAGGTACAAAATCACATGGCGTGTCTCATATGTGAATCATATCCATATCTGATTCACTTCACAACAGGGAAAACACATGGATGGCACTGTAACTCGGAAGTAGAGCATTGCAGACAATACACATGTACAGTCGAACCTCTCTGAACGGTCACCTCTCTACAACAACACCCTTTCTGTAACAGCCGCTATTTTATATCCCAAATGGATGATTTCCTCTATGTCGGACCCTTAGACTGCTGAGCACAAAAATTGTTGTCTGATATTGCTTTTGCATTCTTTCTCAATAAAAACGTGTTTTGACAGCACTTTAGAATCATTTCCATTGGAAATGATTCTAAAATGCTGTCAAAACATGTATTTGATGAGAATTATGGAAGAAAATAAATAAACAGCAGAGTACAAAATTTAATTCAGTATTAACCTCCATACAACAGCCACCTCTCTACAACAGCCAGTGTTGCGTCTGCCCATGGGTGGCTGTTGTAGAGAGGTTGCACTGTACAACATGTTAATGCAAGGTTTAATAGTCATACCTTGTCAATCATGCGAGCCAGCCCTATTACATTATGGGCAACATTTTCAGCTAACTCTCGATCAGCTCCACACAATGTTGTATTCAAGTCGATATCAAGTTCCGCGGTGTCTGTATCACATATGGCCTTGATCAAAGCATCTGCTGTGATGTTGGTCTGAAATACAAAATAAAGAATACCAAGTGTCTGCCAGGTTTACAAGTTTACTTTCTGTTTCCATAGCGATCGTTTGCCGTTTGCATGAAAACACAAGTGAAAGACGTACAATACGTTTTCAACCATGCATTGCATTTTATCACTACTGCGCAGGCACGCAGGCCAAACATTCTGTTGTCAAACAATGCAATACGTTTAGGAACAGTTACACGGTTCAACGCCCTCCATTACGAATGGTCCGATTACAAGTGACATCGCATCATGCCATAACACATACACGACCGCCTGTGCTAATATTGCCAATATTTTAATTTATATTTATTTCAAAATACTCGAAGATTGTGCTTGAAATCAAGCAGCTTGATTGGCTGGGCCTGAGCTGTGCTACAGCTCAGGCTCAGCAAATCAAACTGCTTGATTGCGACTTGAGATTGCCAATAGATGTTCAGAAACGCTGACATCTGGGCTAGATCAACGCAGGCGATTGTGTAGCTTACAACCGTCATAGTTACATGCCATAGCAAGATAAGACGGTTATAAGTCACAACACATACTCTTAACAAGAAACAAGAAATGTGTCTGTCGAACGCGGATGCCATCTGCAGCATATTTGAGAAACTGTGACAAAGTGGTTAACCGAAAAGTGTGACGGACGGACGGACGGACGTACTTACGAGACGTACATTGTGGGGTTCCTAACCCTAACCTATCCTAAATCAAACCCCATAAAGATCAATCAAACAGAAAAAACAACCCCAGAAGACAAAATAACCCCACAAGAGCAATTTATAACGGGGTTAAAACGGAATAAGCATCTCTTAACAAGTCCATCACTGTGTGGTTAACCTCACAATGTAGCTCTCGTTTGTACGGACAGACGGACAGACGGACGGACGTCTTTACTTTCAGGTAACTATGTGGCTTATCGCATGTTAAATATTAGCCACATAAAACCATTTTTAGCCTCATAAAACGATGTTTTAGGTGGCTAATTGTAACCAACCCTATCCTTTAACAAGTCCATAACCCTGTGGGGCTAGCCACATAAGTACCCGAATGTCTGCCCGGACGGACGGACGGACGTCTTTACTTTCAGGTAACTATGTGGCTTATCACATGTTAAATATTAGGCACATAAAACGATTTTTAGCCACATAAAACGATTTTTTAGGTGGCTAATTGTAACCAACCCTATCCTTTAACAAGTCCATAACCCTGTGGGGCTAGCCACATAAGTACCCTAATGTGTGCCCGGACGGACGGACGGACGGACGGACGTTCTTACTTTCAGGTAACTATGTGGCTTATCGCATGTTAAATATTAGCCACATAAAACCACTTTTAGCCACATAAAACGATATCTTAGGTGGCTAATTGTAACCAACCCTATCCTTTAACAAGTCCATAACCCTGTGGGGCTAGCCACATAAGTACCTGAATGTCTGCCCGGACGGACGGACGGACGGTCCAAACATTATATGCCACCCGTTTCTTTGAAACCCGGTGGGATAAAAATAACTTTTTTCCATGAGAACACTTGTATGTCTTATTAACATACCATATCCAAGTTCATAGTAGCGTTCAGGAATCGATTGAGGGCATCTGGAGCAACGTTGTATGCATCTTGTAGAAACTGCTCTGCGTTTGTTATGTTCTTCAACAGAATCTCTTCTAACTCGCTAGCAGCTGTGCGAAAGAGAGACAAAGTTATCTACACATGTTGTTGACCTAGTTACATTTAATTTGATATATTGGTCTTTAATGACCTATCAACAGTTAAGGTAATTTAAAGCCGGGTCCGATCCCGCATGTAACCTGCTGCATTGGGGAGAAAATCCCAAAATCAGAACGGAATAATTACATCGAAATAAATATACATTAGAATACATAATTACAATAATTTAGGTTTGGTCGCATAGTTTTATAAGACAAATACCAGGGATGGTCTCGCCCACAAACAAGTAGGCCAACATCCATGACAGAGGGTGACAGCTAGCCATCAATGTGAATCACACTACTATTGTAACATATTCATTTTAAATATGTGGCTGTGACTGGAGAAATGGAGCCTATGGGCTTGCGACCAGTGTAGATCCAGAACAGCATGTACATCTGCACAGTCTGATCAGGATCTGCACTGTTCGCAATTCCATCAATGAAACACCCGCCATGCTTCTAACAAGCAATGCAAATCACTATCAGGCTACAGGAGTGTGTCGTGTCGTTTGATCAGGAGCTACATGGGTAAAAAAATCCCATAAGCCCCTTTTTCTCCAGACACAGCCACTTATGTGTCCAGAACGTTTTAAGCAAACATTACATGTTCACATATTCTCTTAATGACATCGATTGATGAAACAAATTTCTGAGCACATGTGTAAGATTATTTATGGAAATTATGGCTAATATGTGGGTGTGACTGGAGAAATGGGGCTTAATGGTTTTGTGCCCAATGTAACTCCTGGTAAGATTCCTGACTCCTGTAGCCTGATCACGATCTCTATGTCTTGTTATAAGCATGGCGGCTGTTTCATTGATGGAATAGCGAAAAGTGCAGATCCTCATCAGACTGCAGATGCACACTGATCAGACTGTGCGGATGCACAGTCTGATCTGGATCTACACTTGTCACAATGCCCATAAGCCCCATTTCTTCAGTCACAGCCACAGTTTCTAACACAATATTGGTCGTAAATTGCGATGAGGCAAGGGAGTAGTATAGAGGGATTCAAAATGATACCACCTAACGAGGGTATCATTTCTCCACCCTATATACTACTCCACCACCCCCCGAAAAATCAAAAATTGGTTAACGAGGAAATTGTCTCCCACTAAAAATTGGACGTGAAAAAAAAAAAACATAATGTTTTTCAGACAGTAAATTTAAGTATAGAGGGATTCAAAATGATACCACCTAACGATGGTATCATTTATAACCCTCTATACTATTCCCACCACCCCCAAAAAATCAAAAAAATTAGTTAACGAGGAAATTGTCCCACGAAATATTCAAAATTGGTGTCATAAATACATCATGTTTTTTTCACGTCCAATTGAACAGATAAAACATAGTCTTAAAAAAGGATTTTATTTTTGACACCAATTTATGAATTTATTCTAATAAGTTTCTGATTTAAATGTGCCCACGAGTGATAGTTTATATTCCAACACCCCATTTTTCTCCTCCAATATAGATAATTTATTTCGCAGATCAGCAATTAATTCTACCAGCTCTAGTCTACCACGTTCACCTGTAGCCACCTGACAGTGTAGTTGCTTATGTCTACAAAGAGTTTGGGCACTAATGAATTTACAAGGGCATCTGGGGCATTGAAATTGCGGGGGGACACAAGGAATTTTTCTACGTCTCGCTAGATGCCTTCGTAGATATTCTTTACGCGTAAACGTCTTACAACAAGTCTCACACTCCATTATATATGTATATGTTTATGTTTATATTCAATTAGAAGTGAAAAAAACATAATGTTTTCAAGACCAATTGAACATATAAATTTTATAGGTTATACAAAAGTATATTACAGAAAATATGATAACGTCAGAAACTAGAGCAGAAATAGAAAGTTTGAGAAGAGAAGCCGAATCTCTAGGGATTACTTATAGTACACGGTTGAGAGTTAGGGGGTTGACAAAGCTGATAAATGCCACAAAGAATGAGGCGTTTATGAAGCGGTTTACCCGCGCCTATAAAAGAGGGGCATTTAATGACATATCCAAAGCGGAGGAAGTTGGTAACAGAATTCAAAAAGAAAGTATTGCGGGGTTAAGGGCTAGTGTAATCAAACCTTCAAGCACAAATAATTTGTCCCAAATTAGACGCCAAAATAATAATAAGAAAAAATCTATCGTTAGCGCGATAGTGGAAAAAGGTGAAGAAATATTGGGGGCTCACGATGAAACATTGGAAAAGGTAGAAAATGGAAGACGGGGTGGTTGGGAGTTACATTATCCTTTCGTATAAAAACATTAACATTAACGAGTCTGAACGCATGTCCGATAAACTCGCTCCGTATCTAACAACCAATTTTTATTTGAGATATTCATATTCTTACAAGCTAGAACATATGGAGGAAAATTAAAAATGGAAAACCTAAAACTATAATATTTCACAAAAATCTCTCGGTGGTAGCGAACCACTATCATCAATAAAAGAAAACCGTTAAAAAATGGCTGTCAGATAAGGAGCAAACACAGAATAATGTCCGATAAAATAGACAGACCGAATACAAAGTGGAAGTTTGTAAGATGGGTTAGAGGTTTCGTAAAGCTAATACAGGGTGTAGTAGGGGAATAGATTTGGGACTACAATCCAAAGAAGCGGCAGGAGAGAACTTCCAGAATGGCTGAAGAATAAAAAAGGTATGTATCTTTAGATAAGTATAATGACGACCTTTGTCTGTTCAGGTGTCTAGCTATGCATATGACAGATAAAAGACCCGACAGATGTACAGAAAAGGCGAAAGAACTTAGTAAGCAATATTTTGGTAGTAATGTGGTTTCACCAATTCCTTTTTCAGATCTGAAAAAGGTTGAAGAGTTTTTTTATAAAATCGGTATAGAAGTATATCAACCCACCGATGTAATGTATGGTGGTTGAATAAAAAGGTACCAGCGCACTATAATGAAATAGGTAATAAACCAATGACAATAGGACTGTTTAATAATCACGCATTTCTGATAAAAAACTTAAAAACCTATCTAAAATTTACGCCTGCGATAATTGCAAACAGAAATTCACGACAGCGAGTAATATGAAGAGACGGACCAACATGTATGAGAGGTGAGACAAAAGTAATATGTGATGGTAATTATTTAGAGCGCCCGCGTTCGTCGTTCGAGAAAGCGTTTTTACCCAAAAGGTTCTAACAGTTATGGGGCGATCGATTGGATGTATTCTGTGGAAAAGCGGGAGGGAATTCACATTCACCACGAACAGTGCGACACGAGGTGAAAGATGGATTTTAGGAGCTCCGGTAGATGGATACTGTCCAGAAACCAATACCGTATATCAATATCACGGCTGTTACTGGCACTGGTGTGAGATTCATGCAAAGCATAGAAGAAGAACGCGCATCCACTATGAGAGAGATACATTTATTAGAAAAAGCAAAGAATTCAACCTAGTAGTTATGTGGGAATGTGAATTCCAAAGAACGGTAAAGATATAAAGATCGGTTGCGACACTACTCTTTATCCATATCAGATAGTATACGATTTTGAGGCATATCTCCAGTCAGAAGTTGAAACTACCGGTAATAGTTTAGAGTACGAAGCTGAGCACGTTCCGGTAAGTGTTAGTATAGGAGATAATTTCTCAGGAACAGTAACTCATATTTGTGATAAAGATCCTGCAAAACTTATAGAAAAATTTGTAGAAGATTTGAAAGTCAGGGGAAAAGCTATAAGAGAGAAGTGTGGTCAAGATATGGGTTTAATACAGAACATTTAAGTAAAAACAAATCGCTAAGATCGAACAGTGGATAGAGCAAGTACCGGTTATGGGTTTTAACAGCAGTAAGTACGATATAAACCTAATAAAGAAATATTTAGTAGGTGAACTATCTGCAACAACAAAGAAAGTAATGGTCGGAAAACGTGCAAACGCAACAATATTTCTATTTACTCCAGAATTTAGATTTCTTGATGTAATACTTTATCTAGGACCTGGTGTAAGTTACGATAGTTGGATAAAAGCCTACGACTGCAAAGGACAGAAATCTTTCTTTCTTTCCTTATGAGTGGTTCGATTCTCCAGACAAACTGGATTACCCAGGACTACCCGATATAGAGAATTGGTATTCCAAACTATCTGGAAAATGTTAATAGATGAAACAGAATTAAGTAAATGTCGTAGAATTTTCGAAGAAAATAATATGAAAACTTTCAGAGATTGGTTGAAATATTATAACGATTTAGATGTAGCACCGTTCCTAGAAGCGGTGGAAAAAATGTGTGAATTTTATAAACACAGAGGTGTGGATATTTTCAAAGATGCGGTAACACTACCTGGAGTAGCTATACAATATTTATTGAGAGGAACCATTAAAGAACAAAAATCTTCAAAGACGATTATACCGGAGGATGCTCTATATGCACCAAAAGAAGAAACATACGAAATGATGAAGGACGCTCTAGTTGGTGGTCCATCAATAGTATTTACACGCTATGCAGAAGTCGGTGTTTCCAATATTAGATCAAATGAAAGTAACAAACCTTGCAAGGCTGTTTTGGGTACGATGCAAACGCGTTATATTTATCTACGTTAAATAAAGAGATGCCTGTGTAGGGAGAGAAACTATACACCATATAGATACCCCACATAACCCTAAATTTATTAAAAAGTTTTGTAAAAGAGTTTTATCTGGAGACTGGTTTGGGTTTGCGGAGGTGGATATAGAAGTTCCACACAACTTAAAACATAAGTTTTCTGAAATGTCCCCAATATTTATAAACAGAGAAGTAGAGGTTGATGAAGTTCCCACACACATGTTAAAATATTTTGGAAGATACTGGAAGAACTAGAGGAAATGGAAAGAAAATTGGTGGGATCTATGACCGCCACTAAAGTATTGCTGTACGCGCCACTGTTGAAATGGTATTTAAAACACGGCCTAGAAATAACGGAGTTCATCGTGTTATAGATTATATTAGTGGTAAACCCTTCGAATGGTTCGCAAAAGAAGTTACAGCCGCAAGACGAACAGGCGATGTAGAACCAAATAAGAAACCAGTAGCCGACATAATGAAATTATTAGGAAACTCGTGTTGTGGAAAAATGATAGAGGCAACAGGAGAGAGACATTTAAATACGACATATACGCGAGACGAAACCTGTGTTGACAAAGCATTAAGATCCGCGTATTTTGATGATTTGGAAGAGATAGGATATGCGTACGAAATATCTTCAAGAAAACCCAGGTGTGCGCTAAAGAGACCATTCCATTGTGGAATAGCGGTTTATCAACTAGCTAAATTGAGAATGTTGGAATTTTACTACGAATTTCTAGATAAATACATAAAAAGAGAAGACTTTGAATTAATACAGATGGATACAGATAGTATGTATATAGGAGTTAGTGGAAAAACGATAGAGGAATTGATTAGACCTAACTTACTAGACGAGTTTGAAAAAAGAAAAAAATAAATGGTTGGCTTGGGATAAATGGAGCGAAAGAGAGCCCGGACTTTTCAAAATGGAATTTTACGGGGATAGGGCGATAGCGTTATCTAGTAAGTGTTATTTTGTAGAAAAAATTAATTTCACTAAAGATAATTGGAACAAATTCAAAATTAATAAAAACTCTGCGAAAGGAATGTCCAAGAGAACTAACAATTTAAATTGGGATAGATATAAACGAGTACTAAGTGAAACTACAGAAGATGGAAAACACATTATAGATGTAGCACAAAATAGAGGATTTAAAATGAAAGACGGCGTTATGAAAACGTACTGTCAACAAAAATTAGGACTCTACGGCATACTACGATAAAAGACGCGTGTTACCAGACGGAATACATACAGAAACCTCTATTGATTTAAGTAATCGGGGGTAGCGGGGTGTCAGAAGACACTATAAGAAGTTCTTCGCGAACAAACCCTCGAGATGGCCCATCATCCAAATAGTAGAGCACGGGCTCATCGGGTTTGGTAATAGATCGATCTAGATGATATACATTGAGAGACCACACTGGATCAGTCGCGCGGCGGCTGCCACCTTCGAGCTCTCCCGGTTGATAGAGGTACCGGACGTCAATATCTGATGGAAGCCGCTGCTCCTCTAAACCAACGGGTCGCCCGCGCGAGACGGCAGAGGGCTTGCTCGTCACCCTTTTAAACTTGATAGCATCTAGGCAGGCTTACCTATCAATCTGGTCACCTCTCCGTTCAGTGCGGAGACCACGGCGGGCAGTCTGGCCACCCACTCGGTCGACCGTGAATGGGGGTCTACAAGTTCTTTGGCGTATTGGTGTCCGAACAGTCTCTCAGCCAGGGTTCGATTGAAGCGTTCCACGATCCCCTGGTCCCGGTGGATGTTGACGCGGCCGCGTCTGATAGAAACTTTATGCTTAGACAATAGATGAGAGACCGCGCCCATGAACTCGCGGCCGGGATCGACCTGGAGAAGATTCGGCCATTTGAGAGGACTCCATCTTATATATTCGGGAAAGAGCCTCGGCCACTTCCTTAGACTCTTTAGTGGCCAACGGCTCAGCCCCTTGTAACGACTCGCTACGTCAACGATTGTCAGTGCGTACTTGTACGTTTGCGACCGACGCGATCGTGATGGAGAAACAGGGAGATCCGCTTGGTGAACTTGGTTCGGCACCGGCACAGTCGAATTTCGGCCGCGGAATATTGTGAGGCGCGGGTAAATAGATCTGCCAGATGGCCTGCTTCTTGAGCCATTCCTTGACAGCGTTTTCTGAAACCTTGTCGCCGCCGCGAGGTTCTTGATGGCCGCGAGTCCCTTCCAGTAGCCGCGTGGACTATGTATGTATTCGACAGCTTGCGCGTTAGTTTGGTATCAAGTTTGCGCGTGTTCATCGTATGCGAAGTATTCTAATATATCGGACAATCTCCAACATGCCCTCGCCAGTTCGTCCGGTAACTGCGTCGTTAATAATAAACCTTTGTTGGAAGTACAATTGCGATTGTCCGCTGCAGCCCCAATCGCGTTTGGGTTGGAACAGGAGAGGGGAATCTAATTCATCCAATCTCCCAGGATTGGTGGAGGAATCTAACATCCGCTTTGCGAAAAGGGTGGCCGCTTTTTCGTCCTCGAGACAATCTCGGGCCAGACGAATCATACTCTTTGCACCAGTAAACGATGTTTTTTGGGCAGTGTAGCCTACATCAATCATAGCGTTATAAAGTTCGTCAACTAACATCGTTCTATATATATATATTTATAAAAAAAAAATGTTTTAATTAATTAATTTAAAATCTCGATTGAATATAATAGCCGGCGAGACCCACCACACCCATTCCCACGATGATGAACGCGATCTCGCGGTCCTTTTGGGGCTCTGACGGTACATAGAAATCTGAAAGTTGGGGCTCGGGATCCATTGGATCGAGACTTTTGTGCGGATATGCCAGCGCGTACTCGCGGTTGGCTTCTTCAACGTTCTGAAAAGTTTGCGCGGCGTGATTTTCGCGGCGAAGCTCTTCATTGACCCAGTCCAGATGGGCGGTTCGTTTTTTCGACCATGCTTCCTTTGCGCTATTGAGTTGTTCTACAGCTAAATCATGACGCTTACGCTCCTCATCCACGTTCGAGCTTTTCATTTTAGAGAATATAAAGTTGCTACCGCTGAACGCCAATGCGTTTACAAGCGCACCACCTACTATTACTGCGATTGAAGCCATTTATTTCCATATATTAACTGGTAGAATTCCAGCTTTAACTAGATAATCTCGGGTCCAAACTGCGGCCGCTACATCTAAGGTCGCGAGCCCTACGTCTCTCACAGTAAGTCCAATTTGGGAGCGGTTCCTCCTAGGGCCATCTTTGATAGTCGAGCATACCCGATACTGAAACCCGATATCACCACGGCGTGATAAAGCGCATTCACTAACATTTTTACCATCTTGTTCAGCCATTGTTATAATTATTGCATATAAAATGGGTCGCGATCAATGTTTAAATGGGGCGCATCCAAATTCAACATTGTTGATGATTGGTGTTTAGTAACTTTCTTCTGAACACTGGCTGGTTGTTTTTTTCTGGTATTTCCACACGCACAGGGCACCAACAACTGCCAGACCACCACCAACAACCCAACTCCAATTCACAATTTGGGTTCAATCGGATTCGCCCAACTCCAACGGTAGTTGGTATTGGGTGACAAATTCTTTGAATTTGAGTGTGCTTCCAATTCGTGAATTGGGGGTGTTGTTGTACTCAACTCTGTATTCAGATGTTTTGCTGTCTCCGTCCCCAATCTCGATTGGAGTTTAGCCTCTCGAAGCTCGGCGAGTATTTTATCTTGTTTAACTTTTCGGGTGGCAGCCGCCGCCCGCCCAGCTGCCTGTCTTTTGGGATTTTTTATATGCGGTATGTCATCCAGTGGCGGAGTAACACTCTGGTTCGATTGTGTTGGAGCAATCTGGTTCAACTCCGTCACTCTCGTGGGTGTGTCTTGTGTCATCATTTATAATATTAATATTAGAGCTTATAGTTCGTGGGCATATATGTCCAAATTGACAGTGTTTACCCGTGGTCAACGCGGTTGTTAGTGGAGCTAAGTACATTCCAAACTTGTGATAAATTGAGCAGCATGCCGTTCTAAGAGTGTGTCCTATAAAAGGGTCAGTCTCTAGATCGTGAATCAACCCTTCGGTGTTTGGTATAGGGAGAAGTCTACTAACGGCGGTAGCGTACAAATGAATAGCCGCCGATCCAAGAGTTTTTGTCATCTCTGCTCCCAATTTGGATTCGTATCGCGCATACATTTTATCGATCTCCGCATCTGACATCTTATCCACCTGAAAAACTGAGAGACGCCTACCGAGATAATGCTCCGATTGTCCCCCAGCAACCAGCGCAGCTAGCCGCTCTCGTCGCGCCGCATTTTCATTTTCATTCGGAGTCGTTGCACTCAACCCAGATCCCGATTGCTCTGTCGGATCATTATTGTTGGCAGTCGGAGTTGAGGTTTCTTCTATTAGCTGATCGAGAAGTTCGTCGCAGTTCATTTTTTTCAAAATTAGTAATTTAACTATTCTAACAAGTCTCATCACTTTAACATATTTATTTAATTTTTTCAAAATTATTAAAATAATAAATGCGCACCACCCGATACTTATGATCACCATTATGCTCGCAACAAAGCTCGCAGCGGAGCACCAAATTGTTAACATTGTTAACCATTGTTCAGTATTTGTTCAGCATTATTCAGCATTTGTTCAGCATTTGCTAAGCATTGTTCAGCATTGCTAAGCATTGTTCAGTATTTGTTCAGCATTGTTCAGCAATTGCTAAGCATTGTTCAGCAATTGCTAAGCATTGCAATAGCTTATTACTTTGCAATTTTCCTAATTTTTCAAAATCGATTAGATTACAATTGAGAAACTTTATAAGCAATTAGGTTTGATCAGACCGTATAACCAGGAAGCTTTGAGGCGAGCTTAGTTTATTACGAAAGTATCCTGACTGAACCCATCCAGGGCGCTCCACCCGCGCGTTGGGATAACGTCAATACACTCGAAGACAGTCAATCGAATGAGTCTCCGTCCTTGCAGTGAAAGAGGGCGACCCCAATTTTTCGTTGTTTGGCTCGCAGCAGAATCCTTGAAGGGACGGCGTTAGTAATTTTTGATTGAGTGGGATAATCCATACGCATTTAGGCCTCGCATGGTCGGCCAGACAAAAATGCGAGTCTTCGGAGGAAAGCATTCCCTTCCTTATTTAAGGTCATCGTCCGCCTTAGGCTTGAGCAATCGTAGTCAATCACGTTATAGGGTGGGGGCTCTCCGCCCTGAAATAAATATTTGGTAAAAACCAAACCACCAACCAATCGAGAAGCCTATTTCACCGGGGACCAATAACGTAAATACCTTCAGGGTCTGTCTAAACCATATCCACGGGTTCACCCACCGCTGATAAGTATCGTTTGAGTCGCACACTGGGACACTAGGTCAACACAATGAGAACGAAAGGCATCGCGGTAAGGATCCTCCTCGAGTAAAGTTGAGCGGTATGGAAAACCCAGTTTTTATTTTCCACATCCTGACTGCCCACATATTATGGCGGAGTGAGCATTCCCAACCCCAAACGTGAATTGGTATTGAATTGCTAGAATTTCTTAATTTTTCAAAATTATGTATTAAATAAATCCGTTATATTTATATAGAAGATCGCTGATACCGTATCGACCCATCATTCGATTGTATTGAGATTGTGCGTCTGTAATTAATATAATAAGTACAACGTTCAATGGACCGGCCCTCCGTCCGCCTCTTTGGTTATCAGATCGACAACACCCTCACTAAGCGTTCTCAACTTGGCGTCCCGCTACCACCGGTATATTTGGTCATTGCCGTCCGCTGGCTCGCTATGTCCTAGCCATAACGCGTATTTGGTATTCAGGAACTCCCGCGAAAGGGAGACGGCCGAGAGATGCACCGGTCTTTAGCAACTGATGCAACCCCTTCCGTAGAGCGCCTTAGAATCCGGCAGCAAACAGCTTTGCTTTTTACTTCATACCCACTGCATGGGTCGCGCGAGAAGACCCGCGATGTAGAGTTGATTGGGGACTCCCTCGATCGTTACACCTCTACCTTCGTGTGATTTTTGGGGTTATAAGAATCTGACGGTTTTTTCTAGCATCCCGAACGCGAACCGAGCATCCCTCGAACAACATCATGTATACCTTTCCATCGAGCTGGAGGGATGCCGGGTACGAGACGGTTAATATTCCACAATGTTGTCGCATTTGTTTTTCGGCATCTTTGCGATGGCGAAGAAACTCGGTCGTAAAAGTATGGCAACGCGCCCGGTCGTACTGGGTTACTTGATCAATTCGTCGCTAGTTCGGGCAATCGTGACCATCGTCGTAACTCCGAGCGAAACATTATCGATCGTATACGTCGAATAACTGGTCGGTGGTTTTATGATAACTCCGGACCGTAGTCCGATTGAACGATTAGTATTCGTAAATTCGAGGCAGGTCAGCCAAAGCGCTCTGATAGTTAGGGTCATGAGACTCTCCAGCAACACAAAGGTCGAGCGGGATTTAGAAGAAGCGGTTGCCGTAAGCGCACCCGCGACCGCCCGATTGTCACTCGCGTTGTTTATCTTGCTGTTAGCAGCCCCGATTCTTCAAAGTTTGGTTACGTTGCTTATTTTTGCAGGTGTCAATACCTTAGAATAGACAGCTTTTCAAGCTCGTTGAGAACGTCATTCCACAGGTTCCTGATAGCAAATGGTAGAACGTCCGCTGTCCAATCGATCGACATCACTCCCATTACCAGAAAATCATTTAATCATAGTACCTTCTTGACTAATGGCGCGACCCCAAGTTTCAGAACGACGGTTTTCCGGATCCCGTCCCGACCGTCGACGATTAGCGAAATAGTGAAAGCGAGGCGAACAGTACCCGGAACAATGACGTTCGTTAAGCTCCGAGGTTGGGGAAGCGGACTAAGAGCTGCTGGTTTACTGGACGATCGTCGATGGGTTGTTTTCGTAACAAACGACATTTTTTTTGTTTGTTTTTCACAGTCTCAACGCCTTTTGCCCCGAGGGGTCTCACCGCAGTCCTGCGGTATGGATTAGAGTTTATTGCGACCCACCGTAATTTGACTCGAAGACATAATTAATTTTTCAAAATTATTGAAACAATTAAAAAATTCAACCAGTATGGTTTTTGTCTTTAAAATAGAGAATTAATTTTTAAGAAAATTATAATAGATGGCTGATTACGAATATTAACATGGATAAAATAGGCAGAGACGATATTTCGTGCGATGATTTATGATGATGATAACGAACGCCTCCCTTCATAGAGACTCCAGTTCCAAATCCAATCGCAATTGGGGGAAATAAGGTTGGCTCCTTAACCAGCACCCGTTGGTCAAAGTAAAGGAATTACTTGAGGGAGCAGTTAAACTACCTACTTACAACAATTTGTCAGAAATCGGTCTGGTCCCGTTCTGTCGGATATCGCAGACTAACTGCCAAGTTCGAATTGGATATGCATGGTAAGGTTGCCGACTAAAAAAATCATCAAGAAATCATCCCAATAATCAACACGAATAACCGGTAAAGCCCCCTAACGCCAACTCCGTCTAAACACCAATGCCGGAAACCCGGGGCGGTGGCGAAAATCATAAAGAACGAACTAGGATTTCCAGATTGGACGCCGTGGTAAAACAATTTGGCCGGCCCAGCCCCGCTGTAGAGGCCCTACAGTCTACCCGACGAAAACTATAGCGAAGACGGCCACCGAGATAGAAACTGGTTGAATCCTCCAGCGATGGTCCCTAAAATAGCCACCCGACTTATTAAAACACGATGGTAGACCACGTTTCAGCGTCCAATCACAATTTGAGGGGAAATACTCAACCGATGACCCAACCGTTACCGTTCTTCGCGCAACTCCGTGGGCCTCCCGATACAAGGCACTTAACAAACGGTCCCTGGGGCGAACTGGTCCCTTAACCTCACCAAACTCACAGGCGCTGGAATGTAACATATAAAATCGCGCTAGAAGATAAGAAAGAAAACCTGGAGGAAGTCTGGTGGTGATCAGAGAATCTACCCGAGCGAATCAACAAACAAGCATTGCGGTCGTTGCCGGGATGGAAAAGAGAAAGCTCGCCTTGGAAGGCCGCCTCGGCTAACCGAGAGGCTCTCCGCCACACAAATAAGTCGGATCCGCGAATCAATCTCGAGGGTTTCCCAGGCACGAGGAGTACGGACACCTCGGATGAGCGTCTTCGCACTCAGGTTCAGAGAGCAGGGCAGTTCCACCGATAGCAGAAGCAATCCACGTTTGTCTATCGGCATGACTATATCGACCATAGTATTTTCTTAACTATCACTGGTGGTGCGGCGCCCACCAACCCGCTCCAAGCACCAGCAACCAGCACCACACCCACACCATTCCGTGGAGCCAAGGAGTGGATAAAAAAACAACTAAAAAGCCCACGCCAGTCTTCTAGCTAAATTAGCTGGAAAGGCGGCTGCCCAGCACTACCTGGACTCGATCGGAAGTATCGTTTCTTTACTTGCTATCTATATTATCAAAAACGGCCGGATGGCTAGCCAAAAAATACCTGGGCTTTAATCGTGGCAATCGCTGGGTCTCCTATTATTCCATCTGTCAAGAGAGTTCCTACAACCAAAGCGTAAAATAAATCCGAACTCGCCACGAGGGCGATGAACGAGACCCAAATTTTCCTCCCCTCCACGTGTTGTTTGTGCTTCCATTTCATCCAATCTAAACGATTGAATTTGGTGTTTCTCCAATCGCGATTTGGTCTGTTGATGGAATTTCGATGGTTCATCCAATTTACGAATTGGGGGTACTAGGGATTCGATTTACGAAATTGGGGGAGGATGTATCCATTTTTGTATTTTTTAATTAAATCGGTTTCCACTGTTGGGGGGTTGCGCTTGGATGATTAATCCGTATTACACGTTCCCGTTGCTGCCAATTTTTTGATTGACGGGTGGCCGATTACGATCTGATTATTAGTAACCGTTCAACCAGGGTCGATCTCGTAGAATTCATAAATTGCTTCGGCGCCATATAAAGACACCTAATTCCAAATACCAAAGTACACTGGGGTGCTGGCAGTCTGCAAAACGTCCCCTTGATAATGCTTGCTGGATTGCCTTTCTCCAGGTCCACCCTAGCGAGATGGACGTCCTCCTACAAGTGCCAAAAATTGTTTTTGGTGCATCAAACGCTTGTTTCCCATACCAGCTATAGAAACTGCGAGTTTTGCTTCTGTGCGCCGAGAATGGCCTAGGGTCCAAAAGAGAGACATATATAATACCATTACGTACAGAGCGAATGGAGTTCGTTGACGCGAGTAACCCCGGCCCCCCTTGCGTGAACCCTAGACCCGTAATCTAAACATAAAATGTACCCCACGCGTTCTTGAATCCTCAGCAAGCCAGCTGTATGTAACTCGACGTGAGCCAGTTTCCGGAGGTAAACAATTTACAAGAAAAACACCCACCAACCAGTTGACGACCTCCAGACACATTCCGTCCCGAAAGTCATAAGTCGCGGGGTCAAAATGTTCCCGGCGAATTCCGACTGACGATGTTGTCACCGGAGTGATCGTGACATAAAATCAGTCCTGTGTTCCCAATTCCCGGAACTGGCCGTAGAATGAGTAACGTCCCCCGATGGCCGGTGCTGGTAGGAAATGCTTTCCTGGTCTCCAGTCCGCGTCTTTTGAATAAACGTAAAAATTCGGTTACACAGTCTTTCAAAGGCCATACGTGGTTATATGTGTTGGAAATGGGATCACCCAGGCGTTCTTCGTCCCTTGATGGTAGTGAACAATACCGTAAGTTTCTTTGAGAATCCTCCTAATAGTTATAATACACGTGAAGTTGTATTGACACATTCGGATCATGACAATTCTTGGATGTCAGATGGTCTTTATATGAAACTCCACACCCGTCGAGTTTGCGCACCTCACACAGCGAAATTTATTTGGTTCGAGCCAAAACTGCATCGGTGGTTGTCTTTACCAGCCGTTACCACCTTCCATCTGTAGTAAATCTTGGGCAACCTATAAATTCGTTTCAAAAGATGTTAGGTGGGAAGTTGGGGCAAAGCCAAATTGCCAACTGCCTCCGGTCTAACCGGTATTACGTTTGGGTGTAACAAGGCTCGGTTAACAACGACTTTTTGTGTGTATTTTTTATACACCTCCGACCGCGTACTATTTACACTTAGAGTTAAAAAGGCTTAAATTGCTTTTGTTATCCATTGAAAGATAATTTATTATGTTTTGCTACTATAATAACTAATGTTCACAAAAAGGGTGAGTTGTTGAACTTCAAAAAATTAAATAGACAACTTGCTGCGGAAAACGCCGGGTAGAGCCTTAGAATCAATCAACGTTCAACTGGTTCGGTGGAAAAACCACAAAACGTACGAGTAATAATCAGACCCTTAGAATCCTTATTTAGATCTAGATGGAACGCCGATAGACATACAGAAGTAGAAGAGACGCATTCGGGGAATCAAGTTGTCCCTCATTTACTTCCTGGCCTTTTGGGGTTTGGATTCGGAGATCTCCAAGCTTTTAAATCGCGACGAAAAAAAAAATATTGCCTGATAATGTCACTCCTCACAGTCTCAAAAAGCCACGGGGATTGCGACATTGTCCGTTAGATAAAAAATTAGAGATCTCCCGTGGGGGTTTGGCCTCAATGTTAGGATTTAAATTTGCACCCCCTTACGACGAGGATGCAATGGGTTTAGTACCCCGTTGATGTTTTGTCCTTCCCCGAGGGTAGTTGACACCGTCGGCCGATAACCCCAGTAAACTTCGCCGACACGAAAACACTCAGGGTGCACCTGGAATCGGGTGAAACACATCGTACAACACGATAGACGGATCCCCCAGCACATTACGAACAAAACTGTTTGCCCCTGCCAGCGATTGTTTTTCTATGGCGAGACTGTAACGTATTAGACTTCCCACACCCATGAGAAATGAAAGTTTTAGGAATCGGGACACATCCACGAGTTGAAGATTTATATTCTTGATGATAAAGGGTCGAGAGTGTTGAAGAACGATTACCCGATTTCGGAATCGTCCTAGAAATTTACAAATTAATTAATTTTAATGAAAATTAGAAATTTAAAAACGCAATGGATTCGATAATAATATAAAATTAACAACATTCAAAATTGAGGTATAAATATCGGAACCAGGTAAGTTTCTTCCGATTGGGTGAACAAATTCAAATAATTTGGAACCTGCAGAAGTGGGGATTCATCCCGACAGAGGGTCGACTTTTTAACTAACCCAAAAAACAAAGGTCCTTGAAGTAATAGAAAACTAATATTCGAGGGCCACGGAACGAGAATTCACAAGAGTTCTTACTATCCCACCCCCACAACTTAGAGAGAATATGCCCAGGCTGTGAATACACAAAGTCGTGAAGAAACGCATACGGAACTAAACGAACAAGAGTAAAAAAATTAAAACCAAAATTTTTTAATTTTTAAAAGAAAAAAAAAAAGAAGGTCCCGGTTTGGGGATTGATAAAGCCCGAGAAGATACCGCCAGTACTGACATTAACGGAGGTTTATGGGTGTTGCGCTTAGTAAGACACTCTCAAGCAAAGAAGTCTACAACCTTTGCTGAATTTAGACTGAAGGGAAAATAATCGATTTTCGAAATGATGGCCAACCAACGTCGGGTTTCATTGAGTAAAGCACGAGAAGACCACCAGGCGGACCGTTATGCAAGGCTTCATGAGGTGGTTTTGCGCTCAGAGGACACTCCCTCATCAGAGAAAGCGGCACTTACTGAACTAAGAAAAAATAAAAAAAAACAAATTTCGAAAAGAAAGAACCCGGACGTGGTATTGGATAAAGTCCGAGAAGACCACCAGTCTAAACCTTAGCAAGAGGCCATTGCGGAGTGGCTTTAATGAATGCGTTGCGCTTAAGAAGAAATCTCATAGTAAAGAAAGCGACACTTACCGAAATAGAACTGGTAAAATAGCCTAAGAATTTCTGAAAGAGACCAGGTCAGGGGGTTGGGGAGGATGGGGGTCCCGAGAAGACCACAAAGAGGCCATTGCGGAGGCAAATTATGGGGCGTTAACCTCAACAGAAACTCTCTCAAACAGAGAAGTCGGCACTTACTGACCTATATGAATAAAAATAACCGAATTTTAAAAAAGAGACCCGGTTTAGATCTTGATGGAGACCCGAACGGTATTGATCAAAGCCCTATAAGAACCACCGAGCGGATTATTAACGGAGGCCTTATAGGGTGTTGCCACTTCGAAGGACTCCTAATCAACAAGAGAAGCGACACCTTTACTAAACTAGATGAAAAAACTAACAACCGAATTTTCCAAAAAGAAAAAGAACCCGGTCAGGGTAATTGATTAAAGCCATTAGAAAGACCACCAGGCAACCATTACTGGAGGCTTAAATGATTAGCGTTGCGCTCAGAGGACTCTATCAACAGAGAAAGCGACAAACATTACTGAACTAGATGAAAAAATAAACCGATAAACTGAAACATGATCGTATAGCCGCGATCCAAAGCACTTGAGGAGGCCTCATTATGAGATTCCGTCACTGAGGCATATAACGCAAACAAATCGCCTTGCCGTAATAAGGTGAAAACCAATAGAAAACACCAAAACTGTCATAACAGTTTGGGCTGAGAAGCGGGGCCCATTGGTTGTTGGTTGGGGCACTATGAATATTCGTTTCGGTGCAAAGCGAGTAATTAAATATGGGGATTACACTATTGACAGCTTGCAGGTGAAGTTATTCCAAATGGCGGACTGCTCGTTAATTGCCTAATGGTAAACAAACCTGTGGGCGCGGTCCGCCGATAAAAATTATTAGTAAGAATGGGGAAGAACGTGGGGGTTGGAGTCCACTAAAATCTCTGAGATTAGTTCGACAAGGTTATTTCGTTCTCCGTGGGATGATCTGAAATTAGTACTTTCCCAAGGTAAGTGTTTATTAACTTTTGTTACGAAAATCGGTTGACTCAGAAGAGTTCTTCCACTAATTGTCCTGCATTGTTTAATTGAACTTATTGTGGTAAATACTCAACTATATTGAAATGAAATTTAAATCTATGAATCGAACACCCGCTTCCAATTGGTCAATACCGATCCCACCAACACTGTATCCAACTCTCAATACACTCCACCAACACAGTATTCAACTCCAACCAACACAGTATTCAATTAACGCAAAAAAGTTCAGATAATTTAGGTTTTTTTTTGGGGAATAATATCGTCGCTAATGCAGGCTGATATTTAGTTAGAGAGAATGTGCAAATAGAAAAAGACAACTCTAATAAATAAATAAAGGGCGCGCGGCAAACATAGCTGAAGCATCTAAGTACGGTTTTCTGGCAAGTTGTTTTTTCTGGGTTTTGTTTTGGGGGTTTTTGGGGTGGCGGGGACTGCTGCAACGCTATCTACAATTGTAATGATTCCACTTGCAGGGGTTTTGAGTGGGAATTAAACCGTTTTATACTGGAACACTTTGTAATGGTAAATTAGGGCGGGGGCGGGTGGGAAAAACTCGAGAAAAAAAGTAGAAAAACATGATAGAATAATTCCGTATCCTCAAGCTTAGGTCTAAGAAAAAATAGTCATCGACCGTTAATGGTGTCCAAAGCGTTGGCCGATAAGAAAAAATAAATCAAATTTAAGAGTTTGAATCCGTGGTGGAAGAAATGGGGAGATATTGAAGAATTAAAAAAATGATATAAAAGGATCAAGGCGAGCAACGCCACCAATGCCAAATAAAATTGAGTGTACTGATTGGAGGGATAAAATTTAGGGTAAAACTTGGAAATAAAGTCCGGAGGAAATGTTACAGCACCATTGTGATATTTTAAAAAATAAATTTTTCTAATTTTCTTAATTTTCTTAATTAATTCATTTAGAATTATTCAAAATTAAAATTAAAATTATTTAACACAGAAAAATTATAAATTCCAGTCGAGGATTTACACTATACTACACCGACTGTTGTAAATTGAAACACCGCGGCTTCTGTATTTACCTTGCTATTAATTTACACCATGGTTCATATAACCCGTGTAATTGAGAAACCATTTTCGTCTAATTGATAATTGTACAACACTAGGTAATGTTTATCATAACAGCCTACATGGTCGTGTGGGTTAAGGAGATAATCTATAGAGACGAGGGTCGTGGGTTCGCGCCGTGGTTGGAGCTAAACATTTTTTATTTTTTATTTCTATCCCTACAAATGTGGTTTTAAAAAATAATTATTATTAATAATTTTGATAATTCTAAAGAATTAATTAAGAAAATTATTAATAATTAAAAAAAAAAAACAAAAAAAACAAATGTTTAACCGAGGCTCGAACCCGCGCCAGCAAAACCCTTCTGGGCCCACCCGGCTAGCCATCTTTTTTTGTTCTTTCTCTTTCTCTTTCTCTTTCTCATCTCATGGCTAGCCGGGTGTAATAGCTACCCGTACAGTACACCCCCATCTATCAGCTGATCTAGGAATCAGTGTCGAAATTCTAGGCAACCTTGGAAGTGTCTGCACGGAAGCAAGTGCCTGCACGGAAGCACTGAGCGCTCATTTTATCCAGGGGCGTCCCCCCAGACAAATTATTGTTGTTAATTTTACATATATTAAGCTAAAACCGTGTTGTGCAATACCAAATATTTACTCGTTTATTTTTATTTGTTTATATATAACAAGTTCATTTTTTATTTAATAATATAGGTTATAACGTTCTAAATTATTAAAAAGTAAAATTAGAAAAATAAAAACAAAAAACATGACAACCAATAAGAATGTAAGAAATACTTCCGGAATATCGATAGCGGGTTGTGTAATACACCCACGGTGTGTATGTATATATTACAGTAGTATAGAGGGATTCAAAATGATACCACTATTACAGTGTGTTTATGTTTCATCCTGGAAGACGTAATCGTGTAATCTCTCTATAAAATGGACACCTAATTTACATGTTCATAACACGTGTAATTGGAACATTGTCGTCTGCTTATAACATAAATTAGTTCTGTTCAATAATTTTCAATTTCTTCTAATAATTTTCCAATTTCTTCGTAAAAGCGATATTGTAGAAACGCATATCCGTAAACGAATCTTTGATTTTAAACTGTTTTATAAAATTAGTTTGATAATGTTTCGGTAGTGTTTCTCCGATCCATTTAGTCGCTTCATTATATAAATTTGATACTTATACCGGCGACATAATTGCCGGTTTAATATTGTAAATGCAACGTTTTTATCGCAGCGTAATAAATTACGCTGATATTTCATGTATTCGATATCACATAGTATTGTCATTTTACCGTGTTTTAATACTGTAGAAACAACAGCGTAAAATCCTTCATCCAAATCATTATAAACGTCCAATTCGTTGTGTATTTTATTATCCATTTTGTTATATTTTTTTATTATAACCTATTAAATTTATATGTTCAATTGGACGTGAAAAAAACATGATGTATTTATGACACCAATTTTGAATATTTCGTGGGACAATTTCCTCGTTAACTAATTTTTTTGATTTTTTGGGGGTGGTGAAATAGTATAGAGGGTTATAAATGATACCATCGTTAGGTGGTATCATTTTGAATCCCTCTATACTTAAATTTACTGTCTGAAAAACATTATGTTTTTTTTTTTTCACGTCCAATTTTTAGTGGGAGACAATTTCCTCGTTAACCAATTTTTGATTTTTCGGGGGGTGGTGGAGTAGTATATAGGGTGGAGAAATGATACCCTCGTTAGGTGGTATCATTTTGAATCCCTCTATACTACTAAGGGAGATAATTTGAATACCTTGTTCCTGTTTCAGGAAGGCATCCATGAAGCTTGCCGCCATTTTCAGCAAGTCGTCGTTGCCAAACAGGGTGGTGATAACTTCCCGCAACTGGTCGTCTTGTAGAACATTCAAGATGTCACCACCCGTGTTGAATAAACTGGAAAGAAATTGGTATACAAGATGTGAAGCAAGTATTAATAAGTTTGTTCAACCATGCCAAATGTGAACGGGTTACATCCCAGCAATAGCTAATGCTCTATAGAGACAAATCATCAGTTTAAACTAAAAGACCAGTAGGTTTGTTTGTTTTGTTAGTTTATTGGTGTTTAACGGCCTATCAACAGCTCCGGTCATATACAACCGGGCAAACATGTTCCATCCCGTTTTAACCTGCTGCATTGGGAGGGGGGAATCCTAAAATCAGAACAGAATATTGACATCGAGAAATAACATATTCAGCCCTGAAATTTGAATAACCTGACCTGGTGCCAGGTCCATAACACACCAAAGTCACTTGGCCCCTTCCTCTGAAATAGGATTACGAATAATCATAATACTCACATATGGGGTATAACCAGATTCAACCGTCACATACAAAATGCCAAAGACATATGTGAGGGCCAAACCAGGTCTCCAGTCGGGATTCCGGTAAGGATGAACCCCAATCGTTAAATTACCCATCGCATACTCCCACCATGTCAGTACAATGCCCTACTACTAAGCTATAAAACCATGTCAAGGCATGAAAATTACCATATTTATTCTAATAGACACCCACAGGACGATGCAAGTAAGGGAATCAAAACTGCATTAGTACATCATAAACGTTACAGTGTAATCTTTCTACAAAAGCCAGTCATGGGGACACGAATACCAAATAAATAATTTCAATTTTAATTTAAAATTGAAAACTTAGTTCAGTAAAAGATATTATCAAACATTGTATTAGCGAGCGTACCCCACTACACCCCCACTTACCTACATAAACAGGGGGTCTAGTGAGGTACCCGCGCAATAGGTAATGCGGTCAAATAGGCCACGATGCAGTGACTATTTTCGATCAATAAAGTATGTTGTAAGTGATTGTAATGTGTATTTTCAATATTTTTATTATTAAAATGTATCATATCAGTACTCCTTTAAGTAATATTTGTATATTTTGAATGTGTTGATGTTCTCATGAAGCGTATGAATATAAGTATTAACTGATCCAGCTTATTTTGAGTCAAATCACACAGCCTTAAAACATAGTGCTGGAGTATAAACACTATTATAGTATATTATTCATAAGTATATCGCTATTAAACATTAATTACAATATGTATGCATATTATTAAAACAATAGATGCTCTCGCTGTTTCGCTATATGTGATATTTATAACAAAACTTTTTTTTTATTCGTCCGCGTACGGATTTCTGTCACACAAAGCGCCATTTTCAGTTCATATTTTGACTTGTGCATATGAACTGGACCAAGTTTAAAAAACATTCGATTCCAGCCGATTCAAATTTCTCTGCAGAATGTTCAGACTAACTACATAGGTAATGCTGCTAAATAAGTGTTAACGGTTGGAACATGGTCATCATTAAAAGCAAGAAACCACAGTCGTATTGATGAACAATAAGATTCCCCCCCCCCCCCCCCCCCTGAGTGAGACCTCATGGGGGCCGCCATTAATCCAGTGTAAACAATAGACCATGTGATCCCATTCCCTGAGTAGCCCCCACTTCGTGAGACGGTGTGCTAATCATGATAATATGTACCCGAACATCTAATTATAAATACACGTGTGGCTTTGTGTGGAAAAAATCGATAACATGTACAGTGTTGTTGATCTGATGACTTCACACAGCTGTAAATTTTTACACTTAGGCAATGTTTTGAAATTGACGCGTGGTTTTGATGTGTGCCCACACCTCGCTGTCAGAGACAATACACTCTCGATTATACGCAGATCTATTAGACGGCTGGTTATTTAAAAAAAATCGATTTTCGGAGGCCAGAATGTTACTAGAAATGTGGCCTATCGGCACACGAATGCCCCCGCTGGCAGCCAAAGAAAACGAGGCATATTTGATTATAAGCCATTTACCCGAGCGTTAAGGTTTCGAACGCACCAAGTCTGTGACCTTGACCCTGGGCTTAGCGGGGGCGGGACGAATGTGGATTTGTCACAGGGCAGTAGAGGACCATTGGAGCAATGCGTGTGTGAAATGTGAAGCAGATCCGAGCAAGGAAACAGAAATTATAAGCCATTTACCCAGTGTTAAGGTTTGGAAAGCACCAAGTCTGTGACCTTGACCCTGGGCTTAGCGGGGTCGGGACGAATGTAGATTTGTCACAGGGCGGTAGAGGACCATTGGAGCAATGCGTGTGTGAAATGTGAAGCAGATCCGAGCAAGGAAACAGAAATTATAAGCCATTTACCCAGCGTTAAGGTTTCGAAAGCACCAAGTCTGTGACCTTGACCCTGGGCTTAGCGGGGGCGGGACGAATATGGATTTGTCACAGGGCAGTAGAGGACCATTGGAGCAATGCGTGTGTGAAATGTGAAGCAGATCCGAGCAAGGAAACAGAAATTATAAGCCATTTACCCAGCGTTAAGGTTTCGAACGCACCAAGTCTGTGACCTTGACCCTGGGCTTAGCGGGGGCGGGACGAATGTGGATTTGTCACAGGGCGGTAGAGGACCATTAGAGCAATGCGTGTGTGAAATGTGAAGCAGATCCGAGCAAGGAAACAGAAATTATAAGCCATTTACCCAACGTTAAGGTTTCGAAAGCACCAAGTCTGTGACGTTGACCCTGAGCTTAGCGGGGGCGGGACGAATGTGGATTTGTCACAGGGCAGTAGAGGACCATTGGAGCAATGCGTGTGTGAAATGTGAAGCAGATCCGAGCAAGGAAACAGAAATTATAAGCCATTTACCCAGCGTTAAGGTTTCGAACGCACCAAGTCTGTGACCTTGACCCTGGGCTTAGCGGGGGCGGGATGAATGTGGATTTGTCACAGGGCGGTAGAGGACCATTAGAGCAATGCGTGTGTGAAATGTGAAGCAGATCGAGCAAGGAACAGAAATTATAAGCCATTTACCAACGTTAAGGTTTCGAAAGCACCAAGTCTGTGACCTTGACCCTGGGCTTAGCGGGGGCGGGACGAATGTGGATTTGTCACAGGGCGGTAGAGGACCATTGGAGCAATGCGTGTGTGAAATGTGAAGCAGATCCGAGCAAGGAAACAGAAATTATAAGCCATTTACCCAGCGTTAAGGTTTCGAAAGCACCAAGTCTGTGACCTTGACCCTGGGCTTAGCGGGGGCGGGACGAATATGGATTTGTCACAGGGCAGTAGAGGACCATTGGAGTAATGCGTTGTGTGTGGAAATGTGAAGCAGATCGAGCAAGGAAACAGAAATTATAAGCCATTTACCCAGCGTTAAGGTTTCGAACGCACCAAGTCTGTGACCTTGACCCTGGGCTTAGCGGGGGCGGGCGGGGGAGAATGTGGATTTGTCACAGGGCGGTAGAGGACCATTAGAGCAATGCGTGTGTGAAATGTGAAGCAGATCCGAGCAAGGAAACAGAAATTATAAGCCATTTACCCAACGTTAAGGTTTCGAAAGCACCAAGTCTGTGACCTTGACCCTGGGCTTAGCGGGGGCGGGACGAATGTGGATTTGTCACAGGGCGGTAGAGGACCATTGGAGCAATGCGTGTGTGAAATGTGAAGCAGATCCGAGCAAGAAACAGAAATTATAAGCCATTTACCCAGCGTTAAGGTTTCGAAAGCACCAAGTCTGTGACCTTGACCCTGGGCTTAGCGGGGCGGGACGAATATGGATTTGTCACAGGGCAGTAGAGGACCATTGGAGCAATGCGTGTGTGAAATGTGAAGCAGATCCGAGCAAGGAAACAGAAATTATAAGCCATTTACCCAGCGTTAAGGTTTCGAACGCACCAAGTCTGTGACCTTGACCCTGGGCTTAGCGGGGGCGGGACGAATGTGGATTTGTCACAGGGCGGTAGAGGACCATTGGAGCAATGCGTGTGTGAAATGTGAAGCAGATCCGAGCAAGGAAACAGAAATTATAAGCCATTTACCCTGCGTTAAGGTTTAGAAAGCACCAAGTCTGTGACCTTGACCCTGGGCTTAGCGGGGGAGGGACGAATGTGGATTTGTCACAGGGCGGTAGAGGACCATTAGAGCAATGCGTGTGTGAAATGTGAAGCAGATCCGAGCAAGGAAACAGAAATTATAAGCCATTTACCCAACGTTAAGGTTTCGAAAGCACCAAGTCTGTGACCTTGACCCTGGGCTTAGCGGGGGCGGGACGAATGTGGATTTGTCACAGGGCGGTAGAGGACCATTGGAGCAATGCGTGTGTGAAATGTGAAGCAGATCCGAGCAAGGAAACAGAAATTATAAGCCATTTACCCAGCGTTAAGGTTTCGAAAGCACCAAGTCTGTGACCTTGACCCTGGGCTTAGCGGGGCGGGACGAATATGGATTTGTCACAGGGCAGTAGAGGACCATTGGAGCAATGCGTGTGTGAAATGTGAAGCAGATCCGAGCAAGGAAACAGAAATTATAAGCCATTTACCCAGCGTTAAGGTTTCGAACGCACCAAGTCTGTGACCTTGACCCTGGGCTTAGCGGGGGCGGGACGAGTGTGGATTTGTCACAGGGCGGTAGAGGACCATTGGAGCAATGCGTGTGTGAAATGTGAAGCAGATCCGAGCAAGGAAACATAAATTATAAGCCATTTACCCAGCGTTAAGGTTTAGAAAGCACCAAGTCTGTGACCTTGACCCTGGGCTTAGCGGGGGAGGGACGAATGTGGATTTGTCACAGGGCGGTAGAGGACCATTAGAGCAATGCGTGTGTGAAATGTGAAGCAGATCCGAGCAAGGAAACAGAAATTATAAGCCATTTACCCAACGTTAAGGTTTCGAAAGCACCAAGTCTGTGACCTTGACCCTGGGCTTAGCGGGGGCGGGACGAATGTGGATTTGTCACAGGGCGGTAGAGGACCATTGGAGCAATGCGTGTGTGAAATGTGAAGCAGATCCGAGCAAGGAAACAGAAATTATAAGCCATTTACCCAGCGTTAAGGTTTCGAAAGCACCAAGTCTGTGACCTTGACCCTGGGCTTAGCGGGGGCGGGACGAATATGGATTTGTCACAGGGCAGTAGAGGACCATTGGAGCAATGCGTGTGTGAAATGTGAAGCAGATCCGAGCAAGGAAACAGAAATTATAAGCCATTTACCCAGCGTTAAGGTTTCGAACGCACCAAGTCTGTGACCTTGACCCTGGGCTTAGCGGGGGCGGGACGAATGTGGATTTGTCACAGGGCGGTAGAGGACCATTGGAGCAATGCGTGTGTGAAATGTGAAGCAGATCCGAGCAAGGAAACAGAAATTATAAGCCATTTACCCAGCGTTAAGGTTTAGAAAGCACCAAGTCTGTGACCTTGACCCTGGGCTTAGCGGGGGCGGGACGAATGTG
Source organism: Conchocele bisecta (assembly GCA_029237695.1). NCBI lineage: Eukaryota > Metazoa > Mollusca > Bivalvia > Lucinida > Thyasiridae > Conchocele > Conchocele bisecta. The sequence goes on along the minus strand of CM055267.1, from coordinate 103,376,091 downwards.
GATTTGTCACAGGGCGGTAGAGGACCATTAGAGCAATGCGTGTGTGAAATGTGAAGCAGATCCGAGCAAGGAAACAGAAATTACTAGAAATGTGGCCTGTCGGCACACGAATGCCCCCGCTGGCAGCCAAAGAAAACAAGGCACATTTGAATGTGGATTTGTCATAGGGTGGCAGAGGACCATTGGAGCAATGCGTGTGTGAAATGTGAAGCAGATCCGAGCAAGGAAATTATAAGCCATTTACCCGAGCGTTAAGGTTTCGAACACACCAAGTCTGTGACCTTGACCCTGGGCTTAGCGGGGGCGTGACAAATGTGGATTTGTCACAGGGCGGTAGAGGACCATTGGAGCAATGCGTGTGTGCAATGTGAAGCAGATCCGAGCAAGGAAACACAAATTATAAGCCATTTACCCAGCGTTAAGGTTTCGAACGCACCAAGTCTGTGACCTTGACCCTGGGCTTAGCGGGGGCGGGAGGAATGTGGATTTGTCACAGGGTGGTAGAGGACCATTGGAGCAATGCGTGTGTGCAATGAGAAGCAGATCCGAGCAAGGAAACATAAATTATAAGCCATTTACCCAGCATAAAGGTTTCAAACGTACCAAGTCTGTGACCTTGACCCTGGGCTTAGCGGGGACGGGACGAATGTGGATTTGTCACAGGGCGGTAGAGGACCATTGGAGCAATGCGTGTGTGAAATGTGAAGCAGATCCAACCAAGAAAACAGAAATTATAAGCCATTAACCCGAGCGTTAAGGTTTCGAACGCACCAAGTCTGTGACCTTGACCCTGGGCTTAGCGGGGGCGGGACGAATGTGGATTTGCCACAGGGCGGTAGAGGACCATTGGAGCAATGCACGTGAGCAATGTGAAGCAGATCCGAGCAAGGAAACAGAAAGTATAAGCCATTTACCCAGCGTTAAGGTTTCGAACGCACCAAGTCTGTGACCTTGACCCTGGGCTTAGAGGGGGCCGGACGAATGTGGATTTGTCACAGGGCGGTAGAGGACCATTGGAGCAATGCGTGTGTGCAATGTGAAGCAGATCCGAGCAAGGAAACAGAAATTATAAGCCATTTACCCAGCGTTAAGGTTTCGGGACGTACGTACGTACGTACGTACGTACGTACGGACGCCGGTAACACTATATGCCCCCCTCACCATTCGGTGGCGGGGGCATAATAAGCCATTTACCCAGCGTTAAGGTTTCGAAAGCACCAAGTCTGTGACCTTGACCCTGGGCTTAGCGGGGGCGGGACGAATGTGGATTTGTCACAGGGCGGTAGAGGACCATTGGAGCAATGCGTGTGTGAAATGTGAAGCAGATCCAACCAAGGAAGAAAACAAAACAGAAATTATAAGCCATTTACCCAGCGTTAAGGTTTCGAAAGCACCAAGTCTGTGACCTTGACCCTGGGCTTAGCGGGGGCGGGACGAATGTGGATTTGTCATAGGGAGGTAGAGGACCATTGGAGCAATGCGTGTGTGAAATGTGAAGCAGATCCAACCAAGAAAACAGAAATTATAAGCCATTTACCCAGCGTTAAGGTTTCGAAAGCACCAAGTCTGTGACCTTGACCCTGGGCTTAGCGGGGGCGGGACGAATGTGGATTTGTCACAGGGCGGTAGAGGACCATTGGAGCAATGCGTGTGTGAAATGTGAAGCAGATCCGAGCAAGGAAACAGAAATTACTAGAAATGTGGCCTGTCGGCACACGAATGCCCCCGCTGGCAGCCAAAGAAAACGAGGCATATTTGATTATAAGCCATTTACCCAGCGTTAAGGTTTCGAACGCACCAAGTCTGTGACCTTGACCCTGGGCTTAGCGGGGGTGGGACGAATGTGGATTTGTCACAGGGCGGTAGAGGACCATTGGAGCAATGCGTGTGTGAAATGTGAAGCAGATCCGAGCAAGGAAACAGAAATTATAAGCCATTTACCCAGCGTTAAGGTTTCGAACGCACCAAGTCTGTGACCTTGACCCTGGGCTTAGCGGGGGCGGGACAAATGTGGATTTGTCACAGGGCGTAGAGGACCATTGGAGCAATGCGTGTGTGAAATGTGAAGCAGATCCGAGCAAGGAAACAGAAATTATAAGCCATTTACCCAGCGTTAAGGTTCGAAAGCACCAAGTCTGTGACCTTGACCCTGGGCTTAGCGGGGGCGGGACGAATGTGGATTTGTCACAGGGCGGTAGAGGACCATTGGAGCAATGCGTGTGTGAAATGTGAAGCAGATCCGAGCAAGGAAACAGAAATTATAAGCCATTTACCCAGCGTTAAGGTTTCGAAAACACCAAGTCTGTGACCTTGACCCTGGGCTTAGCGGGGGCGGGACAAATGTGGATTTGTCACAGGGCGGTAGAGGACCATTGGAGCAATGCGTGTGTGAAATGTGAAGCAGATCCGAGCAAGGAAACAGAAATTATAAGCCATTTACCCAGCGTTAAGGTTTCGGGACGTACGTACGTACGTACGTACGTACGTACGTACGTACGTACGTACGGACGCCGGTAACACTATATGCCCCCCTCACCATTCGGTGGCGGGGGCATAATAAGCCATTTACCCAGCGTTAAGGTTTCGAAAGCACCAAGTCTGTGACCTTGACCCTGGGCTTAGCGGGGGCGGGACGAATGTGGATTTGTCATAGGGAGGTAGAGGACCATTGGAGCAATGCGCGTGTGAAATGTGAAGCAGATCCGAGCAAGGAAACAGAAATTATAAGCCATTTACCCAGCGTTAAGGTTTCGAAAGCACCAAGTCTGTGACCTTGACCCTGGGCTTAGCGGGGGCGGGACGAATGTGGATTTGTCACAGGGCGGTAGAGGACCATTGGAGCAATGCGTGTGTGAAATGTGAAGCAGATCCGACCAAGGAAACAGAAATTATAAGCCATTTACCCAGCGTTAAGGTTTCGAAAGCACCAAGTCTGTGACCTTGACCCTGGGCTTAGCGGGGGGCGGGACGAATGTGGATTTGTCACAGGGCGGTAGAGGACCATTGGAGCAATGCGTGTGTGAAATGTGAAGCAGATCCGACCAAGGAAACAGAAATTATAAGCGATTTACCCAGCGTTAAGGTTTCGAAAGCACCAAGTCTGTGACCTTGACCCTGGGCTTAGCGGGGGCGGGACGAATGTGGATTTGTCACAGGGCGGTAGAGGACCATTGGGACAATGCGTGTGTGAAATGTGAAGCAGATCCGAGCAAGGAAACAGAAATTATAAGCCATTTACCCAGCGTTAAGGTTTCGGGACGTACGTACGTACGTACGTACGTACGTACGTACGTACGTACGTACGTACGGACGCCGGTAACACTATATGCCCCCCTCACCATTCGGTGGCGGGGGCATAAAAAGCGTGAGACATATTTTAAGTCGTTCAGTACACCTTCACCGATATTGTTTTTAGAAAATAAGTAATATTTTACGTAAAATGGTGTTGAAAAGTTGACAAAAATTCTATCACCGTATTTAGTTTTGCCGATATTGTTTTAAAAAAATCAGTAATATTTTCAGTAAATGGTGTTGAAAATTGACACAAAATATATTGCCGGATTTCACCCATATTAGTTTAGAAAATCACCAATATTTTCCGTAAATGTGTTGACACAAAGTTCAGCGCTCACGCGGAATTCAAATCAAATAAAAAATACTAATTTAATAAACAGACGCCGAAGGCTACTGTGTTTGCGGCCAGTGAATACAGTAAAAAATTATTAAAATCACAAAATTAATGGAAAAAAATATATATACCAAGTCGATAATTCAATCATAAAAGTTGGTGACCTTAACCTCACGACTATTGTACCATTTACGATGATTACATTTGTACAGAAGTACTATCAGTATTATGCAAACATTTTAACATAATAATTATTAAATTAGTTGCAACTCCGTCTACAACGATACCTTTACAGCGATACGCTATTGAAACAACATGTATTAGTACCCATAACAAAACACAGTAATGTATCATTATATATCACAGGAGATAGATTAAAACTATATCAACTAATGAAAATAGTTCCCATACGTGTGGTAGTGGTGTATATTGACCATCTCCCTTGCCGAAAGAAGTTCAGTGATTTATTAATTCCAAATAAGACGTGTTTGCGTAATTGAGATCCTCAGATATATACAACATGATGAACGAGTGTGTCTGACACCATCAAGTCTAATGAAATGAATGGTGCATATTTTCCATACATACGTTTCTATGTCTGCAATGAATTGATCTGACTTCATATATGCATCTTTCATACAATCCAGCGTGGTATCATCATCGCGCGTGTAGGTTTCCATCGTCTGTTTCAGCAGGTCCATCAGTCCATTCACAGATTTTGCCGTATTGTCGCAATCGAAGCGAATATCGTCAACATCGCCAGCATATTTTTCAGCCATCTGCAAATAAAAAGTATATGGTTTTAATGTCCCAGCAACAGCTATGGTCATGTCAACAGCTAAGGTCATTTAAGGCCGGGCCAATGGGTTTAATCCCAGATTTAACCTGCTGCATTGGGGGAAAATTCACAAAATCAGAACGGAATATTTACATAAAAATCAATATATATTCAACCCTGAAATTAGAATAACCTGACCTGGTGCCAGGTCCATACCACACCAGTCACTTAGCCCCTTCCCCTAAAAGTAATAGGATTCGGAATAATCGTATTACTCATACAAGGGGTATAATCAGATTTAACCCTCAGGATACAAGAATGCCAAATACGTACCCGAGGACCAAACCAGGCCTCTGTTTGGGATTCAGGTAAAGATGAATCCAAATCGTTAAATAATGCATCACATGCTCCCACCTGCCATCCAGTCATTTAGTGAAGGGACCTCGGTTTCAAATCTCATCCGAAAGAACAGTGGGATGGAAATACTATGAAAGTAGTTTTTATGCCTAGGGCAAGCATTGAACCCAAAACCTCTTGAATTGAAGTCCAGTGCCCTACCTCTAAGACACAACAAATTCCATCAGGTTATAAAAACAATATGGTTAGCTAATTCATTGCCTTGGAATGTGCTATTTGATATAAAGGAACTATTAATTAATTGAATGTAGATATATGAATAATCTGTATATCCCAGTGTTGGCAAATATTCTCCCCTTCCCCACACCCAGAAAAATGGCCCCCAGGGCATGCTGTTCATAGATGCCAACCACAACCTTGAATTTAGTGAGGGGTATATAGCAAGGTATCACACAAAGCCTGTCTCTCCAGCACTCGGATAACATTGGGAATCCACATTCGCACAAAGATCTACCAAAACTTTATGTTGGCATATCGATAGGGCAATTAAAGGGGGGTGTGTGGGGGTGGGGGGACATGTGTGTCCCTGTAGTATGGGTAAATACAAGCTAATTATTTTACCTAATTCAACCCTACAGTCCATAAAGACAACATTTGCAAATACATGTACAGTATATCCAGGTGAGCCGGCTCGTGGTGACAGTCTCATCAGGGTCTGCAGTGTTTGTCCTTAATTTTAAGAGTTTGAAACAATAACCATTTTTTGGATTAATCAAATAGCCAAACATTAGCATGGAACATAGCATGTTATATATTTAATGGTGAAAGGGCTAAGAAGGCAATTGCAGACTCCCTGCTCTGTGCAAGTGTGAAGGTGACTATGGACTGTTGAATAAAGTAGTTACCCATTGAAGCAGCTCGGGAATACTTCTAGACTTCAATTCGTCGACGAGCTCGGCGAGGCTATTTGTAGGAACGTCACATACTGCTGAACGTAACTCTGCAAACACACATCAAAGCAATGGCGTCAAAAGTTGACAAAACTTTCAGAGTACATGTAGAAGCGGAATTAAATTCCGCATGTACTCTGAACATTTTGTCAACTTTTGAGTTTATGTATGAAAAAGGTTGTAAAAGTATTTAATGAAATTACGCAAAATCACATGGTATGTCTCATATATAAATGGGACAGCCTGGGGACCTACCAGGGTGTCATATTTAGAGAGGTTCCATCATATTTTGTAATTTGTTGCCGGAAATCATAGTTGCACCGTCAAGATTTATAAAGGACACAACTGCAAAATAACAGGCAGATCGCAAATTCAATTATCAATGCAATAGCAAGGATCTGTTTTCATGAAAATAACAATAGACACAATGGTGTGAAAAATTCACTTGTCATCGGCTTTTACCAATGTACAATGTAATAGCAAGGATTTTTCATAAAAATAACAATATACAAAATGGTGTGAAGGCAGTATCATATGAATACATTCATACATATACTTACGTAGATCGACATACAAAGACATATGTGTCATTTCTGTTGCAACACTGATGGCATCCAACATGTCTTTCAAGGTAAATTTGTATAAATCTGTGCCACCAATATACCGTACTGTATCTGAGCAGGTTGCTACCCAACTGGAAAAAAAAGAAACAAAACTTCAATACAACTTAACGCTTTCACCCCTAAATAACTGGAACGGACCGTGATATGTTAATTTTCCTACCAATCTAATCGTCACAAAATGATTTTCAGACTAGTCAATTTATGAAAAGGAGGCGTTTTTGCTCTCAAAAATAAGAAAATTACTTGCAAAATGTGCAGATCCTGATGAGACGGCTCGTGACCGGCCGGCTCATCTGGATCTACACTTTTTGCCAATACCGCTATACAGGCCTGTGGTGTTGAAAGGTTCACTTGATGCAGAAAACAAGAATATTTACCATTTTGACACGGCCGATATCTGCATAGTGATCAAGGCATACACTGCTCGTCATTCAGTCACTTAAGAATACTTATTGCTTTTGCTAAGGTTGATTAATTTCCAAAAAAAGTGGCTGGATAAATCATGCTTTATATGGGATTTGTGACCAGAGTAGCTTGTGATCAAATAGCACACTCTTGTAGCCTGATAACGATTTATTTTAGTCGTTAGAAGCACGACAGGTGTTTCACTGATGTAATAGCGAACAGTGCAGATACCGATCTGACTCTGCGGATGTAAGTGTGTTTAATATTTATCAGTTCTTTAAAATGTTTTGTTATATTCCCTAGTAACATGTTATTTATTCACCCATTGAATAACTTGGCAATGCATTTTATTATGAGGATAAATAGCAATTCATTATCTATCCAAATAATCCAGTCACGTGGTACACTGCATCACATGTTTAATCACATAGGGGTGTTCAATCACATAGGGGTGTTCAATCACATAGGGGTGTTCAATCACATAGGGGTGTTCAATCACATGCCTACCTCTGTGTTGCATTTTCAAATCATTTCAGTACCGTATTTATTCTAATAAATGTCCCCAGGGCTATGCATTCCGTGGGGATCAATGCATGAAAAGTAGGATCAAAATATGTTATTTTCACATACAAAAGCCATTTAAATGAACATATTTCGGAGGGGCTACTATTAAAATAAATAAGATATATTTTCAAAAGAATTATGGCAGTCATACAAAGTTGATTACAAAGGCAATAATGCATAACATGAGGTGCATACGTAATTCTATAATATTGCTTCTTTGCATTGAAATATTGCCGTACCTATCAGTGGCTGTACCAGACGCGAGGCCCTCTGCGAATATTCGACCCCACTCGGCCATATCTGGGCTGCTGTGGTTCTGTAGTCGTGCCAAGTTCTCCATGAACAGCTCGGTCTGTCGCGACAGCTCCTCCCACACTGTACGCTGGTTCGTCTGGTTTTGTACCCATGCACTTATCTGTCGGTGAATTTGCATGAAATTACAATAAACGGTTAGCACTGAATGACAGTGTCACTGATCTGGGGTCAGGCACCATTGCTTTGCCACAGGTGTGAATCCTAGCAAGATACACTATTCATATATGAATGGCCCCCTTTGTCTGTGGCATTGCTCATCGCATAAGCCCCGCTGTCCCTTTTCACAGCCAGCTTGTGGGTTTTGCCACCAGTGTAGATCCAGATCCGCCTGTGCATCTGTACAGTCTGATGAGGACCTGAACTGGTTGCAGTTCCATCAAAGAAACACCCTTCATGCTTCTAACAAGCAATGTAGAGCGCTATCTGGCAACAGGAGTGTGCTATTTGATCGTCAGAAATTTCATAAGCCCCATTTCTCCAGTCACAGCAATTAATGAGCTCAACAATTCATCAAATCCCTGTTTGACCGACATGCGTCAATGATGTTACAGATTTCTGGGGCAGACTAGTTGCCACCAACTCTGTACAATCAGAGAGCGATCTATACTGTTATTCAGAGGCATAAACGGTGATCAAAATGACAGAATGGCCACAAGCGTTTCCCCTGGTCTGTAGCCGATTTCATCAACATTGCAAAGTATACTTATCTAGCAAAGTATACCATGAGGGAGTAACCATAACGACTGCATATATTTGATGATTAAAAGTATGCAGAATTATTATACTGAATTTATTACATTATCACAGCCAAAATGGCTGTGATAATGTAATAAATTCAGTATAATAAAAATTAATAAATTTATCCTTAAATTGAAAATTTCTCCCTCAAAGTATACTTTGCTAGAAAAGCATACTTTGCAATTTTGATGAAATCGGCTAGAGACTGTGTGGGTGCACAGGCTTAGCTGATCATGGACAATGCTTTTCACATATTGCCCTTTTCACAGAAACCCATCTAACTCATCTCATTAAAAGTTGTGGCTCCCATTAAACGTGCTCAATATATCTTCGAATCTCTGTTAAAGTGACATATACATGCTGTAGATATCTACATGAATACGCAGGATGGAGACCCATCGAACTCACCTCATTAAATGTGTCGGTGACATTGAACGTACTCAATATCTCGTCAAATCCCTGTTCGAGTGACAGGTGCATGCTGCAGATATCATCTTGCAGACCCATAACGTCTACACCATCGGGAAACTCGAACATGTCGGAGAAGGCAGAATAGTCACACACGAGGTCCGTCCAGTTCTGTGACACCATTAACTCCATGAACTGAAACAACAATGGTTGTCCGGTTAGCGCAATTGCTTCTCACTAATGCAGCCTGAAATCGATCCACGACTAGGGCCATATATGAGATGGTGTGGTGGTCGCCAAACTGAACATGTGGGTTTCCTCTGGATAGCAGTACTCCAGATAAGCTGCGTATTTGCGTAAATACCCAATTAAAATTGCCAAAAACCGAATTGAAATCTGAAGTAGGGAGTATCATAAAGTAATAACAAATTTGTGGTACCTTTATCATGCTACCTTTATCATGTCTCCAAGGAGACAATTCTAATGAAATGCCAAGACATGTTTTCATTTTGAAGCAAACTATTCAATGAGTGCTGTCTGTTGATGTGTAAACAGCAGTGTGATTTTAGTTACCCAGTTAAAATATTGAAATACCCAAGTGCTTCAGATATGATGGAGTGAAAATACTCCATTACTAATTCCTTATCTGGAGCCCTGGGGTACTCCAGTTTCTTCCACATTAAGAGTCTACCATATGCCCTCATCTGTGCCAATGAAAGCATGCTTTTGAGCTTGTTTGTAATCATTGAAAAAACAAAACAAAACAAATAATTTTAAACAACAATTGCATCTAAAATAGAATCAAGGAAAGATTAATTGTGACTGTGACTGGAGAAATGGGGCTTATAGGTTTTGCGACCAGTGTAGATCCAGATCAGCCGTGCATCCACAGTTTTGACCATGAGATTAAATGTGCATCATCAGCAGTAAATGTTTAAATAACTTGGACAATGACAACATACCTGGTCTGGCCGTATGAGTGCCGTCATGAACAAGGCCATTGATTGGTCATCCATAGTGCGGTTTAGAATCTCTGCAACTTTCTCTGGGTCAGGTAACAATGTTGATAATGGTAGTTTCCATCCACTCGCTGCAAACAATATCATATGTAAATGTATAAGAAATACGTGTCATTTTTATTGTCCGATTATCACTCTTGGTGATGAACCACTAATGCATTCCGAGGTCGATCCTCGACCGTGACAGTCGCGAGATAGTACGGTGGTCACCAGATCAGACACATGGGTAGTCTCCAGTAGCCAATTTCACTAAAATTGCAAAGCATTCTTATCTAGCTAAGTATACTTTGAGGGAGTAATCATTTATTTTTCCCGAAATGCATTATTTCATATAGAACTAACAACTTCATATCATTTATTTGATGATTAAAAGTATGCAGAATTATTATACTGAATTTATTACATTATCTGATTTAATTTGCACGTTGTGTTTGGGCAACTTCTTGAAGGAAAAAAAATAGATGCAAACATTTAACTCTGAAGTTATGAAGCAGTCATGTATGGTGGTTCCAAGTTGTACAGAAACAGAGAAATGGACTTAAACACGAACACTTACCATTGTAAACAGAAAAACTTAACGTTGAAAAAAATAGGTTAAGGTAAAAAACAAGAGGGCCATGATGGCCCTAATTCGCTCACCTGACTCCATGAACACCAGAGGAGAATGCGACATTGAGTTCATGTGTTTTAAAAAAATTGTGCTATTTTTAGATGGCGGTCATCTTGGATTAAGCGATGACTGTCATTTTACCAAATCTGAAAATGCTTCACCCAAAGATCGTAACTTCCTATGAAGTTTGGCCAGCATCGGCCATGTGGTTCCTGAGAAAAAGACGTTCAAAATCTTGAATAAATGGACCTTTTGGTCGCCTCATCGATACCTTCAATTTGATATATGGCATGAGCATATTCGATCAAAAATAAAATTTGACCCCAATTTGACCCCACGGGCCATGCCCATTTTTAACCCCGGGGTCACCATTTTAACAACTTTAAAAGAGCATTGTACATCGATCATTCCTACCAAATTTAGTCGAAATCCGGCCAGCGGTTCATGACAAGAAGATTTTTTAAGAATTTATGCTATTTTTAGACGGCGGCCATCTTGGATTAGCGATGACCTCCATTTTAACAAATCTGACAAGGCTTCACCCATGGACCATAACTTTTAAGTTTGGCTACCATGGGCCAAGCGGTTCATGTGAAGAAGAATTTTGAAATCTCTAATAAAAGAACGACCATTTGACATTTCGGCGGCCATCTTGGATGACATAACAATCCGATTTCGACAAACAATGTACCAGAGTGATCGCCTCATTGATACCTTCGATTTGATATATAACCTGACCATATTCGGTTAAAAATAAAATTTGACCCCAATTTGACCCCACGGGCCACGCCCATTTTTGACCCCGGGGTCACCATTTTAACAACTTTGAAAGAGCAATGTACATCAATCATTCCTACCAAGTTTTGTCGAAATCCGGCTCGCGGTTCACGAGAAGATTTTTTAAGAATTTATGCTATTTTTAGACGGCGGCCATCTTGGATTAGCGATGACCTCCATTTTAACAAATCTGAAAAGGCTTCACCCAAGGACCATAACTTTTAAGTTTGGCTACCATGGGCCAAGTGGTTCATGTGAAGAAGAATTTTAAAATCTCTAATAAAAGAACGACCTTTTGACCTTTTGGCGGCCATCTTGGATGACATAACAATCCGATTTCGACAAAAAATGCACCAGAGTGATCGCTTCATTGATACCTTCAATTTGATATACGACATGACCATATTCGGTCAAAAATAAAATTTGACCCCAATTTGACCCCACCGGCCACGCCCATTTTTGACCCCGGGGTCACCATTTTAACAACTTTGAAAGAGCAATGTACGTCGATCATTCCTACCAAGTTTTGTCGAAGTCCGGTTGGCGGTTCTTGAGAAGAAGATTTTTGAAGAATTTGTGCTATTTTTAGACGCGGCCATCTTGGATTACGTGATGACGTCATTTTAACAATTTTGTAATCCCCCTACCATGACCATGAAGTTTGGTGACTATAGGCCCAATGGTTACCGAGGAGAAGACGTTTGAAAATGTTCACGGACGACGACGGACGACACATTGCGGTAACAATAGCTCACATGAGCTTCGCTCAGGTGAGCTAAAAAAGGTCACATGTTGGATAGTGGTATGTGGTGGGCACCCCTTACTTATGAAGCTGAAGTTTAAAAAAACCTGGCTAAAAATTGGATCCTTAAATTGAAAATTTCTCCCTCCAAGTATACTTAGCAAGATAAGTATACTTTGCAATTTCGGTGAAATCGGCTACAGCTATGTACTCTTGTTTGCTCCCACATTAAGAGTACCACACACTTACACACATCCATCAATGTGAACTTTGTAGAACTGTTCTCGATCATGCTTAGGTAATCATTGTAAACAAAATAAAGTTTAAAGAAAATTACATTTGCCTTGTTCATTTGTGTATATTCAGGAATTATTCCTTATTTGTTATTTATTGATATCTGGGGGCCATTTCACTAAACTGTGTGCGTGCCAAATTATAATAGTCTGTAAATTTCACATTAGCAATGTTTTTTTTGTAAACAATTATTGGATTTACATTTATTGAGCATAGGCTGCATATGCATGAATGCATAAATGTAAATCCGTCAATTAGCATTTCCAGATGATCCTAAATTTTAGTCATACAAAGTTTAATGAAACGGCCCCCAGGTCTGAATTCCAGCATCTTAACCATTTGGTAAATATTTTGTAAAACATTCAGTACCATTTATTCAAATTATGTTTTGGCGAATATCAATCGGACATGTGTTGAAGCATTATTACAGAATATTGTTATTTTGAAACAGTGTAGCTACTAATCCGCTATCACTCACATGCAGCCGGATATGAACAATAATTGCAGATGTTTTGTTTGTTTCTCTTTTTTCACAGTTTAATCAATTACAAAAAATGCTTCCGATTCTTAAAATCAACAGAAGCAGAACTAGAGATGTGACTGAGCCTATACGATACCTGCTAACTGTTGTACATTCCTGTCAACATAGTCCTCGACGGTGAGTACAATAGCCAGCATGTCGCGCCATTGCTTGACCTTGCCTAGGCTCGCGTCCAGCATATCTAACAGCTGATAGATACTGAAAATATACACAACACCATTTTATCAGGTAGTGAGCTTTGTATATTGGCCCGATTCTTATGACAGATAACATAACGTCTATATCCTTATACTGCTTCAAGCCCTCACGGGTAACACACATGTCGTATCAGGCAAATATATCCAGGTTACAACGAATTGAAAACCGACGTTTTATTAGTCGAATGACATCAGATGACGTAACCGAATGACGCAACGTCAACCAGTCAACGTTCTTTTCTAAGAAAACTATATTTGATCATCGGCTAGAATAAAACATTACCTGATCAATAGAATACCAGCCTATTGTCTGCTGATAAAAAGTTGATCAGGCTCGACTCGGAAATAGTAGATACTAGACAGGTACATATGAAAAAATATTTACAGAATTCACAACATTTTCTGTAAATGACATCGAAAGTTGACAAAATTTATATAGCAAATGCAAAATTTTGTCAATCTTTAACGTCATTCATAGTTTCTGTAAATAATTTATGAAAAAGGTACGAATCACATAGCGAGTTTCATATAAGCCAATTTAACAAGCCATTTAACAAACCTTTCCATGTTGTCAGAGATTTGGGAACCCGTCGGCCAGCTGATAATGCCCATGTTCTGTAATTGTGAGTCTTTAAACATGTCTATCAGCTTCTGTATCGTGTCTAGTACATCATCCACGGATTGCTCAGTTTTCAGGTTTCCACCCACCCATTGAAACTGGAAGGAGAGTATCATTGTAAGCGAGTAACAGGGCTTCAGGGGCCCGTTTAACTAAAGAGCGTTAACCATAAAACTGTAATAGGTAAAGCTCTTAACCCTGAGACCGCTACTCACAACAATTGTCATCTGCTGTTGCTTTTATATCTTGCCTTATTTCTCATTACAAACATGATTTGACAGCACTTCAGAATCATTTCCAATGGAAATGATTCTGAAGTGTTGTCATAGCATGTTGAAAATTATTCTAAAGTGCTGTCAAAGCATGTTTTTGATGATAAAAATGGAAAATAGAAAAACAGCAGATGACAAAAAATTAAGATAGCGGTGTATGGGTTAAAATTGTTGAACATAAACATCTGCTTTGAAATTGAAACTAACTTTGTTTAGGGGTTTAGACATTCAAAGTGATGGATGGATGAGATGGGGCACTGGTAACACAAATTGGACTCTAAAGGGGAGGAGGTGCAGTTTGGTAAACAAATAAAATTACCTACTGCATGTCTGTTTCACGAAACCTGCCCAATTTCTTTTTGTAATATTCAATTTTAGCAGAATTTCAGATTAAGCCTTCTTTTTATTTTTCGTGAAATTTGGTAAAATAGTGATTTAAATACGAAAATATATTTCTCTATGTGAATTTAACATGGGGGAGCTGGAGGAGGTGCAAAATTGTACCCTGAAATCTGCCCAGATAGCCAGGAAATGATCTAAGAAAATGAAAGTTCAATTTGAAAATAATTTTCGCAATAAAATTAATATTAGATCAAATTTAACAAAACAAACAAAAAGAAAAATTATTCTTAAATTTTGACACAATTTAATATTACCGGTATCGAACAAATATTGTTTTTGCATTGTTTATATAGCCGTAAAATTTGGGCAGATTTCATGAAACGTACATTTCTTGCATGTCCATTCCCAGTCATGTAAGTACCTCCTATAAGGCCACAATTCACAAACACGTAATTTAAAGTACCAGTCGTAAATAACGTCAAAAGTTTGCAACATTTTTGGAGAAGAAAGTGAATGATTTAACTTCCAAGCAACAGCTAAGGTCATATAGAGACGAGTCTCATCCGACAGACAAATTGGATGGAAATACGATTTTAGTATTTTTCACGTCTAGGGGCGAGGACTGCATGAACTCACAACCTCCGGTATTGAAGTCCAATGCAATATGCCCTAGGCCATGGTCCATCCCTTTCAGAATACTGTACTTTCTTGAAATTATTGATGAAAAATTGTGAAAGTAAGCTAAAGGAAGATACAGTGGAACCCCTCTAAACTAGACACCCTGGGATATCCCCGGAAGGCCTCGTCCAGTATTCCCGCGACTTTTCCAAGTTTATATCCCCGATAAATTCCACAAAAAGGCCATTCATTCCTTATAATTCCAGTATTTGAAATAAATTCATCAAGAAAATGTGTTTATTTTCCGTTTTCTTAAGAATTATTTTAACTGCGCCTCGCGGTTACGGAAAGTAGTTCGGCATGGGAGTTTACTGGGATATAAATTTTGGACAGAGACTTGCTACGGGCCAATCAAATGTTAGGGAATTGTGTAAATATTGTTGTGCTGGAATTATGTGACAATGAAACCCATAAAATTAAGGATACAGAGACTGCCTACGTGTCCGGATTAGAGAGGTTTGACTGTACAAGTGGTTTTGAATGAGATCGACTTACCAAGTCTTGAAGTATTCGCATGTCATCAAATGTGAAATTACTGTCCAACAATCGAGGATACCACTCAGCGGCGTCCTGGTTGCACAACGCGTCCTTGACGTTGCTGGCTGGTTGGGAGAATTTGGAACCTTTATCAAGGTACAACTGATTGAGAAAGGCTTCCATATGTGTGACGTTACAAACAAACTCTTGAACGGATGGCGTATTCCCTCCAGCTTCGATCTGAAAAATAAAAAATATTGTTTTGCGTGTAAATTCAAGTTATTTTTCATAAAATAGGAAATGAGTGGTGAAGTCACAGTGAAAATATCTTGTTTGGCATACACTCGACTGTAATCCACTGTAAGTCCTCAAACTGCATGATGCTAACCGATTATCGATTGCAGTGGAAATGAAATTAATTAGGTTTAACGTCCCAGCAACAGCTAAGGTCATATCTGGATGGGACACCAGTTTAAAGTCTCATCCGACAGACCAGTGGGATGGAAACACTACAAACTCACTTTTCATGCCCCAGGGTAAGTTTTGAACTCAAAACCTTCAGTATTGAAGTCCTGTATTCTATCCCTGAGCCACAGGCCATCCATCCTTGCAGTGGAACTCCTCTCAACTGAACACCCCAGGAAGATCCCAGTATTTCCAGTTGATAGATGTTCCACTACGTTTCATTCAGTCAGTGAAAGACAAGCAATGCTTCTAACAAACAATATGTCCTTATCACACACAGTAGCAGAGCACCAGTTGAGGTGCGTAATTTGATCAACTTTGGGGAGAATTTCGTTATTTCTTCGCCAAAACTGGCAAGTTGGGAGTGCTTTAGAATCGTCTCGATGAGACGATTCTAAAGCAATCCCAACTTGCCATTTTTCGTGAAGAAATAAGAAAAATACCCGGAAAATTTGGTCCAATTACGCACCTTCACTGGAGCTCTGAGTAGGTGATACAAGATCAGGAAATAATGTTACATTGCTGTATTAAAGCCAATTTAAGTCATAATTATGGAAATTTATGCAAATACTTACGACTTCCTCGACCTTTCCACCAGAATAGACGGCTAGCTGGAAGTCATTGGACATCAGGGTTTCTAGGAAGTCCTTCATAGCATCGGGGTCATTGAGGAGCGATTCCAAGGTCATGTTGCCTGCTGGAAATTGCAAAATATATTTGTGGCTGTGACTGGAGAAATGGGGCTTATGGGTTTTGCGACCAGTGTAGATCCAGATCAGCCTGTGCATCTGCACAGGCTGATCAGGATCGACACTGTTCGTCATTCCATCAATGAAACACCTGCCATGCTTCTAACAAGTATTCTTACATGGTTTCCGTTGTTTGCACATATGTGCACACAAATAGCGCGTGCTGTTTGCACATGGCTTTAGGCAATGCTCATTCCGGGGCCGCGCGTAATGGAAGTGCCTTCATGACGTCACTACGCGGAAGTGCCTTCATGACGTCACTACCGAATATGCATACCGAAAATTATCTACGTGAATGGGACGATTTATAAAAGTACTGAAAATACTGAATATAACGCTCAAATTACATCAGATTTTTGTTGGAAATGTAACAATAACGTTTGATCATGTCCAGCCGTGTGTAAACGTTTGCTGTAGCCCTCGGGAACTGTTTGAACCCGCGGCCTGCGGCCTTGGGGTTCAAACAGTTCCCTCGGGCCACAGCAAACGTTTGCACACGGCTGGACATGATCAAACCTTGTAATATAGATTGTTATCAGGATACACAAGTGTGTTATTTGATCAGGAACCACACTGGTCACAAATCCTATAAGCACCATTTCTCCAGTTACAACCAAATTTTAGAATGATAAGCAATGCTGTAAATTACCAGTAAGATACTATGCAAGTGGTATTTATTCTCTCGCAAGACAATTTTTCGGCTGGGCATTCCATTGGTTGAAAAACGTCACATGACGTTGCTTAATGACATCAGTGTAATGACACAATGTTAACCACCATACAAAGAAAACAATACAATACTTTATCCACATATTATATTATCTGGTAAATAGAATACCAGACTAGTTGTTTGATATTCGCTATATGAATTTTTGATTGCAAACAGTAGGAATTCCTCGCCCAGACTCGTATGATGTCAGTGTAACGAGACACAGTTAACAATTCATTGAAAACAATATTATACTTACTCATTCATAACCTTTCAAGTAGAAGCTTGATAGTGTTAGCCATTTCTGCAGAAGTAGCACATGTTAAAGTATTTACAATGTCAATAAATTCATAATGGAAACGCCCATTGTATTTAGCTATTGACATTGTTGAAACTATTCGAAAATGGAATGTAAATATAAGTGATAAAGACAAGAGCTGTTGTGTTAACTGTATTATGAAAAACATTAGGTATGTTTAAAGTGTGTGGAGTCCTCTCCATGTGGAGTCCTCTCATACACTCTCAACAGACCAAATGTTCTTCATACCACAGTAAACGTCAATGGTTTTATTCCATATATAACAATTCATCACATACCATTAATACCATTGACGAAGTGGAAAATCCTGCGTACGACATCGTCAGATAACTCCAGCATAGAATCGCCCAGGCTGGGCACCATTAGTCTTGCCATCTTCACAATCCTGGTGGATTACGATACGGAACATAGTGACTTGAACAACTGATTTGGGTTTAATGTCCATTCAACTGGGGCCCGTTTCACTAAACTTAACAAAAATGTTCTTACAAAGATTTCTATAAATTCACTTTACATATTGACATGGTTCTTAAATGTTACCATTTTCCACCTACATGTCGGGCCATTAATGCATATGCAGCCTATGCTCAATAAATGTAAATCCATCAATTGAAATTACCAGATGATCCTAAATTTGCCCTTACGAACATTTTAGTTGTGCAAAGTTTAGTGAAACAGCCCCCCGGTTTATAAACTTTGCACGACTAAAATGTTTGTATAAAGGGGAAATTTAGGATATGGATAACAGACTAACAGTGGATTTGATTGATTGATTTGGATATACATTCATCCGACTCGCAATCCTCACATCCCTGGTAATCGGCACGGACAATATAGTGGATGTGATCGACTTATTTCTACTCTACATTGGTTTCGATACAATAGCGAGTAGTGTATGCCGTTATAAATCACCAACGATAAAAAAGGCACTCGGATCTGAGGCTATATTTGTCACATTAACCATTTTCGTCATGGCGATGCACATGTAAGAGGTATTGCAATGGCACTAACTATATAACACCTGTTGTGCCATTGATAGATTGATTGGGGTTTTATGACTGTTCAACAGCAAGGTCATATACAGAAGGGAATGCATCTGTATTGAGGAAGCACCATACATACAATCAGTACTAAAACAAACAAAAAATCAGCAGTGATCTGGTGCCAGGCACCCTTACTACACCATATCACTCGGCCGTAGGTGTGAATCCTAGTAAGTCGCACCATTAAGTAATGCATTCTTAACTCTTTGCATGCTAGCGGTGAAAATATGCGCCAAACGAATTAGGAGTATATTTTTTATTTCTCTCTGTAAATATGTCTTGGAATTTCATTAGAATCGAGTCCTGAGGACTCAATTTCATTAGAAACGAGTCCTGAGGACTCGATTCTAATGAAATTATAAGACATATTCATGATATTTACAAGGAGAAATAAAAGAAAATATGATGATTATTGTCCGCTGTTTTTGAAATATTTATAGCCCACAAGTTTCCCAGCATGCAAAGAGTTAAGGATGATTCATTGCTAAGATCAATATACCCTCCCATTCGTGCAGTCTCATCTGTAGCCGATTTCACCAAAATTGAAAAGTATACTTTTCTTGCTATTAAGTACACTTTGAGGGAGAAATTTTCAATATAAGGATAAATTTTTAATTTTTATTATACTGAATTTATTACATTATCACAGCCATTATGGTTGTGATAATGTAATAATAAATTCAGTATAATAATTCTGCATACTTTTAATCATCAAATATATGCAGGAAAAATAAATGATTACTCCCTGAAAGTATACTTTGCTAGATAAGTATACTTTGCCATGGCTACTGGGCCTACGCTGTTCACTATTCCAACATTGAAGTAGGCAAACAGCCATCAGCAAGCACATAATAGTCGGACTGATACTGACTGAATGTGCAAGGACAAAAAGTGAAAGTGAATGAGTTTAACGTCCTAGCAACATATAGGGTCATGTAGAGATGGAACCACAGTTTAAAGTCTCATCCGACAGACCAGTGGGATGGAAACACTATGCAAGTAATTTTCATGCCTAGGGTGAGGATTGAATTGACAACCTCCGGTATTGAAGTCAGATGCCATATCCCCTAGGACAAATATGAGACACGCCATGTGATGTTGTACCTTCGGACATCTGCATAATTTCATTAAATACGTGTACAAAATTTACAATATGTTTCATAAATAAAGTCAAAAGTTGACAACATTTTCAGAGTACATGCGGAATATAATTCCGCATGTACACTGAAAATGTTCTCGACTTTTGAAGCCATTTACGGTAAATTTTTTAAATATATTTCATGAAATTATTCAGATGTCCGAAGGTACAAAATCACATGGCGTGTCTCATATGTGAAATTGTTGAAAACATCTCCGGATACCTTTTCTCAGCCGGAAATAATGGAAGAGGTATAATGAACAAGAACTGGCGTCGTTAAACGAGGTTAATCCCCTCACTGGCAACCTCAATAATATTATAGGAATGAATGGCATTTTTGTGGAATTTATCTGGGTATAAACTTGGAAAAGTCGCGGGAATACTGGACGAAGGCCGGAAGGCCTCGTCCATTATTCCCGCGACTTTTCTAAGTCTATGGTACTCACATGTTAGGGTCAGTGAAGACCTCGGCCATCGCCTTCATCATTTCATTGAAGTCCAGCCAACTTGTCAAGTCATTCTCGGACATTGGCCAGGCGGATGAGAGATGTTCCGTCACCATGGCGACCAGTTCCTCTGCCTTCTTGCTCACAGATAGCCAATCAGGTGAAGCGACTGATGTGCCATTCCATATTTGGGTAAGCTGGTATGTGGAAATAAATATGTACTAAGATTTGATGTATCCATGATAATCTTTGCGACCAATGTAAAATTACAGTTGTAAGATGTGATTTGTGATGTTAGCCAGGTCCATACCACACCAAAGTCACATGGCCCGTTCCACTAAAAGTACTAGGATTAGAATGAATCCTGACCAACTCACCGAGCATAATATTATAGGAATGAATGGCCTTTTTGTGGAAGTTATCGGGGTATAAACTTGGAAAAGTCGTGGGAATACTGGACGAAGGCCGGAAGGCCTCGTCCAGTATTCCCGCGACTTTTTCAAGTTTATATCCCCGATAAATTCAACAAAAAGGCCATTCATTCCTTATAATTCCAGCATTTGAAATAAATTCATCAAAAAAATGTGTTTTTCCGTTTTCTTAAGAATTATTTTAACTGCGCCTCACGGTTACAGAAAGTGGTTCGGCGTGGGAGTTTACTGGGATATAAATTTTGGACAGAGACTTGCTACGGACCAATCAAATGTTAGAGAATTGTGTAAATATTTTTGTGCTGGAATTATTATGTGAATAGCCGAGCTACATGAAGACAAGGATCAAAATTAAAAGTGTTACAACATAGCACAAACCTGGTCCTGAAAGCGTCTATAATCAGCCTGATTCTCCAAGGCCTGTAGGGCGAGGTCTGGGTGGAGGCACAGGATTGCGGCCAGGTTCTCCGCCATGGACTGGTTACTTCCTGGAACGGTCAGCCAGGCCGCCATGCTCCCGTTGGCACAGAGGTCATGGAATATCATCGGCTTCTCCACCACATCCAGCAGCTATGTATGGTGAAATATTGAAAATGACATTTGTGGCCGTGACTGGAGAAATGAGGCTGATGAGCTTTGCGACCAGTGTAGATCTAGATCAGCATCTACATTGTCCGCCATTCCATCAATATATTGATATGTTCTCTTGTTTCTTCAACAGATTTACAAATATGGCTGTGACCGAAGAAATGGGGCTTATGTGTATTGCGACCAGCGTCCGCAGTCTGATCAGGATCTGTACTGTTCGCTGTTCCATCAATGAAACGCCCGTCATGCTTCCAACAAGCAATACAGATCATTATCGGGCTACAGGAGTGGTGTGCTATTCGATAAGCTTTCTCCAGTCACAGCCACATTTATGTGTGTATTTGTAAATCTGATAATGAAATGAGTGGTGTTCTATTAACATACTGCAATATTGAAAAAATGTTTGCATATTTGTGGCTGTGACTGGAGAAATGGAGTTTAAGGGATTTGTGAACAGTGTAGCTCGTGATCAAATAGCACATGCCTATAGCCTGATAATAATCTATATTGCTTGTTAGAAGCACGATAGGTGCTTCATTGTTATAACATGCGAACAGTGCAGATCCTGATCAGACTGTGCGGATGCACAGGCTGATCTGGATCTACACTGGTCTCAAAGCCCCGTTTCTCCAGTCACAGCCATATATTGAAATAAAGAGAATTTATTTGCATATTTGTGGTGACTCTGCGAAAGAACAAATGCCGAGTGATGTCAACATACCTTTTCAAAGTCAACTGTGTTGTTCAAGTTAGCCATGTCGGTACCAGCGAGTTTCATGAGAGATTCCAAGAGTGAACTTAGACGAGTTGAATTCACTGTTGGCGATTCCAATGTCATATTGTCTGAAAGCATGGACAATCAGATAGAAATGCTAGATATTGAAAATGGTCAACAGAAGAAATGGGCCAAGTCCATGGAGTTGCTAAAACTTTTAACACAACTGTCATATGATCCGGACCTTAGGCATGTGGTTAATAACGAAAATATGAATAATGATAAACAAACATATGACATTTCAAGTCAATCAAACTTACAATTGAAGTGACAATATCGATCCAAAAACTAATGTAAATATTTATGGACACCAAAGCAGAGGGGACTGATCATTGCATTAAAGACACATAAAATGTAGAGAAAATCCTTTGAACCTGAAAACCCGCTATAGCTGTGTTTGCAAACAGTGCAGATCCAGATGAGCCGGCTCGAAACGAGCCGTCTCATCAGGATCTGCACTTTTTGCAAGTAACTTTCATATTCTTGAGAGCAAAAACACCCCCTTTTCATAAATAGACTAGTCTGGAAAGTATTTTGTGACGGTTGAATAGGATGTAAAATGAACATATTGTGACGGTTGGATTGTTTGAAAATTGAACATATCTAAATCCATTCCAGTTACTTAGGGGTGAAAGTGTTAAATATATTTTAAGTCACATACCTTTTGTGTTGTTTAACTGTTTGATTATAAAGCCCATCACAAGATCGGCGGTGGCTAGGATCTTTGACATTTCACCATCTGTGCCAGGTGCAAACTTATCAACAGCAATAGGTGCCCTGAAGAACAGAGATATTAACTTAATTTCAAGCGGGATATAGATGAACACAGTGGGCACGACATAAATAGTATGCGACTCTGACGGGAGAAATGGAGCTTCTGAAATGTGCGACCAGTGAAGCCCCCAGTGAACACCAGTGAAGACTGCGTATGAAAGGTTTAACTTAAATTTTCGCTCATTCTAAGTATTTCCCTCATTCCAGTGGACACTGAGCAAACAATTGTGGAATTACAGTAGCCGATTTCATCAACATTGCAAAGTATACTTATCTAGCAAAGTATACTTTGAGGGAGTAATCATTTATTTTTCCCGAAATGCATTATTTCATACAGAACTAACGACTGTCCAACTAGGTTACTTGAAAATACTTTATTTCACTACTCACCACTGTTTAATCAACTCTGCATATTGGCCTTCAATCAAACGCTGAAGCCTCTCAAATAGACCATTATAAGTACTGAATTCTGGCAGTGGCTCTCCATTCCGTAGAAATTCTGTGAGAGCGTCAATAAGAAGCTTCGTAGATTCAGAAAGGGAGGAGGAGTTCAGGTGAAGTTTCCCTGCGTCTAATTCGTCTTGGATAATCGCCAGCTACAACAGTGTTTTAGTTTAACGCTTAGAATGCGGGAAACAACAATAGTCGTCTGCTGTTGTTTTATAGTTTGTCTTCTTTCTCAATAAAAACATGGTTTGAAAGAACTTTAGAATGATTCTGAAGTGCTGTTAAACATGCATTTGATGATGAAAATGGAAACTAAAGTATAAACAGCAGACAACATCATTTTATTCAGCATTGTAAGGTTTAAACAATATATTTCATTAGAATAGACACGTGATATGAACACATAATTTGATCAACTTTGGGGGGAATTTTATTACTTCTTCACCAAAAATGGCAAGTTGGGAGTGCTTTAGAATCGTCTCATTGAGACGATTCTAAAGAACTCCCAACTTGCCATTTTTGGTGAAGAACTAAGAAAAATACCTCGAATATTTGGTCAAATTAAGCACCTTAACTGGAGCTCAGAGGATTTAGTGCTATCCAGTCAAGACAGTGCTTATGTGCCATGGAACACATTGCGATGAGAAGTATTTGATATCCCGTTGATTCGATCTACTCCTTTACATCACATACCCAGTTTCCATGCCTTGCCAGATATGTTGTCCATTAACATTACAAACCTCTGTATCTGTTACAGCGATGAATCATTAAAACACTTGTTGCCTGAAGTTTTTCTTAATATTAAATGTTTCTCTAAGCAACGACGGAAAAGGCAGCAACTATGGTCGTGCCTGTTGCAAAAATGGTCTCCTTGACCGAGATGTCAGCACAACACTGTACCTGTTGGTCGTATACCATCTACCATAAAACGCTCGAGATTAAATATTAAATTTATCAGGCTAGACTATAAATGGTAGGGGAGCCTTGGAATTCATATACTTTTCGTAGCCTTGCCTGATAAACTTGATGTCTAAACACACTAGTCTGGTATTCTCTATATATGTCGCTATGACTGGAGATATGGGGCTTTATATAGGATTTGCACCTGATCAAATATCACACTCACCTAGCCTGATAATGATCTATACTGCTTGTTAGAAGCATGATTGGCGTTTCATTGATGGAATGGCGAACAGTCCAGATCCTGATCAGACTGTGCGGATGCACAGGCTGATCTGGATCTACACTGGTTGCAAAACACATAAGCCTCATTGCTCCAGTTACATATAATGATCAGCTTGGAAATGGTAGGAAAAAAGTGAAAGGGAATGTGTTTAATGTCCCTGCAACAGCTAAGGTCATATAGAGATGGGATCTCGTTTTCAAGTCTCATCCGAATGACCAGGAAATAGCATGAACCAAGTTTCCTAGCCTTATCTGATAAACTTTATATCTAAATACACCAGCCTGGTATTCTCTGTGTATACGGCTCGAAAATATAAAGTCGACCATTGTTAACCCATTTCATGCTGAGGATACTCTGATTTTTGTTGAAAAAATCTCATTATTTTGTTCATTCATCGATAAAGGTATATGTTGTTACCACTCATTTGAACCGTCTCGTTGAGACGGTTCAAATGAGTGGTAACAACATATACTTTCCAAAGGATATAAAGAAAATAGGGATATTTTTCTCTCAAAAGGTTCATACTACTAAAAGTGTATCCCGTCTGTAATGGGTTAAACTACCTGTTGGTTGTATCTGGTGGTGAAGGCTATTGCCGAGATGATGGCTTCTCCAAGGAGAGCCGTCGTATTGCCAGAGCATAGCGTCTCACGGAGTGTACTGTTCTCTGGTATGGCAAGGACTTGCGACAGTTCATCGCTGCATAGTCTTGCAGTCACGTTGGGGGACTTGACAATTTCTAGCATCTGCAATATTGATGGTCTAGAATTAACCCTTAGAAGGCGGGAAATAAAGATTGTCGTCTGCTGTTAATTTATATTTTATCTTCTTTCTCAACAAATTTGATTATGGTAGTGAGAAAATGTGGATGGATTTGAACAATATTGACAAATGTTGCATATCCTTGTAAGACAGAGCGCTACGAGCGGTTTTTGTGATATAGGCTACAGGTCATCAAAGCATGTACGAGCCTGTGCTAAAAGCCATGTCCGAACAGCAATTACCCGTCTATAGCAGCACACTTTTGTTTTCCCAATTATTCAATTACGGTACTACATAAATGAGCCTGCGAACAAAGACCACCTGCGAACAAAGGCTAGTATTTTCGCTTCCCATGGCAACTGTATGGTCCACAGGTGATATGATTGACATTACAAAATCCTTTGAACCTGAAAGCCTGCTATAGCGGCGTTTGCAAACAGTGCAGATCCAGATCAGCTGGCTAGAAACGAGCCGTCTCATCAGAATCTGCACTTTTTGCAAGTAACTTTCATATTCTTCAGAGCAAAAACACCCCCTTTTCATGAGATGGACTAGTCTGGAAAGCATTTTGTAACAGTTGAATAGGACTGTATGGTCGGTCCACAGGTGATATGATTGACATTACAAAATCCTTTGAAGCTGACAGCCCACTATAGCGGTGTTTGCAAACAGTGCAGATCCAGATGAGCTGGCTAGAAACGAGCCGTCTCATCAGAATCTGCACTTTTTGCAAGTAACTTTCATATTCTTCAGAGCAAAAACACCCCCTTTTCATAAAATGGACTAGTCTGGAAAGCATTTTGTAACAATTGAATAGGACTGTATGGTCCACAGGTGATATGATTGACAGTACAACAGATATTACCAATTCGGTGTTGAGGATTTCAGCCCCCAGGAGATCATCAATGAGACTGGTATTGCCCAGGACAGACTCCAACAGCTGCCGGAGTTCAGTTTCCTGTAGGAGCGTGGACATGCTGACACCATCGTCTGTAACATAATCAGATCAATTGATTAATTGAATAAATGTTCCTCAGCATGTAATTATACATACAAAAAGTCAAAGATAACCATTTTACTGGTTGATCCCGAGCTGTGCTTTGAATGGGTTTAACGTTCCAGCAACAGCTAAGATCATATAGGGACCACAGTTTAAAGTCTGATCTGACAGACCAATGGGATGGAAATACTATCAAAGTATTTTGATGCTTAAGGCAAGGTTTGAACCCACGACCTCCCGATTGGAAGTCACAATCAATCCCTACTTACATTCCAAGTAAATATTTTAAAACGTTCCATATCACAGGACATGAGTTCTGTCATGACTGATTCTAATGCACTCTATTATAAATATCACGCAATCTGATTGGCTGATGGTCATAATACATTACAGGTATATCATTGTTGATGAACGGTCGCAAATTATTTCAATATGTATTCCTACGCCAGTAGTAAAGGAGTGCATTAGAAATAGGTTAACCGCATTGTAATTTTGAAATTTGCGGCATATATCAGAAAATGATCGGTCGGCAAACATGTTTAATGGCTCAGCTAGCGCGTCGCCATTAAACAGATTTTCCGACCTATCATTTTCTGATATACGCCCCAAATTTGAAAATTACAATACAGTTAACCCTATATTGATTGCAGATTAACATCAGTTCAATAACATCCTATAAAGACGAGAATACAAATGTAAATGGCACACCATCGTCATCTGGTATCACAGAACATCAGGCTCAGCAAAAATTTGCCATTATGCAAACTTACCGGTGAGGTGGTTTAGTCGCGAGGCCATCAGGTCTGCCCAGATGGACCATGTTTTGAGGAAGGCCAATAGGTCCACTGTCGAATTATCCGGGAGTAATGTTAGCAGCGAGTCAAAACTGAAACACAAACATTCAAAACTTGTAATGAATTTTAGTGTAATTAATTTTAAATCTTCTGCTCGAAGGTTTATGGCTCCATAACTACATAGAGAATAACAGGCTAGCGTTTATCGATACCACATCATAGTTTCTGAGTCGAGTCTGATATCAACGGACACTAGTCTGGTATTTTATTTAATATCAGGAAACCTTTTATGCTTGACAAATAACAAGAATTTGTTTACATTGCGTCATTATTCCAAAGCATTCAGCAACGTCAGTGAAAGTAATATTCCAATCTCTTTCTATATCAGGTAACGGGTTCTGTATTTGCCGAATACGTACTGACTGATAACATATTGCTGTATCAGGCATTGACCTGATATTCGAACGGCGTCACATGACACTGCGGAATCACGTTACTGGAACGACGCAACGCAAACAAGGCCACGTTCTTTTCAACGAACACAATGCTCATAACCGTTACCTGATAAATAGAATATCATGCTAATGTCTTCTGATATCAAGTTTATCAGGCTCGGCTTGGAAACGCGTTTCCGAGCCTTGCCTGATAAACCTGATATCAAGATACACTAGTCTGGTATTCTCCACGTATTTGCTTGGATACGAGTCAAACAAGACATGAAAGGACTAATGTTCACAGCAACAAATTCTACAAAATGATAATTCTAATGTTTTGTCGTTTATTAGATACAGTGACCCTGTATGCAATGTACAACATGGGTCAAGTTGTAAGTCATAATATTTACAACAATATATTATTTACATTTAGAATAATAAAACATATTTAGAATAATAAAACATGTGTTTCTAAAAAACAGAACACTTTGTACTATTTTGGTATATTGGGCCCGGTTGCTCAAAACCTCTGTTAGCTTAACAGACTGTTAAATCCTTAGCAATGCTAAGGATTTAACAGTCTGTTAAGCTAACAGAAGCTTTGAGCAACTGGGCCCTGATTAATACACTGCAATACCTGCTGTCAGACAGCTGTGGATAGTCGGCCTTCAACCCCTCCAGTAGCTTGGAGAATGCCTGTTCCAACTCGGTCATGTTAACGTCCATCAGCTGGTCCAATGACGTGAACGAGACGTTTGTCAATGATGAGAGGTCCATCATACCGGATATAAGCTCCTGTACGGACTCCACAAGTCGTTTTATGTCCACCGTGGTGGCAGAGGATCCGGACGTCAGCTGTGGATGTAGAACGATTGATTGATTGATTGATTGACTGTTTAACTGATTTATTGTTTGATTGATTGTTTGATTGATTGTGTTTTACATCCTTTCAACAAAGTCATATGCTGCTGTGACTTGGGATCAATTAATCATCCTAAATCACTCAAAATGTCCGTTAACCTAATAGACTATTAAATCCTGAATACTGTTAAGGATTTAACAGTCTATTAAGCTAACAGAGGTTTCGAGAAACTAGGCCTCAGTAGCTAGTTAAAAATGTAACTAGAAAGTCGGTAACACCGACAGATGCTCCCCGATGAAAACATAACGCTTAACATCGAGACAGACTCAGTCAAGCAGAAAAATCAAAGGGCAATAACTCTGAAACTGTTTATGTGACATACGTGGTTTAAGAACTCATCCGAGATATCGTTGCCATAAACCATGTTGACAAAGTTTGGTGTAAATGAAAATTGAACTTTTTGAGTTATGTTGGTCACAAGGATAGTGTGGACAAGGTAGTAACGTTACTATATAGCTTCCGGAAATATTTTCGGGGAGCATAATACAAGTACCTCCAGGGCTCCAGATAAGGAATGAGTAATTGAGTATTGTCACTGCATCATTTCTGAAGCAATTGGGTATTTCAAAATTTTAATTGGGTAAAATAAAATCAAACTACTGTTTACACATCAACAGACAGCAATTATTGAATAGGTTGCTTCAAAATAAAAACATGTCTTGGCATTTCATTAGAATTGTCTCCTTGGAGACAATTCTAATGAAATACCAAGATGTGTTTTAATGGAAAATAAGCAAAATATGCTATATTTGTGGTCTGTTTATTGTTTTCTGCAGCATGATAAAGGTACCACAAATTTTGTATTGCTTTTTGATACTCGCTACTTCTGATTTCAATAATTGGGTATTTAAGCAAATACGCAGCTTATCTGGAGCGCTGTACCTCAGACAGTTATACTTACAACGTCAATAACACTGCCGATGTTAAATAATTTTGTCAGTTGGTCCAACAGTGCGGATCCATTGACGTTACACAGCGACTCGGACAGTCGAGTTTCATTGAATGTTTCCGGAAATATCAGCAACTCTCGAAGCATCGTCGAGTTGCAGAACATATCCGCCATACGTGATGAGTTCAGCATGGCTTCTGCGAACTTGGTCTCCTAAACAAATTGTAATATAATTATTATTTTTGGTGTTTAATGGCCTGTTAACAGCTAAGGTCATGTTAAGCCGGGATAACGGGGTTGAATCCCGTATTTCACTTGTACAGAGGGGGGAATCACAAAATCAGAACTGAATATTTACAAAAAAACAGTATGTATTCAACCCTGAACCAGAGTCACTTAGCCCCAGCCTCTCAAAGTAATATTATTAGTAATACTCCAACTACTTTTATAATGGGCATAACAGAATTGAAACTCTTGCATAGACAAAAAGTTAAAAACGTACCCGAGGGCCAAAGCAGGGATATGGGGATTCTACCCTTCGCCTGCTGCCAACCAACCACCCACGCAATTACATTAAAGGAACAGGATAATATGGCCTCTATTCACAAGCAGTCTTCGTTCGTATGTCATGAATGTAGTAATTATGTCAGCGGGGCAAAATTGTGGCTGTGAAATAGCGTGAAGTGCAAAAACACAGCTAATGAACATTTTTGTAAGTATGTAGGTTTCTGTGACAACACGGCAAATTAGTATTGCGATAATGACACAAGTTTGTGTAAGCTGGTCTCGGTCTACATTGGTGGCATGTACCATGTGACATAAGCTAAAAAAGCCATTTCATGTGAAATACTTTCCACTATTTTTTCTGGTATCACAGCCAAAGTAAATGTTGTTACCACTCATTTGAACCGTCTCGGCAAGACGGTTCAAATGGTGGTAACATCATTTACTTCCGACAAGTAATAAGAAAACTATTTACACTTTTCAGAAAAGAAATTTGTGTAAATAGCAAAATACCTGGCCTGTTCTGATCCTGGCAGCCATCAATCCAGAGATAAGCTCAGAGTCCATTCCATCAATTCCGTCGAGAAGACGCCGAGCTTCGGCAGAATCTGTAAACAATGTAGCGAGATCCACGCTCCCATTATTCGCAGTCATATCTCTAATTATATTGTTTAGAAACTCCCTGATCGCATTTCCTGCAGCTATCGCTGAATGTATAAACTCCACCTCCTTTGACGAATTTGTCTTGCCATTTACAATGTCAGTCAGAGATGGGAACATTGCTAGTAGGTTCCATAGATCATCCGTGGACTTCTTGTAATCAGATTTTAACGTGTCTAGCGCTTCCATTGGATCAATGCTGAATGAGCTGTTCATTAGACGTTCAATGTGTGTCCAAATTTCTGACGATGAATTAATAATTTGGTGTAGATCCGGAAGAATAGTTGTGTCATTTAGTCCGTCTATGAACTTTATGAAACCTATTTTACTTATCAGGTCGTCGTGCAGTGACGAATTTTCAAGTTTACAAAATGAGTCTTTGATCTGTTCGCTGGTAGAATTTGACGTTATGTTCACAGTGTCATACCAGAATGTAGGGCTGGTGCATAATTCTGTGAGAAAATCTGGAGAGTTGAACACATTTATAAATTCTGTTGGATCAGTGACCGATGCATTCAAGAGAGTCTCCATGACATCTGGTGCTAGATCTAGGACTCGGAATAGGTCATCCAGGACTGGAATGTTCTCAGTGATAGTCCGCACCGTC
Source organism: Conchocele bisecta (assembly GCA_029237695.1). Lineage (NCBI taxonomy): Eukaryota > Metazoa > Mollusca > Bivalvia > Lucinida > Thyasiridae > Conchocele > Conchocele bisecta. The sequence continues at coordinate 103,345,115 of CM055267.1, read as the reverse complement.
ATGTTCTCTTTGTCAAGAACAACAAGATTGTTTTTCACAGCATTCACAAAAGATTCCACAAAGAGCCCAAACTCACGGAATCCAGACATGTTGAAGAGTGGTTCTAATTGCTCCAGACTCTGTCCAAGACTGAAACAGAAAGCAGAGATATGGTATCAATTACTCCTCGTGGACAACACTGTGCCTGGCACAAGGTCACGACACCGTCTTTCAGTTTAGAAAGTTTTGTATTGCAATTTCCGTGCAGATTGTATGGGAATTCCCATACACTTGTGCATTCAGGTCCGTGTATGACATTGCTGTTCAAATGGACGCGTAAAACTGCCATTAATCAATCAATCATGGACAAAAAACACTTCCACAATATTTTGTTATCAACATGTGGTCCATATAATATGTGGTATATGTGTTTCTGACGTCATGACCTGTGTGTTGAACAGTTCAAACCCTGATCGGACTGCACAGATACGCAAATTGGGATAGGTGAAGACTGGTTACAATGGTAATTTCTCCAGTCATAGCCACATTTGGGCATTTTAGGAATGAATGGCCTTTTTGTGGAATTTATCGGGGTATAAACTTGGAAAAGTCACTTTTGCAATTGGCAATAAAAATAAACAATTGGCGATAAAAAATGACAATTTTCGGAAAAAAAAAAAAAAATTATCGCCAATTGTTTATTTTTATCCTATTGGTTATTATAGGAATGAATGGCCTTTTTGTGGAATTTATCGGGGTATAAACTTGGAAAAGTCGCGGGAATACTTCCAGCATTTGAAATAAATTCATCAAGAAAATGTGTTTATTTTCCGTTTTCTTAAGAATAATTTTAACTGCGCCTCACGGTTACGGAAAGTACTTCGGCGTGGGAGTTTACTGGGATATAAATTTTGGACAGAGACTTGCTACGGGCCAATCAAATGTTAGGGAATTGTGTAAATATTTTTGTGTTGGAATTATTGATTCCCATATTTTTAAAATTAAAATAAACTTATTTGATTTGTCACCAGTGTAGCTCCTGACAAATAGTGCACTCCTGTAGCCTGATAACGATCTGTATTGCTTATTAGAAGCATGACGGGTGTTTAATTGATGTAATGGCGAACAGTGCAGATCCTGATCAGACTGTGTGGATGCACATGCACATGCTGATCTGGATCTACACTGGTAGCAAAACCCATAAGCCCGATTTCTCCAGTCACAGCCACACGACTTACGAGTCAGCAATACTGCTACTATCGGATGTTGATTTAGCGTACGACATCAGCACCTCCATCCAGTATGTGGCGTTGGCCCAGTCTGTCGGCAGGGTGATGCTAGGTGGGGTACCAGTCCACTTCTCGATCCGGGTCAGTAGACGCTCGTTTTGCATCATCACGAAAAGCCAGTCTATTGACTTGTTGCTCGATAGCTATAAATGAAAAGTGAAAGTGATATGAGTTTATTCAACTACCATTTTGATATACCAGATTTATTTCCCCGAAAGATGACATTTTCATAGCAAATGCGGAATTGAATTTGGCGTCTACTATGAACATCAGCTTTTGACATCATTTACAAAAAAAAATATTGTAAATCTTGTAAATACTTTTCATGAGATATCGTATATATTCAAAAGGTACAAAATCACATGACGTGTCTCAATTGTGGATTGGCATCATTTTTTTAACCACTATTACGAACCAAAGGGTAACTTGAAAATGGATGTGTTTTCACCTTTCTGTACAAAGTTAACATTTTTGTGCCAAGTTTATCAGGCTTGGATACATTATTATATTTACCGTACATAGTAATGTGTCATGCCAGCAAATAGATCCATCTTTCTTTCTGATCTAAACTAATTCCTAGAAGCATGATGGGTGTTTCACTGAATGGCAAATAGTGCATACACTGGTCAGACTGTGTGAATATGCAGGCCGGCTGATCTACTATACTGGCCAAAATGGTCACAAGCGCGATTTCTTCAGTCAGTCAATATCTGTTAAACCTAGATTAATTTTCAACATTTAGCTTACAGCTTACCCTATCGGTTAATTCGCTCAGCCGAAACAGTTCCTCAAATTGTGGTGCGAGCTCGGTGATATTGATGGCACACAATTCCTCCTGGAACTGAGTGATGTTGAACTCGGTCCGTGTCGGCAGTGTGAGGTATAGGGGGAGATCCGCACTACATAGGATGTCGGTGACGTTCGGGTTCTGTACCAGCCACATACCCTGAAACTATACAATTAACCCTTTCAACCCTAAATAACTGGAATGGACTGTTTTCATATTTGACACCATCGATCATCCCGCACAGGGCCTATCAACACGACCAAGTCCCGTACCATAATGCTCAACATAAACCCTCCCCGCTTTCAACCCTAAGTAACTGGAATGGACTGTGATATGCTAATTTTCCTACCAATCCAATCGTCACAAAATCATATTCAGATTAGTCCATTTATGAAAATTGGGTGTTTTTGTTCTAAGAAATTTGAATATTACGTGCAAACAGTGTAGATCGTGATGAGACGGCTTGCTATGAGTCGGCTCATCTGGATCTGCACTGTTTGCATAAACCGCTATAGCGGGCTTTCGGGGTCAAAGGGTTAAACTAGTATACATTTCTTCGAAGATACTTCCATATTACATTAGAGAGTTGTTGTGTCAAAATATGAGACCATGTGGCTTTTGCGGGAAAAGGGTGCGAGCGCTGTGTAGTGTATCGCTAGACGGTGATGTGTCAAACATTACAGGCGAGTCTCGAGGAGGTCCGAAAAGGAGCACTATTTCAGTTTGCTGCAGATGGTTCGAAGCAAGCATGGGCGTTGCGTACTGTAATATGGAAGTCAGCGATGAAGAAATGAAAATTGTGAAATATGATAAACTTATGATAAACTATGATAAGAAATCTATCACCAAAGCGGTATCGCGCCAGCCAAGGCATTTAATCGTAACATGATCATATGTAAAGTAAGCATCACAAAAACCATCAGAGAGGAGCACCATACCTTTGGCGTGTTGAGTGAGAGGATTATCATCTCCAAGACTCCATCATTCTGTATCAAGGTGACCAGCTTGGACCATTCTGTCTGGTTCTTGAAGAAATCCTCCAACTTGTAGGATTGTCCTGCAACAGAGCTCCAGATAAGTTTTGTATCTAAAGAGTATTAATACCCCAAGATTTCAAATTAAATGCATATTTACATTTACAAATGCATTATTGATTTTCTTCGTTATTAGATAGGGAACAAATGATAAAACACATTTAACGAGGATGGCCGCGGCCCGCATGTCGAGCCCGCCGAGGCATTTGATGGTCTCAGAGTGTATTTATTTGAAGTTTGATGCCCAATAAGCATACAAAGTTTCAAGCAAATCTTGACTTACGGTTACAGAGATACTTTAACGCAAACTTCTAAGTCATTTGACCTTGACATAGGAGCACAGGGGCCGCATGAGTGGGACACAGAATGAATATATGGATGATGACTAATAAGCATATGAAGTTTCAAGTCAATGTGACTTAGGACTGCAGAGATATAAGGTATTTAAAAACTTTAACGCAGATTTCGGACGGACGGACGGGTCGGACGAACGGTCCGGACGGACGGACGGACACCTGGACGTCATTGTGATCACTATGTCTCGCTTTCCGCAAGCGGGCTCGACAAAAATTCACTTATTTGAGCTGCAAAAAGCAAACACTGTTTGCTTTTTGCAGCTCAACTAAGTAAATTTCAACATCATTCCAGAATTTTCGCTACTCAATTTGAAAATCAATGTGTAAGTATTTTGTACTCCCACTTTTGATAATCAGTGCGTATACTGTGTAATATACGCCAAAATGCACCTTATCTGCAGCTCAGCCTGCAATATTTGGACCCTCGGCCCAGACAATGCAACTTACTAGGTGATAACGAGTTATTTCTGTAATGTACTGTGACGATGCTGCCACATTTCTTCACACATATGCTTGTAACATTTTTTTTTTATGGTAGCCATGTTCAGTGATAATCATGGACATGTTAACTTTGTATTTCACGACTGTACTTTCTGTTCAACCTGCATAGTCCTAATCGGAGTCAAATAAAATGGTTTTGCTTTAATGAGTGCAGGTTATTTCATTAACAGACTGTGGAAGAAAGCAACTTTTGCTTATTTCCAATGTTTCCTGTTTTTAAACTCCTCCTCCAGGTTCTTCATCACTTTTCCCCACGTAAAATTTCCATTTTTTCATAACAAAAAATATTATTTGATGGAATTTCTTCACATAAATAATTTTGGTGAGGGTGACCTTGAAATTATGTATAAACACAAGAAAATGTGGCCCGTTGGCACACAAATGTCCCTGGTGGGAAACTCTGGCAAACGTCATAACCGACGGACACACAGTCGTTTAGAACATATTTATAAAGCTTCAATTGCATGTATTGGTATTCAACAAAAATAGTGAGACATCAGAACAACTAGACCAACACGCCTAGTCTGAATTAAAGTTATACGCCAGCTATATGCTGGCGTATAACTTTAATTCGGACTAAGCGTGTTGGTCTAGTTTTTTTCAGACGATATATGTTGGTATAGCTCTGATATCTCAGCATTTATAACATATTTACACTTATGCCTCCCAACTCTATCGAGACCGGGCGCATAAAAAGTACATGAACATAAGTTTGACAAAACACGAAAGTTTGAATATTTTTTTACGATTTAATATGCTAAATGTCCAAAAGTAGGTCGGTAGAAAATGTGTAACAAACTTACTACCTTGCACACCATCCATAATGTCCATGAGAGTCTCGGCTACCATGTACATGACTTCAATCCCCTTCAGCTGTTCCTGGAAGCCCGGTGATATAGAGGCCAGCATGGATAGCATAAGATCTGTGTTGTTCCCATGTCTGAAATATGTCAAACAATATGTTTATTGATTATTTTCCATTTTTCTCATTAAAAGCATGGTTTGACAACACTTTAGAAACATACATGAGAATCATTTCCAATGGAAATGGTTCTAAAGTGCTGTCAAACCATGTTGTTGTGGAGAAACAAGTCAGAATATAAAACAACAGCAGACAAAACTTTGTTTCCCACATTCTAAGGGTTAAATGTGTCACAGAGAGAGAAACGCTTCTTTTAAGAAATAAAAAAGAGAAACATATATTTGCACTGTGAATTCATATTCCAACATGAAATTGAATAAACACACGACATACAGAGTCAATGACATCATGTTGGTCATGAAGCTGTTTATAAACTGCAAGGCACATTCGCGATACAGTGCCTTAAATTTCATATATGAAAGATACGCAGTTTGTAGGATAAAAGTATTGTGGATAAAAGTATATGTTGTGACCACTCATATGAACCGTCTCGTCGAGACGGTTCATATGAGTGGTAACACAATATACATTTGTTAAGAAATAAAAAAAAAAACATGTTTGAAACATGTTCTAACTGCATTCCCACATGAAATTGTCCAAACATGTGAAATACATACTGTGTCAGTGTAGATGTGTTGGTCACCAAGCCATTTATAAACTGCATGGCGTCCATCCACAGTGACGAGTTCAGGAAGCGAGGGATCACGTAACCATCGCCGGACGAGTTGAGCAGATCAGTAAATGTTTGTATGAGCTCTTCAATCCCAGGCGCTAGGTCCGACATGTCAAACGGGTCTGTTATATTCGGCAGTCTGGCCAACTGTAGGTGAAGAATTATCAAAACAACCTAATATAAATATTTGGACACAATTTATTCTGGGAAACACATATACAATTATGGTCTCCCACAGCAAAGAGTGTCCTGGTATAAATGGTCTTACATACTTCATTTATTAACAAGTTAATTTATTACGTTATAAAAAGCCATACATTACAATTTGTACCACGTTTTTCGCATGAATTCCTAATGAAACTGAAAAGTGTGAGTGGAGTTGAAATTCATATGAAACTGATAAAATACGAGTCCATTTGAATTGCAAATGAAACTGATAAAATGTGACTCCATTTGAATTTCAAATGAAACTGATAAAATATGAGTCCCTGTCGTACTGCTAAGTCAATATGAATTTCATAAACAAGTCTTCAGATGCACATCATATATACATACCAAATCAGTGAATTCCTTCGTCTCAAAGAATGCCACTGCCTCCGTTTCCGATTGAGTGAAATTGACCTTGCAAAAGTCTCCCAGGAACGCGGTAAAGTTGAAGTCTAGGTGTGTCGGGACCGTCATTAACAGGCTTGGGTCAGTGACACATAGTCTGTCTATGCCGCCATCCATTAGTATCTCGGTTAAATTGGCAATCTGAAGGAAACAAATTAACATTTGTATTTAAAATGCATACCGTGACATCAGTGAAGCATACAATTCTGTTTTTGATTTTGTACATAAGAAAATGTGTTAATTTTTTTGTTAAATGACGTCGAAAGTTGACGAAATATTCAGAGCATCAAATTCCTCATTTGCTATGAAGATTGCGCCAACTTTCGACGTCATTTACCGAAGTATACTTTAAGGGAGTAATAATTTATTTTCCCCGAAATGCATTATTTCATATAGAATTAGCGACTGAATATATTTGATGATTAAAAGTATTCAGAATTATTAACTGAATTTATTACATTATCACAGCCAAGCTGTGATAATGTAATAAATTCAGTATAATAAAAATTAACAAATTTATCCTTAAAATGAAAATTTCTCCCTCCAAGTATACTTTGCATGATAAGTATACTTTGCAATGTTGGTGAAATAGGCTACTCAACTCAACGTTTACACCAAAAATATGTATCTCGGCCCTGCAATTAGAATAACCATTCTACAAATGGAATTGAATGAATGGAATCAAATGCTAATGATAATCAGCACAGAAGATTTCCATGTAGATTCGCATGGCCCATATATGTTACCTTATTTGGCGATGTGATGGAGGTGTATTGATAGGTCTGGTACAACTCGGGGAGGTAATACATCAGGTCCCACAATTGTCTCATCGCCGGATAATCCACCCACACTTTGTCAGATTCCAGCAGCACGTCTACAAATTGGGAAATTGTATATTCACTGTAAAATACTTCATCTCAAATATAGAAATATTAAATCCCGCAACTTTTCGCATCAATGAGTGATGGTTGAAAAATTATATTTATTAGATGAGTTTATTGAATTCATAAGAAACGAGGCTACATGTATATAGTCAACACAAGTCACGCCGAATGTTATTATTTTCCAAATGGGAGCTATGTAACATGTGCTAACCCTGGTGAATTTTGTTGTCCTTTAGTGCACCTTGACCCAGAGCTCCAGATAAGCTTTGTATCTAAAGTGTACTATACCCCCTGATTTCAAAATCATTGCGTATTTTACTTTTACAAATGGATTATTGATTTTTTTCATTACTAAATAGGGAACAAATGATAAAAAAATATATCAAATTTAAACATTCACTTATTTGAGCTGCAAAAAGCAAACACTGTTTGCTTTTTGCAGCCCAACTAAGTGAATTTTCAACTTTATTACAGTATATTCACTACTCAATTTGAAAATCAATGCGTATTTTCACATTGATGTGTGTCTGTTGTACTCCCACTTTTGATAATCAATGCGTATTCTGCTAAAATAAGTGCGTAAAATATGCCAATACGCACCTTATCTGGAGCTCTGCCATGACCTTCAGCTTGAGGGTCGTATCCCTAGACTATGAGAACATTTATGACGAGCAAGCATATGAAATGTAAACTCCAATCAACTTATGAATGCAGAAATATAAGGCAATTAAATTGTGTGAAAAATGCAGTTCAAAGTAGATGCAAGTAACGTACATTTCCCACCGCAATTAGAGACATTGTAGGTTATTACCTCGGCCCTGGCGTAGGGCGTTGTCAATGAGCTTGGTGTAGAGGGAGGTCACACGGAGGAAGGCGTTCAGTTCAGGCACCAGAGAAAATAGGGATTCCAGGTTGGCCGAGGTGTCCGCCAGCATCGCTGTACTGTTCCTGAACACAATGAAGAGTGTCCCAATGGTTATGGTTACCGGTAGTATTATTGTATGGGTTTATCACAAAAACAATGTATTTGGGCACAATTTGTTTTTGGGTTTCGCAAAATAAATGGTGTTCAAAAACTTTGGGTTATTACATTACTTTAATATAACAATTGTAGTTCATAACTATTTTGAATTTTCAATACTAAAGTATTTTTACAGATCCATGCATAGTGTCAATAATAACTAAAGAAAAGTCAATGGTGTCCCATCGTAATATATCCACTTTTGCAAATTTCAAAGTCTGTAACAGGGAGATAATCCAGAAGCTGGGAATCAAAAATCCAAATTCACTTTGTGCAGAGACACCATAAGGAAGCCACATACCAAATATGAGGTCTCAAGCTATTACAATTTAAAAGTTTTACTGGACAAAAATGAAAACACACATAGCACAAAATATTAAGTCTTCAGCTATTATGGTTTAAAACTTTTACGTCTTATAAGAAATGTGACAGACGGATGGATGCACACAAGTGACGAAAACAATTTTCTTTTTTTTTCTTCGTCAAAAAGTGTGTATAATTATTCATTTTTAGTAAACATGCAATAAATAAATAATACAATAATTAGAAATTATTGTAAATTGGCTTGGTAATCGCAGATCCATACTCAACTCGGATGGAAAGTAGTTTCATAACAAGGTCCCTTGCACATAGAAAACATAATTTGCAACAAACAAAATATACACAAATGGCAAGTCAGAGCTGAACTCGATTCCGAGTTGGAGTACAGATAACATGTTAAGACCGGTAGCCGATTTCACCAAAATTGCAAAGTATACTTAAATTATCTTGCTATAAAGTACACTTTGAGGGAGATATTTTCAATTTAAAGATAACATTATTAATTTTTATTATACTGAATCTATTACATTATCACAGCCATTTTTTGATAATGTAATAAATTCATTATAATAATTATGCGTAACCTTTAATCATCAAATATATGCAGTTCTTAATTCTATATAAAAATAATGCATTTCGGGAAATATAAATAATTACTCCCTCAAAGTATACTTAATAGCTAGATAAGTATGCTAGACAATTTTGGTGAAATCGCCTACTGGTACCAAATTCTCAACTTACTGATTAGATAAACTCTCATTGAACAGCGATTCCACATCACTGAACATCTCGCTCCAGATGGACGTGTTCAGGAATCGCGGGAGACTCGAGTTGTCCGCCGAGGTGTTAAATCTCTCCGCAATCGTCTCTGCTAACTGCTGTATAGAGGCCGACAAGTCGGTGATGTTGACGGCATCTGTCATGTTCATCAAACTGGGGTACTGTGGAACAAATGATAGTCTAGGTTGAAATTAATTTGCATAATGGAATGTTCTATTTACCAATTAACTCGCACAAATGAATAACATGCAATATACCAGTCTAGTGACATCATGATCAGGATCAACACTAGTTACCCATGTGCTCAGGGCCTCCTTCCTAATGGTCGGTGGACCAATTACGATACCCATCAAACAAACATACCATATCAAGAAGTTGTTGCAGCCCAGAAAACTGGATATATTCATCGGCGAGGATCGTCCCATTGATGTCGCACAGATCGGCCATGAATGCCGTGAAGTTGAAGCTCAGGCCGGCTGGCACAGTCATCAGCGAGTGTGGGTCTGTGGAACATATCTCATCCATGCCTGTAGCGATGGCAACGACAACTTTACTGATCTGTGGAAATTAGTGAAATTTGTAAATAGTGTGAACAGTATATCAAATAATACACTTATTTCATGGTCATTCGGGAAACAGTCAAAACTATTGCCCCAAGGTTCTGTGGACGACCCGAGGCACTATTGCCCAGAGGCCGAAGGCCGAGGGCAATAGTGCATCGGGTCGTCCACAGCACTGAGGGGCAATATTATTAACGATACTCGGCAGGGCACTAATTAATAGATATGACTTGGTCGGGGCCCGTTTCACTCAACTTTGTACTACGAAAATGTTCGTAAGTGCAAAATTATGAATTAATGTTATACAGCAATAGTTATTGGCTCGGATGACACGTACATGACTGTATGAAAATTAACATACATATAAATATAAACATATAATCAAATTTAATGCCATGCCGGTAATTTACCAATTGCGCTAACTGGACAAGCATTTATTGGTTTTACTCACCTTCCCTTGATCAGCCAATGATGTATACAGAAATGTTCGAGACAGCTCAGGCAGGTAAAACATGAGGTCCCAGAGTTTCCGGAGTTCTGGGTAGTTGGCTAGTCGAACGTCTGGGTCATCCAGCATGGCTGTTAAATAGAATACCCGTCCATGTTCGTGCACGATACCGATTAACAAGTATGAACATTTCCAAACAGTTTCCTATAATTTTTTGTTTCTTGTTCAAATTATATGTTGTTACCACTCATATGAACCATCTCGTCGAGACGGTTCATATAGTGGTAACAACATATACTTTATGCGAAAAATTAGGAAAATATTCGGGTGTTTCAGGTCTCATCTGGCGATTATGCCATATCTCACCTGTTGTGATGGGGGGAAAACCCCAAGCTCAGAACTGAATATTTACAGAAAAAAAGATATACTCAGCCCTGAAATAAGAATAACCTGACCTAGGGCTTAGCCCCACTCCCTAAAAGTAATGGGATTAATACCAATCCTATTACTTTTATAATGGGTATGACCTGATTCATCTCTCAAGTAACTAGAAAGCCAAAAATAAAATGCACCCGAGGGTCAAACCAGGGATATTGGGATTCCAGTAAGAATGAATCCCATCGTTAAATATACCCTTTACATGCTCCAACCTGCCAGATAAGCGAGGCTTTTCACATCATGACTACCAGTGTGTTCTGCCTACCTTGTTGGTCATCCAAGAAATCCAGGTGGAGCTTGATTGCATGGAACAGAATATTTATATCTGGACTCGATGATTGGACACCCAACAGTGCCTCCATCGCTTGATCGTACAGGGTCTTCGACAAACTGAAACATAAAACACACATGCTACAGACAATAAACAACACAATGGCCACATAGCTCTCATTTTTCTAATTTGTAAGGCATCCGCCTCGCAACTGTGAGGTCGATGGTTTGAGCCGCTGCTCAAGCTGATATGGCTGGTTGGTGAGCTGCCAGCTAGTTGCATAAATGGCACCAATTGCCTGCCTGGGGCCCGTTTCACTAAACTTCTTACGACTAAAATGTTTGTAAGTTCAAATTTAAGATCGTCTGTAAATGTCAGTTTATGGATTTACATTTATTGAGCATAGGCTGCATATGCAGCCTATGCTCAATAAAAGTAAATCCAATAATTATTTACAAGAAAACTTTGTTAATGTGAAATTTACAGACTATCATAAAATTGCACTTACAAACATTTTAGTCGTACAAAATTTAGTGAAACGGCCCCCTGGTGCCTGGCATATAGGATAGGAATTGGGAAGTACCGATGTCCAGAGATTAGAGTGTCTCATATTTAAAGTCAAAACGGGTTGGTCGTTTCAATAGGGGCGACACTATAATAAACAACACTTTACTTACTTGTACTCTAAATCAGGAATTTTGATTGGCCGATACTGTGCACAGCTCAGGTTCGACCAAGTAAACTTCCTAATTTCCAGTATAAGCACAAAAAATGTCTGCGGAAAGGTTTATAAGCACAAGCCCCAAGTGACTGAACAAGAGAAAGTGAGCAACATCTACAGCCAGGCCTAACTAATACTTTAACCCTTTCACCCCTAAATAACGAGCCGGCTCATCTGGATCTACACTGTTTGCCAATACTGCTATGGAGGTCTGCAATGTTGAAAGGGATTAAGTAAATCAGACAAACTGATACCGAAACAAACGGACAACACTACACCATAACCTGTCCTATTTTTCAAAATGGGCATATGAAAATAAAATACTCACTTAACATCAGAGCTATTGGAAAATACCCCAAACATGTCAAGATCTTTAGCGAAATTCTGGAACTGTTCTAGCAGTGTGTCGAGAGTCTGTGTTGGATCTGACCAGAACGCCACAACATCTGGAGGCATGCTTATCACGTCTTCCAATAGCTCGCTGAAGTATTCTTGCATCTTAGCGTATTCCGTGTAGTTCACAAAATGTTTTGATTTGTTGAAGTTCTCCATGTTTTCCATCACTGCTAACTACAAAACATACATAATTAATAATTTAATTTTATTGCATAAAATGGGCATTCACAGTTTCATAACACAGTTTCTTACATTTCAGCCAGTAATTTACAGAAATATAACGGTGAATTACAGCACTCAGCAGCAGTAGTTTACACCACTCTCGTGTTTACCATATATGGAGAAATGACGTCACTAACGTTGCAATGACATGTTTCCTGTGACCAATAAAATCTTGATCTCGGACACACCCTCTGAATCGCGAGACAGTCGCCATCACTACGGCCTGCCTCTAGAAATTAATTTGCATATCTCTTGGCCATATTTTATGCTTGATTGGCTTTGTTTTTATGAAGAATCATGTGTGAAATGTAAGAATATGTTTATTTAATCAGGTGAGCTGATTATCTTGAAACAATGCCCTTGTGATAGGTTCCTACCGCTAAACAAACTTGGTTCGCTATGCTCACTCATTGTTGAGCGTAAGGACCCAATAACTTGTGCATTACATGTATTTTACCTTGTATAATCAGATCACCTTGCTAAATAAACAGTATGTATTAAACATTATATTAAATACAGTAGTGTAATAAATGAGCCTGCTACAGAAAACATGTACGGTAATCACAGTTTCTAATTATCAGTAAACTTGTTTAAAAAATATCATATTAAATCATCACTCATGTAAGATCCTCTACTTGTTAAACAGTAAGCAATTATAATTGACCAAAAAATCCTTGGTCCACTGGTCAAGCCTGCCAAGACATTTGATAGTCCAATGATAGTGCTGATGGTACGGACGTGTATTTATGGTTCAAGGGTGTGTGTATGTGGTATAAGATACTTAGATTAACACAGAAAATAATCTGTAAATGCCAATTTCAATGTAATTTGACCTTGACATTTGGTGCATGGGCAGCATTGGTCGGATATAGAAGGAAAACATGATATCAAGAAGCGGGCTTGATAAAAACACTAGCTTTGTCTTCTCCATATACTCATGACATGAAGAAGGTCAACAAAGGGCTTGGCAAGTCGAGGAATTCCTACACATTTCCTAGCCTTGCCTGATAAACTTGATACCACAAGCCTAATATTTTCTATGTACTCACTGCATCAAGAAGATCTTCAACGGGCTTAGCGCGCAAACCATCGGAATTCCTTCATGTTTCCTAGCTTCGCCTGATAAACTTGATACCAAAAAAAAAACAACACTAGCCTGATATCTGTATGTACTCACTGCATCAAGAAGGTCGTCAAAGCCCGGGACACTATTAGTCAGCTCCTCCAGCAGCTTTGTTGTGTTGATGGCCAAACCACAGAAACTGTCCTTCAAGTCGGCTATGGTCACGTTTGAGTCGGCCGGTATCTCAAACATGGTCTCAAACTCGGTCACGCTGTTGCACAGGGTGGTAAAATTGGCCGTCAGTAAAGTTTCCATCTGTAATGAGGAAAGTTTGTCAGTCAGTCGAAGGTTTAAAAGGGTTTACTGTCCCAACGGCAGCTATGGTTAAATATAGACAAAATCTTTGTTTAAGTTTTCATCCGAAAAACCAGTGAGATGGAAAAATGAAAGGGCTAAATAATCCAGCAACAGAAGCTCACTGGGTGATATGTGGCTGTGACTGGAGCAATGGGGCTTATGGGTGTTGCGACCAGTGTAGACCTAGATAAGCCTGTGCATCTGCAGTCTGATCAGCATCTGCACTTTTCGCTATTTCATCAATGAAACACCCGTCAGGCTTCCAACAAGCAAAAACATTGTTATCAGGCTACCGGAGTGAGTTATATGATCAGAAACTACACTATTCTACAAAGCCCCATTTCTCCAGTCACAGGCACATATAGGAACTTCAGTTTCAAGTCTCATCCAGTGGGATGGAAATACTTTGAGTACTAGTATTTTGTCATACCCAGGTCAGGGATTGAAACCACTATTAATATAGGAATTAATTGCCTATTTGTGGAATTTATCGGGGTATAAACTTGGAAAAGTCGCGGGAATACTGAACGAAGGCCGGAAGGCCTCGTCCAGTATTCCCGCGACTTTCCAAGTTTATATCCCCGATAAATTCGTATAAACTTGGAAAAGTCGCGGGAATACTGGACGAAGGCCGGAAGGCCTCGTCCAGTATTCCCGCGACTTTCCAAGTTTATATCCCCGATAAATTCCACAAAAAGGCCATTCATTCCTTATAATTCCAGCATTTGAAATAAATTCATCAAGAAAATTCCGTTTTCTTAAGAATTATTTTAACTGCGCCTGACGGTTACGGAAAGTAGTTCGGCATGGAGTTTACTGGGATATAAATTCTGGACAGAGACTTGCTACGGACCAACCAAATGTTAGGGAATTGTGTAAATATTTTTGTGCTGGAATTATACTCCAATATTGAAGTCCAATACTCCACCCCTAGATTATGAAGCCACCCATATCAGTGAGTCAAATTTTGATATGTGATTACTAGTAGTTACAGACTAGAGGTCCTAATCGATCATTGATTCAATGTAGATGTAGGTAAATCTCGCCTGTCAAGGTAGATATGGATGACACAGAAGCAATGTTTTAAGTCAATATGACACTTGGCTGCAGAGATATAAGGTTTTCAAAAAGACACCCTTACCAACTTATGTCCAGCTTTCTACAAGCGCACTCAACAGAATATAACATGAAACGGTACTGAGGGGTGGAAGGGTTACTACACACATGGTCTCACCTTATCAGTACCCTTGAAGAGCTGGAGGATGTTGTGGAGCCAGACCTCGTTAATCTCCGAGGACTTCTCTGTGAGCCGGATCAGTTTATTGGCTTCCGTTGAGTTCAGGTACACCTTGATATCAAAGGGGTTCGTGCCTGCAGAGGAGTACATGAAAGATGAGTGATTGTAACAAAAGTATAAAATATTGTCAATGTTCCTTGATGAGATTCGAGCAAATACATTGTATTGGGTATGCAATGCCAGTTCATGAAAACAATACATGTTAGGATATGACAAAGAAATGAACATTTCTAAGATTTGTTTTTCTTAACCCTTTCACCCCTAAGTAACTGGAATGGATTTTGATATGTTAATTTTGCAGCCTATCCAACCAACCGTCACACACTGATTTTCAGACTAGTCCATTTATGAAAAGGGGCTATGTTTTGTTCTCAAAAATTTGAAAATTACTTTCAAAAAGTGCAGATCCTGATGAGACGGCTCGTAGCGAACCGTCTCATCTTGATCTGCACTTTTTGCATAAACCGCTATTAGCGGTCTTTCGGGTTCTTCATAGAAAATGCGGATTACTATTCTGAATTTGCTATGAAAATTGCATTATCTTTCGACGTCATTTACGGAAAATATAAGATTTCATGAAAATTCACACATGTCCTTAGCTTCCAAATTGCATGCCGGCTTGTCTCATACTAGAGGTGTTTGGTGTAAAATAGAAGGAACTGTCGTGTTCGTTTCAACCTGTCGTGTTCATTCGTGTCTGATCTTACACGCTGACCCCACTGTATACAGACGGGACTTCCAAGAAAACAGTAACGGTTTATATGAGCAATATATGGGAAGTCATCAATCATTCTTCTGTGACAAACTATTCCAGAACTTGACCCTTTCAACCTTAAATAACTAGAATGGACTGTGATAGGTTAATTTCAGGATCAATCCAATTGTCACAAAATGACTTTCAGACTAATCATTTTATAAAAAGGGGGTGTTTTTTGTCCATATAATATGATAAAAATTACTTGCAAAAAGTGCAGATCCTGATGAGACGGCTCGTTATGAGCCGACTCATCTGGATCTACACTGTTTGCAAACACAGCTAAAGAGGTATGTAGTGTTGAAAGGGCTAAAGAGTAAATATGTTATACATACTGTTGATATACTCGAGCTGTTTGGTATAGAACGCGAGGAACTGATACTGAATGTACGTCTGTAGGGCGAGGGAATCTTTTATCCCCGTGAAAATCGTCGACACCGAGCTGTTGTTGTCTTCCTTGTCTGTGAGCAGCTTCATCAGATCATCAGCCAGGCCCGCCAATCTGGAAGACATTGATCGATTGGTTGTTGATCGACTGATTGAATTGTGGTTAATGTCCGTTAACCAAGAAGATCAATTAGCCAAGGACTATTTGTTAGAGAATTTTTTTTTCTTTATTTCTACCCTAAAGTATATGTTGTTACCACTCATTTGAACCGTCTTGGCAAGATTTGGAGTTACGAACATTTTAGTCGTACAAATGAGTGGTAGCAATATATTATATTTTAGAGTAGAAATAAAGAAAATATATATAATTTTCATCAGACAGATGGCGAATCATTAGCACGAAATAGGTCAACATGTGTATACCCTCCCATCCTTAACTCAAACCAGAAAACTCAGTTTGCAAACGCTGATTTATACTCACCTATGGATGTCTAGCCTGTTCCACTGAACATTGCTGATGTTAGTTTAAACTATAAAACAAAGATTGAATCAGCGGGTAGATTTCAACAATTTATCCTCACCTTTGGATGTCCAGCCCATTGGTCTTCGTGAACAAGTTGCCCAAGTCCGTCCAGGACATATTGAACCGGTCCATATCCAGCCCCGCCACATCCCAGTCCCCCAGGGCCCCTGTGTAGTTGGCCACGGTCTCCATGTAGTCTTCAAATGATCGAGCTAGCTCTTTCCAGTCGACAGCTACGTCCGGCAAACTGTTCATGTCCGATGATAGAATCTCAATCTGTAACAGGGGAGGTAATTTTGTTTAACACTTTCACCCATAAATATGAGACACAATAAATCATACCCATAAATATGAGACACAATAAATCATACCCATAAATATATGATACACAATAAATCATATACATGTACACAACTGTACGGTTTGTCGGTGATGTCTCCCCGACCACCACAGACCTAATACGGGGAGAATACAAACATATCCAAACTGAAGAAAAAAAAATGTGTGATTTTTCATGAAATGTAATTACAGACACTGCGATATTTTCTGTAAATGAAGTTGAAACTTTTGACGTCATATGGAAAATATCGTAAATATTGGTACATTTTTAAAGCAAATTCCGCATTAATGTTATTGCAATCTGTCGAGTGATTCAAATGATGTTGCAAAGAAAAAAACTTTTACTAAACAAATGAATGTATTTAATAACAGGTTGTTTTTAGTCACCTCATCCAGATACGTCTTCATATCTGGATTATTTTCTTTCAGCTCCTCGACTATCTGTGTCCAGTTCAGTTTACACAAGCCTTCCTCAAACTTTGTCATGTTGGCCGAGGCTGGAAGTCCTAGAACTTTGCTAACGCTGGCACCGTCACATATATTCGACCAATCTGTCGTGAATAGGTGTTCCATCATCTGCAAAGTAATCAGGTACCATGAGAAAATATTCCGTGTGCTGCAAAGTAATCATTGCACTTCGATAAATGATATTATACCGTATTTGTGCTTGTGTAAATTTCACATTAACAATGTTTTCTTGTAAACAAGTATTGGATTTATATTTGTGTGGTTGTTTATCCCTTTCAAGGGGCCTGGGGCCCATTTCACTAAACTTTGTACGACTAAAATGTTCGTAACTCTAAATTTATGATCGTCGGTAAATTTCAATTTAAATTGATGAATTTACATTTATTGAGCATAGGCTGCACATTCATCAACTGGCCGGGCAGCCTATGCTCAATAAATGTAAATTCATCAATTGAAATTTCGCGACGATCGTAAATTTGGAGTTACGAACATTTTAGTCATACAAAGTTTAGTGAAATGGGCCCCAGGCCCCTTGAAAGGGATAAACAATCACACGTCCACCTATGCTCACCTTGGTAGGGTTTTTGAGGTTATCTGTGATAGTGTCCATAAGATCGGGTACATACACCGACGAGTTGATCAGGTATTCGCCCAGCGTTGGTGACATCTCAGTCACGTAATTGGTGAGATTGAATCCTGGCACTGAAAGATGGAAATACAGCGAGTCCGGACTAAATTGGACACCAGTGTGGATGGGATTCTTCAAAAAAAATGTGACTGGAGAAATGTGGCTTATGGGATTTGAGACCAGTGTAGCTCCTGATCGAATACCACACTCCTGTAGCCTGATAACGATCCATATTGCTTGTTAGCATCATTGATGGAATGGTGCACAGTGCAGATCTGATCAGACTGCAGACTGTGCAGATGCACAGGCAGATCTGGATCATCACTGGTCGCAAAACCAATGAGCCCCATTTCTCCAGTCATAATCACATATATTGAACCAAATATGACATTGCCGGTCAATAACGCGACGTTCTTGACGTCATTTATATTTATGACGTAAAACAAAATTTACAAAACAACATCGCGTGACGTCATGTGGGGCAAATGTAATGTACTGGGATATAATGCAATGGGCATTTCCATTATGAATTTATGGACATTGTAAATATTCATGTATGAACGCTTGCCATGTGCCCAATGTGTAAATTAATTGATATGCAGACTGGAATGTCATTCAGTTGGATTTGTGAAGAACTATCTCACCCTGTGATGTGATGAGGTAATCGTTTACGACGCGGATTGACGCGTGCCAAGCGAGTATCTCGTGCTTCAGGAATCTCCAGATGGTGACGTTCTGTAAAGCCTTGTCTAGCTCGTCCAACATGGGCGCTAGCATGTCACTGTATCTGTAATATAGGACAAATGCTCGAGATTAAAGTCTTGAACCTTTGGTGATTGTTAATTCTGTAATGCATCTACCGGTAATAGTGGCATTACCGTGTAACTGTATTTGTAATATACCACCTTGGTTCTCCAATTATCTCCCTTGTCATATTGTTTATCTTTCCTATATTGATTTAAATAATCAGTCATTCAGGGATTCCGCTGGGGAAAATAAAAAAATCGCCACTTCAAAAAAAATTAAATTGGGAAAAAAAAATTAAAAAAAATAAATATGTATAATGATAACAAAGTGTATGAAGTTTCAAGTCAATCTAACTTACGGTTGCAGAGGTAATGGGTACCCAAAAACTTTACCACAAATCTTACAGACAGATGGACGAAAACTAAATACCCCTCGGCATACTTTGTATGCCGAGGGGTATTTAGTTTTCGTCCATCTGTCCGTTTGTCAGAAAGATTTGCGGATAATCAGAAGTCACAGACCCCTTCACAATTTCTGGAAAAAGAAGGCAGTGCATGGCTCCCAGTGACTCACCCTGACAACTGGTTGGCAGTAATGTTGGGCATCGGACCATACATGGATCCCAGTGACGACAGTGGTGACGTCATGTTGAGCTTCGACATGAACTCCCACATTCCCGGCGGCACAAAATTGTCGTCGTCTTCCATCATTAAGTCGAGTATCTCCGCCATATTGGTTCCCATTTGCTGCCAATCGATGCCGGTAACCGTTGTCTTGTCAACGTGCTCTTTGATCTGGAAATATAAATGTGGCATATCCATGCGATTTTGTACCTTCGGACATCTCCGTAATTTCATTAAATATTTTTACAAAATTTACAATATTTTTCATAACATATTTACAAGACTAGTATATACTGTAATAACTCGGACAGAATTCATTCTAGGAAACAGATATAAATATCTGGTTTCCCACAACAAAAGAGTTTCCCAAATGCTTTAGGGTTAATAGGGTTGTACTGGTTTATCACATAACACTATATTTGGATACAATTTGTTTTTGGAAACGGTTTCCCAAAACAAATGGTGTTCAAATATCGAGGGTTATTATAGTACACACCTTCTGCGTCATCCTGCTCGTGCTATACAGGTCGCCCAGCTCCTGCAGCCATGCCGACCAGTCACTGGTGCAGATAAACCGCTCGATGTCGGCGACGGGAACATTGGTCGGCAGGGAGAGATTCAGCAAGAGATGGTCATCACAGATCCTGTCTACAAATCCCGCCGTGTCTCCCGAGCGCAACTTCTCCACAGCCTGTAACACAGAGAATATCAGGCAACCGATTTTTGAGTTTATCTGTAGCCAGTCACCAAAGTGCAAGGTATACTTATCTTGCTAAGTACACTTTGAGCGATAAATTTTCAATTAATTTTTATTTAATGAAATAAACCATATTTTCTGACAAAATTATCATACTGAATTTATTACATTATCACAGCCATTTTGGCTGTGATAATGTAATAAATTCAGTATAATAATTCTGCATACATTTAATCATCAAATATATACAGTCATTAATACTTCTATATGAAATAATGCATTTCGGGAAAAATATGATTACTCCCTCAAAGTACACTTAGCTAGATAAGTATGCTAATAGCAATTTTGGTGAAATCGGCTACAGGCTTGGCTCAGAAACTATAGGAACTGTTAGTCTACGTCTACACTGGTCATAAAGGTAATGAGCTGATTTTTGTCAGACTGTGGCAAATATTTGACTGATGTATCAATTTTAAATTCTAGTGTCAAAAAATAATTCCCAGGATGAATAACCAATGATCCACTGCAGTGTAGACCAGTCAAACATGAATGTAACTGAAGGGGCAAATGACAGTGTGGCCAGTAGTTATGATCTAACCTAATGATTATGTGAGCAATACTGCAGCTTGATAACTGCTTCTTAGAGACCAGGCACATTTTTCACCGACTGAATGACAAACAGTTCATACCTTGATTCGTTCGTTCGCTCGGCTTATATGTAAGGTTGGGAATTGGCTCGAACACCTTCTATACATAATCGTATTAGTCGATGCATTTTTCAGTAAGCATGGCTTTTTCAAGTGTTAGTCATGTTAATACCAGATGCACGGTGAGAAATTATGAATTACCTCCTTTTGTTGTTCCGAGTTGGATTCATTCATTAAAGCGCTCATTATGTCAGGTAGATATTGCACATACATAGCCACTTGTCCTTCAATGGTAGTTTTCTCATCTAGTCCTGGAATAAACGAAGGACATCCACATCCATTGGGGCTTATCAGAGCTGCAGATAAGCTTTATGTCTAAAAGAGTATTCTACCTCTTAAATGCCTCTTTTATTTTTACAACTGGATTATTTATTTTCTTCATTATTAAATAGGGAACACATGATTAAAACATAAAACAAATGTAACCATTCACTTATTTGAATGTATTATTACTTATTCACTTATGTATACTGTTACATAGTGGAAAATTTACTTAGTTGAGCTGCAAAAAGCAAACAGTTTTGCAGCTCAACTAAGTAAATTTTCAACTTTAATACCGTATTTTCACTACTCAATTTGAATATCAATGCGTATTTTCACTACTCAATTTGAATATCAATGCGTATTTTCACTATCAATTTTATAATGCGTATTTTCACTACTCAATTTGAATATCAATGCGTATTTTCACTACTCAATTTGAATATCAATGCGTATTTTCACTACTCAATTTGAATATCAATGCGTATTTTCACTACTCAATTTGAATATCAATGCGTATTTTCACCGTGCTGTGCGTATTTGTACTCCCATTGTTGATAATTAATGCGTATTCAGATAAAATAAGTGCGTAAAATACGCCAATACGCACCTTATCTGGAGCTCTGGCTTATGGGATTTGTGACCAGTGTCGCTCTTTGTCAAATAGCACATTCCTATAGCCTGATGGTGATCTACATTTGCATATTGCTTGATGATCTATATTGCATGATGGGTGTTTCATTGATGGAATGGTGAACAGTGCAGATCCTGATCAGACTGTGCGGATGCACAGTCTGATCAGGATCTACACTGGTCACAAACTCCATAAGCCCCATTTCTCCAGTCACAGCCACTATTAAAAACAAATTATTTCTAAGAATATTTACACCATATCATGCTGTACTTTGTGGAGCCAAAGCCCTAAGGTGATAAAACTTGTTCTGTACTCAACTCAGAATTGGAATTGCCTGTTAAAGTAATGATTATTTTGTTTGTGATTGCAAATTATGATTTCTTAAATTACGTACTCCATCTAGGACCCTGGATCTAGGTTATACAAGATTGATTGATTATTGGTGATTAACGGCCTATCAACAGCTAAGGTCATTTAAGGCCGGGACAACGGTCTCGATCCCGTATTTAATTAACCTGCTGCATTGGGGGGAAAATCCCAAATTCAGAACGTAATATTTACATCGAAAACAAATATATTCAGCCCTGAAATTAGAATAACCCGACCTGGTTCCAGGTCCATACCACACCAAAGTCACTTGGCCCCTTCCCCTAAAAGTAATAGGATTACAACTAATTGTAATACTCACATAAGGAGCATGACCAGATTCAACTGTCACATACAAAAATGTCAAAGACATACGTGCGGGCCAAACCAGGTGTCCAGTCCATACGTGCGGGCCAAACCAGGTGTCCAGTCCATACGTGCGGGCCAAACCAGGTGTCCAGTCATGGGTTTCCGGTAAGGATGAACCCGATCGTTAAATTACCCATCGCATGCTCCCACCTGCCACCCACGGAAGTGGTGTCAAGCATGCCGTAACTGATCATAAACAAACACCTGCCTAGACATAAACAAGGTCTGTGACTTTGATCTTGGTATCAGTTGCGAGTTGGTGGGTCATGGATTATTCTCAGAAGGAATGATGATCATCATAGGAAAGCATATAAAAATACCTCCAAAGTGACCCAATGCAAAACCCAGCTGTACCCACCATTTAGTGTCCGTAGTGGACCGACTATGGTTGCCATGGCAGCATCGGCCGTCTGTATGTACTCGCCAAGCACGTTCCACATGGCCGAGCCTTCCATCGATTTCATCACCTCGCGGTACATTATCACCAAACTGAAATATTTATTTACGGCTAGTGAAAGGGATTTTCCAGTTGGGAATCATATAACCAAAATTAGTGGTTATTTCAAAATATTTACCAAGATTTGTCAAATAAATAGACGATATTCATCGAGTGGTGTGACATGTCCATATTTCACGAGTGCAGCACTCCCAAGATGAACATGTAAATATGTAGGTCATATTAATTGCAACAATACGAATATTATATTTATTATATACCTCACCAAGCAAATTAGTCAGTTTTTTACACTGTATATGGTAAGACATGTGTATGGACATTTGTAGACTACGTCAATTTTGGCAGGTTCGCATATGAATATAGATACCGGAAGTAATGATACTTCACCGGAAGTTGTGTATTTCATCGAGGAGAATGTACAGTGCAACCTCTCTAAACCAGACACCATGTGGACCTTACAGTGGAAGCTCTCTAAACCGGACACCCTGGGAGGTCCCCCAGGGTGTCCGTTTTAGAGAGGTTCCACTAAAACACACAGACACACCTACTTCAAGATACTAGTGAGTGCTTTGTAATCAGAATGACAGACAGTATCAACGGAGATAAAGGGCAATGGAACCTATCAAAATTAAGCACAACTAACTTTGCTCTGTGTCCGGTTTAGAGACGTTTCACTGTATAATGTTTATTTACATGGTATAGCTATGTGTTTATGGGAAAGTCTATAACGAACAGTTATATTTTACAGGTTGCATGTCACCAGATATGCTCATATAGCTGATATAGCCGTGTAGTTTTATCAAACACCAGCTGGGGGTCAACTCTGTTCACTACTGAGGCTCTAGAAATGTGTAATCAGCCGCTATTATCATGATACCAAATGCTTACTTGGACGAGACATATTGTGTTCCAACCGTCTTCCAAACTTGGCTCCATTCGTCATTGTTGAAGTCAAAGGGCACCTCGGAGCTGACCACATATAGCGCTTTGTTCCACTGACTTTCACTGTTCGCTCTCATCTCCGCCATCGAGCCCATTTTGTCCACGGAGAGGTAGTACAAGTCCTCAACACTGAAGTCGTCGGCTGTTTTGTATTTTCCGGTCATGACTTGATCCATAGTATCCATGCTTGAATTGAACTGTAACATAATTGATCGAGTGATTGGGGCTTTATGTCCATTCAACAGCAAGAATAGACCGCATATGTGTCTGTGACTAGAGAAATGGGGCTTATGGGTTTTGCGACCAGTGTAGATCCAGATTAGCCTGTGCATCCGCACAGTCTGATCTGGATCTGCACTATTCGCCATTCCGTCAATGAAACATCAGGCTACACGAGGGTGCTATTTGATCTGGAGCTACACAGGTCACAAATCCCATAAGTCCCATTTCTCCAGTCACAGCCATATAATTATACAGACGGCTGTAACACAAATAGGGCTCAAGGCGGTAATGTTTTATACTCAACAACCAAAAATCTAAAAATATTTCACAAATTGTGCTTCCTAGTACAGTAACAGTGGAACAATGCTACCAATATATATCCTTTGTTTGTCACAATGTATGATAGTATATACATGTAGTAGAATAAAACAGAAACTCTATGCAATTTGATCCAATATAATGTTGAAATTGCAGTCAATAGAGGGAAAACAACATGTTGAGTATCTAATACATCATCAGGGATATTTGTGGCCATTCAACAGTTAGGTCATATACCAAATGAAACACACCATGTGATTTTGAACCTTTGTACACCTGCGAAATTTCATGAAATAATTTACAATAAATGGTGTACAAAGTTGGCATAAGTTTCAGAGTACATGTGGAATATTCCGCATGTACTCTAAAAATTTGTCGACTTTAGATTCAGTTTATGGAAGATATTGTAAACGTATTTCATGAAATTAGGCAGATGCCCGAAGGTACAAAATCACATGGCGAGTCTCATTTGTGGCCATTCAACAGCAAGGTCATATACTGTTTGTATAAAGATGAACATGTTTGTATTAGTGGGTAGAATGTTTGTATTAGTGGGTAGAATGTTTTTATTAGTGGGTAGAATCAGTACTAACCATAGAAGTGAGTTTCTTGTAGCTGCCTTTGTCAATCGCGTCACTGACCATATCCGTGATGTTGTCCGAACACACAGTGTCCAAGATGGTCAGTAGGTCAGCAGGGTCCATGTCAGGAAACACAGCGTTGGTCGTATCCATACACGCTGTCTTTACATCCAGCTCACCGGCGATAAGTTTCTGAAATGCGCAATTCACATATTAGACAATTAAGCCATGTGATTTTGTACCTAAGAAGATGAGTGATTTTTTTATAAAAAATATTTACTAATGTTGACAAAATTTTTTATTCTGCATTTGCTTTACTCAGTCCGAGAATTTCATCAACTTTTAATGCATTTACGAAAAATAAATTTTTCTAGGGTACAAAATTATGGCCGTCTCAAATCATTCAGGATTGCTGCAAGGTCAATTATGCAGAAAATTTAATACGAACAGGATGTTATTTTCACATACAAAAGCCATTTAAAATATTGTTTTAAATGGTTTTAGTATGTGAAAATAACATATTTTGATCCCCACGGATTGCATAGCCCCGGGGGCGTTTATTACAATAAATGCGGTAGATGGATTTTATTTTTTCTTCCTACATCAGTTCATTATTCATACTTACATCCACGTTGTTCAGCTTCACCATTTCTTGTAGGAGTCGTGATGTATTTGTGGGTCCCATTTTCTCAAACATCTTGGCCACATCAGTGACGGCACTGTTATTCATGATGTTGTTCGACATAGACTCGTCTATATCTGTAATAAAGTGATATATTTTATGCAGAACATGAAACAATGATGTAGCAAAAAAATGTAACAAAAGATGATTTAACCCTTACTACGCTGAATTAAATTTTGTCGTCTGTTGGAAATGTTTTATTTTCAATATTTCTCGACAAAAACCCAGCAGACTCGCCTCCACTCATGTGCTGTCAAAATTTATGACTTAAGGCAAAAATGAAAAACAGCAAAAGACGACAATTTCCGCCTCCAGCGTAGTGAAGGGAAACCAATTATGTTCAGAATATGCTTTCAAACGTATTCAAATTTTTAAATATGTTCCTATCTATTTTTCTAATTTCTTATCAGAATTATATATTGTGACTACTCATTTGAACCGGCTCAATGGTAGGTAACCTTACAGAAATATAAAAAATAAATTTAAATTATTTTTACATTTTGCTCACATATCATTACATGTATTAGTACTTTTTAACCATAATTTAGGACAGTACATGTAACACAAAATTTAAAATGTTGTTTTTTGTAAGATTTCACACTGAATGTGGTCCAATTTCAAAGCTTTATACACTAAATACGCCCTTTATTACTGGGCTTTACATACTCCATATTTATCTTACAGTGTGGTTGTAGTTGGATAAGATGTACTACAGGAATGTATGGCCTTTTTGTGGAATTTATCGGGGTATAAACTTGGAAAAGTCACTTTCGGAATTGGTAATAAAAATAAACAATTGGCAATAACAAATGACAATTTTTGGAATTTTTATTTTTTTTTTTTCTCGAAAATTGTCATTTTTTATCGCCAATTGTTTATTTTTATCCTATTGGTTATTATAGGAATGAATGGCCTTTTTGTGGAATTTATCGGGGTATAAACTTGGAAAAGTCGCGGGAATACTGGACGAAAGCCGGAAGGCCTCGTCCAGTATTCCTGCGACTTTTCCAAGTTTATATCCCCGATAAATTCCACAAAAAGGCCATTCATTCCTTATAATTCCAACATTTTAAATAAATTCATCAAGAAAATGTGTTTATTTTCCGTTTTTAACTGCGCCTCACGGTTACGGAAAGTAGTTCGGCGTGGGAGTTTACTGGGATATAAATTTTGGACAGAGACTTGCTACGGGCCAATCAAATGCTAGGGAATTGTGTAAATATTTGTGTGCTGGAATTATTACAGGGAAACCTCTCTAAACTGGACACAGACAGGTTTCACTGTAAATCAGGCATTTAATCATTCTGAGCCATAGTTGTGTGCTAGGCAATCATGAACAGACATTATCAGCTGAGCTAAATGACCCAAAAAACTCAAAAATAAGATCACATATGAGACACGCCATGTGATTTTGTACCTTCGGACATCTGCGTAATTTCATGAAATATGCTTACAAAATTTACAATATTTTCCTTATGTACATGTACTCTGAAAATTTTGTCAACTTTTGACTTTATTTATGAAAAATATTGTACATTTTGTAAACGTATTAGTGATTACGCAGATGTTCAAAATCACATGACGTGTCTCATTTGTGTTCTTGGTGTCTGGTTTAGAGAGGTTCCACTGTATGAGTGTAGCCATACCTGTGTAGAATATCATGATATCCATGGCCATGAGCAGGGAGTGTTTGCCCACCAACGTGATCTTTGCCATCGTCTCATTGCCCATCATGGAGTCCAACATCACACGCACGGACTCCAGGGTCTTGTTGATTGACCTGAAAAGGAATAGCTATAAATTACAGCAAGTTATGAAAAAGGATAGGGTTTAATGTCCCAGGCACAGCTAAGGTCATATATAGACGGAACCACTGTTTAACCCTTTCACCCCTAAGCAACTGGAATGGAATTTCATATGTTAATTTTGAAACCAATCCAATCGTCACAAAATGATTTTCAGACTAGTCCATTTATGAAAAGGGGATGTTTTTGTGAAAATGTGAAAATTACTTGCAAAAAGTGCAGATAATGATGAGACGGCTCGTCACGAGCCGGCTCATCTGGATCTACACTATTTGCCAATAACACTATAAAGGCCTGTAGTGTTGAAAGGGTTAATGTACCAGCCACAGCTAAGGTGATATAGAGACGGAACCACAGCTTAGTCTCATCCAACAGACCAGTGGGACGGAAGTACTACATGTATGTTAGTATATTTCACGCCTAGGGTGAGGATTGAACTCACAACCTCCGGTATTTAATTCCAATGTCATACCCCCTAGGCTACAACCCATCCCTAGGGAGTGATGAACTGAATTGGTTTACCCTTAAAAGGTGGAAAGAAAACACTTTCTTTTTTCATCTTTAACACATGTGTGGCTGTGACTGGAGAAATTGTGCTCATGGGATTTGTGACCATAATAATCATATAATTATAGCATAGTACAGTCAGGTAGCCTGATGTTGATCTATATTACTTGCTAGAAGCGTGACGGCCGTTTCATTGATGGAATGGCGAACAGTGCAGATCCTGATCAGACTGTGCGGATGCACAGGCTGATCAGGATCTACACTGGTCGCACTCATAAGCCCCATTTATTCAGTCACAGACACATATGACCTTAGCTGTTGCTGGGACATCAAACCCTATCACCTTGGAAATTGTCCCATTTCTATACTAGTCGCCATTTATAATCAAAATCACACAGTTTTATTGGCAGAGACTGGGCACATTTCGAGCAAGGAAATGGAGTACGTGCTCAGGGTATTTTATAATCAAGGGCTGCGATCCTCCTGCACATTCATGTAGCAGGATTAGGATCTAACTGTTTTCCTAATGACTATACTTCAGTGACTGAACGGCCAACAGCATAGCCTATTTATCACCAGGCGGTCCAAAATATACTGAAACTTTTTAAAAATGCAACATGGAGGTAAACGTGTTATTTATTTGCATAATTTGTCAAACCATTTTATTATCCAAATAGCCCGTAATTGATACATTAAAGTCAGTTGTACACAGGGGTCACATGGATAATTACATACTGGTGTACAATAACATGGCTACCTCATTGTTGCGTTTTTAATTGATTATAGGAATGAATGGCCTTTTTGTGGAATTTATCGGGGTATAAACTTGGAAAAGTCGCGGGAATACTGGATGAAGGCCGGAAGGCCTCGTCCAGTATTCCCGCGACTTTTCCAAGTTTACATCCCGATAAATTCAACAAAAAAGCCATTCATTCCTTATAATTCCAGCATTTGAAATAAATTCATCAAGAAAATGTGTTTATTTTCCGTTTTCTTAAGAATTATTTTAACTGCGCCTGACGGTTACGGAAAGTAGTTCGGCATTGGAGTTTACTGGGATATAAATTTTGGACAGAGACTTGCTACGGACCAATTAAATGTTAGGGAATTGTGTAAATAATTTTGTGCTGGAATTATTTCAGTATAATTATCTGCCTTGATCTGACAATATTCAATTTTGCTCCAGATAAGTTTTGTATCTAAAAGAGTGTTTTTGCCCCCATATTTCAAATTCAATGCGAATTTTACTTTTACAACTATATTATTGATTTTCTTCCTGATTAAACAGGGAATAAATGATAAACTAGATGGCCGCGGCCTGCATGTCGCGCCTTGTGGCGAGGCATGGACACTAAAAAAAGAGATATAGTATAACGAAAAACTTTAACCAAAATACTTAACCAAAAAACTTAACCAAAAAGTTTAACCGGACACACGTACGTACGCCAAAATGCCGACTATATCACGCTTTCCGCAAGCGGGCACGACAAAAACATTAATCAAAAACTTCAAAGTAATTTGACCTTGACATTGGGCACAGGGGCCGCACGGGAGGGGGGTAGAATGAAAATATAGATGATGATAAACACCCATGTGAAGTTTCAAGGTAATGGGCAAAGCAGTTGCAGAGATATAGTATAACGAAAAACTTTAACCAAAAAACTTAACCAAAAAACTTAACCTTAACCAAAAAACTTAACCAAAAACTTCAAAGTAATTTGACCTTGACATTGGGCACAGGGGAAAAACTTTAACCAAAAAACTTAAGCAAAAAACTTAAGCAAACAACTTAACCTAAAACTTCAAAGTAATTTGACCTTTAACCAAAGAACTTAACCAAAAACTTTAACCAAAAACTTTAACCAAAACACTTAACCAAAAACTTTAACCAAAGAACTTAACAAAAATGTTCCAAAAAGTAAAGTAATTTGACCTTGACATTGGGCACAGGGGCCGCACAGGAGGGGGTAGAATGAAAATATAGATGATGATAAACACCCATATGAAGTTTCAAGGTAATGGGCCAAAGCAGTTGCAGAGATATAGTATAACTAATGCAAAGCAGTGCAGAGATATATAACCGAAAAAACTTAACCAAAAAACTTAAAAAACCAAAAAACAACCAAAAACTTTAATCAAAAAACTTAACCAAAAACTTCAAAGTAATTTGACCTTGACATTGGGCACAGGGGCCGCACGGGATGGGGGTGGGGTAGAATGAAAATATAGATGATGATAAACACCCATGTGAAGTTTCAAGGTAATGGGCAAAGCAGTTGCAGAGATATAGTATAACGAAAAACTTTAACCAAAAACTTTAACCAAAAAACTTAACCAAAAAACTTAAACAAAAACTTTAACCAAAGAATTTAACCAAAAACTTTAACCAAAAAACTTAACCAAACAACTTAAAAATTTACAAAAACTTAACCAAAAACTTTAACCAAAGAACTTAACCAAAAACTTTAACCAAAAAACTTAACCTTACAGCTTAACCAAAAACTTTAACCGGACACACGTACGTACGTACGCCAAACGGCCGACTATATCGCGCTTTCCGCAAGCGGGCGCGACAAAAATAAACAAATTTAAAAATTCACTCATTTGAACTGCAAGTTTGCTTTTTGCAGCTCAACTAAGTAAATTTTCAACTTTATTACAGTATTTTCACTACTCTATTTTAAACTGAATTTATTCTCACATTGCTGTGAGTATTTTGTACTCCCACCTTTGACAATCAATGCATATTTAGCTAAAATAAGTGTGTAAAATACGCCAATACGCACCTTATCTGGAGCTCTGTTCAATTCATGACCCGTGTAAACGCACGAACAAAAAAGTCAGTGTCACAATTTCTTTGCCAACATTGATTTAGAATATTAAGCATAGTTTCTCCACGAATTGACAGGATATTCAGAGCACATATAAGTAGAGCTCCAGTTAAGGTGCGTAATTTGACCAACTTGGGGTGAAATTTTGTTATTTCTTCATCAAAAATGGCAAGTTGGGAGTTCTTTAGAATCGTCTCATTGAGACGATTCTAAAACACTCCCAACTTGCCATTTTTGATGGAGAAATAAGAAATTTACCTCCAAATTACGCACCTTATCTGGAGCTCTGCATGTAAGTCGACATGTGTTCTCAAATGTTTTTCAACATTTACAGAAAATATTGAAGCATAAAGAGCAACCTCATCAGGATCTGCACCAATTGTGGACAGTTTCTGTAATGTCACAAAGTTATATTTTCTAAATAAAGAAATAGTCTGAAAACATGATGGAAGTAGCCGATTTCACCAAAATTGCAAATATACTTTATCTTGTACAAAGTACACTTTGAGCGAAAATTTTTCCATTTAAGGATAATTTTTTTTTTTTATTACATGTGTATACTGAATTTATTACATTATCACAGCCATTTGGCTGTGATAATGTAATACATTCAGTATAATCATTCTGCATACTTTTAATCATCAAATATATGAAGTCGTTAGTTCTATATGAAATAATGCATTTCGGGAAAACTAAATGATTACTGGCTCAAAGTACACTATGCTAGATAAGTATACCGTGCTCCAGATAAGGAATTAGTAATTGAGTATTTTCACTCCATCATTTGTGAAGCAATTGGGTATTTCAAAATTTTAATTGGGTAAATATAAAATCACACTACTGTTTACACATCAACAGACAACAATTATTGAATAGTTTGCTTCGAAATGAAAACATGCCTTGGCATTTCATTAGAATTGTCTCCTTGGAGACAATTCTAATGAAATACAAAGATATGTTTTCATGGAAAATGAGAGAAATATGCTATATTTCTGGTCTGTTTATTATTTTCTGCAGCATGATAAAGGTACCACACAATTGTTATTGCTTTTTGATACTCACTACTTCAGATTTCAATTGGGTTTTTGGCAATTTTAATTGGGTATTTACGCAAATGCGCAGCTTTTCTGGATTTCTGAGTATACTTTGAGGATAAATTTTTATTTTTTTATTATACTGAATTTATTACATTATCACAGTCATTTGGCTGTGATAATGTAATAAATTCAGTATAATCATTCTACATACTTTTAATCATCAAATATGGCACAGATTAATTGTTCTATATGAAATAATGCCTTTCGGGATAACTAAATGATTACTCCCTCAAAGTACACTTCGCTAGATAAGTATTCTGGATTTCTGAGTATACTTTGCAAGTTTGATGAAGACGGTTCCAGTTACAGAGGGGTAAAACATAGAAACTTACTTTTCATCAAACTGCTTGGCACCAGATGAATTTCCCATCAACAAGGCTGGAATGTTGTACAGATCACGGACTGGCATGTCGAACAACAACGTCAATGTTTCTATAAGGGCGGAGTTGTTGGAGACGAGGCTCGTCATTCCGTCCATCAGCGGGGCCATGGAGTTCAGGAGCGACGCCCAATCTGTGCCATCTGAAGGTCATAAACAGTTGACTAATTTGTGCTGACATTCAAGAACAATTGACCAATAAGTGCTATCTGAAATTCATTTAATTATTTTATTTTCATTTAGTTTCAAGTTTATTTTATAATAATTTGTTTGTTTGTGTTTTAACTCCACGCACTTTAAACAGACCAAATGTTTTTCGTACTACAGTAAACACAATAGCCCATTGTTTTATTCCTTAAATATCCCTAGTTGCTGGTAGTAACTCTACAAAACTCTGTGAGTTTGGCAAAGTTACTGGCCACAACTACATATTTCCCCAACTTACTGTCACCGGAGATTTTCGACTTCTTGGCACCGTCCAAAAAGTCCCTGATTGAATCCAACAGCTGTCTGTCATTGGTCAGCGACTTCAACATGGGCTCCACCACATCGTACAGTAACCCCAAACTGAAAGGTCAAGGTAGGCAAAAGTGATTAGTTAATGGGTCCAGCGCTCCAGATAAGTAATTAGTAATCGAGTATTTTAACTCCATCAAATATATGAAGTAGTTAGTTCTATATGAAATAATGCATTTCGGCAAAACTAAATGATTACTGTACACTTTGCTAGATAAGTATACCGGTGCTCCAGATAAGGAATTAGTAATTGAGTATTTTCACTCCATCATTTCTGAAGCAATTGGGTATTTCAAAATTTTAATTGGGTAAAATAAAATCACATTACTGTTTACACATAAACAGACAGCAGCAATTATTGAATAATTTGCTTCGAAATGAAAGCATGTCTTGGCATTTCATTAGAATTGCTATATTTGTGGTCTGTTTATTGTTTTCTGCAGCATGAGCATGTTGGGTTTTTGGCAATTTTAATAGGGTATTTAAGCAACTACGCAACTTATCTGGAGCTCTGGGGTCCCAACAACAGTTAAGGTCATGTAGAGACGGGACCTCGATTTAAAGTCTCATCCGAAAGACCAGTGTAATAGAAATTCTTTGAACATATTCTTCATGCCTACGGCAGGGATTGAACCCACAACCTCTGGTGTCGAAGTCCAGTGCTCTAACCTCTTGGCCACAGCAAATCCAAAGCACAATTAATGAATGTATGTGGCTGTGACTGGATAAACTGCACTTACAGGTTTTGAGAACAATGTAGATCCAAATCAGACTGTGCATCCACAGTCTGATCAGGATCTGCAGTGTTCGGCAATGCATCAATGAGCCACCCTTAATTCCATGCTTCTCACAAGAAATATAGATCGTCATCAGGCTATAGGAGCATGCAATTTGATCAGGAGCTACACTGGTCACAGATACCATGAACGCCATTTCTCCAGGCAAAGCCAAATATGCCACAAATATTGGTCCTGGTCATTCTGCACACAGCTGCATCAGTATCAAATCTTTTTGTTGACAGAAGTAACAGCTGTAATCGCCAAGTGCCAAGACGCTCCCCTGCATGACCAGAGGCACTTTTTGATATGAACGACAAAACGCTCTTTAAATAATGCCCAATTTTACTCAGATATGAAATATCCAGCAAGTAGGACACTCACCATTCTTTTCAACCAATGGAAGTGGTACTACAGGCGCGGATACAGAAATAATTGCAGGGGGGGGGGGGGGTCTGAAGTTCCAAATCGGCGTAGTTGACCTCCGCAAGCGCGAAGCGCGATGTGCATGGGAAAGTTGGGGGGTCTGGGGGTTCTCCCCCATGAAATTTTTAAATGCCAGATCGCCGCAGATGAGATTTCCTGACACCTAGGCCACGAAAAAAGTAATCCAACTATTTTATTATTGTATATTTTTTTCTTTTTTTGCCGGGAGCAGGGGTGGGGGTGGGGGGGGGTCCTACCTTCTAGATATATAATATCGGAGTAAAATTGGGTATGATTTAAAGAGGCTTTTCCCGTTCATACCAAAACGTGTCTGTGATCCTGACCACACAAGTGATATATGGCAATGCACAGGCTGATCTGGAGCTATGCAAGTCACACACACCATAAGGTAGCTTTCATCAGCCAGGTGATAGGGGGAATTGGACATTATGGTCTTCAAGGCAAGATATTGAACAATTTGAAACTGTCCGACTACTGACCACAACGACTACTGGTTAAACGTTTAGTCTGGTGTACTTTTCTGCAAAGGAATTGCATGTTGCCACATACATCATGGGCGGATTCAGCGGGGGGCGGACCCAGCGCGGGCCCCCCCCCCCCCCCCCCCCTCCCCCCCCCCCCCCCCCCAAAATTTGCCGAGCAAAGATTTTTACAAGTTACAAGGCACGTTTCATGCCAAGTGCCATGTATTCCATGCATTTTTCGTCGTTTTCTTATTGTTTCAAAATTGAAATGTTTTCAATCAAAAATCATGTCTAAACCATAGGAGCTTTATATGGGATGAACGTAAAGCCGATGTGATAATCCAGTTACACTGATGATCTCTCTGTATCTAGAAGGAATGACAGCATTCATCATCTCAGTCAACGGAAGTAACTTCATTTACCTTTGACCGGCTCGTTAATTGCAAGTTACTAATCTGCATGTAGGTTGGGAACCATTTTTCAACCAACGGAAGTACGGACTGGTTTCGTGATTTGTTTTGTCACTTATCTGAATAGGTAATCATGAATTAAATATTGTAAATTACATTAATATGGGCTATTTCTTGCCATGTGTTCATGTTAATGTGACTTTCCATGTTGTATGTCAACACAGGCAGTGTCGATCTGGCACAAAAACAAAAACATCTGATGAACAGCAAGATAAATCACGAAACCAGTCAAAGGTAGCCTGATTTACGTCACTTCCGTTGGTTGAAAAAACAACAACAAGAACAAAAACATGGTGAGTGTCCCACCTTCTCGTATACTATACATCCTGCGATAGGAGTCATTAACACATCGGTTTCGTTCATCCCATAAAGTGCCTATGGACTACACATGCATACTGTGACAGTGTCAATATTTTTGCTCCAAAATGCGCCAGAACGCAGGAAATGCGATGTAGATTTGCAAACTTTTCCGGGTGGGAATGCCCCCGGACCCCCCTAGCGCTATCTCGACTATTTTGCAATACTTCACTATATTATCGAACGAGCCGAGCTTAGCTCGTTCGATAATATAGTCAAGTATTGCAAAATAGTTACGCCCCACCTAACCCGAAATCCTGGAACCGCGCCTGATGCCAACCTAATTAATGAACTGCGCTTAAATGATGTCTATATCACAAACAACAAATTGCAAGTACACCAGGCATGTGTTACGACGTAAAATGACAGAAAACTTCAGAATTCGCCACAATTTTCAACAGCTGCACTTTCCCGCCATGTGTCAGGGACGAAATGATGTCAATGATTCGCACTTGAATCAGTTCGTCAATAATGTTAATGTACATGTTTAACAGATCCACGGCATCTAAACTTGCCTGTCTGTCGGTTGTTTAATTCCGAAAGACGTCAGTGGGATTTGACTACATTACATGACACAGAGACGACATGCGACCGAGAGAGAGAGAGAGAGAGAGAGAGAGAGAGACGTAGGGAGGGGGAGATATAGAGGTAGGGATAGACACAGGGAAATGTATGATTGAGAGATCTGATGGCCACAAGTATGTTCGTACTTTGCGGCTGATATGGAAGCTATGTACGTTACCCCTATCGCCAGGAATGCGACACAAATGAGACATAATTTAACTATCCATGGCATATCAAATATTCGACCCAGAACTATCAAAGGCGGGATTTCAACTTTCCATTCATTTTAGAATGTGTTCAATTCCCGGAGGTTTGCCAGCCGCCTTCACCGCCCAGGACAGACATTGATACTAATAGGAGCCCGCATGTTTTGGCTGTCACGCAGGGCGACTTACGATTTACAAATCGCCCTATATAACAGGCAACACTTCGGGTTAATAAATTAACTGAAACCATTTAAAAGTAGGTTAAATAAACACTGTGACTGATCACCCAAAAAAATCTTTCCCACATTGTTACATTTATCAAATGAATTAAGAGACCGGAATAAACAAATACATATAAGAAGGTATACAAGAAATAAAGTACATGAGAAACTTGACGCTTATATTGATATCGGATAATGTAAGAACATTGATAGGTGCACGGTCTCTGAAGAAACAATACTCTTTACCTTTCAAAGTCGACCTCCATCAGCTTCTGTAGGCTGGTCATCAGGTCGGCGACCTGGGCGAGTATCTCCGGCACCGAGTCACGAAGGCCAGGCATGGAGTCTAGGAGGCCGCGGAGTTGGGAGGACTCGCGGTATAAGTCCGTCAGACCCGCCACGTCCGACAGCAGCAGGGCAAGGTCAAACTCGCCCGTGTATCGGCTCAACTCCTCCGCCTGAGACAATGTGTGAACCGAAAATGAGTGTAACTTTTAAACGAGAGTGAGTCATGTGTGGGCGAGAGAAACATTAAACTGTTAAGGCTCAACTCCCGGGATAGAACAATGTGTGGCCCGAAAATCAGTGTACGTGTAGCCATTAACACTTGCAAGGAAAACATGGTCGTCTGCTGCCGTGTTATAGTGTGCCTTCTTTCTCAATAAAACATGTTTTGACATAACTTTACAATCTTTTTCATTGGAACTGATTCTCAAGTGCTGTCAAACCATGTGTTTGATGACAAAACGTGGAAAATAAACAGCAGACCACAACATTTAATTCAATTTGTAAGGGTTAAACAAGAAAATCGCCGGTGAGTGTTTCCATCACGAAGGTCACCCGAAATTCACAGTGCAGATAAACATGTAGATGAAATGTCAAGCGAATTGTTCATATAGTAAAGAGGTTGTAGGAGAATGACAAACGTGACAGAAAACGTGACGGACAGATGGACAGACAGATGGACGGAACACTTTTGTATCCCTATCCAATTTTCGCTAGATGATGGAATAACAAAAATGCCAAGCACTGACAGTGTACTGGCCTGGCTCCCAGTGACAAGTACCGGTAAACACCGAATAATTGGCCTCACGTGTGAATTCGTGTAGGTTAGACACCTCCAAATAGTTTTACTATATAATTTAACAGAATGTCATCCAATAAGGCCAGTCTCTCCTACTTTCACTATTCATATGGATGCTGTGGGACCCACTTGTACATGACCTGCAGCCAGTCTGTACTGGTTCTGCATGAACTAAACAATAGGTTCACTTACTCCTAAGAAAGAAAAATCCAACCTTGTCATATC
Source organism: Conchocele bisecta (assembly GCA_029237695.1). Taxonomy (NCBI): domain Eukaryota; kingdom Metazoa; phylum Mollusca; class Bivalvia; order Lucinida; family Thyasiridae; genus Conchocele; species Conchocele bisecta. Next base: position 103,307,529 of record CM055267.1, on the reverse strand, counting down.
CTCAAATATTGTTTACATTTTTTGGCCACGGAAACACTGTTTCATCACGTGTCCAACAGGTTCAGTGTTTTCTTTTAAATTATATGCTGAAAGCTGGTGTTAAAAGCACCCCAAAATGTTCCTCAAGTGAAACTGGGTAGTAATGGATCAAGATTTGCAAGCAAACGGTGTTTGTGACCTCAAAACACCCGCACTATTTTTTTATACCGGACTATTTATACCCCCTGGGCGATTTCGCACCATTTGGTATCCTCTAACCTGTAAAATTCAGAAAGCATACTAAATGATGGATCCATCTTGAAGATACTCAGTTCCCTCCTTATCTCCACTACGTTGGAACAAGTTACCAATGTCAATGCTTCATTTTGACTCGGGGGAGAATAGCAATAGAGTCGGTTTCCAACTGAATACAGTGAAATCCAATCCAAAATATAATCGTTAAATTGTAAATACAGTGTAACCTCTCCAAATCGGACACCCTGTGAGGTTCCCAGGGTGTCCGGTTTAGAGAGGTTCCACTGTAATTAAGCATTCTATAAAAATTGTTTGTCATTTTCACTCATGTACATACTCGAAAATGAAATAAATTACAATGAAACCCATCTCAAAATAAACAAAATGGTGTTGCCAGACAGAGAGGTTCCACTGTATAGTGCAATACGTGATTTTCAACCAAGTATGCAATTTGAGTGACAGCGATACGTACGATTCGTATGATGTTAGCGACGTCCAGATGACCGAGGAGGGTATTGGTGATATTAGGGATGAGGTCCTTGTCTATTCCACACAGTTCAGTAGACACGGCAGCGACGTCGACTTCGTCGGCGAACACCATGTAGTCGGTCAGGAGACCCGGGGTGCACACTATCTTCTCAAAGTCGATGTAGCCGATGTCTTGCAGCAGCTGTATGTATTGAAGGGAGTAAGTAACAGGAGGTACATTAATGCAACTTAATTACAGTGGGGTCACAGTGTATATCATTACACGAACAAACACGACACCGTCGCCATACGGCACAAACACGACCTCAACTTTCACATGACCTTGACCAATCAAACACAACGGTGTAGTATTACACCACACGAGTGGGGCGTTAGACAGACTAGTGGACTCGCGTGGTTCTACATTACATGTACACCTGTGTTGTGTTAAATACGACACTAGTGTGGTGTTACACAACATTAAGGTGGTGTTACACGACATTACACCAGCACCATCTAATGTGCTGGATGTCATTATCTTGACCAATAAGGTGTGGGCAGAGGTGCAAATTAACTCGGGAGCATCAAATCATTAACAACACCAAATCATTAACAACACGACACGAGCGAAACGCAAGGCGCACACGATACAAGTACATGCAAATAATGCACTCACTTACACGGTGACCCCAGTGTAGATCCGAAACAAACTAGAACTAATATTTTAATCATGTAAAAAGACGTGGTTCACGTCCAAACTCTACAAAATAAATTCCCTTTTGAGACACGCAATGTGATTTTGTACCTTCGGACATCTGCGTAATTTCATGAAATACGTTTACAAAATTTACAATATTTTCCGTAAATGGCGTCAAAGTTGACAACATTGTGTCAACTTTTAACTTTATTTATAAAAAATATTGTAAAATTTGTAAACGTATTTAATGAAACTACGAAGATGTCCCAAGATACAAAATCGCATGACGTGTCTCTTTTGATAACATCTATTAAATATCGATAATTCTATCCTATATTCGGTACAGGATAACCATTCAACTTTTGGCGGTAAAATTATCAGCGATGCTATGGAAAGCGAAATCACGCCTACACGGAGCACACATATGTGGTTTCTCGGGATTTCCAATTCTGAGATGCCCATTACATATATAATGCCGACAGAGGCTAAAGCATGTTATGGGTTTGCAATTTCGATTGAAACATCTATGTGATAAATACACCATTATCGTCCATATACTGCCGTCGAGCGAAACCACCTTTAAATAGTATGCCGTAAATAGCTCGTAAATACTGTCTGATCTATCAAGTTTCTGCCGTAGTTGACAAACCAGATGTAGGCCCTGAGGTGTTTACAAACTTTACAGTGTATGTAGATATCGATGGTCACGCACATTCAAATAGTGCGATTATTAAGGACCAATAATTATTGACCGTTTAACAAGAATTCCGCCACCGAAGCGGTGTCGCGCCTGCCGAGGCATTGACCGTATCATGGACATGTGCTAAAGTAAGCATCACAAAAACAGTCAGAGAAGTGCATGCTTAAAACACGAAAAAGGTCCAAGCTGAAGACACTTTCTGTCATAAACAAGAATTCCGCCACGGAAGCGGTGTCGCGCCTGCCGAGGCATTTGACCGTGAATATTACAAGTAAATAAATTAATGTACCTTGACCTTCAGAATTTGGATGTAGGGGTGTGCATAATGAAGCATCATCCGTAGACAAACATTGATGTGAAATATTATCAATGTCTGGAAAGGGGTTAAAGAGATATTGTGAAAAAACAATAACTTTAACGCATTTCTGTTACAAATCCGGTGAACATTACAAGTAAATAAATGACCTTGACCTTCAAAATTTGGATGTGGGGGTGTGCGTAATGAAGCATCATTCCTAGACAAACATTGATGTGAAATATTATCAAAGTCTGGCAAGGGGTTAAAGAGATCTTGTGAAAAAAACAATAACTTTAACGCATTTCTGTTACAAAACCGGTGAAAATTACAAGTAAATAAATGACCTTGACCTTCAGACTTTGGATGTGGGGGTGTGCGTAATGAAGCATCATCCATAGACAAACATTGATATGAAATATTATCAATGTCTGGCAAGGGGTTAAAGAGATATTGTGAAAAAATAATAACTTTAACGCATTTCTGTTACAAAACCGGTGAACATTACAAGTAAATAAATGACCTTGACCTTGAGAATTTGGATGTGGGGGTGTGCGTAATGAAGCATCATCCCTAGACAAACATTGATGTGAAATATTATCAAAGTCTGGCAAGGGGTTAAAGAGATATTGTGAAAAAACAACAACTTTAACGTATTTCTGTTACACAACCGGTGAACATTACAAGTAAATAAATGACCTTGACCTTGATAAATTGGATGTGGGGGTGTGCGTAGTTGTGTGCGTAATTGAGGTGTTGGTGCGTAATGAGCATCAATCCATAGACAAACATTGATGTGAAATATTATCAATGTCTGGCAAGGGGTTAAAGAGATATTGTGAAAAAACAATAACTTTAATGCATTTGCCTTACAAAAAACCGGACGACGCGGACGACGCGGACGACGACGACGACGACGCGGACGACGACGACGGAAAAGCGCCGACTATAGTCGCGCCTCTGCTAAAGCAGGCGCGACAAAAATGACTATGTGAAGGTAAAGAATGTCAAGTCATGTTGATGACAGCATGAGTGTGTTCCAAATACTCACATGTATCAAGTGTCCAAATATAGAACCAATCTGTCAAATAATATTAAAGTAATACCATGATGACAAACTGGACATTTCGGACGACGACAACGACGCAGACAACCACGACGACGGAAAAAGCGGCGACTATCGTCGCGCCTCTGCTAAAGCAAGCGCGACAAAAATGACACAAATAGTCACACCGGGTTTGGCTTGCTTCGTCTTGCCTCGGCATAGCATATCATCGATTTAGCCTTCACTAAGCCCTTGAACAATTTATGTCACACTATCATGTGATAACCAGAACATTCGGTTCACAATTCAACAATTGAAAACGCACTGGCCGGCTGCGTGTGAATTCGGTTTAAGCGTACCGTGACTGCGTTGAGCGTGGAGTTCATAAGGCCGTCCGCTGCTTCTAACGTCATCACTCCGTATTTATTCACCAGCATATCAATGATGTCATCGGGCGCAGTGAACATGTTGCGCAGCCGCAGTTTGTCGTCTGAAAGATAAACAGTTTCAACCCTAAGAATGCGGGAAACAGAACGTGTCGTCTGCTGTTGTTATGTACTGTGTCTTCTTTCTCAATAAAACATGATTTGACACTACTTTAGAATCATTTCCATTTGGAAATGATTCTAAAATGCAGTCATATCATGTTTTTATGATAATAACAAGAACGCCGCCAACGGCATGTATCCCATCGCTGTGGTGGTTTGATAATAAACATGCACATTCAAATTTAAGCCAATCGCTCATACAGTAAAGAAGCATAGGACGATGGAGAAACGTGCACTCATCTATAATTGAATGTGAAATTTGTTTGATCTTGACCATGACATTGGGCACGGAGGGAGCATTGGTGGTGCGGGGAATGAAAACATGAATGATGCGAAACATGCACATGAGGTTTCAAGCCAATCACTCGTGCACAAAAGAAGTTACAGGAGAATTGCGAAGCTGGCACGCATCTACTGAATGTGGAATTTCAAAGTTATTTGACCTTGACGTTGGGAAAGTAGGGAGCATGTGTCTGGCGGGGAATGAACATATGCATTATGAGAAACAGGCTCATGAACTTCCAAGTCAATCGCTCATACAGTAAAGAAGTTATAGTGGAATGGAAATTTAAAAGTTATTTGACCTTGGCCTTGTGGGCGGGGGGAGCATGGGTGGAGTGGGGAATGAACATATGAATGATGAGAAATATGCACATGTACGAGTAGTTTCAAGGCAAACGCTCATACAGTACAGAAGTTATAGGGGAATGCAGAAACGCACATGTATCAATTGAATGTAAAATTCCAAAGTTATTTGACTTTGGCATTGGGCGTGGAGCAGCCTTTGTGGCGTGGAGACTGATAGTATGACTGATGAGAAACATGCACACGAAGTTTCAAGTCAATCGCTTGTACACTACATAAGTCATAGTGGAATGGAGAAACGCGCACAAATCTACTGAAGGTGAATTTTAAGTTATTTGACCTTACTCTTGGGGGCGGGAGAGCATGGGTGGGGCAGGGAATCAAAATATGAATGACGTGAAACATGCACATGAATGTTCAAGACAATCGCTCATACAGGAAAGATGTTTTATGGCAATGCAGAAACGCACACGCATCTACTGAATGTAAATTCCAGAGTTATTTGACCTTAGCCTTGGGTGTGGGGGAGCGTGTGTGGGGTGAGGAATGATACTATAAATGATGAGAAACATGCACATGAAATTACAACTTACAAGCAAGTCGCTCATAAAGTAAACACGTTATAGGGGAATGGATAAACGCGCATCTACTGAACGCGAACATCTAGTGAATATGATGTTATTTGACCTTGACCTTAGGCACGGGGAGAATGGGTGGGGTGGGGAATGAAAATATGGCTGATACTAAATATGTACATGAAGTTTGTCAATCGGTCATACGCTAAAGACGTTATAGCTTAACGGAAAACGTGACTGATAGACGGACAGGCGGACACATAGACGGACGGACGTACCAACATTTTGGGGTTATAGGCTATTTCCATTATTTGAAGAACAAAGAAAAAGCCCCTAAACATCAATAGAATTTAGGAGCTTACGGAATAAGTCAAAGGAATATTTTGTGTTAGGCCACGCCCCTAACCTCTTAAACCGCCGGACGTTGGCCCGGAAAAACGGACGGACACATTTTTCATCCATATATCCCATTTTCGCGACGCGATGGGATAAAAAGCTGTTGGAGGAGTTGATCACACAAACTGTATACCCTATACAGATTGTATGCAAAGGTGCGAGAAATGACCATGTTGAAAATACCTTATTTTTGTGAAGAAAAAAACCCAAATGTTTCGTAAAAAACATGATGGTGGACATTTTCATTATGTGTAGAAGACAGGTGTAAAGTTTCCAAATGATTGTCAGGAAGCTCACTCGCCCAATTGATGCTTCAGGCAATGATTTTCTGCCCGCCACCTGCCCGCTTAACCCTTACTACGCTGAATTAAATGTTGTCGTCTGCTGGAAATGTTTTATTTTCGATATTTCTCGACAAAAACCTGGTTTTGACAGCACATGAGACTCGTCTCCAGTGGAGACGATTCTCAAGTGCTGTCAAAACCAGTTTTTTGTTAAGAATTAAAGCAAAAATGAAAAACAGCAGACGGCCGTTTCCGTCAACAGCGTAGGAAGGGTTAACGGTAAAACAACTCATATGCGCCTGTATCTTAACAGAAGACTCACTATAATGTGATTGCACGCGGGTACATTTGAATTATTGTGTACAATGTTTAGAAAGGTTTTTCATGTATATACAAACAATAATTGGCAATCAAAGACACGCTTGATCACGCTTGACAATCTTACTCAAAATCCACCAACGAACGAAATTATTTTCGAACATCGCTTGAAGAACGCTCAGTGAACTTTGCTTTTTATTGACAACTCACCGAGAGCCTTGATATTGGTAGCGTTTGTAGAGTTCTTAATGGCGTCCAAGACGACGGATATCGTGGGTAGCGACTCCAGGGCCTTCAAAGTTGTGTCCCGGCTCAACATGGGTTCCATCTCGTACAACAAGGCCTGAAGTCTGAAACACAACACTTAGGTGTAGGTAAACCATTAATTTCAGGGCCACGATAGTTGTGTTCCGGCTCAACATGGGTCCCATGACGTACAACAGGGCATGGAGTAGGTGTAGATAAACCATTAATTCCAGGGCCACGAGAGTTGTGTCCCGGCTTAACATGGGTTCTATACTGTAAAACAGGGCATGCAGCCTGTGTGTGTCTGTAACTTAGATGTAGATATAAATGTTACATACAATATCAAAGTAAATGCGATGTATTTATTTTGACACCATTTACCGAACAGATTATAAATTAAGCTATTTGTTAACCCGAACTTTCTGTCTGTCACGCAGAGAGACTTACGTAAGTCGCCCTGCGTTACAGACAGAACATGCAGGTTAGCTACGTGTATAGTATGTAGAATACAACACAAACTTGTGTTTTGGGTTCAGTGATATACAGTCAACATTTATTACTTCAAACTCTCATAAATCAAACGACTGATAACTGAAAGTCAAATTTCCTGATCCCAAGAACACGTTTTCCTATACTATAAATATCTCTCTTTAACTAAACTTTTCTTTAACAAAAGTATTTTCCTCAGTCCTTTGACTTTGAGTAAGCGAGTATAGACTGTACGTCATTTTCAGTTCATTAAACGAAAGAAAAACAAACCACGTATAAATATCAGAGGCATTCACTGAGACACAGGGGGCCGTTTCACTAAACTTCTTACGACTAAAATGTTCGTAAGTGCAAATTTAGAATCGTCTCGAAATTTCAATTGATGGATGTACAATTATTGAGCATAGGCTATATGCAGCCTGTGATCAATACATGTAAATCCAACAACTGTTTACAAGAAAACATTGTTAAAGTGAATTTTACAGACTAATTTTGCACTTACGAACATTTTAGTCGTACGAAGTTTAGTGAAACGGCCCCCAGGAGCGCAGACCGTGGCCGAGGGTAATACCGTCGGACTGCCATGCTCACGACCCGGGTTCGATTATCTGCCAGGGCGTCCGTATTACTGAGGTACTTTGCATTTCCCGCTCCACTAGTCCTTTCAGATATGGACTTTAAAAGTCGGTCCCGTATATCTCTAACCTATTTCACCAACATTGCAAAGTATACTTTGTGGGAGTAATCATTTATTTTTCCCGAAATGCATTATTTCATATAGAACTAACGACTGCATATATTCGAAGAATATACTTCGAATATATTATACTGAATTATTATACTGAATTATTATACTGACTTCATTACATTATCACAGCCGAAATGGCTGTGATAATGTAATAAATTCAGTATAATAAAAATTAATACATATTTATCCTTAAATTGAAAATTTCTCCCTCAAAGTATACTTTGCTAGATAAGTATACTTTGCAATGTTGGTGAAATAGGCTACAGATTTGAAGGAGAGTCGAGTCTTGGCATTTAAAGAACCAGAGGGGACTATACTAATAAGAGCTAGGCCGACTAGGGCCTGTTTCCACTTTATCCACCTTCCTTTCTACCCTTCTTAGGAGACGACATGCAAGGTCATCGAAAAAAAAGAGAGTGAAAGTGAATGGGTTTGACGTCCCTCCAACAGCTAGGGTCATATAGAGACGGGACCACAATTTAAGGCCTTATCCGACAGACCAGTGGGATGGAACCCACAACCTCCGGATTGGAAGTCAAGTGTTCTAACCCTTAGGCCACATGGAGCCAGTGCCGTCGTTAAATCCAAGCATTTATAAAAAAATTACTGTGACACAGCCACTTTAAAATGTCAGCCCGGGGCAGTTACGTCGTCCATAAAAGTTAACTTATGTGTGCTATTGAATAATTTAGCATACTGTATACTGCATGCGCTTGAATAAAACACCGCTTAACATAAACACTATTATAACGAGATGCCGATTCTTATCATATTGACATGTTTAGATTTTCAAATGTTGTGAAATGCATGGGAAAATACTGCAAAGGTCGATTAAAATTGCATACCAATTGCATACAGATAGTAAGCAATTATCGGCGAATATAAATACAAATGCAAACTGTTTGATATATTTTAACTAGATGGCCGCGGCCTGCATGTCGCGCCTTGTGGCGAGGCATGGACACTAAAAAAAAAGATTTAGTATAACGAAAAACATTAACCAAAAAACTTAACCAAACACTTTAACCAGACACACGTACGTACGTACGTACGTACGTATGCCAAAGTGCCGACTATATCATGCTTTCCGCAAGCTGGCGCAAAAAGAAATTTAACCAAAAACTTCAAAGTAATTTGACCTTGCCATTGGGCACAGGGGCCTCACGGGAGGGGGGTAGAATGAAAATATAGATGATGATAAACACCCATGTGAAGTTTCAATCAAGGTAATGGGCAAAGCAGTTGCAAAGATATAGTATAACGAAAATCTTTGACCAAAAAACTTAACCAGAAAACTTAACCAAAAACTTTAACCAAAAGACTTAACCAAAAACTTCAAAGTAATTTGACCTTGACATTGTGCACAGGGGCCGCACGGGAGGGGGGTAGAATGAAAATATGGATGATGATAAACACCCATGTGAATTTTCAAGGTAATGGGCAAAGCAGTTGCAGAGATATAGTATAACGAAAAACTTTAACCAAAAAACCTAACCAAAAACTTTAGACAAAAAACTTAAGCAAAAACTTAACCAAAAAACTTAACCAAAAAGTTTAACCCAAAAACTTAACAAAAAACTTCAAAGTAATTAGACCTTGACATTGGGCACAGGGGCCGCACGGGAGGGGGTAGAATGAAAATATAGATGATGATAAACACCCATGTGAAGTTTCAACGTAATGGGCAAAGCAGTTGCAGAGATATAGTATAACGAAAAACTTTAACCTAAAAACCTAACCAAAAACTTTAGACAAAAAACTTAACCAAAAACTTAACCAAAAAAATAACCAAAAACTTTAACCCAAAAACTTAACCAAAACCTTCAAAGTAATTTGACCTTGACATTGGGCACAGGGGCCGCACGGGAGGGGGGTAGAATGAAAATATAGATGATGATAAACACCCATGTGAAGTTTCAAGGTAATGGGCAAAGCAGTTTCAGAGATATAGTATAAGAAAAAAATTTAACCAAAATACTTAACCAAAAAACTTAACCAAAAACTTTAACCAAAAAACGTAACCAAATAACTTAACCAACAAGAAAATGCGTCTGTCGAACGCAGATGCCACGTGCAGCATATTTGAGAAACTGTGACAAAGTGGTTAACCGAAAAGTGTGACGGACGGACAGACGGACGGACGGACGGACGGACGGACACAGACAGACAGACAGACAGACAGACAGACAGACAGACAGACAGACAGACGGACGGACGGACCAAACACTATATGCCACCCGTTTCTTCGAAACCCGGTGGCATAAAGACTTTAAACAAAAAACTTAACAAAAAACTTTAACCAAAAAACTTAACCAAAAACTTTAACCAAAAAACTTAACCAAACAACTTAACCAAAAACTTTAACCAAAAACTTAACCAAAAAATTTAACCAAAAAACTTAACCAAAAACTTGAACCGGACACACGTACGTACGTACGTACGTACGTACGCCAAAATGCCGACTATATCGCGCTTTCCGCAAGCGGGCGCGACAAAAATGTTGTGTTTAGCACTTATAATAATAATGTTTGATAGATTTTAAAAACGTTTTATGACTTATAAGAACCGAACAGAACAGAGTGTTCTGTTTAGCATTTATGATAATAATAAAGCATATTATTTGGGTGTTAGTACGTAGTAGTCATGTTATGCAAGTAACCAGGGACATAGCCTACGGTATTCATATTTCTGATGTAACTAAGTGCATTATATTACGTTGCTGTTTTATGCGAAAAAGATATATTGCGACGTTTGTGACCAGTGTAGCCCCTGATCAGCTTGCGCGTTCGCGCAGTCTGATCAGGGCCTACGCTGTTCGCAATCCATTCGCTGACCATTATTGATGCCAGTAGCGCGATTAGATTGTTCTATTCCAGTTGTGCGACTATGTACATGCAAGAGGGTATGAAATTACAAGTGTTGAACATGACAAAATAGCCATTTTCTCAACTGACAGTCTCGTATTTAACATAAATATGTGATATCGCGGTATTATCTAGCAACGATACCTTTCTCGCCTTTGGCATACTGATACATGTGCAGTGTTATTTGTGGCTGTGACTGGAGAAATGGGGTTTATCAGTTCTGCGACCAGTGTAGATCCAGATCAGTCTGACCAAAATCTGCACTGTTCGCAATTCCTTCAATAACCATCATACATACTAAGAAGTAATATAGACCGTTGCCAGGCTACTGAATGAGCTATTTTATCAGGATTTCACAAATCCCAAAAGCCACATTTCTCCAGTTACGACCATACTTTGTACCTTCGGACATCTTCGTAATTTCATCATTGCGTTTACAAAATTTACAATATTTTTTCATAAATAAAGTACAAATATAATTCCGAATGAACTCTTGACGCAATTTATGGAAAATATTGTAAATTTTGTAAACTTTACAAAATTTACAATATTTTCCATAAATTGCGTCAAAATACGTATTTTGAAATTACGCAGATTTCTGAAGGTACAAAATCGCATGCCGTGTCGCATTTAGTTTAAATAATATATAATTGTATTCACAATTTAACACATGCAATTACATACAAATAAAACAATTCACGAAGGAGGCAAATTGTGAAATAAGATACAGAAAAAAGCCCAATAGCGTTTAAGTCCGTGTCTCCTTCCTGTTACTTGCTGGTACGGGGTAGGTAATTCAGCTGACCTGCTGCAAACCGAACACCTTGGGAACCACGGCGTCTTGCAAATTGATTGGTGTCAATGTAATACAGTGAAACCTCTCTAAGCCGGACACAAAGACAATATATGTGATCTCATTTTGATGGGTTTCTTGGTAACGCGTCGCAGATAATAATGCATGTTCATGATTGCATAAGACATATGTATGTCCCAGAATGGTCATATGCCTGATTTACAGTGGAACATCACTAAACCGGACACCCTGGGGACCTCCCAGGGTGTCCGGTTTAGAGAGGTTTCACTGTACATACCTAATGACACTGCCTTTTCATGATTGCAACGCGGGGAGCGCTTATGTATTTCTATTACAGTGAAATAATAGTTTTGTTATGTTTTGATTTGATTTCTTTACTTTATGTCTAATGATTCTGAATGGAAGTAGCTTTGTGTCTATGTTCAAACAACACATTTCCATTTGATGATCGCATAGTTACATTCCATTATTAAAAATACATGCCCACTCAGAAGGCACAACATGTTCTTTAAAGGAATTAAATAAGTGTATAATTGTGTCGCTAGTCCACCAGTTCTAAAAATTACGAGTGCCCGCTAGACAGATATACTCATTTACTAATATTTATTTTACTGGTAGTGACTCGCGGTGGTATCAGGCTATTTTCATATGCAAATAAGGCATGATTTCTTTTAATTATTTATACTAATTAAATGCGTCACCTGAAATAATAATATTTTCGACAGATTATAAAATATGATCATTGCATATCAAAAACTAAATACAGAGAATAAATAGTAATGTTTGTTAATATTTTAAGGAAACATGGTTATCGCCCCTGAGAGCAGTGTGGAAATTTACATCGGATCTAAAATGTATAATAATGCCAATCAATACGTGGGGCAATGGTGAATGAATGTTTATTTTGCCAGAAAATGTCTCGCATGATGTCTCTGATATAAATAACATTTTGTGCCTAATGAGTGGGTATGTAACTTTAAATAAATGTGTAAATGCGAGTATACAGTTAAACTATCTAAAGTAAATACGATATAATTCGATCGCTTAATAAAACTGTATTCGACTATTTAACTATATTTATTTTACCTATACACACTATACTAAGTTGATTACTTTTCTATGAAAGGCAAAATATAGTTTGAATAGTTTAAATTGATCTATTAAATAGAATGTAAAAGCTATCATTATATAACAACGGTATTTACGTTTGGCCTGTTTGATTATTTAATGAACGTAGTCACAATACTACTACCAAAGAGAATAGCTGCACAAAAACTTACCGATATCATGTATGTGTTTTATTTGTGCAAGTACGTAGTGTTTTATTAACATGGGTCTTTATTACATTTTTATAGACTTTACACGAGACATAATACAGTGTAAGTAGGGTATCAACTATCTTAAACACAAATTGTATTTCATTGTGTTTCATATGCGCATTTTCTGTCTATTTGTGTCTATTGCCTTATATTTACGGGTGAATCTTTGACATACATGTAGTACGGAGCCAAACAGTGGACGTAGAATTTACTTTTTATTAATTCGTTCCCACGAAATAACAATTCGTTCCTTCAATTTAACAATAATTTCCCACGAATTAACAATTAGTTCCCTCAATTTAACAATTCGTTCCCACGAAATAACAATTCATACCTACGGGAACGAATTGTTAATTCGTGGGAACTAATTTTTATTTCGTGCGAACGAATTGTTAAATTGAGGAACGAATTGTTATTTCGTGGGAACGAATTATTAAAGTTGAGGAACGAATTGTTATTTCGTGGGAACGAATTGTTAAATTGAGGAAATTTAATTCGAGGGAACGAATTGTTATATCGTAGGAACGAATTAATAACAAGAAATGCGTCTGTCGAACGCGGATTCCACCTGCAGCATATTTGAGAAACTGTGACAAATTGGTTAACCGAAAAGTGTGACGGACGGACAGACGGACGGACGGACGGACGGTCCAAACACTATATGCCACCCGTTTCTTCGAAACCCGGTGGCATAAAAAGGAATTATACGTCCCCTGCGGACCTCCGTATCATTGGCTTCTATTTACGGGTGGAACTGACATAATTCACGACGGAGCAAGCCTAAAGTTGTATTTACATTTATATTGGTCATATTCAGAATCAATCGTCCGGCTTGTCGATTTACATACTAGTGTTCTGAAATGTGGCTGCGACTGTAGAAATGGGGCGACCAGTGTAGATCCAGATCAGCCTGTGCATCCGCACAGTCTGATCAGGACCTGCACTGTTCGCCATTCAATAAATGAACCACCCGTCATGCTTCTAGCAAGTAATATAGATCGTTGATAGTCTACAAGAGTGTGCTACTTGATCAGGAGCTACACTGGCAACAAATCACACAATCCACATTTCTCCAGTCACAGCCACAAATGTAGCCTGATATGGGCGAGGTGACAGGCCGGAATATAATAGTACATTTTTGACGGTGGAAACAGTACGCCAAGCACATCTGCTATTTGTGTCCGCTATAATTTTCGAGGATATAATTATCTGTAGTTTAGTACACTTTTGCAAGTTATTTACATGGGTTTCGCTGCGAGAGATAACCGGTAATCAACTCCTTACAAATAATACACAGTGAAGAGAACACCCGTAATTGCGCACGTGTTTCTTGGAAACCACGAGCTACTATGCAAAATGTTTAATTTTTATTACCGCCAACATAGTTTTTTGAAAACTTGAAGAGGATCTCAACTAATCTACACTGTTAATGTGAGTGAACACATTCCAAACATGCACTCAAATATATCTACATGTACAACATGTAGTTCATATAAACAGCTGCGTAATTTGGATTTCAAACAGTTTACATGACGTCACATTTGACGTCACACAACGCGACTCCGAAAAGCGGGAAACACGTCATTGTGCAACTATTCATGTGCATAGCACAATTCATTGATTGTAATCTTAAAAATAGACTAAATATGCATATATATCCGCCGCGGAGGTGTAATAAATAGAATATTTCATAGTACATGTTTGAATAGCTTGAAATAATACACTCGTGTACGTCGGCTTCCGCGTAAACAACTCGTTCGCTTCGCTCACTCGTTGTTTACGCGGAAGCCGACGTACACTCGTGTATTATTTCCCGCTATTCATGTACGATATACTATCCTCTATATCTTACGTATATCATATCAGGATTACTACAGTATTTCTGAGATATTTCGATCAATAAATCAGTAGCACTTGGTGGATGTACCCCACAAACTATTTCTAAGTCCATTTGTCATTGACCGTGAACAGAGGGGCCGCATGTATGGGCTATGGACATATGGATGATGACAAATAAGTATATGAAGTTTCAATTCGACTTACGGTAACAGAGATTGGTAACAGTTACAGTTGGTAACCAGAAACTGTCTAAGCCATTTTACCTTCACCACATATGTGGTCTATCGAATGAAAATATAATATGGATTATGACAAATAAGTCATACGGTGTAGTATGTGAAGTTCCAAGCCAATCCGACTGACGGAAACGTAGCCGAAAACTTTAACGCAAATCTCGGACAGACAGACAGACAGACAGACGAAAAGACGGACAGTTAACAGGGTGCCGAATATATGCATTTTAAGACAACACAACATTGTGGAAAGAACGAGCCCAAATAGCACGTGGTCGTGACCTATAATATCCAGCAACAATGAATAGCAAACGCCTACGCTGTGTCGCTGACCTCCAAACAAAACAAGATAATAATAGAATGTCCATTGTGTGTGTTGCCATCAATCATTCTTATGATACCCGGGGTATCGACAAAATAATATAATGACATTTGGGCATTTCTGACCAGTGCAAACTTCAATATAATCATTGTGAAAGTTTGTATGGTCTAGTCTGGTTCATAATTATACGGAATGAACGGCGAACAGCGTAGTCCCCGATCAGACTGCGCTAAAGCGCAGGCTGATCGGGGAATACGCTAGTCGCAAATGTGGAAACTACGGTTCTTCGGACTGGGTCATACCTGTAATGGTAATAGTATAAGCCTAACTATATATAACTACATGTAGACCTTAACAAAACAACGAATACACACACTGGACTTGCGATTTTGTTTATATAGTGGATTTGAATTATTGTTTGTTTGTTTGCTTATTGGTGTTTAACGGCCTATCAACTGCTAAGGCCATTAAGGCCGGGCCAACGGGTTCGATCCCGCATTTAACCACCTACTGCATTGGGGGTAGGGGGCGGGAGATCCCAAAATCAGAACGGAATATTTACATCGAGATAAATATATATTCAGCCATTATAATGATCTGACCTGGTTCCAGGTCCATACCACACCAAAGTCACTTGGGCCGTTCCCCTAAAAGTAATACCGGAGGTCCCCAGGGTGTCCCGTTTAGAGAGTTTCCACTGTAAAACAGGCAGATGACTAATTCAAGACAACCGTACATGTACGTGTTTTCCGATCATGAACACACATTTTGAAAGTAGGTATATATATGGCAATGAAACACATCAAGATTAACCACAACTAACTTTTATCGGTGTCCGGTTTAGAAAGGTTCAACCGCATACATGGGCGGATTCAGGGGGGGGGGGCGGACACGGCGCGCGCCTCCCCTAGAATTCGCCGAGTAAAGATTTTTTACAACTTACAAGGCACGTTTCATGCCAAGTGCCATGTATTCCATGCATTTTTCTGCTCCGCTCCGCTCGATCGACTATTTTGCAATACTTGACTATATTATCGAACGAGCTCGTTCGATAATATAGTCAAGTATTGCAAAATAGTTACGCCCCCCCTAACCCGAAATCCTAGATCCGCGCCTGGCATACAAGTTTCAATGACAATATTTCATTACACGTACATAGATAAAGTAGGTCAACGTTGTTTTTTTCACACGCGTTTAGCGTATATTAATCCTCGTATATATGTCAATGGCATTCATATTCTCACCGTATATTCAAAACCAGTGATTTAGTTACAACGTAAATACGGCGGTGTACTTTTATATTAGTGGCGATGATGACCTTCTAACATACTATAATCACAGGTGGAAGACTCTGTCCTGTGACACAAACAAATATCCATTGAAAAATCCCATTACCCCACCCACTTTTAATGGTCTCGTATTGTACTGTGCTAATAGCTAATAGCACAGTACAATACGAGACCAAGTGGGTGTGGTAATGGGATTGTTTTAATGGGCATTTTTGTGTGTGTCACAGGTTCGAGTCTTCCACCTGTGACTATAGTGGCCTAAATGTGAAATAGCAAGGGTCGTTTTCTTTAAATTTAAATTTCTTCCGACACAAATAACTTCTTAAGAATATTTTGATGATTTATTTCTTTCTTTATTTAATGTTGTGTAAACCGGGTTAACGGGGTCGAATCCTATACTATATTCCACCTGTACGGATTGGGAAATAGAGAATACCAGACTAGTGTATTTTGATATCAAGTTTATCAGGCAAGGCTAGGAAACGCGTAGGAATTCCGAGGCTTGCCGGGGGGGGGGACTGACAGATGGCTTGTACATGCTAAGATGACGAGATGGCAACTCCATGCGTCGTACATTTGTATATGATACAGTAACAAGACAATGCTAACACTTGGTCTCGTACAACACTATCCTCTATAAATAAGTCATGTACAGTACGAGACCTGTAGCATATTTCACCAACATTGCAAAGTATACTTTTCTAGCAAAGTCTACTTTGAGGGAGAAATTTTCAATTTAAGGATAAATTTATTAATTTTTATTATACTGAATTTATTGCATTATCACAGCCAAAATGGCTGTGATAATGTAATAAATTCTGTATAATAATTCTGCATACTTTTAATCGTCAAATATATGCAGTCGTTAGTTCTATATGAAATAATGCATTTCAGGAAAAATAAATGATTAATCCCTCAAAATATACTTTGCTAGAAAAGTATACTTTGCAATGTTGGTGAAATCGGCTACAGGTTTGTGGGGTAATGGGAATTGTTAATTGGTATTTTTGGTGTCATATATGTAGGTCCGAGTCTTCCACCTATGGGGAGAACGGGTCCTTAATGGTTCTCAGCGTCTCATACATGTAGGTCAGTCCACACACATCTATTGTCCGAATACCCAGGCAAGTCACCATTAACGCTATATTGATATTATGACATTATTAATGTAACAGGCATGTAAAATATGCACCCGATAAGGGACACGAACCCGGCACCCGGCTTACAAGGCGGTCGCTCTACCGACTGAGCTAACCGGGCACAGATACATATCTTCTTTCCCGAGTTACTAAGTCCGTACCGTGACATTAAGACACGCTGGAAAAAACTTTCGTGTAAAAAAGAAATGCGAAATTCTTTGGCAATTTGTTGTCAAAGAAATGTGACAGGCGCTGTGCCCAATGTGTGATTGATTTATGTAACAAATTATGTCATTTACTGGGCATAACGCGTACAACTACATATTGGATATATGAGATCTCATCCGAGATGCAGTCACTTTAAACAACACGTACAAGTACATCGGCCTTAATTCAGAACATGTTTCTTCTCATTATACCATGGTGGCTAATATACGCTACGTGCACCTGGGCCCGTTTCACTAAACTTCGTACTTTTAAAATGTTCGTAAGTGCAAAATTATGATAGTCTGTAAATTTCACATTAACAATGTTTTCTTGTTTTCAATTATTGGATTTATATTTATTGAGCATAGGCTGCATATGCAGCCTATGCTCAATAAATGTAAATCCATCAATTGAAATTTCCAGACGATGCTAAATTTGCACTTACGAACATTTTAGTCGTACGAAGTTTAGTGAAACGGCCCTCTGTATTGAGAGCCACACACAATGTATCCGTACCTGGTTGAAGCGGGCCTTAAGACCAGTAGCCGATTTCATAAAAATTGCAAAGTATACTTATCTAGCAAAATGTACTTTGAGGGACTGATCGTTTAGTTTTCCCGAAATGCATTATTTTATATAGAAACAAGGACTGCATATATTTGATGATTAAAAGTATGCATAATTATTATACGGAATGTATTACATTATCTCAGCCAAAATGGCTGTGATAATGTAATAAATTCAGTGTAATACAAATTAACATAGTTATTCTTAAATTGAAAATTTCTTCCTCAAAGTGCACTTAGCGAGATGAGCATACTTTGAAATTATGGTGAAATAGGCTACATGTACAATTATGACAAACACTTTCCACCGTCATGTTTCTATGATATAGACGTATCGACTTTAAAAGAAAGTCGTATAATGGAATCAGGGACACCGGGTCTTAATCGTGATGATCTATGAAAGGCCTTCAATGCAGACTTTGTATACATATAACATATGATACCTCTGCATGCATGAGCTCTGGCAAATACATACATTAGGGTATTTCAGTTTTAGCCGTGTGAAAATCGTACAAACGTTAATACATATATATGTACTCTCAGTAGCCTATTTCACAAACATTGCAAAGTATACGTTTCTATATAAGTATATAAGTATACTTTGAGGGAGTAATCATTTATTTTTCCTGAAATGTATTATTTCATACAGCATATATTTGATGATTACAAGTATGCAGAATTATTATACTGAATTTATTACATTATCACAGCTGTGATAACGTAATAAATTCAGTATAATAAAAATTAATAATTTTATCCTAAAATTGAAAATTTCTCCCTCAAAGTATACTTTGCCAGTACATGTAAGTATACTGTGCAATGTTGGTGAAATAGGCTACAGCTCTGTGATAATCTTACCAATATTTGTCCTTTTCATTATTTCAAAATACTTGAATATTGTGCTTGAAATCAAGCAACTTGATTGGCTGAGCTACAGAACACGCATGTTTGTGATCCGGATCCTGCGCTAATTTTGTCAATATTTGTCAATTTCTTTATTTCAAAATACTTGAATATTGTGCTTGAAATCAAGCAGCTTGATTGGTTGAGCATGAGCCGTGATACAACTCAGACTCAGACAATCAAATTGCTTGATCATAGCGAGTTGCCATTGCCAATAGATGTCACGTTCAGACACGTTGGTAATCTGGGTAAGCTTAACAAAGAATGTTGTGTACATATGCACGTTTTATGCAATTATATATATTTTTAAGCTACGATCTATTCCATCTAGTATAAATTTTCTGATTTGTTCAATAGTGTAGATTAATCTATTTCTCACCTATTTTACACCACCGCCTGCGCTAATCTTGCCAATATTTGTAAATGTTCTTTACAGGAATTAAATAAGTGTATAATTGTGTCATTATTCCATCAGTTCTAAAAATTATGTTCTAAACATTTCCTTTTCCAAATATAATACAAATAAATGGGTGGGTAACGGCAGTGTCCGATGAATACATATTTATTCAAACTTAATGCATTGTACTGATACTGATATGTTACTTTAATATAATTAAGAAAGAGAAAATATTGGCAAAACAGCGCAAAACTACGGAGCACCGCAGGGGACATGTTTTTTTGTATTAATTCGTTCCCAAGAAATAACAATTTGTTCCCTCAATTTAACAATTCGTTCCCTCGAATTAACAATTCGTTCCCACGATATAACAATTCGTTCCCTCGAATTAACAATTCGTTCACACGAAATGACAATTCATTCCCTCAATTTAACAATTCGTTACCTCAAATTCACAATTCGTTCCCAGGATGTAACAATTCGTTCCCACGAATTAACAATTTGTTCCCACGGGAACGAACTGTTATTTCGAGGGAACGAATTGTTAAATTGAGAGAACGAATTGTTATTTCGTGGAAACGAATTAATAATAATAAAAAAAAAATATACGTCCACTGCGGGGCTCGGTACAAAACTGACGTGATGGAAGACGTTGTGAACACAGGTTGAAGTAACGGACCAAGGTCTATAAATTCATTAAATATACCTAAAAGTATCATTAAGTGGGAACAAATCAGTTGACAAAAAATGTTTAGACTACTCCCTGTTAGAACACAATAATAAAGTATTGTGTTATAACAGGGAGAAATAAAAAAATTTAACTTACTTTTTTTTTCTCCACTTATTTGTACTTTTAGGTATATTTAATGTAATTATAGGCCATGATGTGTTACTTCAACCTGTGGTTGTGAATTACAATCATGCACATGTACTCAGCCGACGGGTCAATAAGCCAATAAGCTGCACGTTGCGTTTACTATCTCGCAAAGTGTAGATCTACTGTTTATGAAATGTTCTGATCATTTGTGGATATAGAGAATAGTAGGTTAGTGCCGTGAATGGGAAAAAATATCTGGCAAGGCTTAGGAAACGGGATGGGCGAGGCTCTGCCGAGCACATCCCGTTTATGTGCCGCGCCAGATATTTTTTCCCATTCACGGCACTAACCTACTATTCTATTTATCCCGTCAGCAGCTACAAATGGCTGTGAAATGCAAAAATTGTATTGACTGGATATCAAAAATGTTTCACGGCACCGTGTTTCACGGCACATACGCACTGTGTTGACGGGATAAAAAACAAATACAGCTCACGCTCAAACAAATAGACTAATTTATCAATATTGGCAAGACAATACAATTGAGTGTACAAAAAGTGCTACACACTAACGAGTATTGTGTCATTGACCAGTATGTGGGGAAACAATAAAGTACGAATCGGTTCATTAGTCCCTGTCTATGTACGTACCTTTGTACCATTGCGGACGATTGGATTCAAGTACGTACGAATTAGTTCGTCTCTGACTATACACGCGCCTGTGTATCATTACGGACGAATGGATGTAAGTACGAATCAGTATGTTCGTCCCTGCATATGTACGTACCGTTGTACCATCACAGGTGAATGCAATCAAATACGACTCAGTTCGTTCGTCCCTCAGTGTGAACGTACCTTTGTTGCGAGCCGGCACGCTCCGCCTGTAGGACTGGTGTACTGCATGTGTTGTCAAGGGTGCATGCGGCCGACTGAAGGAAGGGAACCAGCCCAGCGCTGGGGAGAGCCCTCTCGGGGTAGGAGCCTGGAGCATCAAATAACCATGTTCATGATAATATTGGCCCGATTGTACGGAAGCCCATTAGGGCCACTTCACTGTTTTTAAAAGTTCCATTAATTCAAGATGTTTTCTTGAATTTTCAAGTTCTTTTCTTGAATTTTCAAGATATTTTCTTGATTTCAAGTTCTTTTCTTGAATTTTCAAGATCTATTCTTGAATTTTCGAAAAGATCTTGAAAATTCAAGAAAATGAACTTGAAATTTCAAGAAAACATCTTGAAAATTCCAGAAAAGATCTCGAAAATTCAAGAAAAGATAAAAAAAAGTGAAGTGGCCCTAATGGGCTTCCGTACGATTGCTACCTCCTGTCGTTGCAATGTACCGTAGTAGTGCGGGACTAACAGGGGTCCGAGTCAGTGGTACACATCCGCCTGCGTTAACCGTTTCATCCATACGTAACTGGAATGGATTTTGATGTTAAGTTTGCTGTAACAATCTAACCATTACACAAAGGTTTTCAGACTAGTCCATTAATGAAAAGGGTGTATTGTGTGTCCACAAAAATATGACAATTACTTTCAGAAAGTGCAGATCCTGATGAGACGGCTCGTTACGAGCCGGCTCATCAGGATCTGCTATGTACGCATAAACCGCTATAGCGGGCTTTCGTGTTCAAAGGGTAAATCTTGACAAGATTACCAACGTTTCGGAGCGACTATTGACATTGCCAACACGAAGTCAAGCAATTTGATTGGCTGAGCCTGAGCTGTGTCTCAGCTCCGGCTCAGACAATCACATTGCTTGATGGCTTCAAGAACAATATTCAATTAAGAATTTTGAAATAAAGACATTGACAGATAATTCCAGCACAAAAATATTTACACAATTCTCTAACATTTGATTGGCCCGTAGCAAGTTTGTCCAAAATTTATATCCCAGTTAACTCCCACGCCGAACTACTTTCCGTTACCGTGAGGCGCAGTTAAAATAATTCTTAAGAAAACGGAAAATAAACACATTTTCTTGATGTATTTATTTCAAATGCTGGAATTATAAGAAATGAAAGCCTTTTTGTTGAATTTATCGGGGATATAAACTTGGAAAAGTCGCGGGAATACTGGACGAGGCCTTTCGGCCTTCGTCCAGTATTCCCGCGACTTTTCCAAGGCCATTAATTCCTATAATATTGGTAGTGTAGAAACCGGATGATTGAGTTTTTCTTTTTTTTCTTGTTTAAAGGTGCATGCCCACTCAGTAGGCACAAAATGTTCTTTATACGACTTAAATAAGTGAATAAGTGTGTCACTATTCCAGCAGTTTTAAAAAGATTACGACTGCCCGCTATACATATATAATAATTTAGTAATATTTATTTAACTGATAGTGACTCGCGGTGGTATCGAGCTATTTTCATATGCAAATGAGGCATGATATGTTTTCATTATTTCTACTAATTAAACGCGTCACCTAAAAAATAATATTTTCGATAGATTATAAAGTATGATCATTGCGCATCAAAAAAATAAATACAGAGAATAAATAGTAAAGTCCGTTAACATTTTAAGGAAACACTGCCATCGCCCCTGATATCAGTGTGGAAATTTACGTCTGATATAAAATGTATAATAATGCCATTTAATACGTGGCTTAAATGGTGAATACATGTTTATTTTGTCAGAAAATGTCTCAGATGATGTCTCTGATATAAAGAACAGTTTGTGCCTACTGAATGGACATGTACCTTTGCATTTATGTATGTATAATTCCAGCACAAAACTATTTACACAATTCTCTAACATTTGATTGGCCCGTAACAAGTCTCTGTCCAAAATTTATATCCCAGTAAACTCCCACGCTGAACTACTTTCCGTTACCGTGAGTCGCAGTTAAAATAATTAATAAGAAAACGGAAAATAAACACATTTTCTTGATGAATTTATTTCAAATGCTGGAATTATAAGGAATGAATGGCCTTTTCGTTGAATTCATCGGGGATATAAACTTGGAAAAGTCGCGGGAATACTGGACGAGGCCATCCGGCCTTCGTCCAGTATTCCCGCGACTTTTCCAAGTTTATACCCGGATAAATTCCACAAAAAGGCCATTAATTCCTATAATATGCCGTTCACTTTGTTACCACTACACTATTGAGAGAGTTTGTAGGTTATTGTTTGCAACTAATTCAACTTACACGGTGTTTGGTTTATAAATCGTAGGTGGCGACTGGGATACGGACAAAATACCCCCGGACATAATCCCATCCCCTGATTTTTGACATAGGAGGACAACCCCCCCCCCCCCCCACCCCCAACGTCTAAAATGCAGGTAGGACAAAATCCACCCCGTCCAAAATCACAGGTAGGACATAATCCCCCACCCCTCCCCCCATCAAAATTCAAAATTTGCATATTTTCGGACAGCAAATATGTGGAGTAATGTGCATAATACAACGTACGGCAGTTGATTTTGTTTCCCACATACATCAAACTGGTTGGCATGGTGTGGTTGACTGGGCTGGCCTATTTTGTGCAACTGAAAATACTTCATTACATGTGCTCGTTTGATTGTGCAACTGAAAATACTTCATTAAATGTGCTTGATGTTTGATGTTTATTGTGCAAATAAAAGCACTGAATATGATTTACCTTGATTCTGGACGTGTGGGCGTGGGGGGGGGGTATTTTGTCCTAGGCAAATTTTTATTGGGGGGGGGGATTTTGTCCTACCTTGAATTTTGATGGGGGGGGGGGGATTATGTCCAACCTGTGATTTTATCCGGGGGGATTTTGTCCTCCTCCTGTGTCAAAAATCATGGGGGAGGGGATTATATCCGGGGGGATTTTGTCATACACTGGTGGCGACTATGTGCCTCTATACAAGGTTTCACAATATGGAGAGCTGTAGCTAATGTTCGTATAACATGTAGCAAATTCATTGCATATTTCTTTGCATTGAAACGGCTACCTAAGGGTTTCGAATTACTGAAGTAGAGATGCGTATCAGAGAAAGAATACATATACGTTTGCAATTGGTCTAGTTTACTTATCAAATTCAGGAAGGCGTGTCGGGTTGCGTATTAGTCTGTACCATCGTGCACTCAAACTGTGATACCACGTTTGCTGGGTATAAACTGCTAACCACCCACTAGCTATAATCGAATAATGTCAGAGTCAGCCGGCGATGCGAAGAAACTCCATAATGCTTATTAGAACACGATTGTCCGCCTGGCCGATTAAATCTGAGTTCGCTGTTTATCAACGGTACATGCGGACAACAGTGCTCTCGTGCTCTAATGTATTTATCCCGTCAACACAGTGCGTATGTGCCGTGAAACACGGTGCCGTGAAATATTTTTGATATCCTGTCAATACGATTTGAAGATGCGGCTGGGGTTATTTTTTTGCAATTTAAAGCTATTTGTAATGTTGACGGGATAAATAGAATAATAGGTTAGTGCCGTGAATGGGAAAAATATCTGGCGCGGCACGGAAACGGGATGTGCTCGGCAGAGCCTCGCCCATCCCGTTTCCTGAGCCTTGCCAGATATTTTTTCCCATTCACGGCACTAACCTACTATTCTCTATTTATGCTACCCTTATACCTATACCAGTAGCCGATTTCATCAAAATTGCAAAGTAAACCTATCTAGCAAAGTATACTTTGAGGGAGTAATCATTTATTTTTCCTGAAATGCATTATATCATATAGAGTGAGTGAGTGAGTGAATAGGGTTTAACGTCCGCTTTTCTGACATAGAGGTACAAGCCTCAGGGAGTCTACACGCAGACGGGTCAACGGGGTCGAGTCCCATATCCACCTGTCCAAATATCATATAGAACTAATGACTGCATATATTTGATGATTAAAAGTATGCAGAATTATTTTACTGAAAATACATTATCACAGCCAATATGGCAGTGATAATGTAATACATTCAGTATAATAACAATTAATAAATGTATCCTAAAATTGACAATTTCTCCCTCAAAGTATATACTTTGCTAGATAAGTATACTTTGCAATGTTGGTGAAATAGGCTACTGGTCTGGTTCTTATAATATCATGTGGATCTGCGATGAATTGTAAATGTCAGTGTTGGATAAATCAAACTTTTTACAACATGCGTTTTATGTGTCCATTACTGACTGCAACTATTTGCATTTGTAGCATGTAGAGGGCCTTGGAAAGTGCGGCGAGAACAAAGATGGTGCGCGTATTGCAAACAGTAAATCAAGATATCTATATGATAGTTTCCGAACTTGGCTACCAGAACGGCGAGATGAGATTATATCATATAGATATCTTGATTTACTAATTTACTTGATTCACTCAAATGGCTCGTTATCAGTAAGTTAATCCTCTCATTGACAATCTTGCTAATAAAATTAACGTAATAACTCAGTGACATTGATCGTGAGTGTTCAGACGTGGGGTGTACTACATGTAGTATGCGGAACAAATCACCATCGCTAGACACACATTGTGACCAATATTATTAAAAGCGGTGAAAGGGGTTCATAAGTTATTAAGAAAGCAAAGGTGTTACTAACCTACTTATGTACGTACGTATATGAACTAACTATATATATACGTTTTCCCATCGGCGAGGGGATAACACATGTACATTACAAGCATGGATGTTGTTGAAGCGAAACACAAAGTGCTCAAGAATTGGGTGGTGGTGATGGGTGGATGGGGTGTTTCAAAATCATTACAAAACATTACATGAATAATACAGATACACCGTGCTGATTGAAATTGTGTATTCATCAATCAACCATGCACTGCATTTCTAAGGGTCATCTACATGTATGCATACTGTTGTGATTACTGCCAAAAGTGTACATCCCAAGCCCTTAAGATGTGGGTTATTTGAGTCAATTGCACCATGCATGTTGAGAGATATAACCAACTGCCACCAATTCCCCGTCGTCATCGCAACAAGAACTAATGCCTACACATATAAACTGTATAGCCAGCATGCGCTTGACCTGAGCTATTTTGACGCTTCCGCTGGTCCCTACTGATATTGATGTATTAACCTTTTCATCCCAAAGTAACTGGAACGGATTTTGATATGTTAATTGTGCAACCAATCCAATCGTCACACAATGATTTTCAGACTAGTCCATTTATGAAAAGATGGTATTTTTGGTTCTCAAAAATATGAAAATTACTTTCAAAAAGTGCAGATCCTGATGAAATGGCTCGTTACGAGCCGGCTCATCTGGATCTGCACTGTTTGCATAAACCGCTATAGCGGGCTTTCGGGTTCAAAGGGTTAAATACATATTATCCTTATTATTGCGTTGGTGGAACTGTACATATCAACAGATCATCAAAATCACTGTCTACGACGTTTTACTCTTAGAAGGAGGTGTTCTATATATCATAGGAAGAAACTATACAACAAAACAGAACAGAGCATGGCACGAACATATTCGGAATCTACATCCATTTTACACCATCTGCCATAACTCTATTTCCGACAGAGGTCGGAGGTGGAAACAAAAGGCCTGTGTGTAGACTACCGATAAATGTACTGCTTCAACTGCCAGCAACATATCATTCTGAATACACATATCTATAATAATACTATGTAGGTAGACCATGTACATTTATGTTTAAGATGTCAACTTGGTTGAACATGTTCTTGAGAAAACCATCTAAGAATGTTGTCCTCCCAAAGATATTAAATCGTAATTACACATAAAACATCTATTTCCAAACCAATGTTTATGTTTTCAGATATTTGAATTAAGGCCACCGTTACATGGTCAGCTAGTCGTTATACTTATACATTTGAGTAATTTATCTTGAGTAGCCATTGTGTCATTTCATAATGTTGTATTGTATTTACCTCATGTTGTCATAACTATGTGACCTAAGTGAATAAACGAATAATAAAGATAAATCTTGTACTTTGCCTACCTTGCTCCCATCTACATGTATGTTGTTTGATTGCATACCGTGACACTATTGTTGGTAACGTGTGACATAATTGTCGTCATTATATTTGTAGTACAACCTAATTGGGTGCTAACTAAGGTGAATAGCAACACACAATACAGGCCCGTACGCAGAAATTAATTTAGGGGGGGGGGGGGGGGGGGGGGGGGGGGGGGGGGGGGGGAGGGGGTACGTTATCGACGGCGCAAAGGGCTAAACATTTTGTTTGCACATCCACGGACATTAACCATTTCATCCCTAAGTAACTGGAATGGATTTTGATATGTTAATTTTGCAACCCAATCCAATCATCACAAATGATTTTCACATGTGGTGTTTTTGTTCTCAAAATTATGAAAAATACTTGCAAAAAGTGCAGATCCAGATGAGACGGCAGTACTGACGGCTCGTTACGAGCCGGCTCATCTGGATCTACACTTTTTGCCCATACCACTATACAGACCGGTGGTGATTAAATGGTTAAGGGGGGGGGGGGTGCGTACGCACCCGTCGCACCCCCTCTGCGTACGGGCCTGCAATACAACGTGTTTACATCCTGGTTAATGTCGAACTTTTAAGAAAAAATATCCAAAGTTTTTAACGACCAGTGTAGTCATAGACAATATTGTAAATTCTGAGCTGGGTATGTTCGATACCAAGGTGCATGATCACGTGGTTACAACAACAACAACGTCGCCCACTCCAAAGTAAATATTCTTTGATATTTTCCTTAATATCCAACGGAATTTGATGAAATATGGCGCAGCAAACGCGTCATCATGAGCTGCATGTGGTGGTCTACTGAGTTTGCCACAAACTTATGTGTTTTTTGCGAAGAATCGATTTCCGTGTCGGAGACACCGAAATCGATTATTCGCAAAAACGACAGAGGTCTGGGCCAACATACAGAGACTACCAAATGCAGCTTAACAAGACGCGTTTGATGCGCCATTTTTCATCAAAATCCGTTACGTAATAAGGATACTATAAAAGAATACGTACTTTGAATCGGTACTTGTTGTTGTTGTTAGTACCACGTGATCATACACCTTGGATACTGTGTTACTGAAACTTTCCTGGAATCTATTTATATCATAGAGTGTGCTACTTGACCAGAGGTCATACTTGTCAATCACTTTAGTCCCATTTTGTTTGTTTGTAACGGCCTATCAACAGCTATGGTTATGTAGGGCCTGGCAAACGGGTTCGATCCGGTGGGGGAGGGGGTGGGGGGGGGGGGGGTGGGCGGACAGAACGGAATATTCACATCGAGAAAAAATATATTCCGCCCTGAAATTAGAATAACTTGACCTGGTGCCAGGTCCATACCACACGAAAGTCACTTGGCCCCTTCCACTAAAATAGGAATTACGAATCATGAATACTCACATAAGGGGAAAAACCAGATTCAATTGTCGCATACAACATGCCAAAGACGTATGCGAGGGTCAAACCAGCCCATTTTGTTGTGAGGCGTCTAAATTGTGGTTTCAACAAGCAGTGTATACACATATCAGACTACGCACTGTCGCAGTCTGACTAGAGTGTGCACTGCTCTTCATTCAACCAGTAATATACATGTACAGGTCGTGTTTCTAGCAAGACGCCTAGATCCTTATCTGTGCTAGCCGATCTGGGGAATGATCGGCCACAAAAACCATAATCCACATTTATCCAGTGACAAACGCAAATGTAGGAAATACTGAACAGCGAAACAAACACACTATAACTAACCAAATATCACACAGATTCCTGAATAATTAAACTGTTTTGATCTAATAATGTACCGATCCAATATACTTTGTCACGTCAACTGTCGCTAACGTTCATGTGGGCGAAAGGCGTCACATGACGTAATAAACCTGGGGTTTGTTTCACTAAACTTCGTATGACTAAAATGTTCGTAAGTGCAACATTATGACAGTCGGTAAATTTCACATTAACACTGTTTTCTTGTAAACAAGTATTGTATTTACATTTATTGAGCATAGGCTGCATATGCAGCCTATGCTCAATAAAGTGAATGTAAATTCATCAATTGAAATTTCCAGACGATCCTAAATTTGCACTTACGAACATTTTAGTCGTGCAACATTTAGTGAAACGGCCCCAGGGGCGGATACAGGATTTATGTCTAGAGGGGGCGTGGATTCTCAATTGCAAATGGGACACATCTGTACGTCAACATTCATAAAATTCAGATAATTATTTTCTTAATTTTGTCTTATTTCTCATCAAAAGTATATATTGTTACCACTCAGTTTAACCCTCTGGACGAGACGGTTCAACTGAGTGGTAACAACATATATACACTTTGGGTGAGAAATAAGGGAATAATAGATCTTTCTACGTAAAAAATGGGTTAAAATCTAAACTTGACCAATGTTAGAGGGGCGTGCACGGGACACGCCACGCCTGGATACACATCTGTATACATTGTGTAGAATATGAATCCATATATTTGTATATTCACAGTCACCGAACGCTCATCGTTTATCTCAGTGTTTTGTTTGTTTGTTTATTGGTGTTTAACGGCCTATCAACAGCTAAGGTCATGTAAGACCTGGCAAACAGGTTCGGTTCCGTTTTAACCTGCTGCATTGGGGGGAAAATTCCAAAATCTCAGTGATATTTGGTCGCAATTTGATGGCAATTATTTCCGAGCAAAGTACAGTTTTCTCGAAATAACTCATATAGAGCTACATCTACTAGGACGGCGTCATCGACAGGCGATATCACTATAATATATCAGCGGTAGTTGAGCCCATGGAACCAATATTACTCCAGTGATTTCAGAAATATTATGAAAATATCTTTCAAAGTGGATATTAATACCGTACATTACCTAAACATGTCAAGTCGGTGTTTCTGTGTTGTGTACGTAACGTGATTATATTTACATATATCAGGTAACGAACTATGGACTGACCCGATGCATACTGATTGTTAACATAATATGCAGTGGCAAGGGCAACTTCAATTGCATATTCTTTTCTTGCTGATTTGCGCAAGTCCTTTTTAGTAAAAAAGAAAAATGGAAAAATATTAATTTGATGCGAGTATGGGGCTGATTCATATATCCATCCACACGAGTCCCGTTTCACAAACATGTTGTAACATGGCATCGCAGTTAATACCGATCCTGTGAAATGTGTCGATTGGGGCGCAGCAGTTTTGTGACACCATGGGATGACCACACCCGTTATCCGGAGATACGCAACTAGGGGAGGAGAACATGGAAAGGGGAACGCACAAACTAGTGGGAATTTGGAGGGTTTGTAAAATTAGCTAAAACAATATATTTTATGCATGATCAGAACAATGTGAGCTTGCAACGTTGAGGAAGAATGATTGAAGCACATGTAGCAAAAATATTGAGCTCGAACGCCGTCGTAAAAGTTGAAAATTTATAAATTCAATATAGGATTTTATTTTTTTTTGTCATTTTTGTTTAAAAAATCGTCTTTCCTGCACCAATCGTATGCTTTTCAGCACTATCAGGCATACAGTTATGTTTGCTGATCATTTACACTGATACCTTGAAAGCGACAGCGACCAGGATCTTCTGAGAAAAAAATGGCGGCCATTTTATGCACCGTGGTATAGCGCAAAATGGTGCACAAAAACTATGGGACTAGAGGACACAAATTGGGGGACGAGTGCACACAAACTGTGGAACGCGCTGCACAGAAAATGCCAATATACGTGGGTTTTAAGTTGCAAATTCACGTATGTATTTACAAAAATATTATTTGCAGACGAGGATCCACGAATATTTACGCAGGGGCCGGTCCAAATGTGTCTGTAAGGAATTTATGCAAGTTTTTAATCAATATTCACCACAATTATGCATTGTTTTAGTAAGTTCGCTGTTCAATGCAGGCTTCTTTAGCAGCGCTCGTTTATTAATGGGCGAGCAGAGCCTCATTTCGTATGCAATCAGTAAACCCGTTTAATACATATCACACATTAAACCATAGGTCACCACCTAAACTCGCACCACACTTCGTTTATAACTTGAAGCACGGGGTTTGGGAGAATCAACCATGCGGAACTGAGTTAACCATGCTAATCGATGACCAGGCGAAGTAGTGCAGCCAAGGTCAGGGCCGGATCCTGGATTTGGAGGAAAGGGGGGGGGGGGGCGGGGGGGGGCGTGGTGTGAGGGTGGTATGGGGGTCCTCCCCTAGAAAATTTAGAAAATTTGAGTGTCTCTGATGCATTTTCCTGGCATTTGAGAACAGAATACTGATAGCCTTTTCTAATCTGAATAAAAAAAATCATTGCTTCGTCAAAAATAGGGGGGGGGGGCGTACGTACCTCTCACGCCCCCACCCCCCTGGATCCGGGCCTGAAGGTGCAACTCAATCTTATTATCATTGGCGTTAGCAAGACGTTTGGCAATGAATAACCATAATGAGAGTGTCCTGTGTATTCTCGAGGCAGATAGCGACACATTCCAGTCGGAATTATCCCGGAATAAGGACCGACTCTCATTGCAATTGAGATACTGCACAGTCTGTCAGCGGGCTGCAAAACACACATAGAGCACCCACCGCCACAAGTTTAAGAACTTTCCACCGGTAAAGACAGTGATGCTGGAGCGCGAGTGGCCTAGGGTGTAGCGAGATGGACTGTGGATCGGAGGTCCCCGAACTGCGCAGGTTCGAGACGCGGTCGGAGCCGGCGTGTTGTGTCCTTGAGCAAGACACTTTGTGGTGGTGATCGTGTAAATATTTTACACACATGTAATACATGCATGGTGACTGTCTAGATGGTACAATGTACACAGATAAGACGTACCGCAGTTACCCTTGGTGATGGGAAATAAAGAGATATCTCGCTAGGACGAGGGTGCTCCGAGGACACCGGAGGAATATATATACATACAATACAATTGCAGTGTTACTTAGTATACGTATGGTGTTTATATGTTGTATATACACATCACGGTGCTCTCCGACAAACAGTGGGTGCTACAGAAACAACAACGATTGCGTCACAAACATTCTATGACGGACGGAATGGTCGTAGGACGAACGAATGCACTTGTGAATCGATGGATTGGTTATCGCGGACAAAACTTTATGGCGACCCCCCGAAATTCTGCGGATGAAATCATGTCGACTTGTCGTATGCCGTGCAAGCTTGCTGTGGTCTTTCTCCGGGTACTCCGGGTTTCCTCCGAGTTTAGGTGGTGACCTATGGTTTAATGTGTGATATGTATTAAACGGGTTTACTGATTGAAATACGAAATGAGGCTCTGCTCGCCCATTAATAAACGAGCGCTGCTAAAGAAGCCTGCATTGAACAGCGAACTTACTAAAACAATGCATAATTGTGGTGAATATTGATTAAAAACTTGCATAAATTCCTTACAGACACATTTGGACCGGCCCCTGCGTAAATATTCGTGGATCCTCGTCTGCAATATAATATTTTTGTAAATACATACGTGAATTTGCAACTTAAAACCCACGTATATTGGCATTTTCTGTGCAGCGCGTTCCACAGTTTGTGTGCACTCGTCCCCCAATTTGTGTCCTCCAGTCCCATAGTTTTTGTGCACCATTTTGCGCTATACCACGGTGCATAAAACGGCCGCCATTTTTTTCTCAGAAGATCCTGGTCGCTGTCGCTTTCAAGGTATGTGTAAATGATCAGCAAACATAACTGTATGCCTGATAGTGCTGAAAAGCATACGATTGGTGCAGGAAAGACGATTTTTTAAACAAAAATGACAAAAAAAAATAAAATCCTATATTTAATTTATAAATTTTCAACTTTTACGACGGCGTTCGAGCTCAATATTTTTGCTACATGTGCTTCAATCATTCTTCCTCAACGTTGCAAGCTCACATTGTTCTGATCATGCATAAAATATATTGTTTTAGCTAATTTTACAAACCCTCCAAATTCCCACTAGTTTGTGCGTTCCCCTTTCCATGTTCTCCTCCCCTAGTTGCGTATCTCCGGATAACGGGTGTGATGACTGCGTTTATCATATAGCAATGTTGTGTATGTATTTGTTGAAATGTATTACTGTTTGCTCAACGTTTTAGCGAGCCGTCTCTTGTAATTATTTTAGCTGCCTGTGTTGTACTATTGTTCTTTGTTTTATGTTGCACAGTTGATGAGGCGTAAATAAACAATTTACAGGCTCCAGATAAGGAATTAGTAATTGAGTATTTTCACTCCATCATATCTGAAGCAATTGGGTATTTCAATATTTTAATTGGGTAAAATAAAATCACACTACTGTTTATACATCAACAGACAGCAATTATTGAATAGTTTGCTTCGAAATGATAACATGTCTTGGCATGTCATTAGAATTGTCTCCTTGGAGACAATTCTAATGAAATACAAAGATGTGTTTTCATGGAAAATAAGAAAAATATGCTATATTTATGGTCTCTTTATTGTTTTCTGTAGCATGATAAAGTTACCACAAATTTGTTATTGCTTTTTGATACTCGCTACTTCTGATTTCAATTGGGTTTTTGGCAATTTTAATTGGGTATTTACGCAAAAACGCAGCTTATCTGGAGCTCTGAATTTAATTTGTTGCATCTAGATAAGTATAATGCTACACGAGTGTGCTAACCGATCAGGAGTTGGGGCCCGTTTCACTAAACTTCGTACGACTAAAATGATCGTAGGTGCAAAATTTCTCATTAACAATGTTTTCTTGTAAACAATTATTGAATTTACATTTATTGAGCATAGGCTGCATATGCAGCCTATGCTCAATACATGTAAATCCATCAATTGAAATTTCTAAACGATCATAAATTTGCATTTAAGACCATTTTAGTCGTACGAAGTTTAGTGAAAGGGGTCCCAGAATTGGCAACACAAGCCATAAGCCCCATTTCTCCAGTCACAGACGAAAATATAGGGAAAATGTCGTGAATATTGAACAGTGAAACAAACATACGAGAATTAAGTAAATATGCCACTGATTCATGAATAGTCGATCAAATAATGTACCCAATTAAATGTACATGTACAGTGTATAATATTATACAATTATTGACTAGTGAGACGTAGCATATTATACAATTATTGACTTTTGAGGAGGTGTATACGATATTTACGGACGTGAGGAAAGTCATATTCACCGAGGCCGAAGACCGAGGTGAATATGACATTTCGAAGGTCCTTAAATATCATGTACACCGACTTAAAAGACAATAATTATTGTATTATATTACCCATATTACAAAACGTATATGATACACCAACGCACGATATGTTTCATGCTTTGGTTGCGTGATCCGTGACACGCACATGCCGCTACATGTACACCTGAATATCAGTCTCTGACTCGTCTCGTTGCGCGAGAAGAGTCCGAGAGTGTTATTCGAAATGTGACATTCACCTCCAGGGGCCCGTTTCACTCAGTTTCGTATGACTAAGATGTTCGTAAGTGCAAATTTAGGATCGTCTGGAAAGTTCAATTGATTGATTTACATGTATTAAGTATATGCTACAAACGCAGCTTATGCTCAATAAATGTAAATCCAATCAGTGTTTACAATAAAACATTGGTAATGTGACATTTACAGACTATCATAATTTTGCACTTACGAACATTTTAGTCGTACGAAGTTTAGTGAAACGGGCCCCAGGTGAATAGCACATTTCGAATATCATTCTCGTACTCGTCTCGAGTCCGAGACTGATATTCAGGTGAATATCATATATGTCCACAATCATGCGATCCGAAATTGGACAATCTCATCGGTTGAAATTGTCAGTCATATATTAAGATCTGATATTCACTGTCAGAAAAGTCTGCCAGTGAATATCAGATAATATTCTATGGCTCACAAGTCAATAACTGTTTTATTATATGATAATAGTATCATGGCGGCCGATTCACTAAACTTCGTAAGACTAAAATGTGTGTAAGTGCACAATTATGACAGTCTGTGAATTTCAAATTAACAATGTTTTCTTATAAACAATTATTGGATTTACATTTATTGAGCATAGGCTGCATATGCAGCCTATGCTCAATAAATGTAAATCCATAAATTGAAATTTCCAGACGATCGTAAATTTGCACTTACGAACATTTTAGTCGTACGAAGTTTAGTGAAACTGACCCCAACTGTATAGGAAAGCTGGGTACCAGCTACATATCAGCATACTAATGAAGATTTGTATCCTTAGACAGTTTTCATATTTAGACAGTGAATATAGTTCGGGGAATATAGTCCATTAAACAAGATGTGATATTTTGCTTCGCCGATAGCAGTCTGAACCAATCATTTACTGTTTATTTATTGATCATACAATACAATTCTATACATTTTTACCTTCACACCCGAACGTACATGGTGGTATATCTGGTGGCAACTATTTCTGAGTAAAGTTCAGTTTTCTCGAAATAGCTCTGCAACGACTACAGCTACTAGGACGGCGTATGTCATTATGATTTATCAGCGGTAGTTGGACTACCCCAGTAACGTTAGCTTCAGAAATACATGTATTATGAAAATATATTTGAAATTGGATCTGAATACCGTACATAGCCTCGTTTCTTATGAACTCAGTAAACTCGCTTAAAGGTACATGACCACTCAGTAGGCACAAAATGTTCTTTATAGGAATTAAATAAATGTATAATTGTGTCACTATTCCACAAGCTCTAAAAAATACCAGTGCCGGCTATACAGATATAATCATTTAGTAATGTTTATTTTACTGATAGTTACGCGCGGTGGTATCTGACTATTTTCATATGCATATGTGGCATGATGTGTTTTTAATTATTTATACTAAATAAATGCGTCACCTTTACGTCACAATTTACGTCTGATATAAAATGCATAATAATGCCAATCACTACGTGGGGTAATGGTGAATGAATGTTACTTGTGCAAGTAAATGTCTCTGAAATGTGTGTCTACTGAGTTGGCATGTACCTTTAAATCATCACTCATGTAAGATTCTCTATATTAAAAATACATGTACATCGGCTGTCTCTAAGAATTGCGATTCCGGGAGTAATTTTGTCGCACCGTCGAGCAAAATAAGCCGAGGAAAGCATCAGTATTGACGTCTATTAATGTCAACAGGTGTACAACAAAACGTTGCCATGGTTACTGGGAATTATAGAATTAGCCCTGACATTTTATATAAAAGTACGCCGTGATCCATTATATGGTGGTCTAGTTATAATCATCGATACTACATGTATATTTATACATGTAGAACGACAGCTGTTCTGCTGGTACGGTCAGTTAATTATTTTTTCTTGAGGCATCATGGGAATTTGAACGAGCAAACATATGAGACACGCCATGTGATTTTGTACATTCGCAATTTCATTAAATTCGTTTATAAATTTACAATATTTTTCATAAATAATGTCAAAAGTTAACAAAATCTTCAATTCCGCATTTACTCTGAAATTTTGTCAAATTTTAACGCCATTTACGTAAAATACTTTATCCCGTCAACACAGTGCGTATGTGCCGTGAAACACCGTCGGTGCCGTGAAACATTTTTGATATCCAGTCAATACAATTTTTGCATTTTACAGCCATTTGTAGGTGTTGACGGGATAAATAGAATAGTAGGTTAGTGTCGTGAATGGGAAAAACTATCTGGCGCGGCACGGAAACGGGATGTGCTCGGCAGAGCCTCGCCCATCCTGTTTCCTGAGCCTTGCCAGATATTTTTTCCCATTCACGGCACTAACCTACTATTCTCTATCTATTTTCCTTATTTCTGAACCAAAGTATATGTTGTGACCACTCATTTGAACCGTCTCGGCGAGACGGTTCAAATGAGTGGTCACAACATATAATTCTGATGAGAAATAAAGAAATTCTTGAGCCTTGCCGGATATTTTTTCCCATTCACGGCACTAACCTACTATTCTCTATATACATTTTGTAAACATATTTCATGAATATACGCAGATTTTGTACCTATAATAAGAAGATGTGCGATATCTCATGAAAACATATGAAAAGAATGTACGATATTTTCCGTAAATGACGTCGACAGTTGACGAAATGTTCTGTAGCCGATTTCACCAACATTGCAAAGTATACTTTTCTAGCAAAGTATACTTTGAGGGAGTAATCATTTATTTTTCCTGAAATGCATTATTTCATATAGAACTAACGACTGCATATATTTTATGATTACAAGTATGCAGAATTATTATACTGAATTTATTAGGGGTATATAGGTGGACCTGTGTATTTTATTTTATAGGTGCACCTGTGTATTTTACAGATGCACCTGTGTATTTAACAGATGCACCTGTGTATTTTATAGGTGCACCTGTGTATTTTATAGGTGTACCTGTGTATTTTACAGGTGCACCTGTGTATTTTATAAGTGCACCTGTGTATTTTATAGGTGGGCCTGTGTATTTTATAAGTGCACCTGTGTATTTTATAGGTGGACCTGTGTATTTTACAGGTGGACCTGTGTATTTTATAGGTGGACCTGTGTATTTTATAGGTGGACCTGTGTATTTTATAGGTGGACCTGTGATTTTATAGGTGATTTTCTGTGGATCTGTTTTATAAGTACATCTGTATATTTTTAGGTGCACCTGTGTATTTACAGGTGGACCTGTGTATTTTACAGGGGCACCTGTGTATTTTATAGGTGGACCTGTGTATTTTATAAGTACATCTGTATATTTTTAGGTGCACCTGTGTATTTACAGGTGACCTGTGTATTTTATAGGTGGACCTGTGTATTTTATAGGTGCACCTGTGTATTTTATAAGTACATCTGTATATTTTTAGGTGCACCTGTGTATTTACAGGTGGACCTGTGTATTTTACAGGGGCACCTGTGTATTTTATAGGTGGACCTGTGTATTTTATAGGTGCACCTTTGTATTTTATAGGTGGACCTGTGTATTATACAGATGGACCTGTGTATTTTATAGGTGCACCTGTGTATTTTACAGGTGCCCTTGTGTATTTTATAGGTGCACCTATAAGTATAGGTGGACTTTCGATCGACGTATCAAAATGTAGGTGCACCTGTATATTTTAGTTTTGATCCCGTTTGTACACCATAGTTTTCACTTTGCGACTTTCGAATTTGCTAAAGGGGAAATCGTGAAAACACGAAATTGGACTGTTTTCATGTTGTCACTTTCGACTTTGCTAAATAAATGGAAAATCGCGTTTCAGTGATTTCAGACTTTTCGCCTTTGAAAATGAACGCAGTGCGAACATGCGAAATTTTGGTATTTTTTTGCGGATTTTCTCGTTAAGACTGTAAATGGTGAGCTCAATAAGCCACCATACCCATGGGCTAAGGATGTCTGTGTGGAGCACAGGTGGAAGACTCGGACCTGCGAAATAAAATACTTTTACCCCATTGTCTATAGATAACGTAGCATACAGTACAATACCACGTTGGTGGGGTAACGAAATTATTTCTTCAATTGGCATGTTTATGTCACAGGTCCGAGTCTTCCACCTGTGGTTTGGAAAGGTTATCACTGTACTTACATGTCGGCTTTTCACGGGGCGGGATACCAAGCCTCACAATGACGGCGATCGCGAATATTGCAAGCGGCCAGATCACCTCGAGCACCAGAATAAACTGTAAACAAGGGCATCTTTATTACGAAGCTAATCCCCTCGTTGGCAGCCTTGATAATGAAAACAAAAAATAACGCATTTGACTTACAAACAAGGTGAACATAAGTTATCAGTGATCTTCACCTTGGGCGGTCGGACGTGGGTAGTATGCAAAAAATCACCATGACAGACATTCTGGCCTAATATTATCAAAATCGGTGAATCGGTTCACAAGTTATTGAAAAAGGTGTTAATAATGTCCGCACGCACGCATGCACACACACACCATCACACGCAAACGCACGCAAGTACGCACGTACGCACGCACTACCGCACACACATGGACTAACGCTATATCTCTTCTTGCCTATCGACGAGAGGATATCAAACACGGACGGCTCCATAAATCACGGCTGGTAATGGTTGTCACGTGAAGATACAATGTACATGCATACTAATTACACCTGTAGGACCCACTAGTGCAAGCCCCCACTAGTGTAACCCATATAGCATGAAAGATAAAAAACCTAAGAAATGTTCTCAATGAAAACTGACCGCTCGGCCAAGGTGAGAAGTTAGTACAAAGGCGAGATACATAGTCTCTAGTATCGAACGTTAAACATCGTCACCCTCCTACACCAATCACATACAATTATTAAATACCAGGATATTTCTATTTTGGGCTACACTAGTGGGTCATACAGGCCTGCTTCCACTGACATTTGTTTCTAAATAGAATAGGAATATTTGTATGTTAATTCTGAACCCAATTGTGCATAGAAGTCGCTGGCGAAAATAATGCGGATTGGTAAAAGATGTTGATAATAATATATATATAGCAACGTTATGTTAGGCCGGAGTAATGGAGTCCAATCCCATATTTCACCTGCTGTGGGGAAATCCCAAAATCGGAACAGAATATAAAACAAAAATACATGTACATTGTATTCAGCCCTGACATGAGAATAAACTAACCTAATACCAGGTCAGCACCAGAACAGAATCACTTAGCCATACTCCTCAAAAGTAATAGGATTAGTACTAATAGTACTGATTATATATTTGGTATAACCGAATTTAGATCTCACGTACCAGAAAGCCAAGACTGTACATGAGGGCCATGCACAAGGTGTATGATCACGTGGTACTAACAACAAGAACAAGTATTGAAACTTCAAGAATCCATCTAATTCAAAGTACGTATTATTTTATATTGTCCTTATTACGTAACGGATATTGATGAAATATGGCGCATCAAACGCGTCTTGTTAAGCTGCATTTGGTGGTCTTGTATTTTCGCCAAAACTTCTGTCGTTTTTTGCGAATAATCGATTTCCGTGTGACACGGAAATCGATTGTTCGCAAAAACGACATAGGTATGTGCCGAACTCACTGGACGACCAAAATGCAGCTCATGAAGACGCGTTTGTTGCGCCATATTTCATTAATATCCGTTGCATATTAAGGAAAATATAAAATAATACTTACTTTGGAGTGGGCGACGTTGTTGTTGTTGTAACCACGTGATCATGCACCTTGCATACAGGAAATATCGGCATTCCGGTAAGGATGAAACAATCGTTAAAGCTACCCTTCACATGCTCCCAACCAACCACCCGCAGACAATTGTTGAATACAAATTAATTTAGTAAACATAAGTTGCAGAAAAAACTATCGTTTGCAACGCTAGTTCTAGATTGACATTGTCAATATTTTTAACACTAATATATTAATATAGGTACAGTTGGGTCCGTATATACAACTTACGAGTCAATGCTACAAATGAATTACTTTAATTTGTATTAATATGTTTCATCACTTTCTGTGACCCAGTGATTTAGTAAAGTACACTGTCCCAATTAAATGAATAACTCATTCATTGACCGTCTGAGTGTTCACACACACGAGAAGATCCAGACAATACTACTTACTGTCTGTTTCACGAAACCTGCCCAAATTTTACGGCCATATAAACAATGCAAAAACAGTATTTGTTTCGATAATATCAAA
Source organism: Conchocele bisecta (assembly GCA_029237695.1). Lineage (NCBI taxonomy): Eukaryota > Metazoa > Mollusca > Bivalvia > Lucinida > Thyasiridae > Conchocele > Conchocele bisecta. Next base: position 103,266,701 of record CM055267.1, on the reverse strand, counting down.
CTTTAAGAATGAGCCTTCTTTTTATTTCGTGAAATTTTGTAAAATTTTGATTTTATTACGAATAAATTATTTATCTATGGGAATTTAACATTTATATTTAATGTGATTAATAGCCAAAGGTCCGTCGGCAATTATGTACCCGCCGTGCTTCTAACAAGCAATATAGATCATTAGCAGGCAATATTACATTGCTAGTACATGTATTTGATTAGAAGCTACATTTGTCACAAAATCCACAAGCCTCGTTTCTCCACTCACAGCCACATATAGGCCCAGTGTGTTTGAACCCGACAACCCGCTATAGCGGGGTTTGAAAACAGTGCAGATCCAGATGAGCCGGCTCGTAATTTTCATATTTTTGAGAACAATACACCCTTTTTTATAAATGGACTAGCCTGAAAATCATTTTGTGACGAATGGATTGGTTGCAAAATGAACATATCAAAATCCATTCAAGTTACCTAGAATGGATTTTGATATGTTCATTTTGCAACCAATCCATTCGTCACAAAATGATTTACCAATCCATTCGTCACAAAATGATTTTCAGGCTAGTCCATTTATCGAAAAAAATATTGTTTTTGAGTTGTTTATATGGCCGTAAAATTTAGGCAGCTTTCGTAAAACAGACAGTAGGGGTGAAGGGTTAAGGTAACATGACGCATTGATACATGATGTGATTTCCGGTGCTATAGTAGTGCAAAAAAAGAGCCCGCATATTTAGTTGCCATGTCAGGCACCATTGGCTGCCTGTAGTGGTCTGAATGTGACTGAACTAGTTAAAATAGACTAGATCTGAGATAGTATGGCCATTTATGTTCACATTGACTGTTTGCTTAAAAATAAAATGTTGCGCCTTTCTACATACTGTAACTTGGCTTGTGATATTGGTCGTCAGAATGGGTCAACACGGTCATTCAGGTCGCGATGAAATTTTCCCCAATCTTTCAACCTATTGTTTTCTATTCATTGTACCAGAGAGTCTGGCGAGTACAGTGGTATACATATCATCTCTATTACATTAAACTTTTTGAAACGTATTATAAAAAATCCGGCTCTAAGGAACTGGAATGGACTGATATGCTAATGTTCCGACCAATCCAATGGTCACAAAATGATTTTCAGATTCGTCCATATATGAAAAGGGGGTGTTTTTGTTCTAAGAAGTCTTAAAATTACTTTCAAAAAGTGCAGATCCTGATGAGACGGCTCGTTACGAGCCGGCTCATCTGGATCTGCACTTTTTGCATAAACCGCTATAGCGGGATTTCGGGTTCAAAGGGTTAATGCGGGCCAGTATATATCGGGGTCTACTTACCGGATGACGTTTCCGCAGGACGTAGTTCTTCCAGAAAAGAGCACCAAGCTGACGTAGCCAGCCCATTGTTTAGACACGGCCTTTCTGTTACAGGTGCATCGGCTCTCAACACTGAAACTGTAGTTGTGCTATTGCAGAACACTGTGAACTAGTGAGTGTTAAGTTGTATCCAAAAATCCACTCAAATCAACTGTATTTCCAATAGTCTATGAATAACTTGGAGAGAAATGTCAGCGCAACGAAATGTGTATTTTGTTTTTATCTGAAAAATTTATACAGTGACACTAAGAAAGCACCTGTGATGTTTCTTGGGGCATTTATCTCAGGCGATAATGCCTGTTCGTGATCGCATAGCACACAACTATGGCTCAGAATGATCAAATGCCTGATTTACAGTGAAACCTCTCTAAGCCGGACACCCTAGGGACCTCCCAGGGTGTCCGGTTTAGAGAGGGTTCACTGTATGAGACAAGCCATGCGATTTGCTATTTGTCATGGAAAATATTTACAGAAACTTATGAAATATTCTGTAAATCGAAAGTTGACGTCATCTTCACTGGCATTCCGCATTTGCTCCGAACATTTCGTCAATTGTCGACGTCATTTACGGAAAATATCGTAAATTTTGTAAACATGTATCATGAGATATCGCACATCAGATGGATTTGCATTTATTGAGTATAGGCTGCACATGCAGCCCATGCTCAATAAATGTAAATCCAATAAACAGTAGCCGATTTCACCAACATTGCAAAGTATACTTTTCTAGCAAAGTATACTTTGAGGGAGACATTTTCAATTTTAGAATAAATTTATTGATTTTTATTAAACTGAATTTATTACATTATCACAGCCATTTTGGCTGTGATAATGTAATACATTCAGTATAATAATTCTGCATACTTTTAATCATCAAATATAAGCTGTGGTTAGTTCTATATGAAATAATGCATTTTGGGAAAAAATAAATGATTACTCCTTCAAAGTATACTTTGCTAGATAAGTATGCTTTGGAATTTTGATGAAATCGGCTACAGGTACACAATCACATTGCTTGTCTCATATCTTCATATTTGTGAAATCTCAATAGAATCCACCCTTCGAGTCGATGTGAATGACACTTCGCCAGAAACTACGTTACTTGCTAAATACAGAATGTGCTATAATTCTTCTCAGTCGGCTAAGATGAGCAAAATGAATATATATTTTTTATATTTTATTTTCATCACATATACGAAACTCGCCTTTTTTCACATACATCACAATAATAATGATCCGAGAATTACATAATACACATGTATTCATTGATCCATTACGGGTTTAACAAATCCTCACTCCGTAGTTTTGGTACACTTTGCTTTCATACAGAGACCATACATTTGATGCTATACCAGCGAGTATTCCGTCTTGCTTACAGCGACTATGACAGTACAGTATGTGTACATCGATTGAATTCGTTTAGCGCGACTCCTTTATTTCAACATGTTGTAGTATTCACAAGGGCATCGTTATCACTAAGCTAATCCCCTCGCTGACAGCATTGATAATAATAATAATAATAATAATAAAACAAAAACTAAAAATTTAGCTTGCTTGCCTTACAAACAAGGTGAACGCAAGTGGTCAGTGCCATTGAACTTGGGCCGTCGGACGTGGATCGTATGCAAAACAAATCACCATTCCTAGACACATGTTGTGGCTAAATATGATCAAAATCGGTCAAACGGTTCATAAGTTATTGTAAAATGAAAGGTGCTACTAACGCACGCACGTACGTACATGGACTAATGCTATATCCCCACCTGTCATGCAATGCTTTAACACTAAACACAACACACACATACCACTCGTTAAGCTTGTCCTGCAATGCTTAGTACTGAACACAACAACACGAATGTACTGCGCGTTAAACTTGTCCCGCAAAAGTGACCCTATTGCCTTTACTACGTCAGTACACACTGTGTAATGCTGTATATATATCGCTCCTGTTTGTATTTGGAAATGCCAGCTTAAAGTACTCCGTCTGTGTTCAGTGAAGCGATATGTTTATACTATACGACAACGCCCACTGTTTAAACTTGGCATTGGAATTAGCACGAGACTGTAAGACTCATCACCACGCGAACATTTGTGAGACAGATACATGTCCATGTACGAAAATGCACAATCGGCCTTATTTCGCAACAACTTGTAGTTGCGAAATAAGGCCGACTGTGCATTGTCGTCACAATAACGAATTTGAAACCAACAATTACTTAAATGTATTAAACGTAGTAAGGAGATAGTATCACCTATTTATGAGCTCCTAATTAGGAGTTAGTATCTCATAATTAGGTGATAAAATAGTTTAGCATTGGCACCAGGACGCTTCCATATTTAGTTAATTGTGTTTAACCGCCTGTCAACAGCTAAGGTCATTCTAGGCCAGGTTTACGGGGTCGTATCCCGCATATCACCTGTATGGATGGCGGAACAATGCCAAACTCATAACTGAATATATACAACACAAATATATATATTCAGTTCGGAACTTAGAATAACCTGAGGTCCTCACTACGCCAGAGTCACTTAGCACCACTCCCAATAACATAAGTAGTACTACTCTTACTACGTTTATAATGGGTATATCCGTATTCAACACTCACGTACCAGAGAACCAGCAGTGTACTTGAGGGCCAAACTAGGGATATCGGGTTTCCGATAGGGATGAACCAAATCGCTAAATGTGTCTGTGGTTGGAGAAATGGGGCTTATGGGTTTTGCGACCAGTGTAGATCCAGTTCAGCCTGTGCATCCGCAGTCTGATCATGATCTACATTGTTCGCCATGTCATTGAATGAAAAGTTGACCGTGCTTAAACAAGGAGTATATATCGGTATTTGGTAAGGAGCTACATTGTACATTGGTCACAAATATATGGAAGCGTCCTGGTGCCAATGATAAAATATATGTATCTCCTAATTAGGAGATACTAACTCCTAATTAGGAGATACTAAGTCCCAATTATGAGATAGTATCTCTTAATTAGGAGTTAGTATCTCCTAATTAGGAGTTATTATATCTTAAGTAGGACTTAGTGTCCCCTAATTAGGACTTATTATCTCCTAATTAGGACGTACTATCTCCTAATTATGACTTACTATCTCAAAATTAGGACTTATTATCTCCTAATTAGGAAATATCATCATCTCGTAATTAGGAGTTAATGAGATAAAACACTTTTTAGCATTGACACAGATTGTAAGTCCTAATTAGGGGATACTAAGTCCTAATTTGGAGATACTAAATCATAATTAGGAGATAATAAGTCCTAATTAGGAGATTCTCCTAATTAGGAGTTACTATCTCCTAATTAGGACTTCATATCTCCTAATTAGGAGTTAGAATTAGGAGATAAACATATTTTAGCATTGGCACCAGGACGCTTCCATACAAATCCCATGTCTCCAGTCGCAGCCACAAATTAGAACTAGACATGATTATGTTTGTAAAACATGGATATGCCGCCGTGGCATACTGGACTGGCATGCATACTGGAGAAACTCTTACAAACGTTTCGACATTTCGACGTAAATGTACACGGAAGGTTCTGTCTATAAATGAGATACGCCATGTGACTGTGTATCTGCGTAATTTCATGAAATATATTTACAGAAAATGTCATATGTTCAGTAATGACGTCAGAAGTTGATACAATGTTCCGAGTACATGCGGAATTATTATATTTTGTCAATTTTTTTACTTTATTTATGAAAAATATTATAAATTTTGTAAACGTATTTAAAGGTACATGCCCACTCAGTAGGCACAAAATGTTCTTTATACCAGAGACATCATCTTATACATTTTCTGGCAAAGTAAATATTCATTCACCATTATCCCACGTATTAAATGGCAGTATTATACATTTTATATCGGACGTAATTTCCACACTGATATCAGGGGCGATAACCGGGTTTCTTTAAACTGTTTAAACGCACATTAACTTTAACATTAACATACACTTATTTAATTCCTATAAAGAAAATTGTGTGCCTACTGAGTGGGCATGTACCTTTAATTAAATTACGCAGATGTCCGAAGATACAAAATACCATGGCGTGTCTCAAATGTCATAATGTTTGTACTTTAAAATATAAAGCAATTCTAGAAACAAATTTGGGGGTAATATAAACGATACACGTTTGCTCACCCAGGCAGAATATACCATTCAACTGATCACGAAATCGTCATCTAGAGACGTTAGTACTTTCATGGCTATTCAAATTTCAAGTACAATATTCAAATCCCCAATAGCATTGATGAATTCGAGAATAGGTGTGCATAGCTCATTTTGAATCTATGCTATTTGTAATGCAAGCATATTTTAAACATGCCCTTTTAATGAAGTGTTTATTAATATTAATGATTGCGATGTATCTACAAGCATGGGGTCGTATCATCCCTGCATGTGAGGGTGAAACTATTCATCACACTGGGATAGTTGAGATGGTTGTTGCACATGGTGCAAACCGACATACTCAAAATAAATTATGTCAGTTTGCTACGGAGCCCCGCAGGGGACATGGATTTTTTTTATTAATTCGTTCCCACGAAATAACAATTCGTTCCCTCAATTTAACAATTCGTTCCCACGAATTAACAATTCGTTCCATTAATTTAAAAATTCGTTCCCACGAAATAACAATTCGTTCCCACGGGAACGAATTGTTAATTCGTCGGAACGAATTGCTATATCGTGGGAACGAATTGTTAATTCGAGGGAAAGAATTGTTAAATTGAGGGAATGAATTGTCATTTCCTGGGAACAAATTGTTAATTCGAGAGAACGAATTGTTATATCGTGGGAACTAATTGTTATTTCGTGGGAACGAATTAATAAAACAAAATCCATGTCCCCTGCGGGGCTCCGTAGTTTGGTTTATGTGCACTATACTTTATTTTGAGTTTACACCTTGTGCAACATGATAGAGAACATGAAAATAAGTAGAAAATGTGTTCATAGAACACGGATGCCCCAAATATCGCTTTGATAATAAATGAGGCCAAATTCCGACAAGTCAAATTTATTTTTTACCTGAGCGTTAAAGTTTTGTGACGGGCGGACGGACGGGACGGACTGACAAGAGTAACACTAAATGGTGGGGCATAACAATGGCCGCCACTGCGGGATAACTGTTCTGAATATTCTGGAAATCAACAGGATTTTTCCTCTTGCCATGATATATCACATTTGGTTAAGATATGCCATGTAGAACTTGACTTTTCACGAGGATAAGGATACAGAACGTGAAAATTAAAACTGGCCGCCATGGGGACTTAACTGTTTTTTATTTTTAAATTAAGCATTACTTCGAGTGTTGCGTGGATAAGGATATAGAAGGCGAAAATTAAAAAAAATGGCAGACGAGGGAAATTAACAAATCCGAAAAATTTGAAAATCAATAGGTTTTTTCTTCTACAGCAATTGCAAAATGCCGCCAAGGGGAGACAAGTCACCAGATATTTAAAATGAATAGTGTTCTTCGTCTTGATCAACATATAACTTGAGTTATAGCGCGGAATGGGATGAATAAAAATTGGCACCAAGGGGAGATAAGTCATCAGAATTTTTTGAAAATCAATAGGTATTGCGAATTTCGTTTCTATCCGATAGAAACGAAATTCGCAATACCTATTGATTTTCAAAATACATAACTATACAATGTAGTTCTACTTGTTAGGCCAACAAGTAGAACTATATTGTATAGTTATGTGGACAAGCTGTGCCCGCGCCCGCGCCGCCCCGCGCCGCCCAGCCCCGCCCGTACACAGTGAATACAATGCATACATGTATGTACTAATACTATTTTCCAAATGGATTCACCCTTGCAGTAGAGAAATGATGGCTACATGTATATCGATTACTGTATACCATATGATAAGGTTTGGTTCATCCCATAAACACGTGCATTGCTCAATTTAACTACTCGAACACGAAAAGTATGATTAATATTACTGAAGTTTGCAAATAGGCTGTATGCATTTCTGTTTGATCGATAATCGTAATGCGGCATAAAGAAAATATCAAAATGTATGGTGGCTGATTGCGATCATCGAACTTTCGCCTTCACACATTTTACAAATACGAAACACGGTAACACAAAATTTCGACCCGATATTTTGAGAATTTAAAGGTACATGCACACTCAGTAGGCACACACTGTTCTTTATATCAGATACATCATCTGAGACATTTTCTGACAAAAGGAAACATTCATTCACCGTTACCCCACGTATTGATTGGCATTATTATACATTTTATATCAGACGTAAATTTCCACACTGATATCAGGGGTGATAACCGTGTTTCCTTAAAACGTTAACGGTTATTACTATTTATTCTCTGTATTTATTTTTGATGTGCAATGATCATACTTTATAATGTTTCGAAAATATTTTTGTTCATGTGATGCATTTAATTAGTATAACTAATTAAAAAATATCACACCTCATTTGCATATGAAACTAGATTGGTCAGTACGCGAGGCTTACGGAAAACCAGGTACCCCTAAATATGTAGAAAAAATTCCAAGTGTGTGAGCTTGCGACCTTGACTCTGGGCACGAACGTGAATTTGTCACACGGTGGTAGAGGTCCATTGGAGCAATGCGTGTGTCAAATGTGAAGCAGAGCAGATGTGAAGGAAATAGAAGTTATAACCAATTTCTCTCATGTTGAGTTTTGTAAAGAGACTAAGTATGTGACCTTGACCTCGAGATCAGCGGGGATTTGTCACATCATGATAGTAGAGCCTTAGAGAAATACATGCATGAAATATTAATAATTTTCGATGAAAGAAATAGAAGTTATAACATATTTCTCTGATGTTAAGTTTTGTAAAGTGACTAAGAATTTGACCTTGACCTTGGGATCAGCAGGGGTTGGACGATCGTGGATTTGGCACAGCATGGTAGTAGAACCTTACAGGAATGCATGTGTGAAATATTAAGCATTTAGATGAAGGAAATTGAAGTTATCACAATATTTCTCTGATGTTAAGTTTTGTAAAGAAACTAAGTATTTGACATTGACCATGGGATCAGCGGGGGTTTGACGGTCGTGGACTTGGCACATCATGATAGTAGAGCCTTGCAGGAATGCATGTGTGAAATATTAAGCATTTTAGATGAAGGAAATTTAAGTTATCACAATATTTCTCTGATTAAGTTTACGGACGCACGGACGCACGGACGGACGGACGGACAGCCTGACTCCAGTATACACCCCCCCCCCCACAACTCGTTACTGAGACACGCCATGTGATTTTGTATATGCGTTTTGACAACTGCGTAATTTCATTAAAGACGTTTACAAAATTTACAATATTTTTCATTTTTAAAGTCAAAAGATGATAACATTTTCAGAGTACATGCGGTTCCGCATTGAATGAATTTACGCAGATGTCCGAAGATACAAAATCGCATGGCGTGTCTTATTTATCCCGTCAACACAGTGCGTATGTGCCGTGAAACATGGTGCCGTGAAACATTTTTGATATCCTGTCAATACGACATATTCACTGCGTATGAATATGTGCGGTTCCTGGGATTATTTCTTTGCATTTTAAAGCCATTTGTATGTGTTGACGGGATAAATAGAATAGTAGGTTAGTGCCGTGAATGGGAAGAAATATCTGGCGCGGCACGGAAACGGGATGTGCTCGGCATAGCCTTGCCCATCCCGTTTCCTGAGCCTTGCCAGATATTTTTTCCCATTCACGGCACTAAACTACTATTCTCTATCTATTTTCCTTATTTCTGAACCAAAGTATATGTTGTAACCACTCATTTGAACCGTCTCGGCGAGACGGTTCAAATGAGTGGTCACAACATATACTTCTGATGAGAAATAAAGAAATTCTTGAGCCTTGCCGGATATTTTTTCCCATGCACGGCACTAACCTACTATTCTCTATATATCAACCGTTAATGTGTGTGTGATCCTTACATAGCCATTAATTTAAGGTAATATAATCGTTTTCTTCCTATTCAGTCACCTATATAGCCCATACTATGTACCCGAGGTACTAATTTCGTCAGGTATCTTATCTTATACAGCATAACCTATATACACGGGACACCATGCCTGCCTCCGTGTGTTTAAAGTGGGTTGGAGTTATCGATGTCCGGTAAGTACTGACTTATAGAAGATGAACTTTCGTTTCAAATGTAGTAGAATCATACATGTGTCAGAATAGCTATATAAAGTATAATCTGACACTGTTCTCCTTAGAGTATATTATACAGAGCATTGAGTTGCAATTTCCACCATTTTAGTTTGTACATGTTATCGGCCAGTTTCACAATTTGGAGCGTTTGACACGTACAGCAAATAAAATGGCAGCAAATATAATACATCTTAGTGCAATACGTCCTAGATATATAGGTCGAAAACGTCCAATACATATTATTTCAGCAGACTACACAAAAAGCTAGATATCTGAGCTTTTCTACTATATCCATCACTCACAAAATACACAATAGACACTTTTTCAATGTGTAAAATGTCAAACTGATGTACTGTATATTATTAGAAATACATATGCCACAGGTAAAAGCCGAATTTACTCGCATAACAGGCAAATATTACAGTAGTGATATTACACTCAGATAACTGTCACTGGATTCGATACAGTATGTATGGTAATACAGGTATAAAGCAATAGAACTGTGTTTTGTTCTTATTGTTACACAGTCTTTACTGAATGCTCAAACATTTTAACAAACGGTCAACAAACCCTTCAGGGACCCGTTTCACTAAACTGCATACGACTAAAATGTTCGTAAGTGCAAATTTAGGATCGTCTGGAAATTTCAATTGATGGATTTACATTTATTGAGCATAGGCTGCATATGCAGCCTATGCTCAATAAATGTAAATCCAATAATTGTTTATAAGAAAACATTGTTAATTTGAAATTCACAGACTATCATAATTTTGCACTTACGAACATTTTAGTCTTACGAAGTTTAGTGAAACAGCCCCCAGATATCAGACTTTGTATATACATTTGATGAAAACAACGCAACGTCTAATGTTTCCTATCATGTTGCACCAGTCCGCAGACGATAACTTGCTACTTGTTTACAAACAAACCGGTCATAAACAAAACACAGAATAGGTGAGACAGGTAAATATACCCGTGCCAGTATTCCTTTTCAATATTTATTTTGAGATTTGTCATCAAGTCTTATGTAGTCGAGGGGTTAGAGTGACGGATATCAATGCCGTAGGTAGTGAGTTCGAATCTTTGTTTTTCATACATATATACACACATATATTTTGATTTGTTTATAGTTTATTATATATATTTTGTTTATGTACGTGTGTTGCTCTTACACATTATATTAGCCTAGTCTGAGATATATTACATGGACATGTACATGTAGAACGTTAGTCTCACTTTGAAGACAACTAATAACTAAATGCACATTTAATATGTGTGTGCATGAAGAATCTGGAGTATGTTCTCGCGGATCATGTCACATTAATGTCATACAGCAATACTGATAAACCTCACCGTTTCACTTATTCCCTTTTCCAGCAAGCAGTCATAAAAAGAACAGAATGATATTACAAAAGTAATGCGTTTGTGAGGTTCGAACTATCGACCAGATAAAATGAACAAAAGTTCTGCAAACGTATGGATGTTCTCCCGCTTCGATACCACTGAGCCACACTAAATGTCTATTTTGGGCACCAAGATACATTATTATATTGACATGCATGCACGTGCACTTTATAATGTAGTTATTATGCACGAAAACGATGCTATGCCATGATAATACACATGGCTTACCTACTTTTGGACTCATCGATTGACCTCCAGCAACTTATTATCGTCTGTCATTTAAATATAATTCCAGCACACAAATATTTACACAATTCCCTAACATTTGATTGGCCCGTAGCAAGTCTCTGTCCAAAATATATATCCCAGTAAACTCCCACGCCGAACTACTTTTCGTAACCGCAGTTAAAATAATTCTTAAGAAAATGGAAAATAAACACATTTTCTTGATGAATTTATTTCAAATGCTGGAATTATAAGGAATGAATGGCATTTTTGTGGAATTTATCGGGAATATAAACTTGGAAAAGTCGCGGGAACACTGGACGAGGCATTCCGGCCTTCGTCCAGTAATCCCGCGACTTTTCCAAGTTTATACCCCGATAAATTACACAAAAGGGCTATTCATTCCTATAGTGTTAAACGCAATAGGAGGTAAAACTGGCCGATGGCTTGTACACACTAAGATGGCCGACGTGTACCGTGTAAGATATGGTAAGAAGTGAATGTTCACATGTGTGTTATGCATATATGCAGATATATTATAGGAATAAATGGCCTTTTTGTGGAATTTACCGGGGTATAAACTTGGAAAAGTCGTGGGAATACTGGACGAAGGCCGGAAGGCCTCGTCCAGTATTCCCTCGACTTTTCCAAGTTTATATCCCCGATAAATTCTACAAAAATGCCATTTATTCATTATAATTCCAGCATTTGAAATAAATTCATCAAGAAAATGTGTTTATTTTCCGTTTTCTTAAGAATTATTTTAAATGCGCCTGACAGTTACGGAAAGTAGTTCGGCATGGGAGTTTACTGGGATATAAATTTTTGACAGAGACTTGCTACGGACCAATCAAATGTTAGGCAATTGTGTAAATATTTTTGTGCTGGAATTATTCCATCATATCCACAGCTACATGTAACGTCATTTAAGGTCGGGCCAACGGGTTCGATCCCGCAGTTAACCTGCTGCATTTTGTTGTTGTTTTTTTTTTTTTGGAGGGGGGGGGGTGGGTGGATATATATTCAGCCCTAAGATTAGAATAACCTGACCTGGTACCAGGTCCATACCACACCAAAGTGACTTGGACCCTTCCCCTGAAAGTAATAGGAGTACGAATAATCGTATTACTCATACAAGGGGTATAACCAGATTTAACCCCCACATACAAGAATACCAAAGACGTACCTGAGGACCAAACCAGGTCTCCGTTCGGGATTCCGGTAAGGATGAATCCCGATCGTTAAATTGCCCATCGTATGCTCCCACATGCCACCCACTCTGTTGGTTGGAAAGATAGGATGCGAGTGTCCTACCGCCCAGATAGTTAATATCGGGGTAAAATTGGGAATAATTTAAAGAGAATGTTGTTGTTCATACCACAATGTGGCTGTGAATATACCATTCAATGACAATCAACGTTACCGTTGGCCTGTGTTATTAGCCCTGTAGCCGATTTCACACCAACATTGCAAAGTATACTTTTCTAGCAAAGTATACATTGAGGGAGTAATCATTTATTTTCCCCGAAATGCATTATTTCATATAGAACTACCAACTGCATATATTTGATGATTGAAAGTATGCAGACTTATTATACTGAATTTATTACATTATCACAGCCATTTTGGCTGTGATAATGTAATCAATTCAGTATAATAAAAATTAATAAATTTCTCCTAAAACTGAAAATTTCTCCCTCAAACTATACTTTCCTAGAAAAGTATACTTTGCAATGTTGGTGCAATAGGCTACTGGTCAGTAGTTCATAGGATATTTAGGACAATGTATATCGAATCGGGAACAAAAAAACAGGCGCCATTGTAGCTGCACGTTTTCCGCTTTATAGGCAACGAATTGCACCATATCGTTACGCTCAACGGTAAAACTATTTAGCAATTACATTACTAAAATATAAAAAATAATCTGCAGAGCGTTGACGTTCATACTTCGCTATATTGTTATTCAGAGACCATTCTACAATATGACACGAAAATATGACCATAAACTTGCCTAATAAAGTGTACATTAGCAAAATTAGTAGAAAGTAAACAAAGAACGCTTCAAACGCACATTTGGAAAGACTACTCCGTCATAACTCTTATAATGCAGTGCAATGAATTAGTAATGCAGTGTAATTAGAGTTATGTACTCAAAATCGGGCACAAAAAAACACACCAAAAAAACAGGCGTCTTTGATAAACACATGTACAGTGGAACCTCTATAAACCGGACACCAATAAAACACATGTGATCTTATTTTTGATGAGTGTCTTGGCCATTTATCTCAGGTGATCGCATAGCACACAACTATGGCTAAACTGATTATCAACTGCCTGATTTACATTGAAACCTCTCTAAACCGGACACCCTGGGGCATCCCAGGGTGTCCGGTTTAGAGAGGTTTCACTGTACATGTACCATACCAAATGTATACTGCAATAGAAAACATACCTGATTAAATTCCAAATCCACACAACACAAGCGCCACTAATGTATGTATAAATAATACCAGAGTTTTAATCCGCTGTGAATTTGTATTTAAAGTACACTATGGCGGCTTATATTTGCCATCGAGATGTCGAGATGGTGACATTATTTATCGCAACATGTCGACTTAAATATCACGACATGTCTATATAACGTAAAAACTATGTTCACATGTTGAGATAAATTATGTCGACATGTTGAGATAAAATATCACATTATGTCAACATGTTGCGTTCACTTATCACGCTATGACGACATGTTGGGATAAAATATCACGTTATGTCGACATATTGTGTTAACTTACATGTATCTCGTTATGCCGACATGTTGTGTTAAACTATCACGGTATGCCGACTTGTTATGATAACTTATCACATTATGTTGATTTGTTGTGGCAACGTATCATGTGTTAAACTATCACGGTATGTCGACTTGTGATAACTTACATGCATCACATTATGCTGACGTGTTGTGACAACGTATCACGTTATGTCGACATAATTTATCTCAACACGTCGACATAGTTTCACGGTATGTAGACATGTCGCGATATTTACGTCGACATGTTGCGATAAATTATGTCAACATCTCGAGATCTCGATGATACATGTAACCCACCATACATAGTAGTTCATCGACGTTTGTTCACCAATAGCAGGAGCGTTTTTGTTTGCAATCTATTCATGGTCATTGACCCGCGGCTAGTAGCATTGAAACCTTGTATAGTATTATACTGTTTGTTTCACGAAAGCTGCCCAAATTTTACGGCTATATAATTATAAACAATTCAAAAACAAGATTTCTTTTGATAATATTAAATTAAAGGAAAAATTAAGAATGAGCCTTCTTTTTATTTTGTGAAATTTGGTCAAATATTGATTTGATTGCGAAAAAACTATTTCCCCATGTTAAATCCCCATAGACATCTTCACGGAGTGAAGATGTCTATGGGGATTTAACATGGGGAAATATTTTTGAATTTTAGAAATACTGGACCGATTTTTAAAATTTAACTTTTGTTTTCTTAGTTAGATCATATCCAAGCTATCTAGTCAGGTTTCGGAGTCAATTTGCATTTTTTTTTACTCCTCCCACATTCCCTTACCACTTTTTCCCCCATGTTAAATTCCCATAGACAAATCAATTTTTCGTAATAAAATCAATATTTGATCGAATTTCACGAAATAAAAAGAAGGCTCATTCTTAAATTTTCCTTTATTTAATATTATCGAAAATAGTATTGTTTTTGAATTGTCTATATAGCCGTAAAATTTGGACAGCTTTCGTGAAACAGACTATAGGTATAGGTACCATTGCCCTGGCTTAGTTCACTTCTTGCATACACTACTTGTGTTACAATCCGCGCCGGCGTAAAATGTTTACTTCGACAATGCCCCAGTTTACTGACGAACTGCCATTCAGCTCTACTTAATAGAGATATCGCATAAACATGATACACGAATTTTAGGCAGTATCTTATACATGTAGCTGAAGGGGAATACGTCAGGAATCCGGCGCTTATTTCGACATGAAACATTTTATGCCGTCACGGCGTGCATCAACAGTGTCACTACTGTCTGTTCCACGTTTCAAAAAAATTATTTGATGAAATTCCATAAAATTATTGATTTTATTACGAAAAAACGAGTTTCCTATGGGAATTTAACATGCGGGCTAACAATACTTTTTTTAAATATTTTTTTATTTGTGGACCGATTTTCAAAATCTAACTTTTGTTTTCTTATTTACATCATTTCCAAGCTATCTCGCCAGGTTTTGGAGTCAATTTCCAATTTATTTCGTTTTTCGACCCTCCCGATCAGCCTCCTCCTTTTCGCCCCATGTTAAATTCCCATTGGAAAATTGTTTTTCGCAATAAAATCAATATTTTATGGTCTTTCATCAACTAAAAACATTTGGGGAGGGTGACATTTTTGTTATTGATAAAAAAGTACTTACTTTTAAATATTTTATAGATTTAATATGTTTAGTAACCAAAAGTTCATTGGCAACATAACGTGGAACATACAGTAGTAACGAAGACGAGGTCACACAATACACAACCGCCTGCGTTAATCTTACCAAGATGTGAACGTTTGTGTAGCCGATTTCATCAAAATTGCAAAGTATACTTTTCTAGCAAAGTATACTGTGAGGGAGTAATCATTTACTTTTCCCAATATGCATTATTTCATACAGAACTTACTACTGCATATATTTGATGATTAAAAGTATGCATAATTATTATACTGAATTTATTACATTATCACAGCCAAAATGTGAAGGTACAAACGGTCAAGGTCATGACAAGGGCGGCATGAGTGTGTTCCAAATACGTACATGTATCAAGTGTCCAACTATTGATGCAATCCGTCATGTAATATTAAAGTTATATCATGATGAAGAAGCTTGTAAAACATTTGGATATTGTGGACGCGGACGACGACGACGGAAACATCGGTGACTATAGCTAAAGCGGTGACTATAGCTAAAGCAGGCGCGAGAAAAACTCATGATGAGAAAATGTACCTTAACACGTGTCAGAAAAGCAAAGAAAACTCTTGGCATCGTAATATAATTATGATAGATATGCATCAAAACGTCATGGGAAAACGCAGGGACGCATAGAAAATGCATCGCAAACCATATCTTAACCCTTCCTACGCTGTTGACGGAAATTGCCGTCTGCTGTTTTTAATTTTTGCTTTAATTCTTAACAAAAAACTGGTTTTGACAGCACATGAGAATCGTCTCCACTGGAGACGATTCTCATGTGCTGTCAAAACCAGGTTTGGTATTTTGGAAATATTTTCTCCTAGACGTCAGCGAGACGTACATGTAGCTTAATTGACGTCACGTTTTGACGCCATTTCCGGCCAAGAAACAATCCATGCACTAACGTTAAAATTGTCAAATTTGGCAACGTTATAAGCTGGTCTGAGAGAAAAAATCATATTTTTCGAAGAGCATGTACATGTAACGTATTTATTTCCCTTGACATCTGTATATTCCGACAAAGAAACTCTTGCTCCGCACTCGTTTCTTTATCTGATTTCCATGTTGTCTCGGGAAATATGGTATAATTGAATGAACTATATTTGCGGGACACGGGATATAACCCAAACAGAGCATGGACCAAACCGCTGCTTGGAGTTACTTGTTCGTCGGCTGACAAAAACAAATAATTTGTTTAGTAATGTACAATATGTAATGTATAGTAATGTACATGATCAACGTCAATAAATGGTACTATTTTATTTGATGAAACTTTGATGCTGGCGGTATAATATGCATTATTATAGGAATGAATGGCCTTTTTGTGGAATTTATCGGGGTATAAACTTGGAAAAGTCGCGGGAATACTGGACGAAGGCCGGAAGGCCTCGTCCAGTATTCCCGCGACTTTTCCAAGTTTATATCCCCGATAAATTCAACAAAAAGGCCATTCATTCCTTATAATTCCAGCATTTGAAATAAATTCATCAAGAAAATGTGTTTATTTTCCGTTTTCTTAAGAATTATTTTAACTGAGCCTCACGGTTACGGAAAGTAGTTCGGCGTGGGAATTTACTGGGATCCAAATTTTTGACAGAGACTTACTACGGGCCAATCAAATGTTAGGGAATTGTGTACATATTTTTGTGCTGGAATTATACACTTATAAGTAATGAACAATTGTGAATTGTATCATTATATCGATTGTTTTTGAAAGGTCATAATATGCCATGCTTACATGTAGAACGAAAATACAGTGAAACCTCTCTAAACCGGACACCCTTGGAGGTCTCCATGATGTCCGGTTTAGAGAGGTTTCATTGTAAATCAGGCATTTTATCATTCTCAGTCATAGCTGTGTGTTATGCGATCATGAACAGACAATGAGTTTCTTGGTCATTTATCTCGGGGGATAATCCCCCGAGATAAATGAACAAGAAACTCATCAAAAATAAGATCTTAGATGTTTTCTTGTGTTCGGTATATAGAGGTTCCACTGTATAGCATTCGCATATTCAGTTATTTTTCAGTATTATAAATGTTAGTTTTTTACCAACCCCAAATGTTTGATCCACAATTGAGTTCAGAAATACGACATATATCCACAGGTTCTTTACGGACGGTTCATACTTCGGTGTTTTATGGGTTATTTCGGTATATCTGGTGGTTTAGGTGCATTGTTACCAACATACAATTTACGTCACGTCCGCGAGTTACACATATACGTACGAATTTTGACAATAAGAAAGGAGCCCGAAAGTTCGGAACGGTGAATGTGTAGATAGTTGACGATTTATGTCGTGTGTAATGATTGAGCATAAGTAGTAGCATAAAACTATGTAAATTACGCGAAATCCACTCAAATACAAATAAGAGACCAACATTCTAACCATCTGTTAAAACACCCGTGCATATATCCAATTTAAATTAGTTTTTATATTTGTACATTTCGTTATTAGCTGAGACCAAATACCTTTAACCCATTCGTTTCGGAATACACCTTTACGGGTATGACATTTATTGAATATTTTATTTTGATATTTGTTATTTCTCAATGAAAGTATATGTTGTGACCACTCATTTGAACCGTCTCGATGAGACGGTTCAAATGGTGGTCGCGACATATACTTCTGAGCGCATAGAAGGAAAATATGAAGGAATTCATAGCGTATCCCTAGCATGAAAAGGGTTAAAACCTACGAAGTCGCCTATTCTAATTCATATGAGACACGCCATGTGATATTGTACCTATAAGAACATGTGAGATTGTTCATATTATATTTACAGAAACTGTAAATGACAGCGAAATATTCCTGGCAAATGCGAAATAAAATTCCTCATTTCGTCTGAACATTTCTTCAACTTTCGATGATGTACAAACAGAATATTCGGATCAGACTAACCTTATATTATTATGTATGTCCACAGGCCACACACTGTCCAGTTTAGAGGATCAATGTTTTTATCCAAATTGAAATCAACAACAAATCACGTAAGATCTCACTAAGACACGATAAATATCTATATGAGGATACATACGTTGCCACAAGCTGTCGTCTGCAGCCTGATTGTATAGGAATAAAACGCATGTACAGTGGGGTCAGCGTGTAAGTGCACACACGAACGAACACGACAGGTTGGTTCCAACCTGTCGTGTTCGTTCGTGTGTGCACTTACATGCTGTCCCCACTGTACACCGTTTTGATTTCGCATTCAACCCTTACAATGCTGAATTAATATTGTTTCGTCTGTTGCTTTGTTATTACAGTCAATATTTCACAAAAGAAAACGTGTAACGCTGCCATGACACGATTACGTTGCTAAGATATAAACAACATGTATATAAAAACAGCAGACGACTCGAGTAGTTTCCCTTCATTTTATGATTGACGCTTTCATGAATATTAACATGTAATAGACCACACCAACCACCTTTATACACATAACAGTTTGCCATTGTGCGTGCTTGACGACACTACATGAACGATTCCATTTCTCACAAAGAACATACATGAATTTCTAACCAAACAATGGCGGAATGAAGACTCTGACAAAACTATAGATCGTAACAAGAGCGTTCGTCATAAGCTCGCTCCTCTCTCGTTTCTACAGTGACAGTCATGTTGTTATTATAGGAATGAATGGCCTTTTTTGTGGAACTTATCGGGGTATAAACTTGGAAAAGTCGCGGGAATACTGGACGAAACGATAACAAATTACAATTTTCGAAAACGAAATCCAAAAAAAAAAAGTTTTTTTTTTTTGATTTTTTTTCGAAAATTGTAATTTTTTTTAAGGCCTCGTCCAGTATTCCCGCGACTTTTCCAAGTTTATATCCCCGATAAATTCCACAAAAAGGCCATTCATTCCTTATAATACCAGCATTTGAAATAAATTCATCAAGAAAATGTGTTTATTTTCCGTTTTCTTAAGAATTATTTTAACTGCGCCTCACGGTTACGGAAAGTTGTTCGGCGTGGGAGTTTACTGGGATATAAATTTTGGACAGAGACTTGCTACGGGCCAATCAAATGTTAGGGAATTGTGAAAATATTTGTGTGCTTGAATTATCATGTCATCTGACTTCAAATACAAATTTATCCCGTCAACACAGTGCGTATGTGTCGTTTTTGACAGGCGGAGCCTCGCCCATCCCGTTTCCCAAGCATTGCTAGATATGTTTTCCCATTCACGGCACTAACCTACTATTCTCTATACATGAATATGTTCTTCTGGTGTTATGTTACATATTGGATTTATCACCTGTCGGGTCAACGCGGCGACAGTTCACGTCCCTTAAATGTACGTTGCTGTGCGACGGACAATCGATGTGTCTGTAATTTTATAATCAATAGTATACATCCTCAGGTACAAGACACCTGTATAGAAATGTAATGTACACCATGTACATGTAGACCATGTAATTAACCCTTACACCGAGCTATCTTATTATTTTTGTTATCTGCTCTTTATTTTCTTTTTTACATTTTTATCATCAAAAACATGCTTTGACAGCACTTTAGAATAATTTACAACATGCTTTGACAGCACTTCAGTATCATTTCCATTGATTCTGAAGTGCTGTCATACCATGTTTTTATTGAGAAATACATGTCAGGGACCATGTATCAAGTGTCCAACTATTGGAGCAATCCGTCTTGTAATATTAAAGGCACAGAGTCAAATTTCGAAAGCCGGTCTACAATCTTCGAAATTAGATAACATTTAATAATAGTTTCCTTATGTTCTATCCCAATAAGTAATTATAATCTCAACAAATACCATTGGCAAATCGTTTTTCGGTAATAAAACACAAATTTGATCAAGTTTCATGAAATGAAAACAAATTGCACAGTATAGGGAATTCATAGAACAATGTACAATGTACTTTTTACAATTTACATCCAGAATGAGTTGACAAGTGGCTCCAGGCAGACGGAATATGTACGTCATTTGGAATGTCATGTTTTTATATCATTGATTGTTATTTCAAGGTGCATGATCACGTGGTTACAACAACAACAACGTCGCCCACTCCAAAGTAAGTATTATTTGATATTTTCCTTAATGTGCAACGGATTTTAATGAAATATGGCGCAGCAAGCGCGTCTTCAAGAACTGCATTTGGTGGTCCAGGGAGTTCGGCACAGACTTACATGTATGTCGTTTATGGTTGATGCGCCATATTTCATCACAATCCGTTACGTAACAATGACAATATATATAGAGAATAGTAGGTTAGTGCCGTGAATGGGAAAAAAATATCTGGCAAGGCTCAGGAAACGGGATGGGCGAGGCTCTGTCGGGCACATCCCGTTTCCGTGCCGCGCCAGATATTTTTTCCCATTCACGGCACTAACCTACTGTTCTATTTATCTCGTCAACACCTATAAATGGCTCTAAAATGCAAAAATAGTATTGACTGGATATCAAAAATGTTTCACGGCACCGTGTTTCACGGCACATACGCACTGTGTTGAAGGGATAAAAACGAATACATACTTTGAAGCAGATGATTTCTGGAAGTTTCAGTGCTTGTTGTTGTTGTTAGTACCACGTGAGCATACACCTTGTATTTCATAAGGTTGTTTGCCCGCGAACTCCATACGTAGTTATTGATACAGTGATCATGTTAATGGCGACATGAGTGTGTTCCAAAGGCTCACATGTATCAAGTGTCCAACTATTGAAGCAATCCGTCTAGTAATATTAACCCTCACAAAGCGGGAGACAAAATGTGCCGTCTGCTGTTTTTCATTTGTGCCTTAATTCTTAACAAGAAAACAGTTTTGACAGCCCATGAGAATCGTCTCCAGTGGAGACGATTCTCATGCGCTGCCAAAACAGGTTTTCATCGAGAAATATTGAAAAATAAACATTTCAAGCAGATGAACAAAATTAATTCCGCGTAATAAGGGTTAAAGGCATGATGAAGAAACTTGTGCATGTACAAACCTTTTGACGCAAAATGAATGGCTACGTGTTTCGGCAAAAATGTGAAGGTACAAACGGTCAAGGTCATGACAAGGGCGGCATGAGTGTGTTCCAAATACGTACATGTATCAAGTGTCCAACTATTGATGCAATCCGTCATGTAATATTAAAGTTATATCATGATGAAGACGCTTGTAAAACATTTGGACATTGTGGACGCGGACGACGACGACGGAAACATCGGTGACTATAGCTAAAGCGGTGACTATAGCTAAAGCAGGCGCGAGAAAAACTCATGATGAGAAAATGTACCTTAACACGTGTCAGAAAAGCAAAGAAAACTCTTGGCATCGTAATATAATTATGATAGATATGCATCAAAACGTCATGGGAAAACGCAGGGACGCATAGAAAATGCATCGCAAACCATATCTTAACCCTTCCTACGCTGTTGACGGAAATTGCCGTCTGCTGTTTTTCATTTTTGCTTTAATTCTTAACAAAAAACTGGTTTTAACAGCACATGAGAATCGTCTCCACTGGAGACGATTCTCATGTGCTGTCAAAACCAGATGATTTTTGTCGAGAAATAATGAAAATAAAACATTTCCAGCAGACGATATGTGATTGTGACTGGAGAAATAGGCCTTATGAGTATTTGCAAGTTTCTCTGAACTGTGTAGAACCAGATCAGCTTGTGCATACGCATAGTCTGCTCACGATCTGCACTGTTCACATAGCACCAGTCACTAAAAGTAATATAAGTTTTACTAATCTTACTACTTCTATAATGGGTATAACTTTCTGGGCGAATCTTGAGATCGAATGCTTTAAAATGAAGAAAAAAACACACATGCTCACACAATCTCTTGATCGAACAACCAACGCTGAATATTTATGGAAAGGAGGTGAAAATAAATAAATCAATCACAACCCTGCGTTTTTGCCCATACAATTTCTTGCATAATCCGCCTACTGACGGAACAGACTTTATGCCGTTGAGTTTGTGAACAGTGTAGTCTCAGATCATCCTGCGCATCTGCGCAGTCTGATCTGGGTCTACACAGTTCGCAAATATGTCATTGAATAACAATTACAAGCGTCGGCCAGTATATTTGAACCGCTGATTGACAAAAGTTCCTTTACAACATGTGTGAGCAGCGTATCCCCAGATCAGACTGCGCATTCGCGCAGTGTGATCTGGATATACACCGTTCGACATTGTGCTAATAAAATAGAGGATATGTGGGTGATGAGGACTTAATATGAAATGTGTTACCCTTTCAACGCTGCAGCCCTCTATAGCGGTATTTACAACAAACAGTGTACATTCAGACGAGATCGCTAGTAACGAGATCTGCACTTTTGTAAGTAATGTTTATATTTAACAAAAACACACGTTAGCTTATATTGATGGTATAAGCATAAAACCAAGACCTGAACTGTGCTAAACACGTAAAATGTTTTCTGTAGAGGTCTCACGTACGTACAGGTATTTATTACACTATGCATTAGGTTGTTTAATACATATTAGTACATATAGTTTCTCTGCGAAATTTTATTTTATTTTGTTTTATTAATAACAACTACTGGCCCCAGTTAGCAAACATACACAACCGCCTGCGTAAATCTTGCCAACATTTCTGAACATAAACACGGATTAGCAATCTCAACACGCAATCGAGCAGCATTATTGGCTGAGCCTGAGATGTGGCACAGCTCAGGCTCAGTCAATCAAGCTGTCCGATTTCAAGAACAATATTCGAATATTTTGAAATCAAAATGATTACAAATATCGACACGATTAGCGCAGGCGATGGTGAACATGTCAGTCTGGATTTGATGGCGAAGTACGATCAGACTCTACACTGGCCGCGGATGCCAAGCGGCCCTTTGTTGCGCATGGGCAGACCGCATAGGCAATCAAATCCTTGTCACTGTGTTATGAATCTGCTGCGCTGAGACGCTCAATCATGCGGAGATGCGTTTTTGTTGACGTAAAACTGACTGTTGTATGGCAAATGAATTGGATACATGTTTGCTGAGCGAAATGAACGTTATCCGAACAAGTGATTCGGAGAATTAATAAACTAAATGGCCACCGCACTTGAATGACTTCAATATGAGACCCTATCAGGGCCTACATTTTTCGCATACGTCATAATGTCCTGGGGGCCGTTTCACTAAACTTCGTAAGACTAAAATGTTCGTAAGTACAAACTTATGATAGTCTGTAAATATCACATTAACAATGTTGTCTTGTAAACAATTATTGGATTTACATTTATTGAGCATAGGCTGCATATGCAGCCTATGATCAATAAATGTAAACACATCAATTGAAATTTCCAGACGATCCTAAATTTGCGCTTACGAACATTTTAGTCGTGCGAAGTTTAGTGAAACGGGCACCTGTTTCTTATCCGGGGGCCTACATAAAATAATGTCGGTGGCACTATAACACTAATTCTGCCACGGAAGCGGATTGCGCCTGCCGAGGCATTTCACCGTAACATGATCATGGGCATGTGGTAAAGTAAGCATCACAAAAACCATAAACCAAGTGCATAATTTAAACACCAAAAAGGTCAGTGTCATATTCATGACAGAATGTGTGTGTTCCAAATGCTTCCATGTATCAAATGGAATCAAATGTATCAAGTAGCCAAATATTGAAGCAATCCATCAAGTAATATTAGAGTTACATATATTATGATGATGAAGAAACGTGTACAAACTTGTTGACGTAAACAATGGCTAAGTGCAACAATGTGAAGGTCAACTAGACATAGATATGCCCCGTGGCATACTAGGGGCCGTTTCACTAAACTTCGTACAACTAAAATGTTCGTAAGTGCAAGATTATTTAAATACCACATTAGCAATGTAATCTTGTAAACAATTATTGGATTGACATGTATTGAGCATAGGCTGCAGATGCAGCCTCTGCTCAATAAATGTAAATCCATCAATTGGAATTTCCAGACGATCCTAAATTTGCACTTACGAACATTTTAGTCGTACGAAGTTCAGTGAAACTGGCCCCTGGACTCTAACTGGAGAAACTCTTACAAACTGTTCGACTTTTCGATGTAAATGTACACGGACGGACGTACAGACGGACGGATGTACAGAACCTCTAGAGCAACGCAATAATCTCCCCTTGCTATCGCATAGGGGGCATCACAAGGTCAAGGTCATGTTATGGCGGTATGCGTGTGTTCCAAATGCTCTCATGTATCACGTGTCCAAATATTGAGGTAACTCATCAAGTAATACATTGTATTAATGTTACATAATGATGAAGACAGTTGTACAAACTGTGCGACGTACATGTCCATGCAAACAAGAGTTGTCAGAAGACAACGAAGCGCGCCTGGTGGTGCTTTAGTTTAGCGAATATCAAGAAGCTGTGTGAAAGGAAACAAAAATTCTAACACATTTTCCCCAATGTTAAGGTTGCGAAAGCTCTAACATTGTGACCTTGACCTTGGGGTCAGCGGGGGTCTGAGGGTCGTGGATTTGACATGTCATGATAGAGAACCATTAGAGCAAGGGCAGTGTAAAATATCAAGAGGAGCGGTGAAAGGAAACATAAATTATAACGAATTTTTCCCATCGTTAAGTTTATGAAAGCACTAAGACTGTGACCTTGACCTTGGGGTTAGAGGGGGTCTGAGCATCTGTCTGTCACACAGCACGATAGAGAATCATTAGAGAAAGACGTGTGTGAAATATCAAAACATTTTGTGATGGCTAAGTCTTTCCGGAACCATGTGAAGGCCAAAACGGTCAATAGCATGAGTGTGTTCCAATGCTGACAGGTATAAAGTGTCCAAATATTGAAGCAATCCGTCTAATAATATTAACCCTTTGACCGCTACTCACAACAATTGTCATCTGCTGTTGCTTTTACTTATTTCTCAATAAAAACATGTTTTTACAGCGTTTCAGAATCATTTCCAACGGAAATGATTCTGAAGTGCTGTCAAAACATGTTGTAAATTATTCTAAAGTGCTGTCAAAGCATGTTTTGATGATACAAATGGAGAATAGAAAATAAACAGCAGACGACAAAAAAAAAGATAGCGGTCTAAGTGTTAACAAGAGCTCCGCGGAGCAAAATGTCCCGCCTAGCGCAGTTTGATAGTACATAAGGAGCTTGTAATAACCTTAACATGGGCTTTCTGTAGAATGATGCGGGATGTTATTACAAATGCATATATGGAATATTAAAGCATAAACTGAGCGTTAACTTTTCCAAACACGGACATTTCTAAGTCAGCGATCTTGACCTTTGGGGTTTGCGGGTACCATGGGCTTTCTGTAGAATGATGCGGGATGTTTTAAAAAAGCATGTTTGGAATATTAAAGCATTCCATTGAGGGAAACAGAAGTTACAATGAATTAACCTGAGCGTTTTAGTGAGCCGACGACGACGCCGACGAAAAAGCTATGCCTATGTCCCGCTTCTGCTAAAGCAGGCGGGAAAATGATATATGTACATGTATCATGATGACGAAACTTGTACACATTGTTTGACATTTGCTGACGCGGACTACAGGGGGGCGTTTCACTAAATTTCGTACGACTAATATGTTCGTAAGTGCAAATTTATGATCGTCTGAAAATTTCAATTTATGGATTTACATTTATTGAGCATAGGCTGCACATGCAGCCTATGCTCAATAAATGTAAATCCAATAATTATTTACCAGAAAACAATGTTAATGTGAAATTTACAGACTATCATAATTTTGCATTTACGAACATTTTAGTCGTACGAAGTTTAGTGAAACGGTCCCCAGATCAGTGACTTGCGAAATGGGAGTTACATTGTACGTGTATTGTAGTTATGATATGGCTGGTGATTTATGACTGTAACACGAGTGCACGGCATTTCTGTCCTCTCTAGCTCCTGATCTGTTATTGCAAATGAAGAAATGTGTCATACGGCATGTGTGAACAGTCTAGCTTCTAATAAATTCCTGTAAATGGAGAAATATGGATTACAGAATATGTGAACTGCCGAGATCCTATATATCATATGCATGTACATGGGTAAATCTGGGGGCCGTTTCAATAAACTTCGTACGACTAAAATGTTCGTAAGTGCAAAATTATGATAGTCTGTAAATTTCACATTAACAATGATTTCTTGT
Source organism: Conchocele bisecta (assembly GCA_029237695.1). Taxonomy (NCBI): domain Eukaryota; kingdom Metazoa; phylum Mollusca; class Bivalvia; order Lucinida; family Thyasiridae; genus Conchocele; species Conchocele bisecta. Next base: position 103,239,966 of record CM055267.1, on the reverse strand, counting down.
AAATAATTATTTGATTTACATTTATTGAGCATAGGCTGCATATGCAGCCTATGCTCAATAAATGTAAATCCATAAATTGAAATTTACAGACGATCTTAAATTTGCACTTACGAACATTTTAGTCGTAAGAAGTTTAGTGAAACGGGGCCCATGGTTCCCGGAGTATGCGGGTGTTTATGGTTATACGGGTGCTCAGGCTGATCTGGGTCTACATTTGGTTACAAAGACACATCCACATAGTGGACTAACAATTGTAGGGAAGAGACACATAGGTGTAAAGATGTAACTATCGGATCTAATCCCTCCCCATGGCATCACAAACTATTTTCATAGTGTTTCGATCCTACGGAGCTCCGGACGGGCGCGACAAAACGGCGAAACGTTCCCGATGAAAACGCTGCGCATTTTCGTTGAAAACGTTTACCCGTTTTTGTATTACTGCTCATGTGCAGAGTTTCTGGACAGCTCGTTTTATTTTTTGGTTTCAATGCACATGCACATGCTATTTAGATGAAATGCTACGTTATGAAAAAACGGAATTTTCATCGGATATGTCAACCAGGAAACGGTTTGAACTGGGTGAAAAACGGAAACCCGTTTTCGGACGTTTGGAAACGGGAATACAGGGCTTTGATTGGCTGATATGAATACAGGGAACGCACGTTTGAACCAGCTTCATTTCTGGTTTCCAATGTGAACACAAACGCTATTGTAAAGTACTTTTTATTCAGTTTATTGCATGAAATTGGCACTCACAGTGTAATAACACGGTGTAATAACACAGTGTAATAACACAGTGTAATAAAACTCATAATACACTAGTGCAATACATTATGTACATATGCAAATTAGCTAATTACAGAAACACGTTTGGTGACGAGTACAGCTTCAATGTATGCTGATGTGCTTATGCAATAAATATAATATAACATTTGTGACAATTTAATATGGCATTTATTACACTCTGGATACAAGGGGCTTATTGGCTTTGCGACCAGTGTAGATCCAGATCAGCCTGTGCATTCGCACAGTCTGATCAGGACCTGCACTGATCGCCGCTCCATCAAAGAAACACAAGTCATGCTTCTAACAAAGAATACAGATCGTTACCAGGCTACAATAGTGAGCTATTTGATCAGGAGCTACACTGGTCACAAATCCCATAAGCCCCATTTCTCCAGTTGCAGCCACATATAAGTTATGTATTGATTACAGCAACAATTGATACATCACTTGTCCAGCCAGCAACAGATATACAATGCGTTCTTCAATTTTGTCTGTGTTATTGTCTTTGTATTCGTTTGATGTATTAAATGTCAAATAGACGATTTGGCGATTGGACGAAACAACTAAATACACATACACCACCGCCTGCGGTAATGCTGCCAATACTTGTAAACGTGTTTATTACAGAATCCTGTGTTTGCAAGTAATCAGCAGCTTGATTGACTGAGCCTTAGCTATGCTACAGCTCAGGCTCAGACAATCAAACTGCTTGATTGCGAGTATATATTGCCATTAGATGTTCGGAAACGTTGTCATCTTGGCAAGATTGACGCAGGCTATAGATCAGGCACAGCTAATCGAACTGCTTGATTGCGAGTATATATTGCCAATAGATGTTCGGAAACGTTGACATCTTGGCGAGATTAACGCAGGCTATATATAGCTCAGACACAGTCAATCGAACTGCTTGATTGTGAGTATATATTGCCAATATATGTTCGGAAACGTTGACATCTTGGCGATATTAACGCAGGCGGCGATGTAGCTACATGTAACACAACTTGGTTAGGGAGCCCAGGGAGATTTATTTAAGTGTCCTGTTGCAAACGTTTTGAGGATCTTGTAATTGGACGTCACGTTTGCTATTATGAACCCTTAGACCGCTACACACTGATGTTGCTTTTATATCTTGCCTTATTTCTCATTAAAAACATGGTTTGACAACACTTGAGAATCATTTCCAATGGAAATGATTCTGAAGTGCTGTCAAAGCATGTTGTATATTATTCTAAAGTGCTGTCAAAGCATGTTTTTGATGATACAAATGGAAAATAGAAAATAAACAGCAGACAACAAAAAATGAAGATATCGGTGTAAGGGTTAATATGCATTTGACTTATTATCGTTAATATTCATTGAATAAATAATTCTACGATGCATTACTTTATTCACATGTCAACCCTTAGACTGATGAGCACGAACATTGTCGTCTGCTGTTGCTTTATATGTTGCCTACTTTCTCAATAAAAACATGATTTGACAGCACTTTAGAATCATTTCATGATTCTAAAATGCTGTCAAATCATTTTTATTTGACGAGACAAATCGAAAATAAAAAATAAACAGCAGACGACAAAATTTAATTCAGCAGTGTAAGGGTTAATGCAAAATGAAGGCTTGATTCAAGGACCAAACTAATACATACGTCGTTATTTGCCATGTACTCGTTCTCTCCTAGTTCGCAATACTGATATTCCACTGTATATTGAAGTTTAATATAGTCCAAGATTGATACGCATTTGATTAGACAATGTTTACCAAACTTGGCGAGAAAAAAATGAGATTTACGTGTACATGCAAATTGTACAGGCTGCTTGGTGCAATTAACCCATTTAAACAAACATACCATAACGACAACTTATCCCGTCAACACATTGCCTATGTGCCTTGAAACACGGTGCCGTGAAACGTTTTTTATATCCTGTTAATACGACCTAATCACTGCGTATGCATATGTGCGATTGTCATACTAGTCGATTCTCCGATTTTGAGGATGAGGCTGGGGTTATTTTTTTTGCATTTTAAAGCTATTTGTAGGTGTTGGCGGGATAAATAGAATAGTAGGTTAGTGCAGTGAATGGGAAAAATATCTGGCTGCACGGAAACGGGATGGGCCTCGCTCATCCCGTTTCCTAAGCCTAGATGAACCGGCCCGTAATGAGCCGCTTCAACAAGATATACAGTATTTGTCAGGATTTTACAAATAGTGGTTGGTCAGGAGCACGCGACGGGTAATTCAACGATCGGGGTTCATCCTTACCGGAATTCCGCCTGGAGACCAGGTTTGGCCCTCATATACGTCTTTGGCATTTTGTATGTGACAGTTGAATCTGGTTATACCCCTTATAATTTAGGGGAAGGGGCCAAGTAACTTTGGTGTGGTATGGAACTGGCATCAGGTCAGGTTATTCTAATTTCAGGGCTGAATATATTTGTTCTCGATATAAATATTTCGTTCTGATTTTGGGACCCCCCTCCCCAATGCAGCAGGTTAAAACGGGATTGAACCCCATCAAGCAGTGTAATTGGCTGGGCCTGAGCTGTGCTACAGCTCAGTCCCAGCCAATCAAACTGCTTGATTGCGAGTTGATATTGCCAATAGATGTTCAGAAACGTTGACATCTGGACAAGATTCACGCAGGCGGTGGTGTAAGATATATAAATGCCTCTTGTGTGCTTCATTGTGCATTCCATCAAACCGGACCCCCGGCGTTGCATAGAGACGAACATATTCAAGATTTGTATTTTCGTCCCTGGTGATCCACCATAGGATATAGACTGTACGCACCAATTGAGCCAGGACGCAGTTAAATTGGAAACGGTATCCGAGTACCAGCACAATTTGCAAGCGACACCGCAATAAAAACCAATTGCCTCCGAATGTGCGCTTTTAGTCTGACACCTCTGTCGGGATAATTGTCTGCGGGATTACCTCCCTTGTCGCATCGTCGTTTTACGCCGGTATTGATTTCGTAATATGTGGCCGTGACTGGAGAAATCGTTCGATTTATGGGCTGCATTTAATCTATGCCAACAAACAACTCTATTTTATTTGATCAAATTCTAAAAAGTGTCAGTTGTACATGAGTAATTGATTGAGATTTTGCTATTATAAACTTGTTTTACTAGCAAGCCTGAAGTGTATTCTACGGAGCCCCGCAGGGGACATGTATATGTTTTTTATGAATTCGTTCCCACGAAATAACAATTCGTTCCCTCAATTTAACAATTCAATCCCTCGAATTAACAATTCGTTCCCTTGAATTAACAATTCGTTCCCACGATATAACAATTCGTTCCCACGAATTAACAATTCGTTCCCGTGGGAACGAATTGTTATTCCGTGGGACCGAATTGTTAAATTGAGGGAACGAATTATTAATTCGTGGGAACGAAATGAATTAACAAAAAACCCGTGGGACCGAATTGTTAAATTGAGGGAACGAATTATTAATTCGTGGGAACGAAATGAATTAACAAAAAAAAGAATGCTGGGCTCCGTAGTCTTCAAAGTGGACATCTGTGAATTAGAAAACCGTTAAATTAAAAAAAGCACACACACAAATGCAAGAAATGTGGCCTATCGGTGCAAGAATTCCCACGGCGGTACACTTAACCGGGTGACCGGACAGACGTACACATACGGACGGACAGAGCAAAATGTGCCTCTTCGATCCCGGATGTATATAAACACACTCTCTGAGAATAGTACTTGAGTAATGATTTAATATGATATTTATTAAACGAGTTTACTTATTTCATAAGAAATGAGGTTATGCCGAGTTTCTTATGAAATCAGTCTAAGAAGTTAATCAAAATCATATATTAGATTGTATATACATGTATTGCATAAACACATCATCTTAATATGAAGCTGTACTGATTACATTTGTACCCTATATACTGTAGCGGGCCTATTTGCATATTTAGTACACTAGTTTGATTTGTAATACAGCGTGTTGAATTTTAATAACTGACATTTTATGCAATAATAGTATACATTTACTTTCTTGTTTCATCACTTTATACGTGCGTGTATATTTAATTAATCATCAGATGGTGTTCAAACAGAACGCGTACAATGGGAGGTAACTTTTACAGGAATTGAAAACATCTGTACAAAACAGTTAAGCAATCGACCCACACCATGACGTACATGTAGGCCAATATTGTATACGACTTGTCGCCACAAAAGAGGACTAATGAATATGCGAACAGTGTAGACCCTGATCAGTCTGCGCAATTTTAATTGCGCAGACTGATCAGGGTCTACGCTGCTCGATATTGCGTTGCAAAAACATTTCGAATATCTATAACGAAAACATTATATTATCCGTATCAAAATATATTACCGTGTTAGCTAATCATGAACTACACTGGTATAAAAAGCGCAATAAACCAAATTCACCCATGATACACAGTATTCACATATAGGTTAATATTAGCCCTGTTCGTTCAAAGACGCGCAGTTATTGCGCAAGATTCGCGCCCCATGGTGCGGGAGTATCGATCAAAATTGTCGATCCTCTGTATATGCAAGAAACCTATATCTATGGTATAGTCTCGCCGGCGCGGATAAACTAGTTCGTCCCCTGGAATATTCAGCAATATTCTCACTACTAGACATATGCATGTAAGTCTTCGAAATGTGACTTATGTAGGTTTAACTACTCTAGATCAAGAGACATTCGTGCATGGTGTAGTCAAAAGTAGTACGGTAATGATAATAATTCCAGCTGTTGTCTACTTGCAGAACCTGGTCAATTGATATACAGTCGAACCTGTGCTAAAGACCACCTCCGAATAGCAATTACCTGTAAATAGCAGCCACGCTTTTGTTTTACCAACTATTCAATTAACCCTTAGCCTGCTGATCGCGAAAACTGTCGTCTGCTGTTGCTTTATATTTTTCCCTTTTTCTCAATAAAAACATGGTTTGACAGCACTTTAGAATCATTTCCAATGGAAATGATTCTAAAGTGCTGTCAAAGCATGTTTTTGATGAGAAAAATCGAAAATAAAACGTAAACAGCAGACGACAACATTTCATTCAGCAGGCTAAGGGTTAATACGTAAATTAATCTGCGAACAAATACCACCTGTGAACATGGGCCATATTTGTCTCTTCCCATGGCTGACCTTTATTCACAGGTTTGACTGTACTAATATACTTCACAAGGATGTTAATGTATCTTATGCATCATTTTATTACATATTTTTCAATTCTCCACATGTTTGTCACGTGACATACTACATGTATGTCACGTGACAAACATGTGGAGAATTGAAAAATATGTAATAAAATGATGTTTTGGGCCAACACCAGGGTGGTGACAGGAGATTGGTCTTTCTTAACAATAATTAAACCGATATTTAAATTACATGTAGTGCATATCCAGCGCAGGATGTGTGCAGGTTAAGGTAAAAAGGCCCACAACATCCATATTGAAATGAAAGTAGCAGATAACTTGTTTGGTTATAGGAATGAATGGCCTTTTTGTGCATGAAGGCCATTCATTCCTTATAATTCCAGCATTTGAAATAAATTCATCAAGAAAATGTGTTTATTTTCCGTTTTCTTAAGAATTATTTTAACTGCGCCTCACGGTTACGGAAAGTAGTTCGGCGTGGGAGTTTACTGGGATATAAATTTTGGACAGAGACTTGCTACGGGCCAATCAAATGTTAGGGAATTGTGTAAATATTTTTGTGCTGGACAAATCAATGGTGATGACCCACCTTTCTAGCATTTAATCATTAAAGGTACATGGCCACTCAGTAGGCACACACTGTTCTTCACCATCCAAGACATTTTTTTGGCAAAATAAACATTCATTCACCATTACCCCACGTATTGATTGGCATTATTATTCATTTTATACCAGACGTAAACTTCCACACTGATATCCGGGGCGATACCCGTGTTTCCTTAACATATTAACGGACATTACTATTCATTATTCATTCTCTGTATTTACTTTTTGATGTGCAATGAACGTACTTCATAATCTGTCCAAAATATTCGTCCCCCTGAATACTCGGCAATATCCTCCCTACTCGTCACATGCTACAGTGGAACCCCTTTAAACCGGACACCAAGCAGATATATGTGATCTCAAGTTGAGAGCTTTCGTGGTAACGCATCTCAGATAATAATGCATGTTCATGATAGCAAGAGACATACGTATGTCCCGGAATGATCCTATGCCTGATTTACAGTGGAACATCTCTAAACCGGACACCCTGGGGACCTCCCAGGGTGTCCGGTTTAGAGAGGTTTCACTGTATTCAGAACAGGACACACATTGCATACGTTATACAGTGAAACCTCTCTAAACCGGACACCCTGGGAGGTCCCCAGGGTGTCCGGCTTAGAGAGGTTTCACCGTAAATCAGGCATCTGATCATTCTGAGCCATATTTGTATGTTATGCGATAACGAACAGACATTATCAGATAAATGACCAAGAAACTCATCTAAAAATAAGATCACATGTGTTTTCTTCGTGTCCGATTTCGAGAGGTTCCACTGTATATGTCAATGTATCACAGATGACAATTAAACTAGTTGATGCTCTAGAATATTCAACAATATCATCGTCCCTATTAGATATATGGACACCTACAAAATATGACTTATTTGCGTATATGTCACTGTGACTGGCGATATGGGGCTTATGGCATTTGTGACCAGTGTAGCTCCTGATCAAATACCACACTCCTGTGGACTCATAACGATATACATTGCTTGTGAGAAACATGCCAGGTGTTTCCTTGATGGAATGACAGACAGTGCTGATCCTAATCAGACTGTACGGATGCACAGGCTGATCTGGATATACACTGGTCGCAAAACCCAAAAGCCTTAATGAACCAGTCACAGCCTCTTACGTGTTTGAATAATTAAATGTGCAAGATTTAAGACAAAGTGTTAAATATTAATTATGTGTTTTTTTCACTTTATGGACTGTACATGACGTACTATATTTAATATCAAACGTAGCAGTTTATTTGCTCAAGTTGCAAGGCGTTTGTGTTTTACATGTATTGTACTATGATCAGTCGTAGACGATGAGAAACGGGAATGATAATTTTCAAGATTACAGTACATGTAATCACAATTTGCGAAACAAAAAACGTTTTTGTTGTGCAATGATATTACATGTGTCTGGCAGTGACTGAATACATTTGGCTTATGAGCGTTGCGACCAGTGTAGATCCAGTAGCCTATTTCACCAACATTGCAAAGTATACTTTAGTAGCAAAGTATACTTTGAGGGAGAAATTTTCAATTTTATGATAAATTTATTAATTTTTATTATACTGAATTTATTACATTATCACAGCCAATTTGGCTGTGATAATGTAATAAATTCAGTATAATAATTCTGCATACTTTTAATCATGAAATATATGCATTTGTTAGTTCTATATGAAAAATAAATGATTACTCCCTCAAAGTATACTTTGCTAGTAAAGTATACTTTGCAATGTTGATGAAATAGGCTACTGATCAGCCCGTGCATCCGCACCGTTGTATCAGGATCTGCATTGTTCCGTCATTCCATCAATGAAACACCCACCATGCTGCCAACAAGCAATGTAGATCGTTATCAGGCTATATGAGTGTACCATTTAATCATGAGCTACACTGGTCACAAATCCCATAAGCCTCGTTTCTCCAGTCAAATCCACATATTATGATTGTGATATTGATTTCTTACAATTATTATATAGAGTTTATTCAACTACCATTTTGAAATACCAAATATATTTCCCGAGACATCTGAAAATCCGATAAAGAAACGAGTGCGGAGCGGATGTCAAGGGAAATAAATACGGTATTTCAAAATGATAGTGGAATAAATTGTATATTACATGTGAATTTTGCAGCGTATCACGTTGTCAAAATTGACAATATTGACGTTAGCGTATGAATTGTTTCTTTGCCGGAAATGATGTCAAAACATGACGTCAATTCCGTCCCGCGAAAGTCAAGGAGGAAACATTTCCTTCAAGGAAATAAATCTCTCCAGAATCACGGTAAATCAATGGGTAGCATGTAACATAATTATCTGCCCCTGGCACAGTCAGAAATACCTTCCTGGCTTTACATGCACTAGACATACGGAAACTTACAAACTGGGAATTACATAGGTTTTAGGTTTTTAGGTTTTCATCGTTAACTGCACAGGGCCTCAGTCGAAATAAACCCTTAAATCAGACACGCCATGCGATTTTGTACCTTCGGCCATCTGCGTAATTTCATGAAATACATTTACAAAATTTACTATATTTTCCGTAAATTGCGTCGACAGCTGACGAAATTATATTCCACAAGTACTCCGAAACTTTTGTCAACTTTTGACTTTATTTATGAAAAATATTGTAAATTTTGTAAACGTATTTATTGAAATTAAGCATGGTGTGTTCATGGTGTGTCTCAATTATGAGTTATATCCTCATTCGTATGCATGTACTCTTAGTTTGTACTGTTATAATAGTCATATTGTACAAATCGCATGGCGTGTCTCAAATGTGGCTGTGACTGGAGAAATGGCACATGTGGGTTATGCGACCAGTGCAGATACATATAGGCATCTGATCAGGATCTGCACCATTCGCCATTCCACCAAATAAAACAAGAGTGCCGAAGGTCACAATATACGCCCGTCGAGGCAAGACCAGTCAACAACGGGAGATAAGTAACTGAAAACCAATAGGCTTCTTCATGTTGCAGCGATAAACATGTATACCGAATTTGGTTACGATCGGCCAAGTAGAACTTTAAAATTAAAAATGGCCGCCAAGGGGAAATAAGTCATCGGAAATTTTTCTAAATCAATAGGCTTCTTCGTCTCGCCGTATTAATTAATATGCCGAGTTTGGTTACGAGCGGTGAAGTAAAACAATTTTTTTGGGAAATTGACTCCGAAATCTAGCTAGATAGCTTGCAAATGATCTAACTAAGAAAATAAAAGTTAAATTTTAAAAATCGGTCCAGTATTTCTAAAATTCAAAAAAAAATCCCCATGTTAAATCCCCATAGACATCTTCACTCCGTGAAGATGTCTATGGGGATTTAACATGGGGAAATTTTGTTTTCGCAATAAAATCAATATTTGACCAAATTTCACGAAATAAAAAGAAGGCTCATTCTTAAATTTTCCTTTAATTTAATATTATCGAAAAAAATATAGTTTTTGAATTGTTTATATGGCCGTAAAATTTGGGCAGCGTTCGTGAAACAGACTATAGTTATTGCGTGGACAAGCTGTGCTAGAGGAGTCTGCTAGTTGGAGCTACATGTACATGTACACTGGTCAAAATCCCACAAGCCCCATTTCTCCAATAACAGTCACAAATAAGTAAGTTTTGGTCAGATGGTCGCACATTCTATTGTATGTGTATTATATCACAGCCAGTTGCCTCGATGTAATAGCCTATTCTCTCTCTGTTCATATTCACATCTCTCTCTGTTCATATTCACATTATGTCTGGTTTTACTAGAAAATACGAATTCCAACTGGTAACATAGAAAGCAGTATATCAGAAGGATCCTTCTTTTCAACGTGTTTGAAACTATTTAAAATCTTACATTTCATGGTGATTTTTGTCTTCGAATTTCAACTAGGAGTACGTTAATCTTCACACGTGACCAGTCATGCGAGAAGGCAACAGTTTGGTGAATAATGTAAAGAATGATGCACATGTACGTTGTTGTATGCTAATAATTCCAGCACAAACATATTTACACAATTCCCTAACATTTGATTGGCCCGTAGCAAGTCTTTGTCCAAAATTTATATCCCAGTAAACTCCCACGCCGGACTACTTTCCGTAACCGTGAGGCGCAGATAAAATAATTCTTAAGAAAACGGAAAATAAACACATTTTCTTGATGAATTTATTTAAAATGCTGGAATTATAAGGAACGAATGGCCTTTTTGTTGAATTTATCGGGGATATAAACTTGGAAAAGTCGCGGGAATATTGGACGAGGCCTTCCGGCCTTCGTCCAGTATTCCCGCGACTTTTCCAAGTTTACACCCGATAAATTCCACAAAAAGGCCATTCATTCCTATAATAACCAATAGGATAAAAATAAACAATTGGCGATAAAAAATTACAATTTTCGAAAAAAAAATTTTTTTTTTTTTTTTTTCGAAAATTGTAATTTTTTTATCGCCAATTGTTTATTTTTATTGCCAATTGCGAAAGTGACTTTTCCAAGTTTATACCCCGATAAATTCCACAAAAAGGCCATTCATTCCTATATTAAAGGGGCATATCAGGATTTTTGGAAAACTACTATAGAAAAGAAAAACGTGTTTTCATCATGGCCCTGTGTAAAGTGGTTTAATTGAAGATATATGACGATACTAGGACCGCTGGTTTGTTTCTATTTTCACCCATATAGGTACATACATATCTGATTTCATATCTTGTTGCGTTCAACAAGATAACAATCTGATACTTATATACCGATATCGGTGTAAAACACATTTTTATTTGTTTAAATTAATTTTTTCAAAACATCCTGAAAAGAAAAATCGGCGGTCCCAGTATCGTCATATATCTTTAATTAAACCACTTTACACTGGGCCATGAAGAAAACACGTTGTTATTTTTTTATAGTAATTCCTGATTCCTGATATGCCCTTTTATATGTAAGCTGAACCTTCATTTCTCAGTCAGAGTGTATGTTGTTACCACTCATTTGAACCGTCTCGGCGAAGCGGTTCAAATGAGTGGTATCAACATATACTTCGTGCAGAAGAAAATGAAATTATTAAAACATTCGGCCCGAAAATTGGTATATCTTCAGCATGAAAAGGTTAATCTTTACATTCTGTTTTCATATTGCAATGAATATTTACGACAATCCAAATGTACTAAAACTGGAATCAATCGGAAAGCAGAATATGTTTTCTACAAAACAAGGTCAAGTTGAATATTTCAAATGTCAATCCGTTCGCTGCAAATCTAATTGATTTGGCGCCGACCTAACAAAAAGGGTTACTATTTTGTGACCAGTTTAGACCAATCATGTGCTTCTGTTCCCCATTCAGACACCAACACACCAATTAATGCTTCAACGAACAATCTACATCACCCTACACAGACAGATCAGCATCTACACCATTCACGAACGAGACATTCCCGATCGTATCGAACCGCGAACCGCATCGATTCGTCCTGGAATCATCTTAGAATGCGAAGTGTTTAAAATTTAGAATTCTTCAGAGATGCCAGAGCGATTCCATCATTAATTTTGTTGTGAATAACTATTACCCAGGGATTCATGTTACCCTTGAATTGACAGCGCATGTGAAGTTATCTGGAATTATTCGCGGTCTCGCATGCTTTCTGTGCATTAAAACATGCATATTCGGCAGGAAGCCGTTGTTGGCTGTCATTAAAGGTACAACGTCTCGGACAGTAAATACTGTAAACCAACTAACTTTCGCGGCTACTAAATTTCGCGGTTTGCATTTACCTGGGCCCGGTTGCTCAAAGCTTCTGTTAGCTTAACAGACTGTTAAATCCTTAGCATTGCTAAGGATTTAACAGTCTGTTAAGCGAACAGAGGTTTTGTGCAACCGGTCCCTGGTATGTAGTTTTTGGTTTATGGACTGGAAATGACATATACACCACCGCTTCCGTTAATCTTGCCCAGATGTCAACGTTTCTGAATATCTATTTGCAATTTCAACTCGCAATCAAGCAGTTTTTTTGGCTGAGCAACACAGCTTATATTGAAGTATTAGGAAATAAAACAAACTGCAAATGTTGGCAAGATTAGCACAGGCGATGGTGTATCAACAAAAACAATAAAACATTTTTTAAACATATTCAAGGAGTGTCTGTTTTATTTTACAATTAACTCTATTGTGGTAAACTAGCCAAAAAATGCCAAATTATGACAAACCAAATTATCTCCGCTGCTTATCACAGCTGGATAGTATGTACATGTACAGTAAATGTACTTGAATATAACGCCTGTTTTGGGGAATGTGATTGGCTCTGTCGTTTACTGTGCATGAGACGACAAATCACATATTGTTTGGCAGCACTCACAGCCGTGTTCAAACGTATAGCGCATGCTGTTTGACCATGGCTGTAGGCAACGCTCATTCCGAGGCCAGGCCAACACCTACGTAATGCATGTGTCTCGTGACGTTACTTTAAAGCGCCCATTACGTCACCGGACCAGTTCACAACGGTCGCACTGAAATTTTGAAATTGATCGGTGGGGGGATGGGGCACCCGCATCAGGCGACGTGTACTGCGGCCCCGGAATATGTATACGTGTAATTCAGTTGTTTGAATGGACCGGGTTATCAAAGTACCGAAAGTACTGCACATATGCTCAATTTACACGCTATTTTCCACAGAAATGTAACAATAACGTTCGACCATGTCCATGTCCATGCATACGGCCTTGGGGTTCAGACAGTTCACTCGTGCCACAGCAAACGTTCAGCCACGGATGGACATTGTCGAACTACATATTGGATATCTGAGACTACATCCGAGACACAGTCACTTTAACACCGTTCAAGTGTTTTATTCAACAATGTACTACTCTTCTACTCCATAATTACGCAGATCGATAAAGTGCAGGTACACAAACGCCTGCGTTAATATATCTCAGATGCCAGCGTTTGGCAATCTTAGCTCGCAATCAAGCAGCTTGATTGGCTGAGCCTGAGCTGTCGCACAGCTCAGGCTCATCAAATCAATGTGTTTGATTTCAAGCACAATATTCCAAGTATTTGAAATAAAAATGAAAAGTCATGCAGAGCATGATGTTATTAGCCGAACAAATCAGGGTTCAATATATGTCCACATTTTTGTAGTTACCGAATCTCAGGGAAAAGTGGGGATGAGAATCTATAAATTTATTTGTTATTGCCTAACCTCAGTTGACCTTATTCAACCTATTATGACTTGTAACTTAAGTTATTTAGAGCCGGGTAGACTGGATAGAACCAGTACTCTGCAATGTATGGGGTGGGGGTGGGGTGGGATCGCAGCATCTGTGCTGAATTTACAACAAAATATTCCGCAGTGAAATTACGACATCCTGATCTGGCGTTTCAATGTGCACATTGTTCTTCAAACTCCGAGAAACCCTACTTTATAATAGTAATTTATCAATGATCATGTGACATTTACACCAGGATCGAGCGAGCGGTTATATTTTATACCACTAAAATATGTCATGTTTCAACAATAATTCACCAATGCTCGCGCATAGCTATTGTTGTAATGTTCATATTGTTAATGCATCAGTCAATGTGAATCCCCCCCCCCCCAGGGTACCCCGGGGCTTTAACCTTTCATGATTCCCCGGGGCCGGGGCTTTAACGGCAGCAACAATAAAAGCCCCACTATTCCCTGGCTGTGTGTGTGTGTGTGTGGGGGGGGGGGGGATTTACATTTACTGATGCAAAAGTAAAATAATGAGCGATTTATAAAGTTTAACCATAAATAAGCAACAAAGGAACGAAAATTACAATAATTTTAATTACACTTCTACATACTGGAGCTACATATCATTATCAGTCCACTACAGCATGACCTATTGGCTCATATATTGGCAATTTTAGACTACCGTCAAGCATAAAGTTCAATGACCTTGAAATGACCTTGAACTTGGTTTAAAAAATGGCACCCGGATGTTTTTGCCATAAATTAACACGAGGTGCCGGAATCTTATATATATACCTACAATTGCCCCTGGACTAGGAGGCAAACCGCCTAACTTTAGTTTACCGAACTATTGTAGTTAAAACGTTTATTTATAGCCAAATTGTGTTATTTCGCTATATTTAAAGTTTTCAACAGAGATAATTGCCAAAAATGAAAAATTATCCGGTTGATGCAATTTGGAAGTGATACAACAAATTTCGCGTTTGTAGATTACCGAATATAGGAGAAAAGGGTGGTTACGGTTACAAACTTTTTCACAAACCAATGGATAACCAATATATAGCCGATCTGTGAGCTGTGATTCTTGCGCGTGACACACCTTTGGGTTCATAAAATATTCCAAAGGGTATTTGAGTTATGCTCCGGACACATACAGTAGCATATACAGTAACATATATGTTATACAGTAGCGCGTTTCTGCTCCTTACCTATTTGTATATACTAATATCGTATAAATATCGTAATCGTATAGTATTGGTATATTTAATGAGCATATCGAATGATCATACAATATTGTTTGTTTGTACCGTATCGTCATATAGTACAGTTTGTTTACATTATACAAACGTACTATACGAATAATATTAATTATACAAACATACGATATCCGTTCGTATATACGATATATCCGTACGGATATGGTATGAATATACCATACCCGAAGTGTGGCTTTTCATTTAATTCTACTGAAAACACCTCTCATTTTAAAGAAATTCTCGACTCCAAAGAGGACCAAATATTAGGGGCGGACCAAATATTATGGCAAATAGTACACGGCAACATCATTAATATATCGTATACATTTACGGTATTCTGGTACATTTATACCGTACACAAATCTGGTATGTTTGTACGACACAAACTTTAGTTTACCGAACTATTGTAGTTAAAACGTTTATTTATAGCCAAATTGTGTTATTTCGCTATATTTAAAGTTTTCAACAGAGATAATTGCCAAAAATGAAAAATTATCCGGTTGATGCAATTTGGAAGTGATACAACAAATTTCGCGTTTGTAGATTACCGAATATAGGAGAAAAGGGTGGTTACGGTTACAAACTTTTTCACAAACCAATGGATAACCAATATATAGCCGATCTGTGAGCTGTGATTCTTGCGCGTGACACACCTTTGGGTTCATAAAATATTCCAAAGGGTATTTGAGTTATGCTCCGGACAAGAAATCATTGCGCGAAAAAACAAAGGGAGATAACTCTAAAATGTGTTAGGCAAGAGGTGACATTTTTGTGGGCGACACACCTTTGGTTCGTGGTCTATGCATGTTCTCCAAACAATAAAGGAAGATAACTCGAAAATTAGTGCGACAAGAGTTGTCATTATTGCACGCGAAACGCATTTGGGTCATGGACAAGGCTCTGCCGAGCACATCCCGTTTCCGAGCCGCGCCAGATATTTTTCCCATTCACGGCACTAACCTACTATTCTATTTATCCCGTCAACACCTACTAATGGCTTTAAAATGCAGTAAAATAATCCCAGCTACCGCACATATTCATACGCAGTGATTAGGTCGTATCGACAGGATTTCAAAAATGTTTCACGACACCGTGTTTCACGGCACATACGCACGGTGTTGACGTGATAGGATGGATACCTGGATAGTGGTGCAAATTAATATCATATATAGAGAATAGTAGGTTAGTGCCGTGAATGGGAAAAAATATCCGGCAAGGCTCAAAAATTTCTTTATTTTTCATCAGAAGTATATGTTGTGACCACTCATTTGAACCGTCTCGTGGAGACGGTTCAAATGAGTCGTCACAACATATACTTTGGTTCAGAAATAAAGAAAATAAATAGAGAATAGTAGGTTAGTGCCGTGAATGGGAAAAAATATCTGGCAAGGCTCAGGAAACGGGATGGGCGAGGCTCTGCCGAGCACATCCCGTTTCCGTGCCGCGCCAGATATTTGTTCCCATTCACGGCACTAACCTACTATTCTATTTATCCCGTCAACACCTACAAATGGCGGTAAAATGCAAAAATTGTATTGACTGGATATCAAAAATGTTTCACGGCACCGTGTTTCACGGCACATACGCACTGTGTTGACGGGATAAATAGAGAATAGTAGGTTAGTGCCGTGAATGAGCCTCGCCCATCCAGTTTCCTGAGCCTTGCCAGATATTTTTTCCCATTCACGGCATTAACCTACTATTCTATTTATCCCGTCAACACCTTCAAATGGCTGTAAAATGCAAAAATTGTATTGACTGGATATCGAAAATGTGTCACGGCACCGTGTTTCACGGCACATACGCACTGTGTTGACGGGATACAAATTAAATTCCATACATAGTGTTAAGGATTAATCTATAATGATTCAAAGCAATACACTGTGGAACTAGCGTCTTTTTGTCGTGTCATTTTAATGTTCTCATGAACTGGTCGCTATGTTCTTTAACTGGAAGTGTACATGACATTTATTTGTTTAAACCCGCTCTAACCAGAAAGGGGCGGAGCTAGTTTCGGAAGTAATGTGGCAGAGCTCCAGATAAGCTGCGTATTTGCGTAAATACCCAATTAAAATTCCAAAAACCCAATTGAAATCAGAAGTAGCGAGCATCAAAAAGCAATAGCAAATTTGTGGTACCTTTATCATGCTACAGAAAACAATAACCAGACCACAAATATAGCATATATCTTTTATTTTCCATGAAAACACATCTTGGTATTCCAAGGAGACAATTCTAATGAAATGCCAAGACATGTTTTCATTTCGAAGCAAACTATTGAATAATTGCTGTCTGTTGATGTGTAAACAGTAGTGTGATTTTATTTTACCCAATTAAAATAATGCAATACCCAATTGCTTCAGATATGATGAAGTGAAAATACTCAATTACTAATTCCTTATCTGGAGCCCTGCTATGGTACTATTTCCACGTCACAATTGGACGCACACTGTACATGTACATGTACGCTGTATGCTGTTGTATGCTGTACCACGACGTATTCTTTTTCACCGCTACAAATGTATTATCTACAGTGAAGAACCTCTCTAAAGCGGACACCAATAAATACGTTTTATCTGATTTATCATGAGTTTCTTGGTAATTTATCTCAGGTTATACTGTTTGTTCGTGATCGCAAGACACATACAGTAGCATATACAGTAACATATATGTTATACAGTAGCGCGTTTCTGCTCCTTACCTATTTGTATATACTAATATCGTATAAATATCGTAATCGTATAGTATTGGTATATTTAATGAGCATATCGAATGATCATACAATATTGTTTGTTTGTACCGTATCGTCATATAGTACAGTTTGTTTACATTATACAAACGTACTATACGAATAATATTAATTATACAAACATACGATATCCGTTCGTATATACGATATATCCGTACGGATATGGTATGAATATACCATACCCGAAGTGTGGCTTTTCATTTAATTCTACTGAAAACACCTCTCATTTTAAAGAAATTCTCGACTCCAAAGAGGACCAAATATTAGGGGCGGACCAAATATTATGGCAAATAGTACACGGCAACATCATTAATATATCGTATACATTTACGGTATTCTGGTACATTTATACCGTACACAAATCTGGTATGTTTGTACGACACAAACGTACCAGAATTATACACATGTATAACAATCGTATAAACGTACCATTTGAATGGTATATCTATACGATATTGGTTGGTATGTACGGTACATGTACAAACAAACCGTACGTTTATATTATATGCATATCGTATAGAAAACATATCGTATTGGTATAGTATACGTATAGTATTGGTATAGTACGTATAGTTGACCTGCAGAAAAGCGCTAATGTAAATACTGATCAGAATGATCGAATGCCCGATTTACAGTGAAACCTCTCTAAGCCGGACACCCTGGGGACCTCCCAGGGTGTCCGGTTTAGAGAGGTTTCACTGTAGTGCTTTTGAACTTCAGAGAGGCTGTGGCGAAAACCTGACACACACGCACTAAGGTGTCGATGTTAGCGCACCTGAGTGTATAAAACGCGACTTTATGTGTCTATATCAGTCACCGGATTTAAGTGAGTGTAAATGTCAAGGGTAATTAGGACTTAAAAGTCGGATGTCTTCTTTGTGCCGCGTAATCAAAGAAACAACTTCTAGTTAATGAAGCAATAAAGCGGCGCGGTAAGTACGATATCCCGCTTTGATACGGCAATGAAAGTCGACTCTAGACGGGTTCCTCGTTGTTATTGTCCTTTCCGAATGACCCGTCCGATTGAACTTTGAGCTGCATGAATATTAATGAGGGCGTGGTGTATTGTTTTCTTAGTGTTTTTATGCTGTAGTGTAATGTAAATACATGTAGTTCATTTAGTACCCTAGACAATTGCACGGACTTTTGTTTTGTCATGTAGCCTGCTATTTGTCGGTATCACAAGTACAAGTCTTTAAGAGACGATTCTACAGAACTTCCAACGTGCATGGGTAAAGAAAAGGAACTTTGAAAACCAAGTACCACGTATGTAGTACATGTACCACGTACATTTGTCCTGCATATAGGAGAAGGGAATATTATTGTATACCTATAACAATTAATGTTCACATATTGAAGCACAATATCAATACTAAATACTTATAGGTTATTTGATTTGTATGTGGATATATGCAGCGTGAGGTATTGCGCAACTTCAGGAGCGCAATATCGTTGCGCGGCGGGGCGAGTGGCATATTTATCCCGTTAACACAGTGCGTATGTGCCGTGAAACACGGTGCCGTGAAACATTTTTGATATCCAGTCAATACAATTTTTGCATTTTACAGCCATTTGAAGGTGTTGACGGGATAAATAGAATAGTAGGTTAGTGCCGTGAATGGGAAAACATATCTGGCGCGGCACGGAAACGGGATGTGCTCGGCAGAGCCTCGCCCATCCCGTTTCCTGAGCCTTGCCAGATATTATTTCCCATTCACGACACTAACCTACTATTCTCTATATCCACACACAAATCAAATAACCTTTTTATAAAAACGGACATCATTCGCAAATTATTTGCGCTTTCAAAATATACAAAACTAAACACACACATTAGTGGCATTTAAAGTGACCTGTCCGTTTAACCTGTCATTTGCATTATAGTTTTGACTTTTCTAGTATCAGTTAGGTGTTCCCGTTTAGGCCATCGTAATATCGCTATCTGATCGATACTACGATATCATGATACTACGATGACGATACTACTATGTACTATCATAGTAAGATCATCATTATATCGTGATATCGCGTTATTGTTATCGTGCTATCGTACTCTAACCATCGTGGCTTTATCGCCATCGTAGTATCGTGATATCGTACTATCGTTATCCTGCTATTTTATTATCGACCCGATAGCGATATTAAGTAATCTATCTGAACACAGTAATTCAACCTAAATGATAATGTCCAAATTATACTGAAAATGGCAGGTTAAACGGACAGGTCACTTTAAACGCACACTACATGTATTCCAAACAACAGACAGCCCGCTTCGCGGTGTCCAATATAGGGATGTGAAAAGCCATCATATTGACCAATATGTCATATTTATCCCGTCAATACAGTGCGTATGTGCCGTGAAACACGGTGCCATGAAACATTTTTGATATTCAGTCAATACTATTTTTGCATTTTACAGCCATTTGTAGGTGTTGACGGGATAAATAGAATAGTAGGTTAGTGCCGTGAATGGGAAAACATATCTGGCGCGGCACGGAAACGGGATGTGCTCGGCAGAGCCTCGCCCATCCCGTTTCCTGAGCCTTGCCAGATATTTTTCCCCATTCACGGCACTAACCTACTATTCTCTATCTATTTTCTTTATTTCTGAACCAAAGTATATGTTGTGACCACTCATTTGAACCGTCTCGGCGAGACGGTTCAAATGAGTGGTCACAACATATACTTCTGATGAGAAATAAAGAAATTCTTGAGCCTTGCCGGATATTTTTCCCCATTCACGGCACTAACCTACTATTCTCTATGACTGCGGCTGGAGAAATGACAGTAACAGTGTCGACTGTCTGCCGGGTGCTTCATTATTTATTTACATTGTATTTAATATTGTATTTATTTATTTATTTATTTTATGATCTGTCAACAGCTAAGTTAATTATTGTCCGGGCTAACGGGATCGAATTCCGTATTTGACAGGTACGGATGACGGAAAATCTCAAAATCAGAGCTGAGTAATCGCTATAAAACTATATATTCAGCCCTGAAATTAGAATACATATAACCTAGGGGCCGTTTCAATTAATGCAGCCTATGCTCAATAAATGGAAATCCATCAACAAATGTACAGACTATCGTCAATTTGCACCTACGGACATTGTAGTCGCACGAAGTTTAGTGAAACCAGGGGGCCATTTCATTAAACTTCGTACGATTAAAATGTTCGTAAGTGCAAACTTATGATAGTCTGTACATTTCACATTAACCACGTTCTCTTGTAAATAATTATTGGATTTACATTTATTGAGCATGTGCAGCCTATGTTCAACAAATGTAAATCCATCAATTGAAATTTCCAGACTATCCTCAATTTGCACTTACGAACATTTTAGTAGTACGAAGCTTAATGAAACGGGCCGTTTCACTAAACTTCTTACGACTAAAATGTTCGTAAGTGCATAATGAAACAAGAAATGCGTCTGTCGAACGCGGATGCCACCTGCAGCATATTTGAGAAACTGTGACAAAGTGGTTAACCGAAACGTGTGACGGACGGACGGACGGACGGACGAACTTACATTTCGGACCTTAGGGGGTACTTGCTATATAAAAGATCAAAGGAAATACCCCGTAAGACACAATAGGCTTACGGGGTACGGATTAAGTTCCATTGTGTTCTAACCCTAACCCATTGTCTTAGACCACGCCCCCTACCCCATAAGTACCCTAATGTGTGCCCGGACGGACGGACAAACGGACGGACGGATGGACAGACGGACAGACGGACGGTCCAAACACTATATGCCACCCGTTTCTTCGAAACCCGGTGGCATAATTAGTCTGTAAGTTTCACATTAACAATGTTCTGTTGTAAACTATTATTGGATTTACATGTATTGAGCATAGGCTGCATAGGCAGCCTATGCTCAATACATGCAAATCCATCAATTGAACTTTCCAGACTATCCTAAATTTGCATTTACGAACATTTTAGTCGTACGAAGTTTAGTGAAACGGGCCCCTGGTACAAGGTCCATATCACACCAGAGTCACCTAGTCCAAAACTAGAGATATCCAAGTACATGCAATGGGATTAATCCCACTATATTTATAATGACCATCACATGATTCAACTCTCACATACAAGAACGCCAAAACTGTACCTGGGACCGATCCAGGAATTCTGGGATTCCAATAAAGCCATAAGCTCCATTCCTCACTTCAGTCACAGTCATATACATCAGGGACGTATTGCTCCAATCGTTATTGTTGCAATCTGTGTCAAACGCTCCAAGCGGCGAAACTAATCGGTGGCTTGTATATACCGAATTGACGGAGATGTATGTACATGTGGAACGCCAAATATACATAAAACTCAAATACATGTACTTAATGCTAGCTCTAAATAATTAGAGCTAGCATTAAATATTTAGAGCTAGCTCCAAATCAGTTGAAGAGCTCTCTAAATCAGTTAGCGCTAGCTCTAAATATAAGTATTACAATGCTAGCTCTAAATATTTAGAACAAGCAATAATTATTTGAGTTGTTGTAGATTCGGCGTTCCACGAACGCCGAATCTACATAAACTCAAATAATTAATGATTAGCTCTAAATATTTAACGCTAGCTTTACTTATTTAGAGCTACATGTAGCATTAATTATTTTAGTTTATGTAGATTTGGCGTTCCATAGAGATGCGAACTCCATCCGCCGCATATTATACCGTAACATGAGAATACATGTATTCACATAACACGCCAATGTGATTTTGTACCTAAGAAACATGTGAGATTTTCCACGAAATATGTTAACGGAAAATGTTAAATTTTCGGTAAATAATGAAGTCTAAATATGCACGAATTCCACATTTTCTATGACAATTTCATCATCAGCTTTCGCCGTCATGTACGGACAATATCGCAAGTGTTGTAAATATTGTTCTTGATATGTCACACGTGGTATTCGATACGAGCTCACATGGCGTGTCTCATATATTATAATAATCTTTCCGCAATAATACCTGAATACAACATGTTCAACAATTCTGCAAACACCAGGAACATTGTGAAATATAAAATGAATGCCACTTAGCGTTCAGTAGAAACTAATTCCTTGGAAAAGGCCTTGTGTCGAAACGTCGGAAAAGTGGGTTCCTTGTTTTTTCATATATTATAACATGTATATCACACCCCATTTTACGAAACAAGTTGAAACCAATGATGACGTTCTATGACATACATGTACGTGCCACGCCTTGTGATTTTGTACCTAAGAACGTGTGCGATTTTTCATAAAATATGTTTACAGAATGTGTGATATTTTCTGTAAATGATGTCTAAAGATGACGAAATTTTCCTTGCAAATGCGAAATGCCGTTCCGCCTTTGCTATGAAAGTTTCGTCATCTTTCGACGTAATGTATGGAACATATTGTAAATTTTGTAACTATGTTTCAAAATCACATGACGTGTATCTGATATTACTACATGTTGTATATCACATCCCATGTTAGGAAATAATACTCGTTGAAATCAATGATGACATTTGCTATGACAATTTCATCAGCTTTCGGCGTCATCTACGGAAACTATCGTAAATGTTTTCAATAGTTTTCACGATATGTCGCACATGGTGTCAGGAACAAACTCACATGGCGTGTCTCATATATTACTACATGTATATCACATCACATTTTACGAAACAATACTCGTTGAAACAAATGATGACGTTCTATGACACACGAGCCGCGCCAAGTGCTTTTGTACCTAAGAAAATGTGCGATTTTTCATAAAATATGTTTACAGAAACTGTGATATTTTCTGTAAATGATGTCGAAATGTGACGAAATTTTCATAGCAAATGTGAAATGGAATTCCGCATTTGCTATGAAAGTTTAGATATATTTCGACGTCATGAACGGAAAATATCGTAAATTTTGTAAATATGTTTCAAAATCACATGACCTGTCCCCGATATTATAACCTGTACATGTACATGTATATCACATCCATATTACGAAGCAATACTCGTTGAAATCAATGATGACACTGTATGACATAATTATATCCTTAAATCCTATCTCTGAAATTCAGTCATTACTGGCCACGCTGTACGACTTAGCAGTACATATTTTTTCATCAATAATTTAATAGCAGTTTTAGGCATTTCTATTATCTGTGTGATGGGAAGAGCGATAAAACTGGATATTTATGAGGAAATACGACCTAAATATAAACCAGACAATAGAAACGTTTTCCTTGGATCGTATTCGCCAAAAAACTAGCGAGAATGAGGGATCGCAGCTAGTTATCTCCCTTTGAATTTATTTATAGAAATCCAGTCCAAATTGTATATTGTAGGGCCTTGTTGTTCGTAAACAGGGGGAATTTAGCTTGACTTGTTGTGAAAAGGAGTCACTACAGTCATCCTATGCATATCTGTGCAATCTGATCAGTAGCCTATTTCATCAACATTGCAAAGTATACTTTACTAGCAAAGTATACTTTGAGGGAGTAATCATTTATTTTTCCTGAAATGCATTTTTTCATATAGAACTAACAAATGCATATATTTCATGATTAAAAGTATGCAGAATTATTATACTGAATTTATTACATTATCACAGCCAAATTGGCTGTGATAATGTAATAAATTCAGTATAATAAAAATTAATAAATTTATTCTAAAATTGAAAATTTCTCCCTCAAAGTATACTTTGCTAGGAAAGTATAATTTGCAATGTTGGTGAAATAGGCTACTGGGACTGCATTATTTCCAGATAAATATGGTCACACATATTTGATACACGTTCACATTATCCAAAAACTCATAGTGTTATGTTTCCGTACAATTTGAGAAGGTTTCGTGAAAAGACAAAATAGGGTTACCGTAGATAACTATGCCACAGTTAGATCACGGTTCGTCCGCATGTACGAGTAGATAATCCGCGAGCTTTAGCATTGCCCATGTGCCGTACAAATGCAGAAACAAAACTCAAAGATGTGATATAATACATGTAAGCAGATAAAACGATCACAATGACCGATTTGTGCCAGTTTTCGTGAGTTACAGCGGCGATTTTCTCCCGAACGTACATGTATAGTCTTCCAGTAATTCGCAAACTAACAGATTTTAAGATTACAGAAACGTACAGCTAGACTAATTATCACGGTTAATTGTAAAATCTCACACCTTCGATCGCGGCTCTTGATTAGCTGTCTTTTTCTGACATACAGTTTGGCTATCCATGGAATAACGTACCTTATAACGTGAACGATTTATGTACAGTCAAACCTCTCCAAACCGGACACCCTGGGATGGTTTGGAGATGTTCCACGACATATTAGCGATTCATGGCACATTACAGTGTTTTGCAATCATGAAATCATTTTAATCAGAGATACATAACAACAAAACACATGTAAGTTAAACATCCATATTGTCCCGAGTGTCCGGTTTAGAGTGGTTCCACTGTATGTACGCAACTTATTCCGATAACATGTCCGGTGTACATAAACATTTGGTGAAACTCTCTGAACATATGCGGAATTTAATTCCGCATATGTTCAGGAGTTTTCACCAAATCCTGATGTCATTTACATGTACAGACACTACCGACACAAATGTCATGGGATATATGGGTGATACATTGAGCCATGTAGGTCCATTTACGCATTTGATGGATGACAAAAGTGAAAGTGAATGGGTTTAACATCCCAGCAACAGCTACGGCCATTTAGGGATGGGACCTCCGTTTCAAATATCATCCGAAAGACCAGTGGGATGGAAATACTATGAAACTATTCTTTATGCCTAAGGCTAGGTTTGAATCCACAACCTCCGGATTGGAAGTCAGGTGTTCTAACACCAGAGCCACAAGCCATCATTCCCTTTGCTTCTGATGGCAAACCAGTCCAGACACAATCACAGAGCGCCATCTACATGCACTTCAAGGTGAGTAACTTCAGCATCAGACGATACAATACAATCACTCGGGACAGATTCTGTCAGTCTGTTATATCAGTGTACTTCCGGTAGGTAATGATATTCCGAAAGAATGTTTTCGAACACGAGGAACGCCAACTCAAATTATTATTTTTTTTTTTTTTTCGAAAATTGTAATTTTTTAAGGCCTCGTCCAGTATTCCCGCGACTTTTCAAAGTTTATATCCCCGATAAATTCCACAAAAATGCCATTCATTCCTTATAATTCCAGCATTTGAAATAAATTCATCAAGAAAATGTGTTTATTTTCCGTTTTCTTAAGAATTATTTTAACTGCGCCTGACGGTTACGGAAAGTAGTTCGGCATGGAGTTTACTGGGATACAAATTTTGGACAGAGACTTGCTACGGACCAATCAAATGTTAGGGAATTGTGTAAATATTTTTCTGCTGGAATTATAGAATTATAATTGCCTCAGTGCAAACTTTGCGCGTTTAATGTCCCTTCCTTGGCGATCTCTTACATGTAGCAACAAAATGTCAATGGCCGCTGCCTGTCAAACTTCCTGATGTTGATAAATATTGTGTCTATTCAGTCGTGATATATTACCATTTGAGATTCAAAATTACTGCCAGAACATATGAAACGTGATCAGCGGTGAGATATATGCAATAATCTTTCGTCGGACACTTCGGACTATGCAACTTTTGGACCAGGTCATCAGAACGTTTCGGACCAGGACGGTTCAGATGCAAGCCAGCTGTGTCTTTGATAATACAACCAGAATATAACTTTTGGCATTTTATGTGAGTCTTCCCACTTTGTTGGTCATTTGGTGGCAGAGTACATGTAAATGACTCAATCCGAGTATTGGCGTAGGAATATATTCATCGTACGTGGGTTATGTGCCTCATGGTATATTGAAATAATATAATGATATACATGTACCTGTAATGCATGACCATCAGCCAATCAGATTGCGTGATATTTATAAAGTGCATTAGACATACATTTATATGTGTTGACTTACTCAATTTTGTTTTTGGGTATGGAAGGTGTTAAGTTAATTTGTTTTATCATTGCATCTCCATGCAAACCATTAAATTTTGGCGGCCATGTTGGAGTTATTTATTATAGCAATGTGAACATTCCTGGGGACTGTTTCAATAAATTTCCTACGACTAAAATGTTCGTAAGTGCAATATAGAAATTACAATTGATGGATTTACATTATTGAATATAGGCTGCATCTGCAGCCTATGCTCAATACATGTAAATCCAATAATTGTTTTCGCAATTGCAATATGGAAATTACAATTGATGGATTTACATTTATCGAACATAGGTGCATATGCAGCCTATGCTCAATAAATGTAAATCCAATAATTGTTTGCAAGAAACCAGTGCTAACGTGATATATACATAGTATCATATTTCTTGCACTTACGAACATTTTAGTCGTACGAAATTCGTACGAACGCCAGGCGAGCGCTCTCTGCTTTGAACACTGTCTTGTATGTTTCATGGTCCCAACAATGGGCCTGCCAATGCGAGGAAATTTAAAATGCAGTTTTGAGTTCTTTACAAAAATGCCCCAGTTCCGCTTGCGCATCGGCGCAGTATGATCAGGGCCTCCATTGTGCGATGTTGACTTGTGGAATCATTCATGTTTCCTCTAACGAAAACACATGTGTACATACTCACGCATTGGCGTTGTCATATGCCTGATTTACTATAGGAATGAATGGCCGTTTTGTGGAATTTATCGGGGTATAAACTTGGAAAAGTCGCGGGAATACAGGACGAGGCCTTCCGGCCTTCGTCCAGTATTCCCGCGACTTTTCAAAGTTTATATCCCCGATAAATTCCGCAAAAAGGCCATTAATTCCTTATAATTCCAGCACTTGAAATAAATTCATCAAGAAAATGTGTTTATTTTCCGTTTTATTAAGAATTATTTTAACTGCGCCTGACGGTTACGGAAAGTAGTTCGGCATGGAGTTTACTGGGATATAAATTTTGGACGTGAGACTTGCTACGGACCAATCAAATGTTAGGGAATTGTGTAAATATTTTTGTGCTGGAATTATAGTGGAACACACGTTCATCTGTGTCAGCCGTATTTGTATAATGAGGTTCTAATATAATACAAAAGCAAGAACTGGCATCGTTAAACGAAGCTAATCCTCTCGCTGGCAGTCTTAATAATAATAATAAAACAAAATAAAAAATAAAGTTCTCAGTGACCTCGGGTCGTATGCAAAGCAAAGCAGCATCCATAGACACACATTGTGGCCTAATATTATAACGAGAGCTTCGCGGAGCAAGATGACCCGCCTGGCGCAGTTTGATAGTACATAAGGAGCTTTTAATAACCTTCGGGTTAGTGAGCAACATGGGATTTCTGTAGAATGATGTGGGATGTTATTAAAAAATACACCTATGAAATAGTAAAGCATTCCATTGAGGGAAAGAGAAGTTATAATGAAGTGTAAAATTTTCGAAACAAAACATTCATGCCATATGCTTTCTGTACAATGATGCAGGATGATGTTACAAATGTACCTATGAAATATTAAAGCATTCCATCAATGGAAACAGAAGTTATTGCAGATTAACCCCAATGTTAATTATTGTGCTTGACAGTTTTGTTTATTGGGGTTTAACGGCCTATCAACAGCTAGGGTAATTTAAGGCCGGGTCAATGGTTTTAGTACTAAATCCCATATATTACCTGTACAAGTACATGTACATGTTCAAGTATATGTACTAATGGGGGGAAAATCCCAAAATCAGAACTGAATATTTACAATAACAAAACTATATATTCAGCTCTGAAATCAGAATAATCCGGATCTGATGCCAGGTCCTCGACACACCAGAATCACTTGGCCCATCCCAAAAGCAGTAGGATCAGTAATAATCTTACTAGTTTTATAATGGGTAACAACCCAATTCAACTCCCAGTTAACTAAAGAGCCAAAGATAAACACGTACATGTACCTAAGGGCCAAACCAGGCAAATCGTGATTCATATATAGAGAATAGTAGGTTAGTGCCGTGAATGGGAAAAAATATCCGGCAAGGCTCAAGAATTTCTTTATTTCTCATCAGAAGTATATGTTGTGACCACTCATTTGAACCGTCTCGCCGAGACGGTTCAAATGAGTGGTCACAACATATACTTTGGTTCAGAAATAAGGAAAATAGATAGAGAATAGTAGGTTAGTGCCGTGAATGGGAAAACATATCTGGCAAGGCTCAGGAAACGGGATGGGCGAGGCTCTGCCGAGCACATCCCGTTTCCGTGCCGCGCCAGATATTTTTTCACATTCACGGCACTAACCTACTATTCTATTTATCCCGTCAACACCTACAAATGGCTGTAAAATGCAAAAATTGTATTGACTGGATATCAAAAATGTTTCACGGCACTGTGTTTCACGGCACATACGCACTGTGTTGACGGGATAAAAGGAGGAACACATACCGTTAATTTACGCCGTCTCATTCGCCTGACCACCACCCACTGTGATTGACAGACTGACAGACCGAAAAACGGACATTCCTACGCGAGGGGATAATGAACTGAAACCAAAACACTTATTTTCCAACAAACACAGCTAAACACAAACAAGAATGCCGCCAACGACATGTACATTGTATCTCCTGGCACCGGTGCTAAATTTCTATACTATACATTTTTGAAGTCCGTGACCTTAATCTTGGGGTTACCGAATACCATGAACTTTCTGCAGATGATGTAGAATGTTCTTACACATGCATGCATGAAATATTAGAAACATTCCATCAATGGAAACAGAAGTTACAATAAATTAACCCAAGTGTTAAGTTTTCAAAACTGAGCATTTTCTAAGCCTGTGACCTTGACCTTGGGGTTAGCGGGCACCATGGGTTTTCTGTAGAATCATGCCGGATGTTGCTATAGTTTACACTATTAAAGCATTCCATCAAGGGAAACAGAATTTGTAATAAATTAAACCGAGCGTTAAGTTTTTCAAACCCGGAATTTTCTAAGCCTGTGACACTGACATTTGGGGTTAGCGGGCACCATGGGCTTTCTGCAGAATGATGCGGGATGTTGTTTCAAATGCATGTATGGAATATTAAAGCATTCCGTCCATTGAGGGAAACAAAAGTTACAACGAATTAACCTGAGCGTTAAGTTTTAGAAACATAGCCAAACGCAAAAACTTAACGTTGAATGCATGTGAAAAGTAGGTCAATGAACGATGACAATTAGGCCAAGGTCACATGGGCTCCCTCTGTGTGAGATGGTTACAACACAGTGTTCATGTCTACCAAGTTTGGAGGTCGTAGGATTTGTAGTTTTCCGGAAACTGAGCTAAATGCAAAAACTTAACATTGAATGCATGTGAAATGTAGGTCAATAAACCATGAACACTAGGTCAAGGTCACATGGGCTCCCTCTTTTTGAGACGGTTACACCACAGTGTTGATGTATACCGAAACATTCCATCAAGGGAAACGGAAGTTGTAATAAATTAAACCGAGCGTTAAGTTTTCCAAACCCGGAATTTTCTAAGTCAGTGACCATGGCCTTTGGGGTTAGCGGGCACCATGGGCTTTCTGTGGAATGATGCGGTATTTTGTTACAAATGCATGTATGGAATATTAAAGCATTCCATTAAGGGAAACAGAAGTTACAAATTAACCTAGGCCCGGTTGTTCAAAACATCAGTTAGCTTAACGGACTGTTAAATCCTTAACTGAATGGTTAAAATCTCTGTTAAAACAGAGATTTTAACCATTCAGTTAAGGATTTAACAGTCCGTTAAGCTAACGGATGTTTTGAGCAACCGGGCCCTGAGCGTTAAGTTTTAGAAACAGAGCTAAACGTAAAAACTTAACGTTGAATGCATGTGTAAAGTAGGTCAATGAACCATGAAAACTAGGTAAAGGTCACATGGGCTCCCTCTGTGTGAGATGGTTCCACCACAGTGGTGTAGTATACCAAGTATGGAGGTCGAATGACTTATAGTTTTCTGGAAACTGAGCTAAACGCAAAAGCTTAACGTGAAATGTTGACGCCGCCTACGCCGATGCCGACGCCGACGCCGACGCCGACACCGACGCCGACGCATACGCCGACGGAAAAGCTATGCCTATGTCCCGCTTCTGCTAAAACAGGCGGGACAAAAATCAGTGAAGCGGTTGACGAGTTATTGAAAAAAGAAAAATAACTTTAACATGTTTTCCTTACAAACAAGGTAAACATGCGTCCTCAGTGACCTTGGGCAGTCTGACGTGGTTCGTATGCAAAACAAAGCACCATCCATATACACATACATGTATTATGGCCAAATATTATAAAATCGGTGAAGCGGTTCATGAGTTATTGAACAATGAAATATGCTACTAACGTACGTACATACGTACATGGACTAACACTATATACCCTCTTGCCTATCGACAATACAACAACATCAACAAAGAAAAGCAACAGAAATAGTCAATTACAAGCGAATCAAATACATAATCACTAACGATGAACAGCGCATGTATATTCGTTCTGCAAAGACAGTATATAGAGAATAGTAGGTTAGTGCCGTGATTGGGAAAAAATCTGGCAAGGCTTAGGAAACGGGATGGGCGTGGCTCTGCCGAGCACATCCCGTTTTCGTCCCGCGCCAGACATTTTTTTCCCATTCACGGCACTAACCTACTATTCTATTTATCCCGTCAACATCTACACATAGTTTCAAAATGCAATAAAAATAACCCAGCCACCGCACCTATTCATACGCAGTGATTAGGTCGTATTGACAGGAAATCGAAAACGTTTCACGGCACATACGCACTTTGTTGACGGGATAATATCTATTAGTAATCAGGCTTTTTCCGGGATGACAGAGTGATTCCAGACAGGCATGATAGAGGACCAGGCGCGGATCCAGGATTTCGGGTTAGGGGGGGGGGGCGTAACTATTTTGCAATACTTGACTATATTATCGAACGAGCTAAGCTCGTTCGATAATATAGTCAAGTATTGCAAAATAGTCGAGATAGCGCAAGGGTGGTCCGGGGGCATTCCCACCCGGAAAGTTTTGCAAATCTACATCGCATTTCCTGCGTTCTGGCGCATTTTGGAGCAAAAATATTGACACTGTCGCAGTATGTTTAGACATGACTTTTGACTGAAAACGTTTACATTTTGAAACAATAAGAAAACGACCGAAAAATGCATGGAAAACATGGCACTTGGCATGAAACGTGCCTTGTAACTTGTAAAAAATCTTTACTCGGCGAATAATAGGGGGGGGGGATGGGGGCGTGTGCGCCGGGTCCGCCCCCCCCCTCTCCCCCCCCCCCCTGAATCCGCCCATGAGGATCATCAGAGGAACGCATGCCTCTGTGAAATATGAAGCAGTTCATGTGTGAAAGAAACCGACATTATCAGAAATTTACCCGAGCGTTAAGGTTTTGAACGCACTGAGTACGTGACATTGACATTGGATTTAGCGGGCGCACGAGGATCGTGGATTTTTCACAGCAAATATATCGTAAGCAGGAAACAGGATTGTGTTATTTAACCAGACGTTACACTGGTCACAAGTGCAATAAGCCTCATTTATCCAGTCACAGCCACAACAATGAAGCAGCTACGAGAAAAGAAGCCCAAATTATAACAAATTTACTCAATGGTTAAGGGTTTTAACGCACTCAGTATGTGGCATTGATCTTGGATTTAGCGGGCTCCCGATGATCGTGAATCTGTCGCAGGATGATAAGAGGAATGCACGACATGATCATCACTAGAAGCATTTTACTTTACCCGGACATTTTTTTTTATTATAACACAGACTAAGTAAATTCAAATGACCTTGTATTGAAAATGGGGTTAACCCCTTGAACCCAAAAGTCCGCTATAGTGGGTTTGCAAACAGTGCAGATCCAAATGAGCCGGCTCGTGACGAGCCATCTCATTAGGATCTGCACTTCTTGCAAGTAATTGTCATATGTGTTACATGTAGACCACAATCACCCCCCTTTTCATAAATGGTTTAATCTGAAAATCAATTTGTGACGATTGGATTGGTCGGAAAATTAACGTATCACAGTCGATTCCAGTTACTTAGGGTTGACAGGGTTACTGTCTGTTTCACGAAAGCTGCCCAAATTTTACGGCTATATAAACAATTCAAAAACAAGATTTCTTTTGATAATATTAAATTAAAGGAAAAATAAGAATGAGCCTTCTTTTTATTTCGTGAAATTTGGTCAAATATTGATTTTATTGCGAAAAAATAATTTCATCATGTTAAATCCCCATAGACATCTTCACGGAGTGAAGATGTCTATGGGGATTTAACATGGGGAAATCTTTTTGAATTTTAGAAATACTGGACCGATTTTTAAAATTTAACTTTTGTTTTCTTAGTTAGAACATATCCAAGCTATCTAGTCAGGTTTCGGAGTCAATTTCCAAATGTTTTCGTTTTTTGACTCCTCCCATACTTCCTTAACACTTTTTCCCCCATGTTAAATTCCCATAGACAAATCAATTTTTCGCAATAAAATCAATATTTGACCAAATTTCACGAAATAAAAAGAAGGTTCATTCTTACATTTTCCTTTAATTTAATATTATCGAAAACAATATTGTTTTTGAATTGTTTATATGGCCGTAAAATTTGGGCAGCTTTCGTGAAACAGACTATAAGTGGGGCGGGTTTATGTTGCGCATAATGACGCGGGATGATGGTGTCAAATATAAAAACATCACATGACAGGAAACAGCAATTATAATTGTTTTACCCAAACGTTAAGGTAGTAGGTCATATATAGATGCACTTGACTTCAATGATGATTGCTTCATAAGAGGGATATGATATATGAATATAACATATGTGAATATTGTCTTGTTACTGTATACTATATGGAGCATCGAGTGGCCATCTCCGCCATCTTTGTATGTACAAGCTATGATACAGTTTCACAACTTCGTGCGCTTGACACATACAGCAAATAATATGACAGTGAACCAAATATAATTTGGTACAATACATAGACATATATGACAATTGCAAGCTACATATATTATGCCAGCAAACTATACAAACGACAAGATATCTGAGCATTTCTCCCAACAATCTCAAAATAAACTTTTCAATTTGATGCACAGTCTATGTTAGTGTACACGTTACCCACAGGTAAAGCCATATTTACTCGCATTTAATTTTTGATGTGCAATGATCATACTCTATAATCTGTCAAAACTATTTTTTTTTCAGGTGACGCATTTAATTAGTATAAATAATTAAAAAATGCCACGCATGTACCTTTAACACACCCCGATACACCGGGTATGGAAGGTGTTCGAGCCAATTCCCACCCTTAAATATAATTCGAATTGAAAAACACCCCGATTTTTCATTGCGATAGTTAGTTATCAGGGCCCTGTTGCTCAAAACCTCTGTTAGCTTAACAGACTGTTACATCCTTAGCAATGTAACAGTCTGTTAAGCTAACAGAAGCTTTGAGCAACCAGGCCCTGAAATACAATATACAGTTACAATTAAACTATGTTTTCCTAATCTGTTTCATCCTTTTCTAGGCATATCCGAGACCCAGTGCATTTAGGTGTTTCAATTAACGTCAACAGTCATCAGAAGTTGGTGCGTTACCCAACGCGCGCTCCGCAAAAATACATGCAGTTTAAATTAAGTTAGCACGAACTCTGCTGCGAAGATTGCAATAAGTTAAAATTAACTTTTGCACACTCCCAGCCACTTCTCCTTCAACTACTGCGCATCGACCTTCCGCGGACACAAAGGGGTCGTG
Source organism: Conchocele bisecta (assembly GCA_029237695.1). Classification (NCBI taxonomy): domain Eukaryota; kingdom Metazoa; phylum Mollusca; class Bivalvia; order Lucinida; family Thyasiridae; genus Conchocele; species Conchocele bisecta. Next base: position 103,205,513 of record CM055267.1, on the reverse strand, counting down.
TACCGTTTGCGACCAGCTGCGTAGCCCGGGATTAGACGCCGTATAAGCGCCGCCTGATCAAGGTACATTGTAGTTGCGAACAGTAACTATTGAAATGTACTCTCGTACCGTCCTGCTACGGACGGTACGGGAGTAGATTGCGAGAGTTACTTTTCGCAACTACGTATAAGTGCCGTCTGATCAAGGTCTGTAGTTGCGAACAATATCTCTTGAAATCTATTCCCGTACCATCCTACTACGGTCGGTACGGGAGTAGATTGCAAGAGTTACTGTTCGCAACTACGTATAAGCGCCGTCTGATCAAAGGATATGGTAGTTGCGAACAGTAACTCTTGAAATTCACTACCGTACCTCCCTGATACGGACGGCACGGGAGTAGATAGCAAGAATTATTGTTCGCAACTACGTAAGCGCCGTCTGATCAAGGCCTATGGTAGTTGCGAACAGTAACTCTTGAAATCTACTCCCGTACCGTACGTAGCGGGATGGTACGTGAGTAGACTGCAATAGTTACTGTTCGCAACTACGTATTATAAGCTCCCTCAGATCAAGGTCTATGGTAGTTGCGAACAGTAACTATTGAATCTACTCCCGTACATTCCTGCTACTACCTCCTGCTACGGACGGTACGGGAATAGATAGCAAGAGTTACTGTTCGCAACTATGTCTATGGTGTTCGCTATTTAATCACGAAAGTATAGTATTTATTATTTAATTGTACTCGCATACATGTAATCACTAGATGGTCGCGCTCGGCATGTCGCGCCCGCCGAGGCTTTGATAGTATACTGAATAGCTTTAACCAAAAACTTTAACCCGGACGTACGTACACGTACGCCAATGTGCCGGCTATATCGCGGTATATCGCTGATTAGATCATGACCTCACTTTGTAAATTTGTTTAATATATTTAAAATGTGCTTTCATGGTGTAATAGTAGTTACTTTTTAATTACATGTACTATTCTCCCCAATATTCTCCCCTATATCCCGGCGTAGGCTCGGACCAGACAGCGATGACTATGAACAGGTACAAGCCTATGCTGGCAGTAAATCTAACTAGGTCCCATTTCCCCCAGTCGATTACGAATGTACGAATGACCGAGTGGTTCCTGTGCACGCACCTGTCTAGACAGGTGTTCCCATTGGTTTTCTATTATTTTGACGTCTATTTCAATTACATGTCTACATGATTATACATAGAACATGTATATGGCTCAATATGACACATACATGTACTGTACATATATTTAGTCTATGTTTTTGAATCCGAACAGCATGTAAACTTGTAACAGTGTATACATCCTATTTTATAGTAATATGTTTGCGTGTATGTATGGTATGCCATGTCAAAATGACTATTTAAATTTAGAGATAATGACAATTCCATATTTGCTAATATGCACGCTATATCTTTATATTTAACAACAACAACAACAACCAAACAAAAACAACAGTATCATCGAAATTAAACCACCAACATTGTCTCTTTGGGATGTAGTTGAGAGCGGCGTAGACACTGACCCGACTGCATAGATGTACAGACTGACAAGAGCCGTCACCGTTTATAGAATCCGCTTTCCACGGCGCTTAGCATATACCAAAACATTAATTATCACATAGTTGTACATGTTTGTTTACTGTCCCCATACCTCCCCACCGCATATATTTGATGATTAAATGCAAGCAGAATTATTATACTGAATTTATTACATTATCACAGCCACAGAGGGGGGGGTGGGGGGGGGGGGGGGGGGGGGTGGGGTGCTAAACTTCATACGTGTGAACAAACTGTCCAACTATTAAAGCAATCCTTCAAGTACGATATTACATGATGGAGAAACTCTTCAAAGTTCAAAGCGAGATTTTGCAGGTGACAAAGGTCAAGGTCGGGTTACATGTAATGGCGGTAATGGCGGCATTTTGAAAGTGAGAAAGGTCAAGGTCGGGTTACATGTAATGGCGGTAATGGCGGCATTTTGAAAGTGAGAAAGGTCAAGGTCGGGTTACATGTAATGGCGGTAATGGCGGCATTTTGAAAGTGACAAAGGTCAAGGTCGTGTTACATGTAATGGTGGCACGGGTGTGTGACAAACGTTCAGGTGTTTCAAGTGTCCAAGTATTGAAGCAATCCTTCGCGTACTATGGAAGATATTACATGTTGGTGAAACTCTTACAAACTTATCGACGTAAATGTACACGGACGGACGTACGGATGCACGGACGTACGTAACCACAAGAGCAACGCAATATGTCCCACTGGCTATCGCATAGGGGGCATAATCATGCGATATCGTATATACACAACCGCCTGCGTTAAACTTTCCCAGATGTCAACGTTTCCGAACACCTATTTGGCATTTGAAATCGCAGTCGAGCAGTTTGATTGGTTGAGCATGAGTTGTAGCTGTATCACAGCTCAGGCTCAATCAATCAAGCAAGCTGCTGGATACCAAGCACACTATTCAATCATTGTAAAAGAAAAAGATAAAGACAAGATATAGAGAATAGTAGGTTAGTGCCGTGAATGGGAAAAAATATCTGGCAAGGCTCAGGAAACGGGATGGGCGAGGCTCTGCCGAGCACATCCCGTTTCCGTGCCGCGCCAGATATTTTTTCCCATTCACGGCACTAACCTACTATTCTATTTATCCCGTGAACACCTACAAATGGCTGTAAAATGCAAAAATAGTATTGACTGGATATCAAAAATGTTTCACGGCACCGTGTTTCACGGCACATACGCACTGTGTTGACGGGATAAAAAGAACACTTTTCACTTGTTTTGCTATCCTTCTATATTACTCCAACAACTTTCCTATTTCTATCTTTTCTCCCTTACTATTTTTCTACTAAAACCCTTACTTTCGAATACATTGAGTACATGTGTACCGTATCCGATCACGTAAGCATACATTGTCAATATTGTATGTATAAATGTACATGTTGTATTTAAAAGTGAAATAAAAATATTTAAATATAAAAAAAAGAAAGATAAGGAACACTATGTAATAATTTTAAAAGAAAACAATGTACAACTGTTGGCAAGATTACCGCAGACGGTGTGGTATAATGGTACGGATCCATTTTTGTGTGCAAATTCTGTGAGGTCCATTTTGACAACAGGGGGAACATGTAGAAACATATGCCGTTGCTAGGATGTGGCACGATTGGCTGGAAGCGGCATCCTTTGATTGATTAGAGCTTCTACCGATGCGAAAGGAACGTGTTTTTTTTCGACAGTTACAGAGATAAACTTGAAGCTGTCTAACGATGCTGTACAAAACCATATCGATGGTCTAGTAACATAAGGTCGTAACTGCTATGCTAAAGCATAGCAGTTACGACATTATGTTACTAGACCATCGATATGTTGTATCGTGCTTCAACCAGTGCACACTAGTGCTGTTTAATTAATACTATGCCATGATATACATGATACAGTTCACCCTACTTTCTAAGCCAATCGCTGGACAGTATTGTGCTCCACTTATTTCACATATTGCAACGTTTAACCACAATACGTTGTGTATTACATGTAGCAGATTTAATGATTAGCTGTTCGACAGGAAATGGAAAATCAATACTCGGATGGGACATTGCATTGTACACTTTGCTGAACTATAAGTCAGTTATAGTTCACATATTGGATTTTTCAGCAACTAAAAATATGGAAATTACTTGCAAAAAGTGCATATTCTGATGAGACTGCTCGTTACGAGCCGGCTCATCTCGATCTGCACTGTTTGCAAACACCGCAGCTTTAATGTGTTATCTGGTTTAAGGGATTAATATACTATGACAATTGATATTGTTGTTGTTATCATTTTCGGCCTATTGTCGGGTGTTTTCGCTTTGTCGAGTTGATTCCGTGACAATTTAATGGCAGTGTCTTGAGCGTTGTCACGTTGCCTTTTAGAAGAGCCCAAATTTAAAAGTTAATGTCATGTACGTGGTGAAATATGCAGCCTATGCTCAATAATTGTAAATCCAATAATTTTTTACGAGAAAACATTTCAATAAACTTCTTACGACTAAAATTAAAATGTTCGTAAGTGCAAATTTAAGATCGTCTGTAAATTTCAATTTATGGATTTACATTTATTGAGCATAGGCTGCATATGCAGCCTATGCTCAATAAATGTAAATGCAATAATTATTTACAAGAAAACAATGTTAATGTGAAAATTACAGACTATCATAAGTGTGCACTTACGAACATTTCAGTCGTACGAAGTTTAGGGAAATAGGCCCCTGGATTCTAAGATATGAGAGTCGTCCCACAGCATCACATCGCCCACAGAATGACCCAAAGTCGGGGCGATCGCTATATCCCGAAGCGTTTGACACATGCACTTATATTATGGCGTGCTACATCTAAAAGGAGCGTCTGTCTTCATATTTTCACGGAGATCACAGATTAGCATTCAAATAGAAATGTGGAGCTGAATATTGCCATTTGTATTCAATAAAAAACACGAATACAGAGTTTGCTATTTTGCATATTGTGCATGCCTCTAGATCGTTCTAAAATGAGGCTGTAACTGGAGAAATGGGGCTTATAGGTGTTCGCGACCAGTGTATATCCAGATCAGCCTGTGCATCCACACAGTCTGATCAGGTTCTGCACTGTTCACCATTCCACTAATGAACCACCCGTCATGTAACATGGAATATAGATTGTTATCAGGCTACAGGATTGCGGCAGCAGATCAGGAGCTACTCTGGTCACAAATTCGATAGGACCAATTTCTCCAGTCACAGCCACATATTCACATTCAACGAGCCTGGAGCCCGTTTCACTAAACGTCGTACGACTAAAATGTTCGTAAGCGCAAATTTAGGATCGTCTGTAAATTTCAATTGATGGATTTACATTTATTGAGCATAGGCTGCGTATGCAGCCTATGCTCAATAAATGTAAATCCAATAATTGTTTACAAGAAAATATTGTTAATGTGATATTTACAGACTATCATAATTTTGCGCTTACGAACATTTTAGTATTACGAAGTTTAGTGAAACGGCCCCCTGTTTCGGACATATATGAATACTAGTATATGCACATGAATACATGCAATGTTATTTGTAACATGACCGTGAGGTTAATTAAATTTTAGCTTTTGAGTCCCTACAGTCAGGATTTTGTTCCTGGTCCCAGGAACGATTGTCTATCGTTTGCACATTGCTTTGACATCGTTTTACGTTTTATAATTAGTTAATGTAATACGTTATTTTCGTTGGTTTAACCGTGTTTTTATTTTTGGAATATGATCAAATAAAATGACACGATTGATCTGTATGTCATTGCTGTGCATGAAGCGAACAGACACATATTGTATATATAAGAAATCATCTAAGACACAGTCACTTTAAACGCGATAGCGAACAGTGTAGACCCTGATCAAACTACATATATGACACACGTCATGGGATTTTGTACTTTCGGACATCTGCGTAATTTCATAAAATACGTTTACAAAATTTACCGTATTTTCCGTATGGTATCAAAGGTTGACAAAACTTTCAGAGTACATGCGGAATATAATTCCGCATGTACTCTGAAAATGTTGTCAACTGTTGACTTAATTTATGAAAAATATTATAAATTTTGTAAACGTATTTAATTAAATGACGCATCCAATGGCGTGTCTCATTATTATAAGGATATTTAAATAAGGATCTACAATTGCTGTAAAAAGGTATCTTTGTCAGACATGTGCCCACAATTATTTCTGGTTTCATCTAATGACTGTGATGTAGGTAGAAAGCTTACATCCGCCGCATTTTTAAATCTCTAAATTCTCATGTATTCATTCACAGATATTTTAGACAAGCCATGGGATTTTATACCCACATGTAATAAGGTGTGCGATTTTTTAATGAAAATATTGACTACAGAATGATATGTTTTTTTTGTATATGAGATCAACAGTTGGTGAAAGGTGCATAGCAAATGCGGAGTTCTATACTTCAATTGTTGGAATTGAAATTGCGCTAAGTTTCAAACATGTTCAGATGTTTTACAGAAACACGAACTTATACTTGGAAATGGTTTGCGAGATACATTGATATGCTTGTGAATTAGACAGCTCATCAATTGACCAGATTCTGCAAGCAAACGGCGTATATACCCTATATCCTAACACCGGTATTATTTTGCATGGACTACATTTGATGGCGTATGAATACCGCTTGATGTAGTACGGTTAAATCTGTATTTCTCTTGCCTTGCATGCAGACACATGTGTGTGACTGGGCATAATGAATAACAAGAATAGAAGAAGCCGATCCCAGACACAAAAGAGCATGACTTTTAACATCACCGTGTTAGAAGTTCCTGAAATAAAATTGATTTATCAGGAAATAAGGTTCGTTTTAAATTAATTATTTAGAATAATAAAAATAATTATCCTTTGTCGGCGCGCGTAATGAGTCCGCAGACTGGGCTGTGTAAGGGAGATAAAAGGATAAACATTCACACGCGAAATGGAACCCTTGGACAGTAAACTATTCGCGCTCCTGTGATGCATACATGCATCACAGGAGCGCGGACAGTTTGCATGTAGTGTGACTCTACAGACTGGGTTGTGTGAAGGAGACAAGCTGTTGAAGCGATCACAGGTGAAAAACCACTCGGAATCGGTGAACTGCCCCCGCTCCTGTGTACACAGATCAGCGTGCAACACAGAAAAGGGGAACAGTTTACAGTGAAACAATCATAGACGAAGGGGTACCCATGGACAGTAAACTGTCCCCGCTTCTGTGCTGCATGCTGATATGTACATGTATGCATGCATCACAGGAGCGCGGACAGTTTAATTTCATAGTTTGACTCTGCCGACTGGTGTGTGTGAGGGTTTTTGATTGATTAATTGATTGATTGATTGATTGGTGTTTAACGGCCTATCAGCAGCTAAGGTCATTTAAGGCCGGGACAACGGGTTCGATTCCGTATTTAACCTGCTGTATTTGGGGAGGGGGGGGGAGAGGTGGAGGGTGGGGATCTCAACATCAGAACGGAATATTTACATAGAAACAAATATATTCAGCCCTGCAATTAGAATAACCTGACCTGGTGCCAGGTCCATCCCACACCAAAGTCACTTGGCCCCTTCCCCTAAAAGTAATAAGGATTACGAATAATCGTAATACTCACATAAGGGGTATAACCAGATTCAACTGTTACAGTCGAACCTCCCCGAACGGCCACCTCTCTACAACAACACCCTCTCTGTAACAGCCGCTATTTTATATCCCAAATGGATGATTTTCTCTATATCAAACCCTTAGACTGCTGAGCACGAAAACTGTTTTCTGATGTTGCTTTAGTATTCTTTCTCAATAAAAACATGTGTTGACAGCACTTTAGAATCATTTCCATTGGAAATGATTCTAAAATGCTGTCAAAACATGTATTTGATGATAATTATCGAAGAAAATAAATAAACTTCAGACGACAACATTTAATTTAACATTTACCTCCCTACAACAGCCACCTCTCTACAACAGCCAGTTTTGCGTCTTCCCATGGGTGGCTGTTGTAGAGAGGTCGCACTGTACATACAAGAATGTCAACGACGTATGTGAGGGCCGGGATTCCGGTAAGGATGAACTCCAATCGTTAAATTACCCATCACATGCTCCCACCTGACACCCACTGTGTGTGAGGGAATGAAACAGTTTAAACAATCACAGGCGAAAACGATCAGTAAACCGACCCCGCTCCTGTGATGTGTGCTGATCCGCGCATTCAACACAGGAGCGGGGACAGTTTAGATTGAAATTGACAATTTCATAGCCTTACATGTACATGTACATGTAACCATGGGTAAACTATTCAACACTGAACTGCAATGTATTTGTCAATTCATTACTTTTATGGCAAACAGTCTGATGATAATAAACGGAAGGTACATTTAATATGCTGATCAGGATCTGCACTTGTCGCCCATATTATATAACATGCGGCTCTGACTGGAGAAATGGGGCCTATGCGTTTTGCGACCAGTGCAGATCCAGATCAGCCTGTGCATCCGCACAGTCTGATCAGGATCTACATTGTTCGATAAGCCATATTTCTCCAGTTACAGCCACACCTGTAGAATATCATTAATGATCAATATGGATCATGACCAACATGTGTCACACACAACTTGTTTCCATGTTCACATTTTAATCAGGGTACATGTATTCGCTGATAGTAATAATGTAGACTTTCTCACTCAGCAGCGCATACAAACACAGAATACAGTACGTGCAGTCGACATATCTGTGGCATTTCATGCGTTTCCAATTGCATGCTTCCGTTTGTTAACACAGTCATAAAATCACAATTGATTTTCCACGGGCTTCTTGTGTCAGTCAGGGTCATACAAAGTTAACCTTCGTTTTACGTGTGGTATTAGAAAACTAGATGGCCGCGGCGCGCATGTCGCGCCCGCCGAGGCTTTGCTAGTATACTGAGAAACTTTAACCAAAAACGGACGCACGTATGTACGTACTGACGTACCGACGTACGTACGTCAATGTGCCGACTACTAGTATATGCACTGGCCGCAAGTGGGCACGACAAAACATCATCAAAAAAAAGAGAAAAAAAGACAACGCTTTTTCACACTAATAGTGTTGTTGCTTCATGTACGCAACGATGCTAATCGAATTCGTATGGTATATGACCTGAATACGAGAGTTTTCATCAGCCCGCTGCCAATGAGAAATAGTTGAGCCCGGCAATTGTAATTACCTCCCTTGTCGTACATGTAGATCTACATGTATCGTCGTATTTCGCCGATATTTATTTCGAAAATCAGTCATATTTTCAGTAAATGACGTCGAAACGTGACATAATGCAGAGCATCTTAATGTTGTATCATGTTTCGACATCATTTGCCGAAAATTTGATATTTTTATGCGAAATGAATGTCGGAGAAACACGGCTCTGCGATATGGGAGATAATACTAGAGTCGGACCCAATTTGTACTACACCACCGCCTGCGCTAATCTTGCCAACATTTGCCACTTTCTTTATTTAAAAATACGCGAGTAGATAACCGTGGCAAGATTAACGCAGGCGGTGGTGTATGACTTACCAATGCAGTCATCTATCGACAATCTCAACTGGCAATCACGCAGTCTAATTGCGTGAGCCTGAGCTGCAGCACAGCTCAGGGTCAACCAATCAAACTGTTTGATTTCAAGCAACTGCGTTAATGTTGCCCAGATACCAATGTGTCTGAACATCTATTAGCAATCACAGCTCGAAATCAAGCAGTTCTATTGTAGTACAGCTCAAGCTCAGCCAAGCTTATGGTATATGTGGCCAGTTCAGCTTTTATGTAGTATCGCCACCTAAAGTCTGATAAAGTGAAAGTGAAGTGAAAGGGGTGAACGTCCCACCAACAGCTAAGGTCATTTAGAGACGGGACCACAGTTTAAAGTTTCATCGGACAGATCAGTGGGATGGAAATACTATGAAAGTATTATTGATGCCTAAAGCGAGGTTTAAACACACAACCTCCGGATTGGAAGTCATGTGTCCTAAGCCCCAGGCCACAACCCAGCCCTCCTACATGTACATATAAAGTATGATAATATAGAGAATAGTAGGTTAGAGCCGTGAATGGGAAAAATATCCGGCAAGGCTCAAGAATTTCTTTATTTCTCATCAGAAGTATATGTTGTGACCACTCATTTGAACCGTCTCGCCGAGACGGTTCAAATGAGTGGTCACAACATATACTTTGGTTCAGAAATAAAGAAAATAGATAGAGAATAGTAGGTTAGTGCCGTGAATGGGAAAAAATATCTGGCAAGGCTCAGGAAACGGGATGGGCGAGGCTCTGCCGAGCACATCCCGTTTCCGTGCCGCGCCAGATATTTTTTCCCATTCACGGCACTAAACTACTATTCTATTTATCCCGTCAACACCTTCAAATGGCTGTAAAATGCAAAAATTGTATTGACTGGATATCAAAAATGTTTCACGGCACCGTGTTTCACGGCACATACGCACTGTGTTGACGGGATAATAATAATTATGCTTATGAACATGTTTCCTTGAGCGACTGGCGAACCGTGCAGACCCTGATCAGACTGATTCTGATCCGGGTCTGCACTAGTCACCATACAGTACGTAAAACACACGGGAAGTTATTAAAGGTACATGACCACGCAAGAGGCACAACATGTTCTGTATAGGAATTAAATAAGTGTATAATTGTGTCATTATTCCACGACTTCTAAAGATTACGAGTGGCCGCTATACAGATATAATCATTTAACAATATTTATTTTACTGATAGTGACGCGCGTTGGTATCAGGCTATTTTCATATGCAAATGAGGCATGGTATTCTTTAATTATTTATACTAATTAAATGCGTCACCTGAACAAATTATATTTTTTTACTGATTATAAAGCATGATAATTGCACATCAAAAATATAAATACAGAGTATAAATAGTAATGTCCGTTAACATTTAACGAAACACGGTTATCGCCCCTGATATCAGTGTGGAAAGTTACGTCTGATATAAAATGTATAATACTGCCTATCAATACGTAAGGTAATGGTGAATGAATGTTTATTTTGCCAGAAAATGTCTAAGACATAAATGATATAAAGAACAGTTTGTGCCTACTGAGTGGGCATGTACCTTTAACATACCGCAGTGATCCTTATCTGACTGAACGAGCGTGCCGAAGATTATAAGCTAGACTGGCCATAAATCCCATAAGTCCCATTTCTCCAGTAGCATCCAAAAATGTGCCACAGTAAAGATTGTAAGGTGAAATGTTGTACTGAATATGGGTAAATTAATGAACTTTGAATTGCGAACCTTAATTTGGCATGTAATTGCACACGGGTTGTAAATCCCATAAGCCCGATTTCTCCAGTAACAGCCAGAAATGTATAGATAACTGGAGAAATTAGGGCTGATTGGTTTTGCGACCAGTGTAGATCCCGATCAGCCTGTGCATCCGCACAGGCTGATCGGTATCTGCACTGTTCGCCATTATATCAATGAAACACCCGCATTGCTTCTAACAAGCGGCGTAGATCGTTATCAAGCTACAGGAGTGTGCTATTTGATCAGGACACTGGTCGCAAGTCCCGTAAGCCCCTTTCTTCCAGACACAGCCACAAATATGCTGCTGATCTGCTAGACCGCTCCTGTCGCTCACTCGATAAGATCGACATTGGTCGTTAGAATCCTCGGGAATGTTGCCTTGACCACAGGGACTACAAGGCTCATTTGTACCGCTGGCTGTGATAAAATACCGTTATGCCATGTGTGATCAGAATACAGTAGAACCTCTATAAACTGGACACGCATACAGTGTTTGTATCCTTCATGGGTTTCATTGGTGTACAGTGAAACCTCTCTAAACCGGACACCCTGGGAGAGTCCCCAGGGTGTCCGTCTTAGAGAGATTGCATTGTCAATCAGGCATTTGATCACTATATGAGCCCATAGTTGTGTGGTATGCGATCACGAACAGACATTATCACCTGATATAAATGACCAAGAAACGCATAAAAAATAAGATCACAGGTGTTTTCATGGTGTCCGGCTTAGAGAGGTTCTACTGTATATTTATGATGATAATGCCTGTTCAAATTCGCTAAGCTAAGCCGCATACCTTGGGATAGTCTTATGCCCGATTTACAGTTGAACCTCTCTCGACCGGACACACTGGAGGCCTCACAGGGTGTCCGGTTTAGAGAGGTTCCAATGTATCTTAATCATCACTGGATCGTTACACGTACGTGTATCTACCATTAGTTTAAGAAATGTTTATTTCAAATAGAATACATGTATAGAGAGAAATTGTGAATAAGGATTCATATGAATATCTACCCTTATGGATGGATGGACTTCTCGTTAAAGGTACATGCCCACTCAGTAGGCACAAAACGTTCTTTATAGGAATTAAATAAGTGTATAGTTGTGTCACTATTCCACCAGTTCTAAATATTACGAATGCCCGCTATACAGGTACATGTATAATCATTTAGTAATATGTATTTTACTGACAGTGACCCGCGTTGGTATCAGGATATTTGCATATGCCAATGAGCTACATGTATGCTATCATTTAATTATTTATACTAATTAAGTGTGTCACCAGAAAAAAACAATATTTTCGACAGATTATAAAGTATGATAATTGCACATCAAAAATAAATACAGTGTATAAATAATAATGTCCGTTAGCATTTTAAGAAACACGAGTGTCGCCCCTGATATCAGTGTGGAAAGTTAAGTTTGATATAAAATGTATAATAATGCCAATTAATACGTTGGGTATTGGTGAATGAATGTTTATCTTGCCAGAAAATGTCTCAGATGATGTCTCTGATATAAAGAACAGCTTGTGCCTCCTGAGTGGGCATGCAACTTTAATATATACACACATGTACCCTCCAATCCCCCCGAATATTTGTTGGTGCGTATAAATAATTTGACTAATTTGTACTCGCCTCTGTTTTGTGTTAATTTTTCAATTTCGTTATCTCTGAGGTGCCGTAATGCGAGTCCAAAGTGAGAAAGTGCACACCGCACGTGGAAACCTGCCAATTAACTTAACAAATTCAGATGTTAATAACCTCAAACTTGGCACGTGTTGGATCAACGTCGATCTACAGAATATGAACAATATCGCATGTTTCCAGCGGTGATCATATAATATATGTGTATTTGTGACCTGGGAAATGTCGCTTATGGGCCTTGGCGACCAGTGTAGATCCAGATCAGCCTGTGCATCCGCACAGGCTGATCAGGATCTGCACTGTTCGCCATTCCATATATAAAACACCCGTCATGCTCCTAACAAGCAATACAGATCGTCATCTGGCTACAGGAGTGCTATTTGATCAGGAGCTTCACTGGTCACAAATCCCTTAAGCCAGATTTTTCGAGACACAGCCACATTATGTGTATTTTTGACTTGGGAGATTGGGCGGGGCCATTTTGTTGGCCGGCCAGTCTAGCACCTAACTGTTACTGGAAAAATTGGGGTGTATGCTATTTACGACCAATCTAGCTCCTCCCGGTACCGATTTTAAAGGTTCATGCCCACTCAGTAGGTACGAAACGTTCTTTATAGGAATTAGAAAAGTATATAATTGTGTAACTATTCCACTAGTTCTAAAATTCGAAAAATTACGAGTGCCCGCTATACAGATATAATCATTTAGTAATGTTTATTTTACTGATAGTGACGCGCGGTGGTACATGTATCAGGCTATTTTCATATGCAAATGAGGTATGATATTTTTTACTTACAGTTTATATATAAATACTAATTAAATGCGTATCCTGAAAAAATTATATTTTCTACAGTATATAAAGTATGATCATTGCACATCAAAAAATAAATACAGAGAATAAATAGTAATATCCGTTAACATTTTAAGGAAACACGGTTATCACCCCTGATATCAGTGTTGAAATTTATGTCTGATATAAAATGTATAATAATGCCAATCAGTACGTGGGGGTAACGGTGAATGAATGTTTATTTTGCCAGAAAATGTTCTCAGATGATGTCTCTGATATAAATAATATATTGTGTCTACTGAGTGGGCATGTAAATTTAAGTATCGGGGAATGTGAAAAGCAGGGGAGATAATTTGTGTTGGCAAAATATGACAATTTCGCTATAACACACGCTGCTATATTTGCTGCGTGTTTCAGCGAAACTATAGTCTTTTTCACGAAAGCTGCCCAAATTTTACGGCTATATAGACAATTCAAAAACAATATTGTTTTCGATAATATTAAATTAAAGGAAAATTTAAGAATGAGCCTTCTTTTTATTTCGTGAAATTTGGTCAAATATTGATTTTATTGCGAAAACAAAATTTCCCCATGTTAAATCCCCATAGACATCTTCACGGTGAAGATGTCTATGGGGATTTAACATGGGGAAATTTTTTAGAATTTCAGAAAGACTGGACCGATTTTTACAATTTAACTTTTGTTTTCTTAGTTAGATCATTTCCAAGCTATCTAGTCAGGTTTCGGATTCAATTCCCAAATTTTTTCGTTTTTTGACTCCTCCCACAACTCCTCTACCTTTTTCCCCCCATGTTAAATTCCCATAGACAAATCAATTTTTCGTAATAAAATCAATATTTAACCCGGACGCACGTACATGTACGCCATTATGCCGACTATATCGCGCTGTCCGCAAGCGGGCGCGAAAATGATAATTATCATTCAAATAGTACAGTCCACTTTTCTGATACACTGCCGGCTGTGCTAATCTTACCAACAGTTGTCAATTTCTCTAATTCAAAATACGTACATGATTGGCTGAGCCGCAGCTGTCCTACATTAACGCAGGCCATTGTGTACCACGTGATCCCACACCCTGAAGCACGAGTACACGAGTCTGGTGTATATGTGTGTGTACTTTGCGCAACACACCTTGTAAAACGTTTATCAGTAGTATGGCCCCGCATGATTTCTAATATAAATAATCAAAACAGTCAGAGGTATTCATACTAACAGGTTCAGCTACAACATGAATTAGTAATGAAACAAGGAAAACATCTGAAATAATAAGAAAACAAAACTATAAAAACGCAGGTGTGCCATGCCAAACTGAACTTGAAATGGACGTTTGTCCACAAGCGCATGTGTATCCCCCTCCCAGCCTAAAGACAGCCACTAAGACATAAAGGGAGACACATAATATTTATCCCGTCAACACAGTGCGTATGTAGAACCCCCTATTGTTCACCCTCCCCTATTGTTACCCAGGTAACAATAGGGGAGGGTAACAATAAGGGAGGACTGTATAATTTGTAGAACCCCCTATTGTTCACCCTCCCCTATTGTTACCCTATTGTGAAACCAAAATAAATGATCACTTTTTTTGGTTTCACAATAGGGTAACAATAGGGGAGGGTGAACAATAGGGGGTTCTACAAATTCTACAGTCCTCCCTTATTGTTACCCTCCCCTGTTGTTACCTGGGTAACACTAGGGGAGGGTGAACAATAGGGGGTTCTACATGCGTATGTGCCGTGAAACACGGTGCCGTGAAACATTTTTGATATCCAGTCAATACAATTTTTGCATTTTAATGCCATTTGTAGGTGTTGACGGGATAAATAGAATAGTAGGTTAGTGCCTCGCCCATCCCGTTTCCTGAGCCTTGCCAGATATTTTTCCCATTCACGGCACTAACCTACTATTCTCTATCTATTTTCCTTATTTCTGAACCAAAGTATATGTTGTGACCACTCATTTGAACCGTCTCGGCGATACGGTTCAAATGAGTGGTCACAACATATACTTCTGATGAGAAATAAAGAAATTCTTGAGCCTTGCCGGATATTTTTTCCCATTCACGGCACTAACCTACTATTCTCTATGTTAGTAAGGTGAGAGTTCTTGCATGAGACGCACCTCTGGGTCATGGTTTAAGCAAGTGTAACATATCATGAAACTCATTTGGGTCATTTGTCTATGCATGTGCGAAGTTTCATGAAAATAGTCCAAAGGGAGATAACTCGAAAGAGTTGTCATTCTTGCGCACAACACACCTTTGGGTTGTGGTCTATGCATGTGTGCATTTTCATGAAAATATACCAAAGGGAATTTGCGTTATGTTCCGAACAAGAAATAAATGAGCAAAAAAAGCAAAGAGAGATAAATCGACAATTAGTGAGGCAATTAGTAATTCTTATTCGTAGCACACCTTCGGGTCATGGCCTATGCATGTGTGAAGTTTCGTGAAAATATTCCGAAGGGTATACGAGTAATGCTCCGAACAAGAAATTAGTGTGACAAGCGTTTTCATTCTTGTGCGCGACACGCCTTTCGGTCTTGGTCTATGCATGTGTTAGGTTTCAGGAAAATATTCCAAACGGTATTCCAGTTATGCTCCGGACAAGAAATTAGTGCGTAAACACAACAAAGGGAGATCACTCGAAATGTATTGAGGCAAGAGTTATCGTTCCTGCGCGTGACATACCGTTGGTCGTGATATATGCATGTGTGAAGTGTCATGATGAAAATATTTCAGTTATATTGGAGTTATGCTCCGGGCACAAAATCAGTGCGCGAAAAAACAAAGGGAGATAACTATAAAATTAGCTGTCATTCTTGCACGCTACACACCGTTGGGTCATAATCTATGTATGTATGAAGTTTCATGAAACTATTCCAAAGAGTATTTGAGTTATGGCATTATGCTCCGACAAGAAGTGTCCGCGGAGGACGCTGACGCGGACTCGGACGTGGACGCGGACTCTGGTGCGGGACGATGAAACGTGTCAAATCCATAGTATTCGGGGGATACCATTATTTCACATGAACTATCCGCTTTCTCCCAACACTTGTAAGATGAATTACGAGCTACATGTATCCTATTGGTCACCGTGATAATATAGTGTAGTGGAATCTCAGTAAGCCGGCCACATGTCCTATGGGTGACAGGTTTAGAGAAGTTCCACTGTAAATCAGGCACGTACGCAATTCAATACATGTGTGTCTGTTTTAATCATAGATGTAACGAGATAACATGCGATTAAAGGTACATGCCCACTCAGTATGCACAAAATGTACATTATAGGAAATAAATAATTTTATAATTGTGTCACTATTCCACCAGTTCTAAAAATTACGAGTGCCCGCTATACAGATATAATCATTCAGTAATATGTATTTTAGTGATAGTGACTCGAGGTGGTATCAGGTTATTTTCAAATGCAAATGAGGCATGATATGTTTTAATTATTTATACTAATTAATTGCGTCAACTGGAAAAATAATGTGTCATAACTCGGGCTCAGCCAATCAATTTGCTTGATTGCCAGTTGGTATTGTCAATAGATGTTCAGAAACGCTGATGATCAGTAGCCTATTTCACCAACATTGCAAAGTCTACTTATCTACCAAAGTATACTTTGAGAGAGAAATTTTAAATTTTTGGCTAAATTTATTATTTTGTATTATACTGAATTGATTACATTATCACAGCCATTTTGGCTGTGATAATGTAATAACTTCAGTATAATAATTATGCATACTTTTTAATCATCAAATATATGCAGTCGTTAGTTCTATATGACATAATGCATTTCGGGGAAAATAAATGATTGCTCCCTCAAAGTATACTTTTTTTTTTTTTTCCTTATATTTAACGGCGGCATGCCGTCTCCCAAGAATGGGAGAAAGAACGGAGGTAGAGATTTTTGAGAGAAGCCGGTAATTCGTATTTACAGAGCAACTACGAATTATCGGTACCCATTTACAGCTGGGTGAACTGGAGCAGTGTGGATAAAGTGTCTTGCTCAAGGACACAACGCACGCCGCTAGTCAGGCTCGAACCCACGACCCGTGGATCAGTAGTCCAACACACTAACCATTACGCCACGGCGCTCCACTCATAGTATACTTTGCTAGAAAAGTATTCTTTGCAATGTTGGTGAAATAGGCTGCTGTTCAAGATTAACGCAGCCTGTTTTGTACATGTGATCTAGATCTACATTGGCCGCCATAACTACATGTACCTTAAAGTTGTGGTCACATCTGTCAGGTACAAACCTTCCTTTATAATAATGAAATAAGTGTACGTAAAATATTTTATTTATATCAACAAAATGCGTCACCTGAATAAATCTTTTTATTGATATGCTGTATAGTAAGATCATTGCACATCAAATAAGGAATAGACAGAATAAATATATGTAGTTGTCTTAACACTTTAAGGAAACACGGTTACCGTCCTTGGTGTCAAACTTAATCCGTTAATGGTAAATGAATGTTTATTTTGCCCGATAAATATCATATCTAAAGTATTGATGAAAACAAAAGGTCTCCGCATATTACAACCTGGGATGTGGGACTCCAGGTTTAAAGCCCATTGTATCCCGTCAACACAGTGCGTATGTGCCATGAAACATTTTTGATATCCTGTCAATACGACCTAATCACTGCGTATGAATATGTGCGGTTGTCATAATAGTCGGTTCTCCGATTTTGACGATGCGGCTGGGGTTATTTTTTGCATTTTAAAGGTATTTGTTAATTCATTCGTCTATTTCAGGGTGGAAATTGGCTCGAACACCTTCCATACCCGGAAAGCTATGTGTATGTGTTGACGGGATAAATAGAATAGTAGGTTAGTGCCGTGAATGGGAAAAATATCTGGCGCTGCACGGAAATCGAATGTGCTCGGCAGAGCCTCGCCCATCCCGTTTCCTTAGCCTTGCCAGATATTTTTCCCATTCACGGCACTAACCTACTATTCTCTATTTATCGGGCGGTGAGGACCATAATGTGAATCACATTCATCTTATCACTCGACTTCTCCTGCGTTACTCGGCGCAGGGATTACCCAGCATGCATCTCTGCTACACGTCGAGATGCTTTCAATTCCGTATTCCCCCTGGACCCCGAAACACGCAACACTTCTGATTGTATGACGGTTCATATGATACATGCGTTTACTGCATTGGCGGGCGATGTAGACCCGGATAAATATAGTTGAATACTGTGTGATTGTAATCAAGCACCTTGATTGGCTGAACCTGAGCTGTGTTACAGCTCAGGCTCATACAATTAGATTGCTTGATTTCGAGTTGGCATTACCAAGTGGGATACATATGGGATTATTGCATTGGCGGGCGATGTAGACACAGAATGAATATTGTGCTTGAAATCAAGCACATTGATTGACTGAGCATGAGTTGTGCTACAGCTCAGGCTCAGACAATCATATTGCTTGATTGCGAGGCATAGCCAACTTGGATGTATGGGATTATTACCACGATCAACTTGCTGATCCGAGTCTACATAGGCTGCTACATGTATGTGTATGCCAGTAAATAAAGCGACCACGTTGATTCTGAAGATTAGAGCAAGTGACCAAGGGCTCACGGATACCCCCGGCCGCCGCCTGTCCTTGTCAATGGACACGAAAGCGGCATGGATGGGCACTTGGAAAAGTCGCGGGAATACTGGACGAGGCCTTCCGGCCTTCGTCCAGTATTCCCGCGACTTTTCCCAGTCAATCCTACATACATGTACGTTTACAGAGATAATGGCTACCTGAAAACATTAACACATTAACACATACTCCGTATACTAAGTATTTAGTATGTTCTTGTTACAGGTGTAGGAAAACGAGATTGATCAGTTAATGCATGTTCAGTAGTGAAATAAATAAAGCTAATACCCCGTTTTGTAGTGACAGGCGACTTAATGTACAGTCTTCAGTATCGAACTCCTTTCGTATCAGAGAACCTGGGGCCAGTTTCACTAAACTTCGTACAACTGAAATGTTCGTAAGTGCAAATTTAGGATCTACTGAAAATTCCAATTTATTTATTTACATTTATTGAGCATAGGCTGCATATGCAGCCTATGCTCAATAAATAAATGTAAATCCAATAATTGTTTACAAGAAAACATTGTTATTGTGAAATTTATGTCATAGAATGTCATAATTTTGCACTTACGAACATTTTAATCGTACGAAGTTTAGTGAAACGCCCCCCAGACCGCCCGACTGCTGCGGATACAACGCATGCATACAGGGATACAGCGAAATATACACCTACGGCAGCGCTAATCTTGCCGATATTTGAAATTATTTTCATTTCAAAATACTTGAATATTGTGCTCGAAATCATGCAGCTTGATTGGCTGAGCCTAAGCTGTGCTACAGCTCAGACTCAGCCAATCAAACTGCTGGATTGCGAGTTAAAATTGCGGATATTCGTTTAGAAACGTTGGCATCTGGGCAAGATTAACGCAGGGGGTTGTGTAATCTCCATCATGGAGAATCGGCCACATGATTATATACATGTACACAGCCTACTGCGATACTCTTGCCACCGTTATCAACATTTCTGAACATCTACTGGCAATACCAACTCGCTTTCAAGAAATGTGATTGTCTGAGCCAGAGCACAGCTCAGGCTCAATCAATCAAGCTGCTTGATTTCAAGCACAATATTCAAGTATTTGGAAATAAAAGAAGATATAGTGAAACCTCTCTAAACCGGACACCCTGGTAAAACATACAAACGATGACTGCAAGACACGCGTGGGTGCTTTGCGATCACGAACAGACATTATCATTGGAGATAAACGGCAATAATTCCAGCACAAAAATATTTACACAATTCCCTAACATTTGATTGGCCCGTAGCAAGTCTCTGTCCAAAATTTATATCCCAGTAAACTCCCATATGCCGAACTACTTTCCGTAACCGTGAGGCGCAGTTAAAATAATTATTTAAGAAAATGGAAAATAAACACATTTTCTTGATGAATTTATGTCAAATGCTGGAATTATGAGGAATGAATGGCATTTTTGTTGAATTTATCGGTGATATAAACTTGGAAAAGTCGCGGGAATACTGCACGAGGCCTTCCGGCCTTCGTCCAGTATTTCCGCGACTTTTCCAAGTTTATACCCCGATAAATTCCACAGAAAGGCCATTCATTCCTATAATGAACCCGATCAGAATTGAGCTAAACTAACATGTATCTGTGTCCGGCTTAGAGAGGTTCGACTGTACGTATTGGCAAGATTAACGCATGCGGCGGTGTACAATGAATGCAAGCTCCATCGCGGTGAGTCGGCCGTAGGATTATATAGCGTGACGCTTGACAGGAGCGCGGTATCGGAATTTCGCTAGCTTCGGAAACCGTTGGAAGCGTTTCTGCATCGGGAATTAGTGGTACAATGCCAATATATTTGGTTAGTAGAAAGTAAGATGTTATTACATATACATTGAGTAACTTTCTGGCGATTCTGTGCTCCGCTGGCGTGTAGGAATAATTATTAATATTTGTGTATGTAAATTGTGATCGATTTGTGTTGTGTCGTTTAGTGTTCTGGTATGTATGACTAGTGTTTTTTATTGTTTTTGATTCGTTGTTTCGTTTTAATGCTTTAATTCATTAAACGTCTCTGAAAATATAGTCCCGGGATATGTACGTGAAAGAAAATGAATGCAATACATATATTTATATAAGTAACACATTACATTCGAAATACACTATTGGGTAAGCATGTATGAAAATGTTAATTTTTTCTCTTTCCGATTTTTATTAATTTTATTATTACTCAATGAAAGAATATGTTGTGACCACTCATTTGAACCGTCTCGAAGAGACGGTTCAAATGGTGGTCACAATATATATTACCGATGAGAAATATTACAATTTTCCATCATAAAAATGGTGTATGCTCAGAAAATAATGGCTATAATTAAATTAGTTCTGAGTACATAATTCTATTGTCTGTTTCACGAAATCAGCCCAAATTTTACGGCTATGTAAACAGTGCAAACACAGTATTCTTTTCGATAATATAAAATTAAAGCAACATTTAAGTATGGGTCTTCTCAATTTTTTATTTATTGAAATTTGGTCAAATATTGATTTTATTACGAAAAACTGATTTGTCTATGGGAATTTAACATGGGGGAAAAGGTGTTGGAAGAGCAGTGGGAGGAGTCAGAAAACTACAATTTTTGGAAATTGACTCCGAAACCTGGCTAGATAGCTTAGAAATGATCTAAGAAAACAAAAGTTAAATTTGAAAATCGGTCCAGTATTTCTGAAATTCGAAAAGTTCCCCATGTTAAGATGTGAAATTCTAAAAAAAAAAAACCAATGTTAAATCCCCATAGACATCTTCACTCTGTGAAGATGTCTATGGTGATTTAACATGGGGAAATTCTTTTTTCGCAATAAAATCAATATTAGACCAAATTTCACGAAATAAAAAGAAAGCTCATTCTTAAATGCTCCTTTAATTTAATAGTATCGAAAACAAAAATATAGTTTATATAGCCGTAAAATTTGGGCAGGTTTCGTGAAACAGACAGTAATTACATTTCATTACACTGCATTACATAAGAGTTATGACGGAGTAGTCTTTCCAAATGTGCGTTTGTAGCGTTCTTTGTTTACGTTCTACTTCGTGGTGAGTGACCTAAGAATTATGCTAATACACACTTTATTAGGTAAGTTTATGGTAATATTTTTTTGTCATATTGTACAAGTGTCTCTCAAGAACAATATAGCGAAGTATGAGCGTCAACATCCAGCAGGTTGTTTCTATATTTGAGTGCGCGAAGTGTCAATGCTATTACGCACATTTCTACTGTGCAGCGCGGTGTAGCGATATAGTGCCTTTAAGCGGAAAACGTGCAGCTATAATTAAATGTGAAGGTAAAACATTTGTGAAAAAAATGGTTACATGTATCAAAAGAGTGACACTATCTTTTGCTTACATATACACTAAGTTGTAATTATTGTATCTAAGATGATAATCTCAGAGAGTCAATGTCCAGTTTTAATTTGTAAATAACGATTATATGTATATGAAGTCAAATGCAGTATTTATTTGATCAAATTCAACAAGTTTATACTCTATTCGTCGATTTATTGTTCATAGAGATATTGAATACACATTTTTCTTTACATATTTTCTATGGCATAAAGTGGACCTTCACAACGTAATAATACAGTGACATATTACTACACTAGCCAGGGGCGGATCCAGGATCTAGATCTAGAGGGGGCGTGGATTCTCAATTGTAAATGAAACAAAGTGTCGTCAACTTTCCTGGTTGCGAACAGTAACTCTTGAAATATACTCCCGTACCGTCTGGAGTAGATTACAAGAGTTCGTATTCGCAACTACCACTTTCCTAAAATGCAAACAATGTTTTATGCTTGTTTGCTCCTTTCTCACACAAACTATATGTTGTTACCACTCATTTGAACCGTCTCGACGAGACGGTTCAAATGAGTGGTAACAACATATAGTCTGGGTGAGAAATTATAAAAGTAATCAGCTCTTTCCACATAAATAAGTTGGTTAACAAATTAACTCGGCAAACCTTAGAGGGCGCGTACGCCGGACACGACCCGGCCTGGATCCGCCCATGCTAGCGTAATCAATATGTTCAGATATTAATATGCAACAGAAAACAAATAAATGTATTTAAGCAATTCTTATTGTTTCAACATATGATGCAGTGAGTATACACGTATTATGCAATATATAGAATGCAACAAGTATAAGTTAGATCACGATTATTCCGCATGTACGAGAATATAATCCGCGAGCTTTAACGTGATCCAACTTATTCAAGGTGTATCATCACGTGGTACTAACAACAACAACAAGTACTGAAACTTCCAGAATCCATCCGATTCAAAGTACGTATTCTTTTATAGTGTCCTTATTACGTAACGGATTTTGATGAAATATGGCGCATCAAACGCGTCATGTTAAGCTGCATTTGGTGGTCTCTGTACCGTTGGCCCAAACTTCTGTCGTTTTTGCGAAGAATCGCAAAAACGACATACGTCTGTGCCGAACTCCCTGGACGACCAGAAACAGCTCAAGAAGACGCGTTTGCTGCGCCATATTTCATCAAAATCCGTTTAATATTAAGGAAAATATCAAATAATACTTACTTTGAAGTGGGTAAGATTTCAACACTTTCAGCCAATGTTGTTGTTGTTATAACCACGTGATCATGCACCTTGTTATTTATCACATCATGATGCACATACCTGTGTTAATACAGAAACAACACCCCGAAATGTGTCAAAGATGTGATAACTGTCATAACTTACATTGGGGTCAGCGTGTAAGTACACACACGAACGAACACGACAGGTTGGAACGCTGACCCCACTGTATTTAATGTATAAAAAGAAATGTAAATATTTTTCTGCATTTTTTCTCATTTCGCATCAAAAGTGTATGTTGTTACCACTCAGTTGAACCGTCTCGGCGAGACGGTTCAACTGAGTGGTAACAACATACACTTCGGGTGGGTAGCGAACCAACCTGTCGTGTTCGTTCGTGTGTGCACTTACACGCTGACCCCACTGTAGTTTGTTATGAACTCAGTAAACTCGTTTAAATAACATATTACATGTACATGTAACTGCATCTATGCAATGTTAAGCAAGAAAATGAACCGTTTTAGCTGCTGTATACATATAATATTTAAGTATACTTTGATACGTGTGTACTAATTTAGTTTCTTTTAAAACAAAATAAAACATTCTTTCATTTTCAAAAGAAAATCGGATGTTTTATTTATTTTTTACCTAAAGATATTTTCACGTTACATGTAATTGATTTTATTTTTTATTTCTCATGTTCATATTATCATATTTCCGTTTGCTCAGCTGTTTTAAAATATTTAAGCCACAGCTGTGTTTCAAGTAACCCATGTGAAAAAAAAACAATCTAAATGTTTAGGAACATAACTGAAAATCGTAAATTGTTTGGTATTAAAATCGGGAGAAATCGAATTTGCACAGTTCACAAAGTCCGAGAAAAACACCGGATAAAGATACATATTATGTGTGTACATACATACGTACATATATACATACATACATGTACAGTGGGGTCACGACAGGTTGGTTCCAATTTGCGAATTTTAATAATTGTGCAAAGTTACAGTTTTCTCTTGATCTTAGTTGCTGATTTTGATTCCAACAATTTACGCTTTTATTGATATTTGATTTTGCATACACCGCCGCTTGCGCTAATGTTGACAATATTTGACTTACTGTGCTTGAAATCAAGCAGTTTGATTGGCTGAGTCTGAGCTGTGCTACAGCTCAGTGGCCTATTTCACCAACATTGCAAAATATACTTATCTAGCAAAGTATACTTTGAGGGAGTAATCATTTATTTTTCCCGAAATGCATTATTTCATATAGAACTAACCACTGCATATATTTGATGATTAAAAGTATGCAGAATTATTATACTGAATTTATTACATTATCACAGCCATTTTGGCTGTGATAATGTAATAAATTATGTATAATAAAAATTAATAAATTTATCTTTAAATTGAAAATTTCTCCCTCAAAGTATACTTTGCTAGATAAGTATACTTTGCAATGTTGGTGAAATAGGCTACTGATATCTTGATGTCAGAAGACACTAGCCTGGTATTCGCTATATTCAACAGCTCAGGCTCAGCTAATCAAACTGTTTGATTGGGAGTTGACGTTGCCATAGATGGTCAGAAACGTTGACATCTTGGCATTAATTTTTTTTTTATTGAATTTATTTCTATTTCAAAATACTTGACTTACTGTGCTTGAAATCAAGCAGGTCGATTGGCTGAGCCTGAGTTGTGTTACAGCCCGAGGCTCAGTTAATCAAACTGCTTGATTGGGAGTTGACATTGCCAACAGATGTTCAGAAACGTTGACATCTTGGCATTTAACGCAGTCGGTTGTATACCGGAATTATGGTTCTGAATATCTGTGTCCCAAGAATACATGTACATTGTTCTTGATTCAGTAGTTCAAACAAAATAAATACAAACTATCAGGACAATTAGAAACAGTGATATGCTGTATATATTTAGAGCCGACCCAATTATTTTGTATTACACAATATAGGATGCTGGCGTAATAACCGTGTCTATTGAAATCGGATCATTATTTCGGTATCAGGGGCGCCTGGGTATGTGTTACTTCTGTGCGTGCAGCATTGATAAGGAACAACGCGATTTGAGGAAACCGTCGATTTGTGGAAACAGTTTGTGCTTTGAGGAAACCATTCACGATTGAGAGAACAGTTTTCACGAGACCGCGTAATTTGAGGTAACCGCTCGCGATTTGAGGAAACAGTTTGCGATTTGAGGAAATCATTCGCGATTTGAGGAAACCGTTCGCGATTTGAGGTAACCGCTCGCGATTTGAGGAAACTGTTCGCGATTTGAGTAAACCGTTTCTACTAGGCCATGCTGGTAAATCTATTACAATTTGAGGAATAGAGATTACCACACTAGTGTTTTCTGATATCAAGTTTATCAGGCAATTCTAGGAAACGCGTAGAAATTCCGAGGCTCGCCGAGGAATCCTACCGTGTCTGAGGCGAGCTTGAGAATAAAACACAGTGCGTATGTGCCGTGAAACACGGTGCCGTGAAACATTTTTGATATCCAGTCAATACTATTTTTGCATTTTACAGCCATTTGTAGGTGTTGACGGGATAAATAGAATAGTAGGTTAGTGCCGTGAATGAGAAAAAATATCTGGCGCGGTACGGAAACGGGATGTGCTCGGCAGAGCCTCGCCCATCCCGTTTCCTGAGCCTTTTCCCATTCACGGCACTAACCTACTATTCTCTATTATCAGCTAGCAGTTAACGCAGGTGAAATACTCGGACATAGGACCGTGGTGTTTGAGCGAGCCCGAAAATACGGCATTTACCAAAGCTTTATCTACCTTGAAAATGCTATACTGTATAGTGTATGGAAATGGGTGGGTGGGGTAACGTATTTTGTTGTAATGAGCCATGTATTATGTCCTAGGTCCGAGTTTTCCACCTCAGCAAATGTGACGTCGCTTTCTTTGAAAAGAACGGACTTGTTTACATTGCGTCATTACACTGACGTTATTAGATAGCTACATGTGACGTTTTTCGCCTCAGTGAAAGAAGTTTTGAATAATTCTTCCAACCCGGATGTGCGTATCGCGTTTACGCAGGATACTGCAAATTTGCTATCAGTCGGTGTGTATTAGGCGAATGCAAAGATAATTACCTGGTACAACTGGGTTCCTTGCCTTTGCAAACAGTGTGTACCGCTGTAATATAATTTCTTACATTTCAGCCGGTAGTTTACAGAAATGTAACGGTGAATTACACCACTGAGCAGCAGTAGTTTACACTCGTTTGTTTAGCGGAATTTCACGATAATCAGTTCAACGGTATATCTACCACCGTCTGTGAGGAATGTTGAAACTATTGTTGAATGTATTGTTGAATGTATTGTTGAATGTATGTTGAATGTATTGTTGAATGTATTGTTGAATGTATTGTTGAATGTATTGTTGAAACTATTGTTGAATGTATTGTTGAATGTATTGTTGAATGTATTGTTGATTATTCTTTGCTGGTTGGTGTATTTTGGTAAATACAGAAATACGGAAAACACATATGTTAAAATGGAACCGGCTCTGGTATTAAACACCTGTATCGCGTGCTAGTAGTTGCCTTTCGCTGACATTAAATGAGAAATATAGAAAATATTCCCGAAACTGACATCAAAATGTACAGGCGGCACAATGTGATTATAGAACTCAATATCGGCGAAATACGGCGAGGGGGTCGGGCAATTCCAGGGCAGAGCCCACGTGAGACACGCTATGTAATTTTGTACCTGACAACATGTGCGATTTTTAATGATGTAATATTTACAGAAACTGTGATATTTTCTGCAAATGACGTCGAAGGATGAGTAATTGTTTTAAAAACTACGATTTTGTTTATAAATAAACTTTCCTCTTCCCAGTCTCCCTCTTCCCCCACTCTCTCTCTCTCTTCCTCCTTCCATATCATCCTCACTACCTACCCCTCCCCTCTCCCGTCCTATCTTCTCCCTAATTCACCCCTTTCGCCCTCCCTGTCACTCACACACTCACTCTCTTCCTCTCTTCTTTCGGCATTTACATGTATTGCACGACTTACATGTACATGTATTGCACGACTTACATGTACATGTATTGCACAACTTACATGTACATGTATTGCACAACTTACATGTACATGTATTGCACAACTTACATGTACATGTATTGCACGACTTACATGTACATGTATTGCACGACTTACATGTACATGTATTGCACGACTTACATGTACATGTATTGCACGACTTACATGTACATGTATTGCACGACTTACATGTACATGTATTGCACGACTTACATGTACATGTATTGCACGACTTACATGTACATGTATTGCACAACCGCCCGCGTTGCCACGGTTATCAACGTTCCTATTGGCAACACCAACACGCAGTCCAGCAGCTTGATTGACTGAGCCTGAGCTGTGCTACAGCTCAGGCTCAGTCAATCAAGCCGCTGGATTCCATGAACAATATTAAAGTATTTTGAAATAGAACAACTGACAACAATTGTCAAGATTAACGCAGGCGGTAGTGTATAAAATAGGCCACACCCAACTCCTACACGTACAGTCGAACCTCCACGAACGGCCACCTCTCCACAACAGCCACCTCTCTACAACGGCCAAAATTTCAAAACGCAATGTGATGAATTGCGACCACAGTTAGTGTACGTAATTTGATACACTTTGTGGGGGATTTTGTTAATTCTTCATCAGAACTGGCAAGTTGGGAGTGCTTTAGAATCGTCTCATTGAGACAATTCTAAAGCACTTCCAACTTGCCAGTTTTGGCGAAGAAATGAAAAAATATGCACCTTAAATGTAGCTCTGATTTCTATATGATATACCTCTCTTCAACAGCCACCTCTCTTCAACAGCCAGTTTTCAGTCTCCCCATGGCTGGCCGTTGTAGAGAGGTTTATAGGCCCAACTCCATACATATGTTTTCGAAAGATCTCAGCAACTACTGTAGCAATTTGATGCACTAAAGCGCAGAGCCACCTGGGAATTACAAAATACCACACGCTGATGACAACGACTATAATTGCAACTGATCGTAGCGTTCAGGAGTTATTTCGAGAAAACTCACTTACATTTAGAAGTTCATCAGGGGGACGTTTCACTAAACTTCGTACGGCTAAAATGTTCGTAAGTGCAAAACTATGATAGTCTGTAAAATGCACATTAACAATGTTTGCTTGTAAATAGTTATTGGATTTACATTTATTGAGCATAGGCTGACATTTCCAGACGATTCTAAATTTGCACTTACGAACATTTTCGTCGTACGAAATTTAGTGAAACGGTCCCCAGTTATTTCGAGAAAACTTACATTTACAAGTTTTCTCGAAATACCCGGAATAGCTAAACTTATCCGAAAGGCGATATCGGACTACACACACTTTCACCAGATACATGGTATCATTCTCCGCTTTACTGTTTCACATTTGATCTGGGCAGTAATTGTTGAAGGCACACTGTCTCATATACATGTATTCAATATTGTATGTTATGCTTAATGGACACACGCAAATGACCTACATGTACACGTATATCAACCAAGCACACCATTCTATACCAGGTTGCTGTCTATTGATATAATGTTTATCAGGGGGTAAACTTCGTACGACTAAAATGTTCGTAAGTACAAAGTTAGGATCGTCTGGAAAGTTCAATTGATGGATTTACATGTATTGAGCATAGGCTGCAGTCTATGCTCAACAATGTAATCCGATAATTGTTTACAAGAAAACATTGTTAAAGTGACATTTCCAGACTACCATAAGTTTGCACTTACGACCATTTCAGTCGTACAAAGTTTAGTGAAACGGGCCCTAGGTTCGGCTCGGAGCCCCAGAATTCCTAGTACGCATTTCCTAGCCTCGCCGACACCACCGCCTTAGTTGCGAACGGTAACTCTTGCAATTTACTCCCGTACCGTACGGGGGTAGATTGCAAGAGTTACCGTTCGCAACTACCACCGCCTACGCTAATCTTGTCACTATTTGAATTTATTTTTTATTTCAAATACTTGAATATTCTGCGTGTCTGAGCCTGTGCTGTAGATTGCGAGGTGAGATTGCCAATAGATGTTCAGAAACGATGACATATTCGCAAGATTAACGCAGGCGGTTGTGAAATAAACTTCATATAAAACGACTTTATTTTTCGGACTCCATGAGCAACATATCAGGATCTATAATGGTCGGTAATGACTGATTTATTGGTGCTTAACGGCCTATCAACAGCGAAGGTCATTTCAAGCCGGGTCAACGGGTACGATCCCGCATCTAACATGTTGCATTAGGGAGAAAATCCCAAAATCAGAATGGAATATTTACATCGAAATAAATATATTTTCAGCCCTGAAATTAGAATAATCGGACCTGGTGCCAGGCCCATATCACACCAAAGTCACTTGGCCACTTCCCCTACGCATAATAGGATCATGAATAATCGTATTACTCATACAAGGGGTATAACCAGATTAAACCCTCACATACAAGAATTCCAAAGACGTACCTCAGGGCCGAACAGGGGGCCGTTTCACTAAACTTCGTAGGACTAAAATGTTCGTAAGCGCAAAATTATGATAGCCTGTAAATTGCACATTAACAATGTTTTCTTGTAAACAATTATTGGATTTACATTTATTGAGCATAGGCTGCATATGCAGCCTATGCTCAATCAATGTAAATCCATTAATTGAAATTCCCAGACGATCCTAAATTTGCACTTACGAATTTTTTAGTCGTACGAAGTTAAGTGAAACGGGCCCCAGGTCTCCATTCGGGATTCGGGATTCCGGTAAGGATGAATCCCGATCGTTAAATTACCCATAGCGTGCTCCCGCCTGCCACACACGTATTCGTGAGATTATGTAGCCGGAAAACTAATATTCTTTCTTATAAGCATGACTGGTGTTTCATTGATGGAATGGCGAACAGTGAAGATCCTGATCAGACTGTGCGGATGCACAGGCTGATCTGGATCTAAACTGGTCGCAAAACCCATAAGCCCCATTTCTCCAGTCACAGCCACATATGTAAATGTGTTCCAGTGATGTATACGAACCCCGGTCTACTCGCACGGTAACGATTATCTGTCAGTCACGGTGAACATGGAGCCCGGCTGCATGCGGCGCTCGTATGAAGATTAATTATAGTTTCGGGTCACACATTTAAATAGTTATTACATGGTTGCCAAGGCGACAAAACTAGCTTAAAACAAATTGCGATTTCTGATTGTTTTTACACACAATATCCGTGTTTGTATCGTGAAATTGATGTACGAAGCTACGAAGACGATTCATATGTGGAGGCACCCCGTAATTATATTTTTGTGAAAACAAATTAAAACTGTAGGTGACTGATAATTGATATTTGAATTTAGATCAGCTAAATAGCAAGACAATATACTTATTTCGAAATTAGTTTGTACTGTTACATACTACACTTTTGAATCAGTATAAAACTAGAAAATGTGTTGGTAGAACACGGATGCCCTACCTACAGATATGTTAGTAAACGAGTAAACTACTAAATCTGGCAATTGTAAGTCAATGCCACATGGAGTTAATATCTGTCGCACTTTTTTTGTGCGGTAGAAATCAGTGGAAAACATAGGTTCATGGATTATCTTCACACTTCGGACTTCGAAAAGTGGGTATATTGCGATCGCACGCCATGTACTTCTTCTAGTTGTTGACAATGTGTCTGACATATTCGCAACATTTTTGACACTGTATTTGACATGTTCCCGACAATGTTGACAATGTGTCTGACGTGTTCCCGACATTGTTGACAATGTGTCTGACGTGTTCCAGACATTGTTGACAATGTATCTGACGTGTTCCTGACATTGTTGAAAATGTGTCTGACGTGTTCCCGACATTGTTGACAATGTGTCTGACGTGTTCCTGACATTGTTGACAATGTGTCTGACGTGTTCTTGACATTGTTGACAATGTGTCTGACGTGTTCATGACCTTGTTGACACTGTGTCTGACGTGTTCCCGACATTGTTGACAATGTGTTTGAAGTGTTCCTGACATTGTTCATAATGTGTCTGACGTGTTCCTGACATTGTTGACCGTGTTCCTGACATTGATGACACAGAGTATGCCGAGTTCCCGACCTTGTTGACAATGTGTCTGACATGTTCCCGACATTGTGGACAATGTGTCTCACATGTTCCCGACAGTGTTGACAATGTGTCTGACGTGTTCCTGACATTGATGACACTGAGTATGCCGAGTTCCCGACCTTGTTGACAATGTGTCTGACGTGTTCCCGACAATGTGGACAATGTGTCTGACATATTCCCGACATTGTTGAGAATGTGTCTGCTGAGTTCCCGACATTGTTGAGAATGTGTCTGACATGTTCTCGACATTCCCGATAGTGTTGACAATGTGTCTGACATGTTCCCGACATTGTTGACAATGTGTCTGACATGTTCCCGACATTGATGACACTGAGTATGCCGAGTTC
Source organism: Conchocele bisecta (assembly GCA_029237695.1). Taxonomy (NCBI): domain Eukaryota; kingdom Metazoa; phylum Mollusca; class Bivalvia; order Lucinida; family Thyasiridae; genus Conchocele; species Conchocele bisecta. The sequence continues at coordinate 103,173,567 of CM055267.1, read as the reverse complement.
CCGACCTTGTTGACAATGTGTCTGACGTGTTCCCGACACTGTGGACCATGTGTCTGACATGTTCCCGCCATAGTTGACAATGTGTCTGACATGTTCTCGACATTCCCGATAGTGTTGACAATGTGTCTGACATGTTCCCGCCATTGTTGACAATGTGTCCGACATGTTCCCGACGTTCCCGACATTGTTGATGTGTCTGACGTGTTTCCGACATTTTTGATAATATTTCTGACATGTTCCTGACATTCTCGATAGTGTTGACAATGTGCCTGACATGTTCCCGACATTGTTGACTGTGTCTGACATGTTCCCGACATTGTTGACAATGTGTCTGACATGTTCCCGACATTCTAGATAGTGTTGACAATGTATCTGACATGTTTCCGGCATTGTTGATGTGTCTGACGTGTTTCCGACATTTTTGATAATATTTCTGACATGTTCCTGACATTCTCGATAGTGTTGACAATGTGCCTGACATGTTCCCGACATTGTTGACTGTGTCTGACATGTTCCCGACATTGTTGACAATGTGTCTGACATGTTCCCGACATTCTAGATAGTGTTGACAATGTATCTGACATGTTTCCGGCATTGTTGACAATGTTTCCGACATTGTTGACACTGTGTCTGGCGTGTTCCCGACATTGTTGACAATGTGTCTGGCATGTTCCCGGCAGTGTTGACAATGTGTCTGGCATTTTCCCGGCTGTGTTGACAATGTGTGTGGCATGTTCCCGGCAGTGTTGACAATGTGTCCGACGTGTTCCCGACATTGTTGACAATGTGTCTGGCATGTTCCCAGCAGTGTTGACAATGTGTCTGACGTTCTCCAGACATTGCTGACAAACATGTCTGACATTTTCACATATTCGTGGCATTGTTGGCAATGATTCTGACATGCTACCGATTACTGGAATGAGCTTCTTATAGTTGGTAGATAATGAGCGTGCACACGTAACTACAAAGCCGCATGCGTTAATCGTGCCAAGAGGGCAACGCTTCTGAACATCTACTGGTAATACCAACTTGCAGTTGTTTTGGCTGTGCCTGAGCTGTAACACAGCTCAGGCTCAGTCAATCAAGCTGCTTGATTTTAAAGTATTTAGAAATAACGGAAAAGACACATACATTGACAAGATTAGCGCAGGTGGTGGTGTAATACAATACTGATAACAGAATATTGAAGTGAATATATCAGAAGACATAAGCCATTTATCTTTTGCCATATACATGATATATAAGACAGCGGTAATGTTGTAGTTTGTGGTGATTGAGCTAGGCTGAACCGCAATTGTTGAACCCTGAAAGAGGGTGGGTGGTATGCCGTCTTGAAATAGCTGTCTTGCGAGTTTTTTCCACTTTGTGGGCCCAAATGTTTGTACGGTATTCAATGAAATAATGTGTTGCTTAGCAAAGTTGCTTGGGCTGTTCGAGCTCATATGTGGCTGTAACTCAGTTTTGTTTTGTTTGTTTAATAGTGTTCAACGGCCTATCAACAGCTGAGGTCAATTGAGGCCGGGCCAACGGGTTCGATCCCGCATTTAACCTGCTGCATGGGGGGGGGGGGGGGGCGGATCCCAAAATCAGAACGGATTATTTACATCGAAAAATAAATATATTCAGTCCTGAAATTAGAATAACTTGACCTGGTGCCAGGACCATACCACACCAAAGTCACTTGGCCCCTTCCCCTAAATAGTAGTAGGATTACAAATAATCTTAATACTCACATAAGGGGTATAACCAGATTCAAGTGTCACATACAAAACTGCCAAATACGTTTGTGATGGCCAAGCCAGGTCTCCGGTTGGGATTCCGGTAAGGATGAGCCCCGATCGTTAAATTACCAATCGCATGCTCCCACCTACCACCCACCGGCTGTAACAAAGAGAAATGGGGCTTATAGGATTTGTGACCAGTGAGGCTCCTGATCAAATAGTACACTCATGTCGCCTGTATTGCTTGTTAGATGGAAAACGGGTATTCTATTGATGGAATGGTGAACGGTGCAAATCATTATCAGTCGGAAAAGGGGCGTCACTCCGGATGCGAATATCTTTACATCACGCATTCCTGCACTCGATGGTAGGGCTGTATATCGAATATGAAGAGAATCGGTCAAAAACTGTAGAAGTAGTTCGCCGGACAAGGTGAACTGTCTAATGACAGACGGACAGACGGACAGACGGACGGAGGGACAGGGTAAACACTAATGTGCCACCGACTATCGTTGTGGTGGCATAATAATTATGCCTACGTATAAGCACGGTGGTTCCAGTTTTCTCCTAAGTTCTCAGATGATTTATATATACCACCCACGAAGTATTGACATTTTACAAAATAACTGATGGTGTACGCGGCAAATACACTTTAAACATCTTCTCCAGTTGTCACGCTCCATCTAGCAAGTATTTCTCTAGTAAATTTCTATATATATAAACATATACACAAATTGATGTGATACGCATTATAGCGAGATACGTATGGAGCCCCGCAGTTTATTAATTCGTTCCCACGAAATAACAATTCGTTCCCACGGGAACGAATTGTTAATTCGTGGAACGAATTGTTATATCGTGGTAACGAATTGTTAATTCGTATGAACGAATTGTTATATAGTGGGAACGAATTGTTATTCGAGGGAACGAATTGTTAAATTGAGGGAACGAATTGTCATTTCGTGGGAACGAATTGTAAATTCGAGGGAACGAATTGTTATATCGTGGGAATGAATTGTTAATTCGTGGGAACGAATTGCTATATCGTGGGAACGAATTGTTATTTCGAGGGAACGAATTGTTAAATTGAGGGAACGAATTGTTATTTCGTGGGAACGAATTAATAAACAAAACTAATTCTACGTCCCCAGTGAGTCTCCGTACATATGCTTTACTTCGTAAGATGCAAATATAAACAGACGTATTAATATACATCTTCCCAACACATAGTTTCATTAAATCCATCTGTTTGTTTCATTTTCGAAACTGGAATCTACGTACGAACTAGTGCATGTGGGTATACATAGCTCGGCATGTGTAGCTTAGTGCAATTACAAATATTCGTGCACCTATATCCATTCGGATTTGATAATTAAGTCGCTTAATCTCCTTAAATTGCATATAAACATATTGCTGTATCTTATTAAAGTTACAGGACCACTCAGTAGGCACAAACTATTCTTTATAGGAATTAAATAAGTGTATAATTGTGTCACTATTCCACCAGTTCTAAAAGTTACGAGTGCCCGCTATCCAGATACAATCATTTAGTAATATTTATTTTACTGGTAGTGACTCGCGGTGGTATCAGGCTACTTTCATATGCAAATGAAACATACTATTTTTTAATTATTTATACTAATTAAATGAGTCACATGAAAAATACTATTTTCGACAGATTATGAAGTATGATTTTAGCACATCAAAATGTAAATACAGAGAATAAATAGTAATGTCCGTTAACATTTTAAGGAAACACGGTTATCGCCCCTGATATCAGTGTCTAAATTTACGTCTGATATAAAATGTATAATAATGCCAATCAGTACGTGGGGTAATGGTGAATGAATGTTTATTTTGTCAGAACATGTCTCAGATGATGTCTCTGATATAAAGAACAGTTTGTGCCTACTGAGTGGGCATGTACCTTTAAACCGAACGCGTAGAGATACTGAATGAAATGCACACACATGCACATACATCACCACCTGCGTTAATCGTGTGCAGATTTCAACGTTTCCGAACATCTATTCGTAATATCACGTCGCAATGAAGCAATTTGATTGGCTGAGCCTGAGTTGTAGCACATCTCATGCACAGGCTACAGTTCATGAACAAGCTACAGTTCATGCACAGCCGAAGAAGCTGCTTTCATTCAATGGCCATATTGAAATATTTTGTAATAATACAGAAATTTGCAAATATTGGCAAGTTTAGCGCAGGAACCGGTGTACGTACATGTGAACTTTAACTGACGCTGGATCTACGCTCTTGTGAAACGCAAATTGTCTAAAATTATCAAAATCGAAATTTCTTGTACAATGTACATCATCGCCTGCGCTAAAAATATTTGTATTTTATTTTATTAAAAAAAAATTGAACATTGTGTTTAAATCAAGCAGCTTGATTGTCTGTGCCTGAGATGTGCTCCAGCTCAGGCGCAGCCAATCAAACTGCTTGATTGCGAGTTGATATAGCCAGTTGATATTACCAATAGATGTTCAGAAACGTTGACATCTTGGCACAGCTACATTGTAATCAAACTGCTTGATTGCGAGTTGCGATTGCAAATACTGCACAGAAACGTTGATATCTGGGCACGATTTACGCAGTCGGTACGTGTGACACTGTGAGCTATAACTGACCTTTGGTCTACGCTCTTGCGAAGAACAAATTGTCTAAAACTCCTAAACTTGCTATGAACATTCTTTGTTGTGTTCTAGCGGAGTTCGTGTGATATTGCATTTCAATTAATGTTTGTTTCAGAATCGTGCCTGCTATTCGTGACGTCTCGGAATTACCTGCCAGAGGAACCCAGCTCTATCATGGATAATCTGAAAATAATGACAGGCACTATGGACCAGTAATGTATTAGTACCCCGAGCACAATGGTAAGTTCTAGATGTTAAGTAGTCCGCTTAAAATCCGCTGATGGAGTTTTGGTACTTAACCATATTAACTCATACATAAACAAATGTGCAGCTTCAAGTACTTTTCTTTCAAAATAATAAAAGTACAATGTAATACCTTTCACATTTATTGTTGGACAATTTGCCGTTAAATATTCGGATTATTTCGGAATTTTACATTCCGAAATAATCCGAATATTTAACGGCAAATTGGCCGAAACGGACGAGGAGAGTAACTTGTAGATGTGGATTTTTAAATAGGAAAGTGACTTCGAAACACCACTAGATTGTATACATGTAGCTCGTACATGATATAACGAAGTAAACAATAGTTAACCTTTCAACACTAAATAACTGGACTGGATTGTGCTATGTTAATTTATGGACCAATCAAATCGTTACAAATTGATTTCCAGACTAGTCCATTTATAAGAAGGGTGTGTTATTTTTTCTAAAGAATATGAAAATTACTTGCAAAACGTGAATATCCTGATGATACGGCTCGTTACGACGGCTCACCAGGAGCTACACTGTTTGCAAACACTTCTAAAGAGGTATGTAGTGTAGGAAAGGGTTACATTTTAAAATTTCGAAAATCTGTCAACAAACAATGGAATTGTTTTTCAAATTCTACTTTAGCATCCATATTAAATATTTTCATACAAACAATACACTTATCGAAATTAACTTAGTAGTGTTTTTAGGAAGGTAACAATTGTATTATTATGCACATACATTTTGGTATATTTAATATGTTGAATTGTTCAAAAAACCATCGGCGGATAGTATGTTCTGTAGAGTATAGTATCATGTTACACGTATATGATATATAACCAGTAGCCTATTTCACAAACATTATAGGAATGAATGGCCTTTTTGTGGAATTTATCGGGGTATAAACTTGGAAAAGTCGCGGGAATACTGGACGAAGGCCGGAAGGCCTCGTCCAGTATTCCCGCCACTTTTCCAAGTTTATATCCCCGATAAATTCCACAAAAAGGCCATTCATTCCTTATAATTCCAGCATTTGAAATAAATTCATCAAGAAAAATGTGTTTATTTTCCGTTTTCTTAAATTTAGCATCCAACTGGGCATATACTAACAATATATACTAGATACTATTACACATCGTCTTGCTGAAGTTTCAACCTGTGTACGATACTTGAAGCCAGGGCAGTCGTGACTTTGTGTATATAACACAATTAACCCATAGCCGTAAATGTAGTATATAAGTGTATGTCCATGCCTTACAGCACTACTGTCTGTTTCACGAAACCTGCCCGAATTGTACGCATATATATTGGTCGATACAAATTTATGTAAACAACAATATTTGTTTCTATAATATTACATTTTATTATAGGAATGAATGGCCTTTTTGTGGAATTTGTCGGGGTATAAACTTGGAAAAGTCGCGGGAATACTGGACGAAGGCCGGAAGGCCTCGTCCAGTATTCCCGCGACTTTTCCAAGTTTATATCCCCGATAAATTCAACAAAAAGGCCATTCATTCCTTATAATTCCAGCATTTGAAATAAATTCATCAATAAAATGTTTTTATTTTCCGTTTTCTTAAGAATTATTTTAACTGCGCCTCACGGTTACGGAAAGTAGTTCGGCGTGAGAGTTTACTGGGATATAAAGTTTGGACAGAGACTTGCTACGGGCCAATCAAATGCTAGGGAATCGTGTAAATATTTTTGTGCTGGAATTATTGCAAAGTACACTTATCTAGCAAAGTATACTTTGAGGGAGATATTTTCAATTCCAGGATAAATTTATTATTTTTTATTATACTGAATTTATTACATTATCACAGCATAACCCATTTTGGCTGTGATAATGTAATAAATTCAGTATAATAATTCTGCGTACTTTGAATCATGAAATATATGCAGTGGTTGGTTCTATATGAAATAATGCATTTTGGGAAAAATAAATGATTACTCCCGCAAAGTATACTTTGCTAGAAAAGTATACTTTGCAATGTTGGTGAAATAGGCTACTGGGGTCCGTTTCACTAAACTTCGTACTACTAAAATGTTCGTAAGTACTACAAATTTAGGATCGTCCGGAAATTTCAATTCATGGATTTACATTTATTGAGCATAGGCTACATATAACATAAATGTAAATCCGATAATTGTTTACAAGAAAACTTTGTTAATGTGAAATTTACAGACTATCACAAGTTTGCACTTACGAATATTTTAGTCGTACGAAGTTTAGTGAAACGGCCCCCTGATAGGCTACATGTACAATTGTGCACTTTGTTACTACACGTACATGTATGCAGCTATTTGCTGATGCAAACATTTGTATACTGTTGGGAATACATATACAGTGGAAGCCCCCTAAACCGGACACCAAAAGAAACATCTGTGATCTTATTTTTGATGCGTTTCTTTGTCATTTATCTCAGGTGCTAATGTCTGTTCGTCATCGCATGGCGCACAACTATGGCTCAGAATGATCAAATAATATTTACATTACAATTATTGATACGTCCTTATTCGTGTCCCTGTTTTATTCCATCAACACAGTGCGTATGTGCCGTGAAACACGGTGCCGTGAAACATTTTTGATATCCAGTCAATACAATTTTTGTATTTTACAGCCATTTGTTGGTGTTGACGGGATAAATAGAATAGTAGGTTAGTGCCGTGAATGGGAAAAATATCTGGCGCGGCACGGAAACGGGATGTGCTCGGCAGAGCCTCGCCCATCCCGTTTCCTGAGCCTTGTCAGATATTTTTTCCCATTCACGGCACTAACCTACTATTCTCTATTTATTGCACTAAGCATTTGCAATAGAAAGTAAGAACAAAGCACTTAGTACGTTGAATAATGCCGAAAGCAGTAAGGACAAAGCCGCAGGAAGTATTAAAGCATCAAGCTACAGTCCGAAAGCGGAAAGTCACAAGCAGAAAGCATCAAGCTACAAGCAGAATGATGCAAGCAATATATGGGTTAGTAGTGCGTCATTATGACGTCAGATGGCACTGCTGTCCGCTCAAGTAATTCTCCCTCTAATAAATTAAAGTCCGACATCTGATTGGCTGTTCAAGTCACACCTCCAATGCCGGTGTTGATGTAAGATTTCACCCACAAATTATCACAGTATAGGTTAGAAGACACCAAATAGTTTTACTATATACTTTAACCGAATCCCACCCAATAAGGCCAGTCTCCCCTACTTTAACTATTCGTATGGATGTTGTGGGACCTACTTGTACATGACCTGCAGCCGGTCTGTACTGGTTCTGCAAGAGTTAAACAGTAGGTTCACTTACTCCTAAGAAAGAAAAATCCAACCTCGTCATGTTCCCCAATATTGTTTACATTTTTGTTTGGCCACGGAAACTGTTTACATGACATGACCAACACCCCCACATGTACCTCAAGTGAAACTGGGTAGTAATGGATCAAGATTTGCAAGCAAACTGTGTCAGTGACCTCAAAGCATCCGCACGATTTTGTTCATAGACTACTATTATCCCCTTGACGATTTCGCACCATTTATTATTCTCTAATCTATATTAACTAAATTACATACGTATGTATGGTGTTTGACTTATTAATGTGTTTTATACATACATGTATCCTCATAATTAAATTACATATGTACGTAATTGAAAATAATCACATTTTGATAGTAAGTTACACATATGGTAACTTACACAGGTTGACTGTCAAACTGGCCCGTTACGGATGCAAACCAATAACCGTCAGGGATCAGACTAAGGTGGCCCACCACCATTGATTTTCCCTAAAACACTAACCTGTTACGACACATATTGCTATTCTCTGCTACTTTAATTTTTCTTGTGGATGTTGCGGGACCTATTTTCCAATAACCTGCACTTATTCTGCTCTGGATCTTGACTAGTTAAAATATAGATTTAATTATTGTTGAAGCTGGGGTCCCATCTAGTAGGTACACATTTTTCTTTATGGAAATTAAATAAGTGTATAATTGCAACTAGTCCACCACTTTTAAAAATTACGAGTGCCAAGTACACAGATATAATTACATGTATTTAGTAATCTTTAATGAGACTCGCGGTGGTATCAAGCTAGTTCCATATGCAAATGATGCAGTATTTTTAAATTATTTATATCAACTAAATGCTGAATACATATTTTTATAGACATATCATAAAGTATGATAGTGCACATCAACAAATAAATAAATGGAATAAATAGTTGCTTCTGTTATCATTTTAAGGAAACACGGTTATCGCCCCTGATATCAAACTGGCATTTCGCGTTTTATTGAAAAGTATATTCTAATGCACCTTAATGAAATTGTCGAAATTTGATTGGCTGATCGATCAATTACCTGCAAATCCACTATTTAGTCGTAGGTACATGTAGCATGTCATGTGATCACATTTACATAATTAGATGTATTCCTAAGCGCCGTTGGTGGATGATAAACAATATATAGATGAAATAAAAGTTTGTAAATGGTAACACAATTCTTCATTAGTTTACGTATTTGTTTTGCACTATTTGTTTTCGTGTATTATGTTTATGACAGTTGTCACGGCTGCAGACAATGTGTAAATCGGCCAATATTGTGAGGGTTGTAATGGGTATGCCCATATGGATTGGTATTTGTTTCAGAAATCGGGAAAATGAATCAGAAATGATGGTCGTACATTAGAATAGAGATAACCGGCGCCGTAAATCGAAGTTTCCAAACGTAAATCCACAGAGTATCTCCCCAAATTACAAATTTTAATGCAGTTATCTCCTAAATAATGTCAATTAGTACGTCTGGTAATGGTAAATCGACGTTCATTTTGCCAGAAAAATGTCAGATTGAAAGAATAAAGAAAAACGTGTCTCCCTATATTATAACCTGGCATGTAGCACTCTATGTATAAGGTTAGAGAAATTGACACCAGTGCCAGCATATTTGAATCATTTAAAAGAAAAACATTGAGCCTGTTGGTCACGAGATGTAAACAGAGTTTACGTGGCCAAATAATGTAAACAATATTGGGGGACATGCATGGGCTGATTCAGGGGGGGGGGGGGGGGGGGGGGCGCCTCCCCCCTAAAATTCGCCGGGTAAAGATTGTTTACAAGTTACAAGGCACGTTTCTACGTTCGCGTTGTGAATTTATTGTTTATTGGGAGGTGTAGCCAAAAAATAAACTTGGGGCAGCAGCATCATCTGACAGCATCCACAACAACAACAACCTGAACTACAATCCTACGCTCGTTCGATAATATACCGCGCATGACATGACGAGGTTGGTCCCACAACATCCATACGAATAGTGAAAGTAGGAAAGACTGGCTGGGATTCGGTTAAATTATACAGTAAAACTATTTGGTGTCTTTTAACCTAAATATGGCGCAACTGAAAATGCGGCATCAATCTACATCAACACCGTTAGGGACATGGATCCAATTTAGAGAGCAACGCATTGTAGGACAGGTACCAGCATATTAAATAATTTTAGTAGAACTATTTTAAGTTTTAGCAGCGCATCTGGCGTCATAATGGTTGTTCCCAAATTACTGTTGCAATTATTGTTGTCAAGGGGCGTGGCTTAGCTAGCGAACAAACCGCATAGCAAAACAGCGATTCAAAAATCAATAATGGAACTCCGGATGTCACTACCAATAAGCATAAAGCTACTTAGAATGTAATCAACACAAATGCATTGAAACAGTACGAATGAATAAAGCATCAAGCCAGATACATAGAAATGTAATAAGACGGATAGAACTTAGAATGTCATCAGACAGCAAGCATCAATCCACATATAATTGTAATAAGACGGATAGAAATTAAAATGTCAGCAGCCAGCAAGCATCAAGCCACATACAATTGTAATACGACGGATAAAGCTTAAAATGTCATCAGCCAGCAAGCATCAAGCCAAATAATATTATGGCGGATATGACCTTCCATAGTTTCAATATGGCTGACACTATAATAAACAAACACGTTACTTTTACATTTGTAACAGACCCAATAAGCCCCATGTTGTCACAAATGATCACATATTCAGCAAACTATTGATATATGCCGGTCGTAATGACTGCATGTGGTCAGTCAGTGGGTGGTATAAATTATACATAAGGGCATTCAGCTCATAATACAGTGGAACCTTTCCAAACCGGACACCCTGGGAGGTCCCCAGGGTGTCCGGTTTGCTCCCAGGGTGTCCGGTTTGGAGATGTTCCACTGTAAATCAGACGTGTGAGCACTTTATGTCACATTGTAGTGTTTTGCAATCATGAAATGTCATTGTAATCCGAGATACACAACAGCGAAACACATCTAAGGTAAACATCTATATTTCCCCGAGTGTCAGGTTTAGAGGGGTTCCACTGTCGCCAGATACAACGAAAATAAACGAAAGAGAGAGTAATACTGTTGGTTTCCGATAAATTGGCAAGGGCACGTGACGTCACGAGGTCAGCGGACTATGTCTATTATAGCTTTCTAGAGATGTAGCCGTTTGCAGCCATTTTAGGTGGCCGAATCGACGCCTTATCTAGAGCAATTTAGAGCTTGAAAATGCATGCTCCCGATAGCTTAGGCGATAATTTAAATTACCAACTGGTTGACTGGTGAAACAAGCGATTGAAAACCACAATAAATGCCATATTTGTAAATGTAAAACGTTTCGATAGTTGATTCATTTTGATTGCAGTCGTCCGCAATTATTAGCATTATTGTCAGCACAGCTCAGATGGTAGAGTGCTCGGTAAATGCATTCGATCTTCGTTCCTTTTGTGCGAGTTCGAGCCTCGGACAATTTTTTTATTTTTTTATTCATATAACAGATTCAACGTTTTCTCACTTTTAGGAAAATGTGTTAGATAGAGTTTGACAAAAGGGTACTTGTGACGTGTGCACTGGGTTTACAGCGTCACAGATCAGGATGCACATCACTCAGTCAGATCAGGGCATACGGTGTTCACAATTCATTTACTGAATAAATATTTCACTATCAAACAACATGAAACAAACGATGTAGAGACATTGTAAAATTGTCCCCAGTAGGTATTTCATAGACACGACAGTACGGGGGTGGGGGACTCTTGGGGACGTCAAATATACACATCCTCGGTGTTCTCGCCCTCCTAATTCCCGGCCCCTGGAAAGTTTTGACTGTAAATACACCCCAAACATTATTTGTCCGCCGCCCCAGAGCGGGGAAAATATTGGTTCGCGTCTTATACATTTTGTCCAGACAGACATATGGATGTAACATTATGCAATATACATGTACGTCTTTATAAGTTTTTGAACCAATACAAAAATATGTTTCTGTAAGCTACATTAAATAACGTTAACAAAATAAACGTATAAACGACGGCAGATATCTATATGGGAGTATAAAGTGAGGGATAGAATTCAATAAAAAAAATATAGCACAGTGATGGTTTCGAACCCACAACCCTCAACGTTGATTAATTAAAAAAAAACTAGAAAATGTGTTCATAGGACACGGATGCCCCACTTTGATAATAAATGAGGCCAAATTCCAAGTCAAAATTATTTTTTAGCTGAGCGTTAAAGTTTTTGAAGAACCAAGTATGCGACCTTGACCCTGGGCTTGGCGGGGGCAGGACGAACGTGGATTTGGCACAGGGTACGGGGCGCCAAGTGGGACATGGCTCAATTTTGTCAACACAATTCATTTTTGTGCCGCAAAACTCAATTCTGTGTCACAAAATTCACTTTTGTGCCACAAAACTCAATTCTGTGTCACAAAATTCAATTCTGTAGATTCACTTTTGTGCCACAAAATTCAATTCTGTGTCACAAAATTCAATTCTGTGTCACAAAATTCAATTCTGTGTCACAAAATTCAATTCTTCATACGCTTCGTATACGTATACGTTTCGATTATGTTGCCCAAATATGGCACACGCATGTAAGAAGGACTACCATTGGTCAGATACAGTATGACAAAAATGTGGCCTGAATAATATGTATACAAATATATCAGCAACAAACATGATGGAACTTGGATGTAAAATAACATTTTGTGAATTGGTTTCCATGGCAACCGTTTATTGTAATTATGTATTGACTATGTACATACATTTAATAACGCTATCCCAATGTTGGTTACTTGAAATAAAAAGATGCTATTGTTAAAATGTTTATATAAACTAGTTGTTATTTGGCCGCCCTGGCATCCGCATACATGATTACATGTAGTCACAATAAGATTCTTGGATAGAACTAGAGGTATATATTTTGTAATCATAATATAACCAACATAACTGTCCATAAAGAAGTATAATATTGATATATTGGGTTATATTTTCGCATTGAAATATTTAAACCTGCAAGTGTACTCCACCATCTAGTAAAATGGACTAAGACCGATCTCAACCAATCAACGTAGAGATGACATAGACTATCAGTTACGTAAAACAATTTTTGTGGACAAAACTGACTTTTGTGGACAAAACTGAATTCTGTCTCACAAAGCTGAATTTTGTTCACAAAACTCAATTCTGCCTTACAAAATTGAATCCTTTATAACAAAAATGAATTTTGTATATCAGAATTTTACATAATTGGATTTTGTCATTTTAGTGTTACAAAACTCAATTTTGTCTGGACAAAATTGGTTTTGTACACATAATTAACCTGTCCTGCATGGCGCCCCGTACAGGGCAGTAGATGACCATTAGAGCAATACGTATATGAAGTATGAAGCTGATCCGTGAAAGGGAACAGAAATTATAAGATATTTACCCGAGCGTTAAAGTTTTTGAAGCACAAAGCTTGACCTTGACCCTGGGCTTGGCGGGGGCAGGGCGAACGTGGATTTGGCACAGGGTGGTAGACGACCATTAGAGCAATGCGTATATGAAATATGAAGCTGATCAGTGAAAGAAAACAGAAATTATAAGATATTTACCTGAGCGTTTTTGAAGCACTAAGTATGTGACCTTGACCATGGGCTTGGTGGGGGCAGGACGGGACGGACGGACAAGGGTAACACTAAATGCCCCCTCCACTATCGTGGTGGGGCATAAAAGTAGCTGTTACCAATACGCTATATGCATCAGATACGAAGTGTATATATTGGTCACAGGTTGATATGTACACGTATGTATAATACTGATTTTTTGTTCTAAAATTAGATAATGAAACACAGGTGCATCGTTATCGATTAATATAGACGTGCTCATGCATGCATTTCCAATGAATGGAATGGAATGGAATGGAATGGTGCTTAACGGCCCATCATTTCCAATGAGCACTTGACGTATGTTGGTGTGATACATATACGATTCGAGTGCCAGTGCTCACTATTTTATTTTTCAGCAAATACCTAACAACAAAAGTGACAACTTGATTCAAAATATGCATGAACGTTACTTGAATACATTTCGGGCCAACATTGGTGATATACATGCTACATCGTCATGCTAATATCAGTTTTGCATTTCTAACACACCTACCTTACACTTTATGGTTCAATATAGAATCTCCTGTGACCTTTGCCCTTGCCACTTTATCGGAATTCAATATAGGAATGAATGGCCTTTTTGTGGAATTTATCGGGGTATAAACTTGGAAAAGTCGCGGGAATACTGGACGAAGGCACAATACCCTAACATTTGATTGGCCCGTAGCAAGTCTCTGTCCAACATTTATTTCCCAGTAAACTCCCACGCCGAACTACTTTCCGTAACCGTGAGGCGCAGTTAAAATAATTCTTACGAAAACGGAAAATAAACACATTTTCTTGATGAATTTATTTCAAATGCTGGAATTATAAGGAATGAACGGTATTTTTGTGGAATTTATCGAGGATATAAACTTGGAAAAGTCGCGGGAATACTGGACGAGGCCTTCCGGCCTTCGTCCAGTATTCCCGCGACTTTTCCAAGTTTATACCCCGATAAATTCCACAAAAAGGCCATTCATTCCTATATTAAACAGTTCATGTATGTATGCTCTCCAGAACTGTTGAAATAGTGTGTCGATTCGAAATCGAATTTCAAATGTGAAACACACAACATTGCGAGGGAAATGCAATGAAGAAATGAAATGAATGACATTTAACGTCCCAACGACAGCTACATGTAGGGTCATATCGGGACGGAACCACCGTTTAAAGTCTCATCCGACAGACAAATGGGATGGAAATACTTCGAAAGTCTTTTGCATGCCCTATGGTAGGGTTTTGAATGTACAACCTTCAGAATTGAAGTCCTGTATGTTACCACTGAGCCACAGCCCACCTCTATATTGCGAAGGAATTACATACATGTACATGTGTTGACTTTACATTTGTTCTGAGTGACGTCCTGAGGCCCGTTTCACTATGCTGAATAAATGTAAATCCAATAATTGTTTATAAGTAAACATTGTTAATGTGAAATGTACAGACTATCATAAGATTGCGCTTACGAAGATTTTTGTGATACGACGCTTAGTGAAACGGGCCCCTGCTTTCCATCGTATTGTTACAAGTAGTCACTGGGTTTGACGTGAAACATCAAAAAGATAATGCACATATGCATCGCCTACGTGTAAACGTCTGTTTGAGTCTTGCACAACGATCAAATATAATAGTTAAAGTAATTGTATGCATATTGAAATAGAATTGAAGTGCTTTCGTACGGAATAAACATTGTGAGACTGTATTGGGAATATAACCATTTAAAATTCCAACAATACTGGTTGGATGTCTGCCGGCCTTCATCCCGTACTTTAACAATTCTATATCCCGATGGATTCTCAGAAAATGACATTTATTATTCTAGCGCTAGATTTATGTTATTGCACATGTTTCCGTAGTCTAGGGGTACGATGATTAACCGCCACATTCGATTATTCGCTATTCGTAACTCCATGGTTCGGTGCACAAATACAATCTTCGATTTCGGTTCAGAATAGGTATCGGAATAAAAATCTATTTATCAGTTTGAGTTTTCCAAAAATCTATTTTTATCTCATTGTTGTTGTTGCTGCTCCTAATTCCTGCGCTTATTTTTCGTGAAACGCTTTACACTCTGGATTAATTATTAGTGTATGTGTCATCCACAAACACATACTGCGAACATTTCAGGACGTTCAGTCCTTTGATTCTTACTGTAACTCGCGGGACTTATGCATATAACAAATACAAATATGTGCTGTTGGACGTCATATCGAACGTCTTGTCGGACGTCCAACTGCAAGTTTAAAAGTCGTTGACCCTAAAATAACGATGTGCCGTTACTTCTATCGCTAAATTCAAGCACAGGCGACTGCATTCGGCGTATACGTCAAGCGGCGAACATGGGCGTTTTATGAATGATTCCTTTGTCAAATACTTCCGCTCACAGCGCCAATGTTGAGATGGAAAATCGAGATTGCTGCATTGTACCAACTGACAGCTGTACATGAAACAACAGCTCTCAAATGAATCACGCCATGCGATTTTGTACCTGTGCGAGATCGTATGAAAAATATTTACAAAATTTACGATATTTTCCGTAAATTACGTCGAAAGATGACGAAGCTTTCATAACAAATGCGGAATAGTATTCCGCATTTGCAATGTCAATTTCGTCATCTTTCGACGTAATTTACAGGAAATATCACATTTTCTGCAAATAAATTTCATGAAACATCGCACATGTTCTTAGGTACAAAATCGCATGGCGTGTCTCAAATGTGTCTGTGACTAGAGAGATGGGGATTATGGCATTTGTGACCTGTGTATCTCCTGGTCGAATACCGCACTCATGTAGCCTGATGGCGATTTACAGTGCTTGTTAGAAGAATGTCGGGTGTTTCATTGTTCATTGATGCAATGGCGAACAGTGGAGATCCTGATCAGACTGTGCGGATGCACAGGCTGATCAGGATCTACACTGGTCGCGAAACCCATACACCCTCCAGGCACAGCCACAAATCACTGGCATTCGGCCGGGGCTGCCCCCGTCTATCTGTGATCGGTGATAGATGGAGAGTGCCACATTTACATGCGAATCGATGAAGCAAAACGTATCATCTACAGTATATATCATATGGAGAGGGAGTTGTGCTTTACTTTTAGTACGTATATGTACACACGTTTCTGAACATCTATCGGCAAGTATATCAATGAGCAATCAAGCAGCTTGATTGGCTGTGCCTGAGCTGTAGCACAGCTCAGGCTCAGCCAATCAAGCAACTTACTGTCAAATACGATATACCAAGTGTTTTGTAATTAGCACATTTACAAATATTGACAAGATTAGCGCATATGGTGGTGTAGTATACCATATAGTGTAAGTTGTAAGTTGTGCTGACTCGTCAGTCGTATCATGTACATCGTATTCGATTACCATTGAACGCCAACGAAGTTCTGGCGTGTGTCGTAGAATTACAGCGATGCTGATTGTTTTACTTGTGTGTACATAACTTAGCGTGTATTTATAAGCTCACCACGTTCTGACATGTATCAAAAATGCTCACAGAATTGGTTTCTGTTGGCAGATGAACATATGATTCTGGATAAACGTTGTACATGTACATATAATACAGCATATACATGTATGTAGTGTACTACATGTCGCAAGTAAAATATGATACATAATGCTATATAATTCCAGCACAAAACTATTTACACAATTCCCTAACATTTGATTGGCCCGTTGCAAGTCTCTGTCCAAAATTTATATCCCAGTAAACTCCCACGCCGAACTACTTTTCGTAACCGTGAGGCGCAGTTAAAATAATTCTGAAGAAACTGGAAAATAAACACATTTTCTTGATGAATTTATTTCAAATGCTGGAATTATAAGGAATGAATGGCATGGAATTTATGGGGGGTATAAACTTGGAAAAGTCGCGGGAATACTGGACGAGGCCTTCCGGCCTTCGTCCAGTATTCCCGCGACTTTTCCAAGTTCATACCCCGATAAATTCCACAAAAAGGCCATTCATTCCTATAATGAATGTTACGTGTATAATATATCACAGTTGCATGTACTACATGTCGTAAGTGCATGTAAACTATAATAGTACAGCACAGTTACTACATATCGTAAGTAAACTATACTATATATAATGCTAATAATATATATAATACTAGATGAATGTTACATACATGTATATAATATAGCAGTTACGAGTCTCGCAAGTGATATATAAACGCTGCATATAGAATATACATGTAGCATAATTACTCTATCTAGCAAATCACCTACATGTATAATACATATACAGTGAAACCTCTCTAAACCGGACACCCTGGGAGTCCCCCAGGGTGTCCGGTTTAGAGAGGTTTCACTGTAAATCAGGCATTTGATAATTATGCGCCATAGTTGTGTGCTATGTGATCACGAACAGACATTATCACCCGAGATAAATGACCAAGAAACTCATCAAAAATAAGATCACAGTGGTTTTGGTGTCCGGTTTAGAGGGGTTGCACTGTATATGTATGCAATGCAATGGTAGATACATATTGAATATAGGGCATACATGTACATGCACATGCACCATAGATAATCCGCCCTGGAAGTTAACAATGGCACATAATGCTAGATAAACGCTGAATATAGAATATAGAACAGGTATACTATCTCGCAAGTAAACTATGATATAGCATGCTAGTAGATAAACTTTGCATTTAACATATATCAAAGAAAATGCGTCACAATTTGGCTACCCGGGCGTTTGCATTTGCAACCAACGAAGACGTAGTCTTACTGTCCTCGGCAAATCGAGTATATTTTATTCGAATTGTCCATAGCTGTGACTAAAGAAATGCGTTTTGAGACCCGTGTAGATCCAGTTCAGCCTGTGCATCCGCACACTCTGATGAGGATTTGCACTCTTCGCCATTCAATCAATAAAACATCCAGCATGCTTCTGACAAGAAATATAGATCGCTATCTGCCTATTGGAGTGTGCTATTTGATATAAAGCTATAATGGTCATATATTCCATAAACCCCATTTCTCCAGTCACTACCGCATATATGCAAGCTGGCCATGATTTACAAATGTTGAACATATTATAAGGTACATTAAATTAAGTAAGTTCGATCGCGGTTCGTCCATTTGTACGGGGAGATAATCCACGAGCTTTAGTCTGGGTTCCTCACAAATTCAGGATAACAATTACTTTACTTTAATCACTACTTATTATATAGGTAATAAAGTTACAGTTAAATGCAATTGCATGTCAATTAATCATGAGATTTGACAACCCTTACACATACATATGTGCCAACGAAATAATTGTATGCGCCTTCATTGCGTGTAACCAGAGACATAATACGATCACTTAAATGCCTGATGTGCATGTAACCGTTGGCAAATACATACATATAGATAGAAATGCTGAACAACTCGAAAATGTATCAAAGACCATAGCTTGTAAAGCGAATGTGCTTGGTAAATGCCAAACAACGACTAGAAATGTATCAAATATTCGATAAGCCCGGTTTTGTCAGATCGTGACCAAAATATGTGGTTGTGACTGGAGAAATGGGACCATTGTAGATCCAGATCAGCCTGTGCATCCGCACAGTCTGATCAGGATATACACTGTTCACCATTACATTAATGAAACACAGGCTGCTAACAAGCAATATAGATCGCCATCAGGCTATATGACAGGTGCTATTTGATCAGCAGCTAACGTAACTGGTCACGACTCCCATAAGCCCCATTTCTCCAGTCACATCCAAATATGATACACAATGCTAGATAAACGCCGTATAAATGCCAGCAACGACGGCAAGTTGTTGCCCCATGCTGTGATGTGTTGTGTCTGAGAAACAGTAAAACCCTATTGTCCTGGCACACGTCCAGGCGGCGGCACGAACCTATGGTGGGTAGTTGCGCCTTTTCTTTCTGTCGTCGAGTTGATACGAAAACTGAGAAGCTTCATTAAGACAATCATTTCCTTTGTTGCTGCGTACCATGCGTGTAACATTTCCTTCGTTGCTTCGTACCATGCGTGCAACATTTCCTTCGTTGCTCAGTACCATGAGTGTACCATTTCCTTATTTGCTTCGTACCATGCGTGTAACATTTCCTTCGTTGCTCAGTACCATTTGTGTACCATTTCCTTCGTTGCTTCGTACCATGTGTGAAACATTTCCTTCGTTGCTTCGTACCATGCGTGTAACATTTCCTTCGTTGCTTCGTACCATGCGTGTAACATTTCCTTCGTTGATTCGTACCATGCGTGAAACATTTCCTTCGTTGCTTCGTACCATGCGTGTAACATTTCCTTCGTTGCTTCGTACCATGCGTGTAACATTTCCTTCGTTGATATCGTAAACATTGCGTGAAACATCACCTTCGTTGCTTCGTACCATGCGTGTAACATTTCCTTCGTTGCTTCGTACCATGCGTGTAACATTTCCTTCGTTGCTCAGTACCATGTGTGTACCATTTCCTTCGTTGTAACATTTTCTTCGTTGCTTCGTTCCATGCGTGTAACATTTCCTTCGTTGCTTCGTACCATGTGTGTAACATTTCCTTCGTTGCTTCGTAACATGCGTGTAACATTTCCTTCGTTGCTTCGTACCATGTGTGTAACATTTCCTTCGTTGCTTCGTACCATGTGTGTAACATTTCCTTCGTTGCTTCGTAACATGCGTGTAACATTTCCTTCGTTGCTTCGTACCATGTGTGTAACATTTCCTTCGTTGCTTCGTACCATGCGTGTTAACGGTGTAAAAAGAGTTCTCTGGCGGAGTAGATACGAACATTAAGAAGCTTCGATATCTTGTATTCGCTTCTATCACGTTTGTAAACGAACATTAAGGTCAGTAAGGTTAACTTTTCGCTATATATACTGTACAGCGGAATAATTCTGCGGTGTATTTATTTCGCTGTTTTCGTTAATAAAAATTATTTGCTGTGCTTTGAATTGGCGGCATTTCGGTTTGTGATGTGATCTATATTAAATCCGCTTTCGTTTCTGCGCTGGTATATAGATGAGAATGAATAGCCTTCGTTTCAATACTACGTACATGTAGCAATGAGCATTTCATGTACTAATCGTAAGTTTCGTTCGCCGTCTTCTACGGTGCGTAGAGATGAAAATTAAGAGGCATAAATCGGCCGCCAGCTGAATACAGGGTCATTAGATCATACATGTGCTTGTAACTGGAGAAATGGGGACTATGTGCTTTGCGACCAGTGTAGATACAGATCAGCCTGCGCATCCGCACAGTCTGATCAGGATATACACTGTTCGCCAATACATTGTTGAAACACTTGTCATGCTTCTAACAAACGATATAGATATAGATCGTTATCCAGCTGCAGGAATGTGCTATTTGATCAGAAGCTACACTGATCATAGAGAATAGTAGGTTAGTGCCGTGAATGGGAAAAAATATCCGGCAAGGCTCAAGAATTTCTTTATTTCTCATCAGAAGTATATGTTGTGACCACTCATTGGAACCGTCTCGCCGAGACGGTTCAAATGAGTGGTCACAACATATACTTTGGTTCAGAAATAAGGAAAATAGATAGAGAATAGTAGGTTAGTGCCGTGAATGGGAAAAAATATCTGACAAGGCTCAGGAAACGGGATGGGCGAGGCTCTGCCGAGCACATCCCGTTTCCGTGCCGCGCCAGATATTTTTTCCCATTCACGGCACTAACCTACTATTCTATTTATCCCGTCAACACCTACAAATGGCTGTAAAATGCAAAAATTGTATTGACTGGATATCAAAAATGTTTCACGGCACATACGCACTGTGTTGACGGGATAAATAAATGACATAAGCCCCATCTCTCCAGTCATAGCTACATATTTGTATGTGCCCACTGTAGGTCATTAATTCATTCATCATTACAGATGTTTTTGCCCATGAACACCAGTTTCCTATCATTCTGATCAGATCAAGAAATGTTGGTCAGGGGCTACGCTGGTGACATGTTTTCGTTTCTTCGTTTCCAAACCGCGTAGAAACGAACACTGATACTCTTCATGTTCGTTCATTCGCTTCTATGCAGCGTAGACACGAAAACATTTTCAAGAGACGAAACTTAAAAAAGATTAACGTTAACTTCGTTCATTCATTTCTGCAAGGCATATGTTGAGCAATACTTCCGTAATCAAGAACCCATTTACTGTGGTATTGTTGAACATATCGTATCCATGCGGAAAGTTTGCCTACAAGGCATAGCAAAAAAAGGATCCCAATGTCCCTCACAAGCCACCATGAGTACCACATGTCGGAATGCAACCTCGTGAAATGCACACCATCAACGTAATCCATGCATTACATCGCACGCTAATATTTACATCGAATAACCATAATGCAAGATCATATAATGTTCGACACACATTGCAGAATTGCTTCATCTGGCTGGCGCCGTTATATTATGCGTTCAGCAAATACGTTAATTTGTTCGGTAACAGTGAATATTTTGACATTTGCGATCATGTTATTATAAGATTATTTGAGGTTAGCAAACACCGCGAATACGTGTGTGAATGTCGATCAACAGCCACGTTTGCATTCAAAAGAATTACATATGGGCAATGTTCCTTTTCCATATGAATGTTTATATGCGGTCTGCAATCTGCAATCTCAGTGTTAACTTTACATAATTGTTGTTGTGCCTTCAGTGCATTCAAGTTCATCAAATTAATACATTACCTTGATATGGTACGAATTATCTTAGAGACCAGGGGCCCGTTTCACTAAACTTCGTACGACTAAAATGTTCGTAAGTGCAAATTTAGGATCGTCTGGAAATTTACAATTATTGAGCATTGGCTGCAAACGCAGGCTATGCTAAATAAATGTAAATCCAATAATTCTTTACAAGAAAATATTGTTAATGTGAAATTTACAGACTATCATAATCTTGAACTTACGAACATTTTAGTCGTAGGAAGTTTAGTGAAACGCACCCCAGGTGCGGATCCAGGCGGGGGAGTGTCCGGCGCACGCCCACTCTAAAATTGGTCGAGTTTAGATGGTAACCCATTTTTTACGTGGATAGATCTGATTATTTCCTTATTTCTCACCCAAAGTGTATGTTGTTACCACTCAGTTGAACCGTCTCGTCGAGACGGTTCAACTGAGTGGTAACAACAAATACTTTTGATGAGAAATAAGAAAAAATGCAGAAAATAATCTGAATTTTATGAAAGTTGACGATCATACATGTATGTGTCTCATTTGAAATCCACGCCCCCTCTAGACATACATCCTGGATCCGCCACTGGAGATGCGATGGCGTTGTAGAAACCCCTACTGTCCATACTCCACTAGTACATGTATTTATGCCGTGTTTAGTAGCCAACATTCAACTTCATCCTTATAAATAGTTGTATTTTACATGGGTTACACTGGGGGACGACTATAGAACCCCCTACTGTTCAAGATCCCCTAGTGTAACTAGGAAAGCGTGAACAGTAGGGCGTTCTAAAAGTGGGTTCTACATGGAGTGCTAGACTGCCATCTTCGATTAAAGTGTGGTTAACGTTTGACCTTCAAATGTGACATTGACCTTCATGATATGAAATTGGCGTATCCGTATTTCAAACCTTTCAAATGTTATCAACCTTTGCTTCATGGACGTTGAGTTATCACTTTCAATTATGTATAGCTAAATACAGTCACAAGAAATGTGACGTTTAATTATGACCTTGAGAAATAATTGACCTTGACACTTGAACTGCACTCATTAAGCCCATTCTCACTGTGTTTGAGAGGTGTGTGAAATGATTTCCAATGCTACACGTACACGTAACTGTGATTTATCAGGTAACCTGCCCTGTATTGACCGAATACGTACTGACTGATAACTTATGGTTATATCAGGCATTGACCTGATATCAACATACGGGTTACAACAAAGTGAAAACTGACGTTCCATTGGTCGGTTGACGTCACGTGACGTTACCGAATGACGTCAGTGTAATGACGCAACGTAAACAAGTCCGCGTTCTGTCCATAGAATACGACGTCATCTAATGTCATTTTCGAGCATAAAACGTTACCTGATAAATAGAATACCAGGCTAGTGTATTTTGATATCAGGTTTATCAGGCTCGGCTCGGAAACGGTAGGAATTCCTCGGCAAGCCTCGGAATTCCTACGCGTTTCCTAGCCTTGCCTGATAAACTTGATATCAAAAGACACTAGCCTGGTATTCTCTATTTCGCTGAAACACGCATATAAGTAAATCAATATATAACTTGTTCTCCTAAATGCACAACTATAAAAATGTTATATAAATGTAAGTTTGGCCGGTACATCTGTGGTACGGAGATGCACAGCCACTCATTGACGAATTTGATAAAACCAGCCAGTACCGTGCTTCTTATGAAATCAGTCAAGAGTTTAACACATGTAGCTATCATATTAAATCAAGAAATGTCTCAGAGTATCTTCCATTGCATAAGCATGTACTCGTACATCAAAGCTATACTGATCGGAAAATCGTGCTCTTAAGTGATGTATCCCAATCCCATACCTGTCACGTGTCTGATATTCCTAATAACCAAGGGACAAAACTCGGGAATGTGTTTGAACAAACATTTATCCCGTCAACACAGTGCGTATGTGCCGTGAAACACGGTGCCGTGAAACATTTTTGATATCCAGTCAATACAATTTTTGCATTTTACAGCCATTTGTAGGTGTTGACGGGATAAATAGAATAGTAGGTTAGCGCCGTGAATGGAAAAAAATATCTGGCGCGGCACGGAAACGGGATGTGCTCGGCAGAGCCTCGCCCATCCCGTTTCCTAAGCCTTGCCAGATATGTTTTCCCATTCACGGGGCACTAACCTACTATTCTCTATCTATTTTCCTTATTTCTGAACCAAAGTATATGTTGTGACCACTCATTTGAACCGTCTCGGCGAGACGGTTCAAATGAGTGGTCACAACATATACTTCTGATGAGAAATAAAGAAATTATTGAGCCTTGCCGGATATTTTTTCCCATTCACGGCACTAACCTACTATTCTCTATTTCCACACACTCACATGCACTACCCATCCACCCCACTCCCCTACCACATCCGGTGTAATTAGACTACGTTTACATTCATATTTTACTATTATTATAGAAAAAAATAACGCTGTTATCTTCTGAATCAGCGATAGAATCAGAAAACCAGGCTTATCACAACTGTAGATCCTGGTTCGCTTCTTCCCTCATGTATATTAAAAACAAATTGTTTTCTTCAACCATTGTAAGCTTAATTAATGCTTTATCGACGGAACGGCTAACAGTGTAGTTCAAGAACCGAGTCTGGTCTGGACTACACGTATTCAATAATCCCAGTTTCCTCAACTCCAGTCTATTCCGTTATCGATATAAGTAATATGGAAAACACTTTAACATAAATATCAGCTGAATCATAGTTATAAAAGTAGAATAATATTGTTGAAAACTATCAGAGATAGCGTCATGCGGCGACTCAATTTGTTCAAGTACTATAATAATTATGAACAGTTCGATTTTACGAAAAACACATTCATTGTATATATGTCTCGTTTCACGCTATATATAGCGGTTTTTAGCTCCATGAGACCAGTGTAGACCAAGATTAGTCCGTGCATATATGAGACACGCCATGTGATTTTGTACCTTCGGGTATCTGCGTGATTTCATTAAATACATAAATAAAGTCAAAAGTTGACAAGATTTTCGGAGTACATGCGAAATTATATTCCGCATGTACTCAAAAAATATCGTCAACTTTTGAAGCCATTTACGGAAATTATTGCAAATTTTGTAAACGTATTTCGTAAAATTACGCAGATGTCCGACGTTACAAAATCACATGGCGTGTCTCATATGTACGGTAGCGTCTGCGTGTTTGTTCCGAGTTTACACGTGGCGTTTTGTCTTGACCCACATTTAGCTCACGTATTTTTTTGTGAAGATTTAGAAGAAGTAGTCAGTAGTAGTTGAATACGAAAACCAGAAAACTGACGGAAAATAGTTTGAATTCTGTAAAAAACGGGAAAACCGTTTTCAAATGTTTGCAAACGGGAAAAGGGGCATTTGATTGGCTAATAGGAATACAAGTAATCGGTACATGTATATCGGAATAGCTATCTTTTCAGGTTTCGGGGTCAAATCACAAAATTTGCACGCCTGGTAGTCACTCGCCCAGCTATTTAGGCCCATGTTAAATTCCCAATAGGAAGTAATATATGACGGAATTTCGTCAAATACATACATTTATTATTTTGTAAAGTTAACTCGAAGTTGAAAACGTTTTAGACTTATTAAACCCTTTGAACCCAAAATCCCGCTATAGCGGTTTATGCAAAAAGTGCAGATCCAGATGAGCCGGCTCGTAACGAGCCGTCTCATCAGGATCTGCACTTTTTGCAAGTAATTTTCATATTTCTTAGAACAAAAACACCCCCTTTTCATAAATGTACGAATCTGAAAATCATTTTGTGACCATTGGATTGGTCGGAACATTAGCATCCGACAGACCAGTGGGATGGAACTATGGAAGTATGTTTGATGCCCAAGGTTTGAACCCACAACCTCCGGATTGGACGTCAGGTGTCACCCATAGGCCACAATCCATCCCATGATTGTGATCATAAAATACCCTGGTCAAACAGGTGACTACGTTAAATTGTGGCAATTTGAAGGAGTCAATGGAATAAGGGAGCTAACTCCTTCGCGGAGTTAGCCCCCTTCTTCCACTAACTCCTTCAATTGATGTTACCCAGTTACTTGTGAAAGACGAGATATTTCCATTGTATGCTTAATACCATCAGTCTCCGTCCGGAATGCTTGATCTGATGTGGAATGTGTCTGCCGATATGTCAAGCTTTATCAAGATAGCCAATACACATCAATAGCAAATATACAAATATACAGTAGAACCTTTCTAAACCGGACGCGCTGGTAGTCTGTGTATCCTCAACGTTGTGGGTTTCATTATCGGAATGAATGGCCTTTTTGTGGAATTTATCGGGGTATAAACTTGGAAAAGTCGCGGGAATACTGGACGAAGGCCGGAAGGCCTCGTCCAGTATTCCCTCGACTTTTCCAAGTTTATATCCCCGATAAATTCCACAAAAAGGCCATTCATTCCTTATAATTCCAGCATTCGAAATAAATTCATCAAGAAAATGTGTTTACTTTGACAGACGGCAGCCATGACCTGTATAAAGTAGTTCGGCGTGGAGTTTACTGGGATATAAATTTTGGACTGAGACAAATGTTAGGGAATTGTGTAAATATGTTTGTGCTGGAATTATTGGTGTATATTTATTTATGATGATACTGCCTGTTCATGTTCGCAAAGCACAGCCGCATACCTCGGCATATTGATATGCCTAATTTACGGTAGAAACTCTCTAGAACGGACATGCGGACAGTCTGTGTATCTTCAGCTTTATGGGTTTCATTGGTGTATATTTATAATGATAATGCCGTTCAAGTTCAAGTCAAACAGTGGGGTCAGCGTGTAAGTGCACACACGAACGAACACGACAGGTTGGTCAGCGTGTAAGTGCACACACGAACGAACACGACAGGTTGGTTCCAATCTGTCGTGTTCGCTCGTGTGTGCACTTACACGTTGGCCCCACTGTATGTCTGATTGACAGTCGAACATGGAACATCTCTAAACCGGATAACCTGGGGTCCTCCCAGGGTGTCAGGTTTAGAGAGGTTACACGGTACAATGGCATGTACACGCTGTCATTTACAGTTTTCCATATTTATCTCAACATCAGCAGCACCGTGCCAAAAGCGATTCAACTTTTCAAAATCCCGTAGACTCGCATGCATTTCTGGACATATTTTTTGTTTCATATTTTACACGGTTGATTTTGTTACAGCAAGTTCTCGATTAAAGAGATGCGAAAATGTGCATAAACGACATAGGATCGCTCACCATTGTCGTGCATGTATGTAGTTGTAGCCATTTTGGATTTATTTCGAGAAAAGTCACAATAAGATTGTGTATTTGATTGATTAAAAACATTCGCAGTCCAAGAAGCTAAACAACACATATTGAAAAACGAAGATATCATCTGAGATACATTGCCTTTACAGCGGCTTATCATGTATATATATAATACCAGGCTAGTGTTTTTTGATACCAAGTCTATCAGGCAAAGCTAGGAAACGCGTAGTAATTCCGAGACTTGCTGAGGAATTCCTGCGCGTTTCCCAGCCGATCCTGAAAAACTTGTTATCAAAAGACAGTAGCCTGGGCCCGGTTGCTCGAAACCTCTGTCAGCTTAACGGACTGTTAAATCCTTAACAATGTTTTGAGCAACTGGGTCCTGGTATTCTATTTATTATAGGAATGAATGGCCTTTTTGTGGAATTTATCGGGGTATAAACTTGGAAAAGTCGCGGGAATACTGGATGAAGGCCGGAAGGCCTCGTCCAGTATTTCCGCGACTTTTCCAAGTTTATATCCCCGATAAATTCCACAAAAAGGCCATTCATTCCTTATAATTCCAGCATTTGAAATAAATTCATCAAGAAAATGTGTTTATTTTCCGTTTTATTAAGAATTATTTTAACTGCGCCTCACCGTTACGGATAGTAGTTCGGCGTGGGAGTTTACTGGTATATACATTTTGGAGAGAGACTTGCTACGGGCCAATCAAATGTTAGGGAATTGTGTCAATATTGTTGTGCTGGAATGATCAGGTCTGGGACAACGGTATACGTCCACGAGAACCAAAATAGTATATAAAACAAAACAATAGAGACACAGTGCCTATGAATAGTGCTTATCTGGGACAATGACACCGTTACAAGGACATGAACAACCACATATTATATGTAACACATCATCTGAGACACGGTCCCTTTAAAGACGACTTATCTGGAACAAAAACAACGATATATGGACACGAAACAACGCATATTAAAAATAACATATCATCATCTGAGACACAGTACCTTTCAAACTGCTTATCTGGGACTGACAATGGTATAATACCATAAAGACACCAAAATCTATAAGTTTGCCTGCAGACAAGCAGTCGTTGGTTCAATAGTTTGTCATGTGATGGCATTTGGCCCAAGTAGACGGTCTAAGGAATTATTAGATTTGGACATCGACACCTACAAGCGTATACTATTGACTTATAGTTTAAGAGCCATTCAGAACACACGGCCGGAGCTGTACATCGAGAATGATATATTATTGATGGTGCCTTCCAGGCACATAGCAGGCCTATATCTGGTCGGCAAATTGGGGAATTATATATAATGCATGAGTATGGTGCAGCCAGGCTAAACAATATGAGATTTGTCGCAGGGAAAATGGGTTTATTGGATCGGCGACCAGCAAAGACTAAACTAAACTTCGTACGATAAAAATGCTCGTACGAAGGTTTCTATGAATTTACTTAACACATTAATGTGATTCGTTAATGCTACCATTTACAACCTACATACAGCGACCATTAAGTCTGAACCATTGCACCAAATATTCTCTTAATCGGCTAGCAATGCCAATGTTGCTGTCAATTTTAGTGTTGCACTTACGAACTTCTTAGTCGTACGAAGTTTAACGAAACGGGCCCTGGGGCAAATTTACGATCGTCTGGAAATTTCTATTGATGGATTTACATTTATTGAACATCTGTATTGCAGTCCTGTATTATATCCCTGAGCCACAGCCCACACCACACCCCCCAAAAAAAAATTAAAAAAATACTGAATGGGTTTAACGTCCCAGCAAAAGCGAAGGTCTCATCCGACAGACCAGTGGGATGGACATACTCACGTAGCTCTACGTGTAAGTATATGTGTTGTATTATGTAATCTATTGTATACCTCGTGTGTCACGTATGTGGCTTAGAGTGAATAAAATGTATTGTATTATTGTATTCACGTCTAGGTTGAGGATTGAACACACAACCTCCGGTATTGAAGTCCAATGCCAAGTTTAGATACATTTAGATGCAATGTCATTCAAGGAAACAAATAACACAGACACAACTAAATAAATTGAGCAGTGGCTCACGGATATATGGTGTACGAACGGGGTCAAAACTAAATTACAGGCGCACCTGTATATTTTAGTTTTTACCCCGTTCGCACATCATACGGATACCCCGGGCCGATGCCTGGACCGACAAATAACAACTTTAACGTCGATTGGAAGGACACACGGACGAACGGACGGATGGAAGGACGGACGGAATTACGAAACTTATCATAATCAATGGAATTCCATTTTAAATCAATAAATTTATAGCATGCAATTACATTTAATATGACGTCATAGAGAGGTTCCGCCCCTTATCCATGCATATTTTCAGATAATTTAAATTTAAACATTTGTAACTTTGTAACTACATGTACTTATTTTTACGTGCAGTTTTCAATGTTTGTGTCTGTTTACTAAGGGTCATATTTCTAAATAATAAAACTGAACATGCAAGTGTAATTTTAACTAATTTCCATTCGCATTTTAGGAATGAATGGCCTTTTTGTGGAATTTATCGGGGTATAAACTTGGAAAAGTCGCGGGAATACTGGACGAAGGCCGGAAGGCCTCGTCCAGTATTCCCGCGACTTTTCCAAGTTTATATCCCCGATAAGTTCCACAAAAAGGCCATTCATTCCTTATAATTCCAGCATTTGAAATAAATTCATCAAGAAAATGTGTTTATTTTCCGTTTTCTTAAGAATTATTTTAACTGCGCCTCACGGTTACGGAAAGTAGTTCGGCGTGGGAGTTTACTGGGATATAAATTTTGGACAGAGACTTGCTACGGGCCAATCAAATGTTAGGGAATTGTGTAAATACTTTTGTGCTGGAATTATTGTATAATGAATATATCAAACAAGCAAGCACAAAGAGTGAGCTTTCTATGATGATATCCACGGGTCAACACAATTCAATCAGCTCTTTCTCTAGAAAGGTCCGGAACCAGCCTAACTTACCTCGTCGCTGTAATTTACCGATATTGATTTCTATCGAAAAAATGTTTTATTGTCTGTAACTGAAACCGAATGTATGAACAGTTTTGGGTCAAATGCAGACATGCAGTGTCAATAGAGTAAAATTTCCTGGATTTTTATTAATAGTATACAGTTATATACAGTGCATCGGGTCGTCCACAGCACCGAGGGGAAATATGTTTTGACTGTTCCCAGAATAACCATGAACTAACTGTTTTATTACGCAACATGTAATACACTGTATGCGACACAATGAACGTGAACTTGTAGTGGTGCGCATCGACTGACCGATCTACAGACGTAATTTCGACAGAAATCATGATTTTCGGGTTTGAAAATAGTATTGACTATTGCACAGGCACGCGAAACTATTGCACAGGCACGTGAAACTATTTCCCAGACACGACAAAGCCCAGGGAATAGTCAAAACTATGGAATATCAACCGATATAGTAGGGAGTTGGGTGATAAAAACTTTTATTAAGCAAACACGCAAATGTGTAGAACCCATCAAAGACACTACACTACATGCACCACCCACTTTGTTTTAAGCGACCATTGTTCTTTTAGGATTACTTCGGCATTTGTCGTCGTCTATATTCTATTAACTGGCCTTCGTTTGGTCTCATAAAACGCACCCATGTCTCGCCACTTGCAATAACGCGATCAGACACATTGTACTATATAGGACCTGCTCCGATATTACCACGGTTATGGCGTCGCCGGTTTTCGCCGATTTTTATTTCGAAAAAATGATATATTTTTGGTACACGACATCGAAAGTTGACACAAAATTTAGACCTCATGCGGAATTGAGTTCCGTATGAGCTTCTAAATGTTGCGTGAACTTTCGACGTCATTTACTGAAAATACGACTGGTTTTCAAAATTAATATTGACGAAATACGGCGTACGACAAGGGAGGTAATTCCGGAACCGGTCCTGCTTACGTAGACTTTTATCATGTCTTTGATCAGTACATGTAACGTCATTACGATCTACTGTCTGTTCCACGTTTTTCTGCCGACGAACTTTTGGCTATTCAACACATTAAATCTAAAAAATATTTAAATGCAAGTAGTTTTTCATCAATAACAAAACAGTCACCCTCCCCCAAAAAATATATTTGATGAAATTCAATCAAATATTGATTTTATTTTAGAAAAAAAAATACATTTTTTTGAATTTGTGGACCGATTTTCAAAATCTTACTTTTGTTTTCTTAGTTACATTTCCAAGCGACGTTTCGGAGTTAAGTTCCTTTTTTTTCGTTTTTCGACCTTCCTCTTCACTCCCCACCTCATTTTTGTCCCATATTAAATTGTGACTTTTTTGTTATTGATGAAAAAGTACTTACATTTAAATATTTCTTAAATGTAATGCGTTTAATAGCCAAATGTTCGTTGACAGCAAAACGTGGAACATACTATTTTTGCTAGATCACTCATGGAGTCTGGTATGTACCTAATGCTTTCTTGAAAGGTACAATGACTGCTTTCCATATCAATAGCGAACACTGTAGGTGATGATGTTCAGACTGCGCTGATGTGCATGATGATCTGGAGCTACATTTGATGTGAATTAAAAGCAATCGTGTATCGTGCCGAGTGAAAACATTTCAGATATAATGTAATGTACATGTATCAGTAGCCTATGTCACCAAAATTACAAAGTATACTTATCTAGCAAAGTATAGTTTGAGGGAGAAATTTTCAATTTTTATTATTTTTTATTATACTGAATTTATTACATTATCACAGCCATTTTGGCTGTGATAATGTAATAAATACAGTATAATTCTTCTGTATACTTTTAATCATCAACTATATGCAGTGGTTAGTTCTATATGAAATAATGCATTTCGGGGAAATTAAATGATTACTCCCTCAAAGTATACTTTGCTAGATAAGTATACTTTGACATTTTTATGAAATCGGCTGCATGAGTTGCTTTGCCATTTTACATATGTGCGCTTCTGTAGCCAGGCTATTTCATCAACATTGCAAAGTATACTTATCTAGCAAAGTATACTTCGAGGGAGAAATTTTCAATTTAAGGAAAAATGGCAAATTGGCTGTGATAATGTAATAAATTCAGTATAATAAGTCTGCATATTTTTAATCATCAACTATATGCAGTCATTAGTTCTATGTGAAATAATGCATCTCGGGAAAAATAAATGATTGCTCCCTCATAGTATACTTTGCTAGATAAGTATGCTTCGCAATTTTGATGAATCGACTACTGGTGGTCAGCTGTGTGATACTATCACATTCATACATGGATATGCTGTATGCAGGTTGTATAACTATGTAGTTTAAACCTCTACTGCAGCATTCCATGTAGTTGTCTACCCTGCTAAATTTGATACCTTGTTATATCTTATGTCCCTTGAGACAGCATATTGTGTCACGCAAATTGCTGTGGGGGCAGCCATTGATCGTGCTACGCCTAAACGGTGCACTGTAAATAGTGCACTGTGCCAACTCATCCTATGGCATTTTGGTCTGTCTTGCTTTGTATCTAAAACTCTACATATACTATTCTCTATAGTTTTCACAGTATTGTGCTCAGTTGATCAGTTACATTCTGAAAGGTACTAATCAAGGCATTTCATGCGTATGAATACACCAGCTATTATATCTCACGGGGCAGTACGTACGGAGCTAACAGTAAAAGGGGTTTCTATATATTTCAGTACTGACCCTGCAAGTTATACCTGTCCAGTGTTTTGTTTACAAAATTAACTTAAACCCATACACCGATCAGTTTTTGTGGCGATAACATATTTCTGTACTTTCAGTACTTTTATTATATAGTGCTGCTATGCACTCTCTCACACATATGTTTCTGTATAACAAAGTGTATAGTTAGAATACCAAGTCATTCTTCATTACATACATACCAACTATATAACATTACAAGCTTCACAAAGTCATAAACACTCTTCATACGAACGTTTATCGTCCTAGTAAAGTGAAGTCGGCCCTTGGTCCTCAGACAGTATTGTTACTGGATCGTATTGCTTTAATTAAATATACATGGGCTATTATTCCGTCAAGTGAACCCAGACAAGAGTGATGATATCTGACCACCCATACTTGAATGACACATTTGCGGTTGTTTGGTCACCGAATCAATGCCATTAGTGCTATTGGATACCTTAATACGGTCTCTAGCCGCCTCGTTAAGGCTTACGTTCGTCACTTGTGTACGAGGGGTGTTCGCAAAGTAATGCGATGTCGATGCTGTCACCTAAACATCAAAGGAAATTTATTGACATTTCGTAAAAACTTTAACCTTTGTACCTTTGTAAACTAAGGTACAATGTATTGGAATATTACGTATTGACTGAACATCAAGTGTCATATCTTACGGTGATTAGATACGATTATTACCCGACTCCCTATATAAGTTCATATTATATAGTCTTTACTAATTCCATGGGTTTTGACGAGTCTGGGCAATAGTTGCGCGTGCCCGGCCAATAGTTGCGCGTGCCCGGTCAACAGTCACAGCTATTTCACCCCTGCAAATCATGACGTCATGATTATTGTCGAAGATTACGTAACATAACATTCAATGTAGATCGGTCAGTCGACGCGCCCTACGCCAAATTTACTTTCATTGTGTCACATACACTGTTTACATGTTGAGTAATAAAACCGTTATTTCATGGTGATTCGGGGAACAGTCAAAAAGTATTGCCCCTCTGTGCTGTGGACGACCCGATGCACTATTGCCCGAGGCCTTCGGCCTCGGGCAATAGTACCTCGGGTCGTCCACAGCACCTCGGAGCAATATTTGTGTCTGTTCCCCCAAATGACCATGAAATAACTGTATATATGTACTATCCGGGCCACAAGTGGTTCCAAACGTTTGCTGACATTTCAGTTGTCGAAATACGTCACCAATGTTACCGAACGACGTTCATGCCACAGTTAGATCACGGTTCGTCCGTATGTAGGAGCAGATAATCCGCGAGATTTAGCGAGCGGATTATCGATCGTACATGCGGACGAACGTGATCTAACTGTGTTATCACATCCTCATGTCCATGTATACATTCTCGTAGCTACAATAATTCGCTTATAATTTGACCCATTCAAAAAATGTGAGCAACCAAAGTGCATACCCTAACCTGTTGATGTTATGTCAAAGTTTAGTAAATTGTATATGTTATACCTTTAAACAAATAATCTTTGATGTAGAACTAGTAAATTGCCAAAAAGAATAGAACAGGGAAATCATTTTCCCATGGAAGCCATCTTTTGTCTAGTTATTGTTCAACATTCAACATAACGAAATGAAGTTTTCATATCTTTCAAAGATATGTATGCATATGTCAGATAAACACCTTGATACGGTAAAATAACAAATTTCTGCATGCGTATGTTCTTTATTAATAATATATTGATACAGCTTTGACAGTTTTATATCGCTAACATATCAAACACGCCGGATAATCGATTGTAAAGATCACTCTTCCATGCGTTACATTAAAGAGATGGGGTTAAAATGCTACCCTCGCAAGAGTTATGGAGCGGGGTGGCAATTTTGTATCTAACACATTCTCCATGTGCTGTGTACATGCAGAAACAAAACTCGAAAATGTATCAGACATGTGATAAGTAATGATGCAACGCAAATGTGACTGTGACTGGAGACGTGGAGCGTTTGTAATTTGTGACCAGTGTAGCTCCGTATCAAATAACACACTCATGATGGTAATGCTAACTAGAAGCATGGCTGGTATTTCATTGATCGAACAGTGCAGATCCTTATCAAACTGTGCGTTTGCACTGGTTGATCTGAATATACATTGGTCCCAAAACCCATAAGCCTCATGTATCCAGTCACAGCCACAACTTGCTGTATTATTGAAATACTTTGGTAAGGGCTGTAACTAATGTTGTGAGAACTTGTAGCCCAAGCCCACTGTACTTATATGCAATAAACTATGTTTAAACTAAACTACAGCCACAAATTAGTCGGATGGGCCTCGGGAATTCCATGCTTTCAGCATTGCATGATAAATTCGACATAATAAATGCTAGCTAGGTATACATGTATTATCTATGTATCTGCAGAGTGATAACCAGGGGCGGATCTAGAGGGGGTGGGGGTTCCGGGGTTACAACCCCCACCCCCTCCCCCCCCCCCACGTTCAGCCACGGAGTTTACATAGATCACAGTTTACCACCACTTTTAATCTGAATTTAAATGCCGTAAAACACAGGAAAGTGCATTTCAAAGAGCTCAACAATAGGACAACCCCCTAGTTGCTAACGGTACCTCTTGCAATTATTCCCGTACGGTACGGTAGTAGATTGCAAGAGTTACCTTTCGCAACTAGACAACCACTCCCCGTTCCCCAAATGCTTCATCCGCCCATGATAACAGTATATGTTATTGGATGTTGGTAGTTCCATAAAAGCTGCACCCAGTCGTAGACACATCATGTTAATTACGCTAAAAATGAAGCAAATTGCACGGAGAAGCCATAGGCATATGAAACTACAGCAAATGACCATGAGCTCACGGATAACCCCGACCACCGCCTCGTCCGACCACCAAATATTTGCTAAGTCAAAAGGTATAACAACTTGTCCTCAAAGTTATCTTTGTGGACGCCGACGACAGCCACAGCTGGCATGCGATTGGCTATTAGTTGTTCATGCACTTCGAGCAGGCGAGCTAAAAACTGGCCCAAACAATAAAGCATATGTTCTTACAGACAGACATGAATGTAATCTACATGATAACTTTCATGGGAAAACTTCGCTCAATCATACATTGTTATTGTAGCAATACCAGTCAAGCTTGTGTCATCGGCCAGTCTGAACCAGGGGCCCGTTTCACTAAACTTCCTACGACTAAAATGTTCGTAAGTGCAAAATTATGATAGTCTGTAAATTTCACATTAACGATGTTTTCTTGTAAATAATTGTTGGATTTACATTTATTGAGCATAGGCTGCATATGCAGCCTATGCTCAATAAATGTAAATCCATCAATTGAAATTTACAGACGATTCTAAATTTGCGCTTACGAACATCTTAGTCGTAAGAAGTTTAGTGAAACGGCCCCCAGGTGTAAACAGTTCATGAGTGTATCAATTGTCAATGAACATTTTCCAGAGCTTCTAAGAAATATGTCCAGAGCTTTTACAATATTCAGAGGAGTTATATCTCATCAGGATCTACACCGGTCTTACACACATTCTTCCACTATCTTTCATGAGATACAACGCGTATTTGTTTTCATGGGGTGCAGCAAACACTGCCACCTGCGCTAATCTTGACAATATTTATAAAACAAAATCTATATTTCAAAATACTTGAATATTCTGCTGGAAAGTGAAAAGTGAAAGTGAATGGCTTTAACGTCCCAGCAACAGCTACGGTCATATAGAGACGGGACCACAGTTTAAAGTCTCATCCAACAGACCAGTGGAATGGAAATACTAAGAAAGTATTTTCGATGCCCAAGGCGAGGTTTGAAGCCACATCCTCCGGATTGGAAGTCATGTGTTCTAACCCCTAAGCCCACAATCCATCCCTTGAATACTGTGCTTGAAGTCAAGCAGCTTGATATGCTGAGCCTACACAAGCTTGTCTGGTATTGCTACAATAACAATGTATGATTGAGCGAAGTTTTCCCATGAAAGTTTTCATGTAGATTACATTCATGTCTGTCTGTAAGAACATTATGCGTTATTGTTTGCCAGTTTTTAGCTCGCCTGCTCGTAATTGCAAAATGTAGTCTGTAAATTTCACTTTAACAATGTGTTCTTATAAACAATTTTTGGATTTACATTTATTGACTATTCTGAATCTGCACTTACATGTACAACATTTTTAGTCGTACGACGTTTAGCGAATCGGCTCTCCTGTGCGATTGTGTAGACAGGTTCACCTTTGCGTGCACATGTGCAGTGTCATAGACAATCATATCTAGCAAGTTGGCATGACAGCAACATTGTACGGTGTGAGCCGCATTGCCAAAACTGTTTATTGCGTATGTGACCAGCAATGCAGTCCTGTAGCATATTTCATCAACATTGCAAAGTATACTTTAGTAGCAAAGTATACTTTGAGGGAGAAATTTTCAATTTTATGATAAATTTATTAATTTTTATTATACTGAATTTATTAATTTGGCTGTGATAATGTAATAAATTCAGTATAATAATTATGCATATTTTTAATCATGAAATATATGCATTTGTTAATTCTATATGAAATAATGCATTTCAGGAAAAATAAATGATTACTCCCTCAAAGTATACTTTGCTAGTAAAGTATACTTTGCAATGTTGATGAAATAGGCTACAGGATCATGGGGGCGTTTCATTAAACTTCATACGATTAAAATGTTCGTAAGTGCAAATTTAAGGTCGTCTGGAAATTTAAATTGATGGATTTACATATATTGAACATAGGCTGCATATGCAGCCTATGTTCAATAAATGCATAATTATCCAATAATTGTTTACAAGAAAACGTTGTTACATGTAATGTGGAATTTACAGACTATCATAAGTTTGCGCTTACGAACATTTTAGTCGTATGAAGTTTAGTGAAACGGCCCCAAGAATCAAAACTGCTTTATTGAGTAACCAATGACCAACAGTGTAGCCCCGGATCAGCCTACGTGGATGCGCAGTCTGATCACGTCCTACAATGATCGCTAGTTGGGTGCGAACCACATGGTTGATTGCTGCACTTAAAGGGGCATATCAGGATTTTGTTCTTAACCCTTTCAACACCAAATAACTTAATAGGATGTTCCATGCCAATGTTTCACGCTATTTCATTAATTTTGTTCATTCAAATGATCCCATTCTTCTAAAAGGGTAATCTGTACGACGTTTAAAATTATTAACAAACAGTGGAGATCCTGATGAGACGGCTCGTTACGAGCCGGCTCATCTGGATCTGCACTGTTTGCAAATATTGTCTCTATAGAGGTCTGTGTTGTTGAAAGGGTTAACATACTATAAATAATAAAAATGTGTTTTCGTCATGGCCTGTGCAAAGTTGTTTAATAGGACTGCTGGGTTGTTTCAATTGTCACCGATATCAGTGCATAAGTGTCAGATTTGAACGCAACAAGATAGGAAATCCGATATGTATGATCCAAGATTGGTGAAAATAGAAACAACAAAGCAGTCCTAGTATCGTCATATATATCTTTTAATTACACCACTTCACATAGGGCCATGGTAATAATAATCAAAGTACTGAAAGTACTGAACATAGGGTACTTCAAGAATTCCACCACGTAAGCGGTGTCGCGCCTGAAAATGCCTTGTCGGTACAAAACAATTTTGTAGCAGGATTTTTGTTAAAGTTTCTGCATTACTTTGACATCGCCATGTTTACTTCTGTTTTGTGAATGAAATAGTTGTAGCCCGTCACGGTCACATCTCTGTTTCTCAGGTACTTCTGGAGGTCGGGTAGTTTGTAGCTGTCAAACGTGTGACTCATTTTCGCACAGGTGACAGGGCTTAACAATATTCACTTTTCATACTTGCCCGGCCGGGCAAGTACAATTATTATCTACTTGCCCAGACAAAAAAGCTACTTGCCCAACATTTTAGGAAAATGTAAGTACATGTATTACTACCTTTAATAAATTAGCTTTTGTACCAACATTAACACTAGACATTATGTTTGTAAAACATGGATATGCCCCTCTGGAATACTGGACTCTAACTGGAGAAAGTCTTACAATCTTGTTCATGTAAATGTACAGACGGACGGACATACGGAACCTCAAGAGCAAGGCAATATGTCCACCTGGCTATCGCATAGGGGCATAATTAACCCAGGCAGTGAAATCAGTAGATGCAATATATGTTTATTAAAATAATATGATATAATAATTATGTTGTTACCACTCATTTGAACCGTCCCGTTTTGAGCTTGAACATTATTAATTGTTCAATGGGGGGAGGCCTTGAAAATTTAATGAAAAGCTGTGGGAAGGGTTGGGGGCTTATACTTGTTTAAGGTCAGTTAACAAAATTTATCCAGCCCCATTCCCACCCCAACCCCCTTGGTGATAAATAATGTCCAGTCCCTTAGATTGTTATTATAATTGTTCAAAATCTGAAGCATGAGAACATAATAATGACTGATGGATTGGCTTGGTGTTACATGTATGTGCAACAGCAAAATGTGTGGGGTGGGAGGGGGCTCCCTTGCATATTCAACACTGAAAGTACAAAAGTTTGCTTCACTGGGAAACCAATTGGTTCGAATTATATTGCTACTGGCGTTTTCAGATTGGACAAGAAAATGGAGTCATGTGTATGAATGTAATAACGAGATGGTGCCTAAAAAAGAGTATTAATATAAGCACAAAATCATTTAAATGTGTTAACAATTATATTGCTATAGCTTTTAGACGAGTACTTAATGTACATACTATTAAGATTATACAGTATTTTTCCTTCCTTATCCGTTTATTATAAAGTCATTTTCAAAAATAAATGTGCCAGTATAACAAATCCATTAGTAAACAAGAGTTATCTCCCCTAAGTCAGAACAATACTTGTTTATCCGGTGGAGAGTATTCGGAGGGGAGTAGTTAACTCTGCCGAAAGATATAGCCTGTTACTAAATTTAGCAATGACCGCACGATTTGTGATGCAAATGGAGGCAAATCACGCGCAACAAAATAATCCGATGTATTTTTGTACGTAGAACATCCGTTGTTGATATTGTGCAGTGCAAGTAGTTTTTCATAATATTATTTTCAATTAGCGGTTGTGTATGACAGTTAAACGTTGAGTAACACAATGCATTTTGTTGTTATGGTTACTCCAAGATATCACTACGGACCATCGCATCGAGTGGGGTCTGGGGCGTGGCTAACTGTCCGAGACGATTCCAATACATATGCTAAAGCATAGCACTTACGACCTTATGTTACTAGACCATCGATATATGAATATATGTTTGTTGTATATTAGGAATAAGTATAAGATTGAATGTTTAGTAACATAATATATGTCATTAGTAATAATAAACAGCAAAGAAATGTTTACTCATCCCAAAAATTAATGGTTTCAATTGTAGAAATCATGAGGGGGTTTTGTCCAAATTGCAAAATTGATGAAGGGGATTATGTCCACCCTGTTAAAACCGAGTAGGGGGTTATGCCGACCTTGTAAAAACATGAAGGGGGTTATGTCCACCTTGTAAAAACGTAGAGGGGGTTTTGTCCACCATGTTAAAATCATAAATGGGGTAAATGTCCATATGGTCATTTTCACACGAAGGGGGTTATGTCCATGGGCTTTTTGTCCTACATTCATGTCTGACACGTTTTGTTGGTTAACAGATTAATGCCAATTGAAGGGCAGCAGGGGTGTGTGGCATTTCTGTACAAGTATGATGTATTATAATAGTAAGATACTCCTTCAAGGGAAAAAGAAGTTATGACATAATTGAGAAACTCCCGCAAACTTCTTAGCCGAACGGACTCACGGACACGCGGACACCGGGTGCCCGTTTCACTGAACTTCGTACAACTAAAATGTTCGTAAGTGTAAAGTTAGGATCGTCTGGAAATTTCAATTGATGGATTTCCATTTATTTAGCATAGGCTGCATATGCAGCCTATGCTCAATAAATGTAAATCCAATAATTGTTTACAAGAACACATTGTTAATGTGAAATTTACAGACTATCATAATTTTGCGCTTACGAACATTTTAGTCGTACGAAGTTTAGTGAAACGGCCCCCTGGACGTCCCTACGATACATCCCATAGGTGGTACATTCATTGTTTTCAAACAAAAGAATGAGCCACTAAGAAACAATAGGCTTAAGTGGTAACGGAATAAATTGCATTGTTTGCTTTTGTCTTACATCACACCTCCAACCACCTACATGTAAGACGCAGACCGTTTGCCCGGACAGACACACGGACAGAGAATGCCTCCCGGCACTACCGAGACCCGGGGCATACTGATAGGAATACAGATGTGTGAACGTGTGTCTCTGTTTCCCCATACAACTTGTATCGGTATGTAAATGTATATCCTGATTATACTTGGTGGAATGTTGACAGTTGTTACGGTGTCACACAATCGCATGCGTTAACCTTGTCCAGTGCTCAGGCTGAGTCAATCAACTTGCTTGATTACGAGTTGAGATTGCCAATAGATGTTGGGAAACGATGACAAATTGACAATATTAACGCAGGCGGTTGTTAATGCACGTATTAATGCAACATTAGGACGGTTACTCGGGGGTCGTATTGTCCGAAAATATGAGGGCCTACGTTATTTGCTACAATTAATGTGGCTAGGCGACATATTTGCGCCCATGGGGCTATCTAAAAGTATTTGCGACTGTGTCTCATTCACAATAAAATACCAATTGGGAATTTCCAATGCCATGCAAGATCAGAGACTACGCTATTTGCTGGCATTAATCAGTCACTGGCGATAATAGTTTAACATGACGACACTGTACGAATAATACGTGACAATACAACCAATACGTGACAATACAACCAATACGTGACAATACGGATACTACGACATGTGGCGAAACATGTCGTATTGGCCATTTTGTCGACGGCACACCATTCACAATAAAATATAATAACATGTAATTGAAAAGTGCAATGCCAGACAAGATCAGAGAACACGTTGTTCGCCAGCATTACTATCACTGCCGATAATCGATTTACACGATGCCACTGTCTGACAGGACACACGATACATACACGGGTATACTCGCATATGCACATAGTGTATTGGCGGTATATCTCGTATTGGCCGTTTTAACAACGGCTCGCCATTCACAATAAAAGTCGTATCTAATAGGGAATGTTCAATGCCATGCAATACGAGATATTACTACACAGTTCGATGGCATTAATAAATCTGTAGGTGGCGATCATAATGTTACATAATGGTACAGATCGAAACTACATATACATGTACATTTTATACATATACGGGTTATACTGGTGTTATATGTCACATTGGCCGTTTTGAAGCCATTCGCAATACGATTCAATTCCAATACAGTAATTCCAACAGCGGGCGAGATCAGGGGGCCGTTTCACTGAACTTCGTACGACTAAAATGTTCGTAAGTACAAATTTAGGACAGTATGAAAATATCAATTGATGGATTTACATTTATTGAGCATAGGCTGCATATGCAGCCTATGCTCAATAAATGTAAATCCAATAATTGTTTGCAAGAAAACATTGTTAATGTCAACTTTACAGAATATCATAAGTTTGCACTTACGAACATTTTAGTCGTACGGAGTTTAGTGAAACGGCCTCCTGATACGAGACTACACTGCCGATCATGGATGTATGAAGGTGCACTATATTCATGCACGGACGT
Organism: Conchocele bisecta; assembly: GCA_029237695.1. NCBI lineage: Eukaryota > Metazoa > Mollusca > Bivalvia > Lucinida > Thyasiridae > Conchocele > Conchocele bisecta. The sequence goes on along the minus strand of CM055267.1, from coordinate 103,130,657 downwards.
GCGCTGTAGTAGTAGTGCATTGTATCTCGCATTGACCGTTTTCACGATGGCACGCCATTCGCAATAAAGTCATATACATGTATACACGTAATACGACATATCCAACACCAGACAATATCAGAGACAACGCTATTGGCCAGCATTAACGTCACTAACGATAATCATTTTACATGATGGAAATGCACTCGATGCGGATCTATGCTGACCTAAAATGTCGCATTGACTGTTTTAACGACGACAAGAAAAATGTCATATCTAAATACGCCATTTCCAATGCCGGACACGATCAGAGACTATGCTGTTCGCCAGTATTACGGTCACTCACAATAATCAATGTACTGTCTGATACATGCATGGGTATAAATGTATACTGGTGTTATATATCGCACTGGCCGTTTTGGCGATTATACATTGTAAGTTTACATGAATATACAATATGTTGGTGTAACATTTCACATTGACCGTTTTGGCCATTCACAATAAAAGGACAATCTAATCAGCCATTTCCAATGTCATTCAAGATCAGAAGAGACTATGCTGTAAGCCAGCATTCACCGTCGCTGATCAATTTACATGCTGCCACTGAGTAAAACGGCATTTGACACATGCACGGGTATATACAATGTACTGGTGCTATATGTGGCATTGGCCGTTATGCCGACGGCGCGCCATTCACTATAAAATTCATAGCTAATGTGGCATATACAATGTGTACAAGATCATAGAATACGCTGTTAGCAATACTTTTATGTCGCTGACGATTATAGTTTTACACTGTAAGAATATGTAATATATTGTAACATTTCACATTGGCCGTTTTGGCGACGGCGCGCCATTCACAATAAAATTCATGCCCAATACTGCAATTCCAATGTAGCTAATGTGGCATGTACAATGTCGTACACGATCAGAGACTACGACGCTGGCAATCCAGTTATGTCGCTGACGATTATAATTTTACATGATAGCACTGTAAGAATATGTAATATGTTGGTGTAACATTTCACATTGGCTGTTTTGGCGACGGCGCGCCATTCACAATAAAAGTCATATCTAATATTGCAATTCCAACGTGCTATCATTACAGGCGTACGTCTGTGCCACATGGGGAATCTAGAACCGCCAGAAGTGAACAACGCGTCTCATACATAGGCCCTTGTCCGAGATAAAAGGTCCTTACGACGTGTGCGATCAGCATAGGCCCTGATCAGACTGCGCGGCTGATCAGGGCCTATGCTGTTCCGTCAGTCAGTCAATGAATTATAGCGTAATTCATCACCAAATTGATGAGATTGTATTCGTACTCGTTGAGGATACAATAGGGTCAATATATCGAATTGTTACAATTGCGGTGAGGCCCATGTTCTCAAGCAGGGCCTCACATATAATAGGGGAATTGCGTGCGAGAGAAATCGTATATATTAATTAATACATTTCATGTATATTCCTTGTCTGGCTGCGTCCAATGGTCGCCAACAGCAACACAATGGTATCATACATGTATCTCTGTATGCTGGTAGATTTCATAGATTTATGTGCAATTATATTTTGACAATTGCGTTTGTTTAATTAATGGGGTTTAACGCCTGTCAACAGCTATGGTAATATTAGGCGGGGTTAATGGGGTCGAATCCCGCAATGCGGCTGTATGGATGGAGGCAGAATACCAAATTAGAAGTGAATATTTACCTAACTAGATGGCCATGGCCCGCATGTCGCGCCCGCCGTGGCTTTGATAGTATACCGAAAAACTTTAATCAAAAGCTTTAACGAATAAGAAATGTGGCCTCCTGGCACACGAATGCCCCCTGGTGGCAGATTGGAGAAACTGTGACAAAGTTATTTAACCAAACTGATAAGTATTCACTGGCACATTTATGGAGGTCGAAAGATCAAGAGCATATTAATGGCAGCATAGATGTGTGACATTTGTCCACAAGTCAAGAACGAATTGATTAAACAATCAATGTCTCCTGTGGGGCTCCGTAGTATATGCCACACTGCTCTATATGAACGACATTGTCAAACAACACAGGCATGCTAAGGTGAACAGTGGGGTCAGCGTGTAAGTGCACACACGAACGAACACGACAGGTTGGAACGCTGACCCCACTGTATTTAATGTATAAAAAGAAATGTAAAATTTTTCTGCATTTTTTTCTCATTTCGCATCAAAAGTGTATGTTGTTACCACTCAGTTGAACCGTCTCGGCGAGACGGTTCAACTGAGTGGTAACAACATACACTTCGGGTGGGTAGCGAACCAACTTGTCGTGTTCGTTCGTGTGTGCACGTACACGCTGACCCCACTGTAAGGTGTAGTATGGGTAAGCTCATAGAGCCAGGTTCAATCATAGGGTGAAGTAACCGACAAATGTCTATAAATACATTAAATATACATAGAATAAAAAAAAGATGGGAAAATTCAGTTGAAAATAAAAATACTAATTGCAATGTGTTATTACAGGGAGTAAAAAAAAAAAAAAAAGTTTATCTTACTTTTATTTCACTTCTTGATACTTTTAGGTATATTTAATGTATTTATAGGCCTTGGTACAGTGGGGTCAGCGTGTAAGTGCACACACGAACGAACACGACAGGTTGGAACCAACCTGTCGTGTTCGTTCGTGTGTGCACTTACACGCTGACCCCACTGTATGTTACTTCAACCTGTGGGTTCAATGACATGTTTTCAGAAGTAGTGTCGATTACATGCACAACTAATGTTATTGAACTATGTATTGTGCGAGGCATTCAACTCCATTCGCATATATAGAGAATAGTAGGTTAGTGCCGTGAATGGGAAACATATCTGGCAAGGCTTAGGAAACGGGATGTGCGAGGCTATGCCGAGCACATCCCGTTTCCATGCCGCGCCAGCTATTTTTCCCATTCACGGCACTAACCTACTATTCTATTTATCCCGTCAATATTACGAATAGCTTTAAAATGCAAAAAAATAACCCCAGCCAAATCTCCCAATCATATTGACAGGATATCACGGCACATATATGTACGCACTGTGTTGACGGGATAAATTATTTTCCTCACCAGTTCGTTGTTCCGAAATACATTTATCCCGTCAACACAGTGCGCATGTGCCATGAAACACGGTGCCGTGAAACATTTTTGATATGCTGTCAATACGACCTAATCACTGCGTATGAGTATGTGCGGTGACTGGGGTTATCATTTTTGCATTTTAAAGCCATTTGCATGTGTTGACGGGATAAATAGAACAGTAGGTTAGTGCTGTGAATTGGGAAAATATCTGTCGCGGCACGGAAACGGGATGTGCTCGACAGAGCCTCGTCCATCCCGTTTCCTGAGCTTTGCCAGATATTTTTCCCATTCACGGCACTAACCTACTATTCTCTACATAACAGACTTTTTTTTTGCATTTTAAAGCCATTTGTATGTGTTGACGGGATAAATAGAATGGTAGGTTAGTGCCATGAATGGGACAAATATCTGGCGCGGCACGGAAAGGGGATGTGCTCGGCAGAGCCTCGCCCATCCCGTTTCCTGAGCCTTGCCAGATATTTGTTCCCATTAACGGCACTAACCTACTATTCTCTATATATTGTACCATGCCCCATATGTATTATGCACATACTCGTTTTGTAAAAATAAAAACATAAATACATCGTACTTTATTTGGGAAATTGAATTGATTTGAAAACATTTAGTTTACTCGGAAAACAGTTTATGTACATGTACATGTATATGTCGCTGTGACGGGAGAAATGATGTTAAGGATTTTGCGCCCTGTGGAAATCCGGATCAGCCTGTGAATCGCATATACATGTAGGATCTGCACTGTTTGCCATTCCATCAATGTAACACCCGTCATGCTTCTAACAAGCAATATAGAACGTCATCAGACTGTGCTATTTGATCACGAGTACAAATGTACACTGGCCACAATTCCCATAAACCCCAACTTAATCAGTCAAAGACACATAATTGAGACATGCCATGTGATTTTGTGCCTTCGGATCTGCGTAATTTAATGGAATACATTTACAAAATTTACAATATTTTCTTTAAATCGCATCAAAAGTTGACACAATTTGCAGAGTACATGCGGAATTATATACTGCATGTACTCCGAAAATCTAGTCAACTTTTAACTTTATTTATGAAAAATTTGTAAATTCTGTAAACGTATTTAATGAAATTACGCAGATGTCCGAAGATACGAACTCACATAGCATGTCTCATATAAGAGAACGTAATGTTAAATTGACTGGTGCATGTACATGTAGAGTGATGCCATTCCGTTGTTAGTGCAATACATAGCGTCGTTTCGGTTTATTTAGTATGATAGCATCACTAATCCACAGGTTGATCGTTTTCCCTTCCACCGTCATTGGGTACAAGCACATTACATACCTCAGCATACGCGTAGCTAGAGGGTTTAAGAACATTGAATACCTCAGCATACGAGTAGCTAGAGGGCTTAATAAAGTTGCATACCTCAGCATACGCGTAGCTAGAGGGCTTGAGAAAGTTGCATACCTCAGCATACGAGTAGCTAGATGGTTTAAGAAAGTTGCATACCTCAGCATACGAGTAGCTAGATGGTTTAAGAAAGTTGCATACCTCAGCATACGCGTAGCTAGAGGGATTAAGAACATTGAATACTTCAGCATACGCGTAACTAGAGGATTTAAGAACGTTGCATACCTCAGCATACGCGTAGCTAGTGGGTTTAAGCACATTGCATACCTCAGCATACGCGTAGCTAGTGGGTTTAAGCACATTGCATACATCAGCATACGCGTAGCTAGAGGGATTAAGAACATTACATACCTCAGCATACGCGTAGCTAGAGGGATTAAGAACAGTCCATACCTCAGCATCGCGGAGCTCGTAGCTATAGGGTTTAAGCACATTGTATACCGCAGCATACGCGTAGCTAGACTGCTTAAGCACATTGTAAACCTCAGCATACGCGTAGCTAGAGGGTTTAAGAACATTACATACATCAGCATACGCGTAGCTAGTGGGTTTAAGCACATTGCATACCTCAGCATACGCGTAGCTAGAGGGATTAAGAACATTACATACCTCAGCATACGCGTAGCTATATACAGGGATTAAGAACAGTCCATACCTCAGCATCGCGGAGCTCGTAGCTATAGGGTTTAAGCACAGTGTATACCCCAGCATACGCGTAGCTAGACGGTTTAAGCACATTGTAAACCTCAGCATACGCGTAGCTAGAGGGTTTAAGAACAGTACAATCCCCAGTATACGCGTAGCTAGAGGGTGAAAGAACATTACATACCGCAGCATAAATGGACTCGTCTGAAAACCATTTTGTGACGGTTGGATTGGTTGCAAAATTAACATATCAAAATCCATTCCAGTTACGAAGGGGTGAAAGGGTTAATGACTAAAAATAGGTCGGCAGAAAAACGTGGAACAAACAGTAGATTGGTCGGGATATTACTTCCGTCCAACAGGAAGGTATTATACAGACGTCATGGGCACTGTTCCGGTGTTAGGAATTGATGCACTCGAAATGATCCAGAAATGTACTGAACTGTACAAACTCAACTCCAATACTCTTTTATTACATCCAAGAAATGAACTAGAAATGTACTAGAATTGCATCAAGATTGATAGTTGCGAAGGTTTGCGAAGGTAACTGTTGCAATCTACTCCCGTACCGTCCGTACACAATATTAACACAGTGCACACGAACACAAACTTAAACAGCATTATACCGTTTTGAACATTGTTCCATATTGTCGTGCATGTTGCACATGAGAAGTCATATACAGCTTTGTAATCATATTCACTCTTTTCGTCTATGCATGTTCTTGTACACCACCGTCTGCGCTATTTCTTGCCAATATTTGTAGTTTGTTTTATTTCCAAATACAATGTAATTGAATATTACGCTTAAAATCACGCATCTTCATTGACTGAGCCTGAGCTGCGCTACAGCTCAGGCACAGTCAATCAAACTGCTTGATTGCGAGTTGTTATTGACAATATATGTTCAGAAACGTTGACATCTTGGAAAGGTTAACGCAGGCGGTTGTGTATGTGAAAGTTCTGAAATAAACATTGTTTAAACCAACCCATTTTCGGGAAAGCTAGCGACGCGCATGCTTAGGTGCTGTCCTATATATTCTGTTCCATCATCAGCTTCAAGCGTGTAGAGCCAGATCTATTTATGACTGACGACTGTGACTTATTTGTGACTGTGACTGGAGAAATTGTGGCAGTTGTGGCTGTATAAGTGTGCTTCTGGTATTTGTGACTAGCATAATTGTGATCAGATACATGTACATGTGCATGTATCACACCAAAATAGTCGAACAGTGTAGGGCCTGATCACTTTACGCTTTAATGTTGTTTGTTCACTCGCATCCCTGATTAATTGGAATTCCACTTGTTAAATGGCAAACAGTGCAGACCCTGATCAGACTGTGCGGATGCACAGGCTGATCTGGGTCTGCACTGGTCGCAAATGCCATAAACCCCATTTATGCAGTCACAAACCCACATTTGATATATGGCTCTGTATATTCTGGCGAGCATGTGCACTGAACATGTACACTAGAAACGAAGGTATTAAGTCCGGTTTTGTCATATCGTGATCCAATTCATATTTGCGGCTGGCGTATGGGTTATGCAACCAGTGTAGCCCAAGATCAGCCTGCGCATCCGCGCAGTCTGATCTTGGCCTGCACTGTTCGCCATCCAGTCAAGGAAACACCCATAATGCTTGTAACATATAGTGCTGGTAATTTATACCCTACGGCCTGCGCTCAGTGTAAATCATGCCAACATTTATGAATTTATTTTTTATTTGAAAATAATTGAATATTGTGTCTGAGGTCAATCACCTGGATTGACTGAGCTCAGCTTGATTGACTGAGCCTGAGCTGTAGAGCAGCTCAGGATCAGTCAATCAAACGGCTTGATTTCGAGTTAACAGTGTCAATAGATGTTCAGAAACGTTTATACTCGGTACAAGATTAATGCTGGCGGTTGTGTACATGCACCTGTGCATCAAGTTCCAGGAGAGTGCTGGAAGAGAAGAAGTTTGATTTTCCGCAAATGCCATAAGCCCCATTTCTCCAGTCACATGCACGTACAATCCCCAGGCGGCGGAAGCACGCCTCGGATGTTTGGCGAACCCGTGGATTTTATTTAAACTTCACACTACTAAGCAGTGTACCGTTCACTTGGAGAATATATCATTGTCCGTTTCATGTTTTTACCGCCCGGTGATCTGTAGCCGATTTCATCAAAATTGCAAAGTATACTTTGAGGGAGAAATTTTAAATTTTAGGATAAATTTATTAATTTGTATTATACTGAATTTAGTACATTATCACAGCCATTTTGGCTGTGATAATGTAATAAATTCAGTATAATAATTCTGCATACTTTGAATCATCAACTATATGCAGTTGTTAGTTTTATATGAAATAATGCATTTCAGGAAAAATAAATGATTACTCCCTCAAAGTATACTTTGCTAGAAAAGTATACGTTGCAATGTTGGTGAAATCGGCTACTGCTGGCTGAAACAGATTCAACGTCATACGTAGATAACACCCCTAAACTGCACCCGCATGCAATAAACTGGGTCATTGGCATGTACATAAAACAGTCCTGCGACTCCAAGAAAAACAAGGGTATCGTTATTACTAAGCTAATACCCTCGCCGGCAGCCTGGATAATAAAACAAAACACACAACTTTTAACATTTCGCCTTGCAAGCAAGGTGGACATAACTCCTCAGTGACATTGACCCTGGGCGGTCGGACGTGGGCCGTATGCAAAACAAAGCACCATCCCTAGACAAACATTGTGGCCAAATATTATCAAAATCGGTCAAGCGGTCGAAGCATGTAAATTATTGAACATTGGAACGGGGTACTAACGCACGCACGTACGTACGCACGTACGTACGTTATGGACTAACGCTATATATCATATCTTGCATATCGGCGAGGGGATAATAAAACCTGAGCGAGACACCACAAAACCAATTTCGGTTCAACTCACGCGAGGGCGTTTTATTATTGCCGAGAGCAACGTAATGTTCTGTTCAGTCCGTTAAACCACTAAAACATCATTTAAATAAACTTAATTATGGTTATTTAGCCATAGAACCCAAATGTTATTAATGCCAGATCGTGCCATACTTGGAACCAACGTATAATTGTGTATAACACGCTCTCTAATCGCAACTTAAGTACACGATTCAGAATTAAATTGTGTCGGCTACTGACTATTTTTTATTTTATTTTCTATATTGGAACTAAAATATTGATGACTATGTGAATGCTTCACATAGTCATCAATATTTAAGTTCCAATATATCGATATGAAAGTTTCAATCAATGAGACCTCTACTCGTTTCTTTTGAAATAATAACAAATTATCACTCATGTACATTGTAGTACTCTCCAATGGAAAGGATTCTAAAGTGCTTCCAAACCATGTTTTAATGGGGAAGACAAACTCTGTAAATAACAACGGACGATAATGTTCGTGTCCCGCATTGTAAGGGTTACACGTTTGTATACAATATATCGGTAACGTTCCTCTACATGTAGATGAAATGTATGTGTGCATGAGTTTCATCGTTTTAAACTACTGGGCGTTGATAGATAGTAATACCATAACTAGAGCACAGTCGATGGCGCGTCACGGCAATATGCCCACTTTTTCTAAATACTAAGTAGAAAAGGGAGAGATAATCCATGACCGGGGGTCGAATAAAAAATCGGAATTCACTTTGCGCATCTGCACACCATAAGGAAGGCACACACCAAGTTTCAAGTCCCTATATATTTAATTACAGTTAAAACGTTTTACTTAGTCGAAAAGTGGGAGATATAGAGAATAGTAGGTTAGTGCCGTGAATGGGAAAAATATCTGGCAAGGCTCAGGAAACTGGATGGGCGAGGCTCTGCCGAGGTAGAAAATATTCTATTTATCCCGTCAACACCTACAAATGGCTGTAAAATGCAAAAATAGTATTGACTGGATATCAAAAATGTTTCACGGCACCGTGTTTCACGGCACATACACACTGTGTTGATGGGATAAAATCCATGACCGGGGGTCGAATAAAACATCTAAATTCACTTTGCGCATCTACTCACCATAAGGAAGGCATACACCAAGTTCCAAGTCCCTATATATTACAGCTCAGACGGTTTTACTTCTTACAAGAAACTTGACAGATAGACGTACGGACAGACGGACGGACACCCGTGACGAAAACAATATACACATTCTTTTTTTCTTCAAAACGTGGGTATAAAAACAGTTATACACATGCATAAGTGACATGTACATGTACATGTAGTGTATAGTTTCACAAAATAAAATGCATCTCAAGCATAGTACAAGGAACCGGCATGGTTCTACGACACACGCATTGTTATATCAAACAACGTCACACGTTCCTGTTGGTTAGACCCACTTTCGCTGACAATTTTATTTTTCTACCCCACCTGTGCTCATCTACGGAGCCCCGCAGGGGACGTATCATTATTTTGTATTAATTCGTTCCCACGAAATAACAAAGAATTCGTTCCCACGAATTAACATTTCGTTCCCACGAAATAACATGGGAACGAATTAGTAACTTGAGGGAACGAATTGTCATTTCGTGGGAACCAATTGTTAATTCGAGGGAACGAATTGGAACGAATTGTTAATTCGAGGGAACGAATTGTTATATCGTGGGAATGAATTGTTAATTCGAGGGAACGAATTGTTATATCGTGGGAATGAATTGTTAATTCGAGGGAGCGAATTGTCATTTAGTGGGAACGAATTGTTAATTCGAGGGAACGAATTGTTAAATTGAGGGAGCGAATTGTCATTTAATGGGAACGAATTGTTAATTCGAGGGAACGAATTGTTATATCGTGGGAACGAATTGTTAATTCGAGGGAACGAATTGTTAAATTGTGGGAACGAATTGCTATTTCGTGGGAACGAATTAATAAAAAAAATCCATGTAAATATTTTATATTTCAAAACATACATATTGTGCTGGAAATGCTACATCAGGAGAGGCTCAGCCAAGAAAACTGTTTGATTGCGAGTTGAGATTAATAGATGTTCGGAATCGTTGGCATCTGAGCACTATTAACGCAGTCTGTGATGTATCTGAGCAGAGACTTAGGCACACAAGACTGGAAGCGCTCTATATAAACCTTGAACCAACCAGAAACAGTCGGTGTGCAGCACTCGATAACGTCATGTGACCTACTTCGACCAATGGAACGTCAGGATACGAATATATGGTATACACCACCGCCGGCGATAACCTTGCCAATACAGTACCTACCTCAAACTCTCAAACTAATATTCAAATTCTTGGTCCCATGTGTATGTTTTCCTATATAATAACTATGGTGGCTGATTAGGGACATTTCGCCTCGTCGCTCCGTCGCTCCGTCGCCACAAAGTTTATCGCTCCTTCGCGGCGACGGAGCGATAATTCGCCGCGAAGGAGCGATAAACTTCGTGGCGACGGAGCGACGGAGCGACGAGGCGAAATGTCCCTAATCAGCCACCATAAATAACGCTTGAACTCAAACTTTCGTTATCGCAAAGTATTTTCGTCAGTTCCCGGGACTTTGAATAAACGAGTGTAGACTGTTATTTCATTATACCAGACTATTGTAGTTGAAATAAAACAGCTTGATTGGCCGAGCCTGAGCTTGCCAATAGATGTTCAGAAACAATGACATATTGGCTAGCTTAATGCAGGCGGTTGTGTATCTACATGTAGTCATAGCACAGTACATATTGATATCAAATTTGCCAAACCAAGACATTTAGTATAATAGACACGTTTGAGGCATAAAGAGTATACTGTATATTGATGTCCTAAGGCTGTAAAATAGTCCCACAAAATCACCCGAGAGGACAGTTCTAATTTGCATAATTCTAATATGGCTGCCAATATGTTAGTTTAAACAATATGTTTTCAAATAGTATACATGTATGCATCAACATACATATACAATAACGGTGAATAAGGATTAGAACACAAGCTCACCTTGAGTAAAACATCAGTACATGGGATATATACTGTATACCTAATAATAGTATGTAAGTTTTGTTAAATAATTGAAGAAGAAAAACATATCCCATACATGGGCTCCGAACCATTGTCATTGTTCTGAAATGTTAATAACGCTACTTTGACATGTTGCTTGTAATTTACAAGGTAAACATTACAGACCGATCCGACGCAGGGGTAGTTTTACCTCATACAGTGAAACGTTTAAGTGTAGAGGCAATGCTGAACTGTTAAACCCTTAGGATTCGCTGCCGTAAATTAGGTTATTAATGGCCGGCGGAAAGATGGCAAATGTCGCTGTCTTTGTATAAAAGGGACATGAGAGAATGTAATGATACAAAAAGTCTTTTGTCGGAAGCCAACATTAAATACACCACACGAAGTGCTGTTTAGCCATTCCTACAAGAGCTATCTTTATTTATTTTCTAGAGCTATTTCCAACCAATCAGTGAACACTTACATGTAGCAACCAGTGATTTTCCGCGAGTCATGTTATATGTAGTAAGCAAATGTCTTGCAAGTCTTCGAGATCCGATGCTAATTAGAAATTAAATAAAGATAGCTCTTGTAGGAATAATTTGATTGTATTTACGCATTTGACATCGATAACTAGTATTACTTTATTGAACAATCTCGAGGATTCTTGAATCCCGATCTGATTTGTTCAATAGTCTTGATAATGTTAGTGAAGGTACTATACGAAATCGTGTCGGATCTAGCGTAGTCGGGTGACTTGTGTCATTTTTTCGGGCTGGTGCGGCTTCTACGTCTAAAATGCTGATTCCCTGTCGGTTTTATTAGGCGTATATGGGCTTTAGCTCTCTGTAGGCACTAGAAGTAATGGGATTTTATGATAAATAGAAAATATACTACTTCTTGAAACTGGTGGTGGTGAAATTGAGGCACATGAAGTTCAAAGCCTTGACATAAATACATTGACTATAGAATTACTGCATTTTATTGTTTTATACATGTCTAAAATGTATATTACACTATCCTATCAAAAAAACCGATCGCCTGTAAAGTTGAAGGCGCACTGCTTTCCTTACATGTACCAGCAACAAGGTCATTAGATAAGACACGTGTCACCTGAGCGACTATTAAAGATGTATGTCCTCGGACCAGGTATATATGTATTTACAGGAAATAGATATGTCTATTGTTGAGTAACTATTCCATCAATGTTATTTATTGCATTACTTAGTTTTAACTACCCATTATAATATACATATTTATTTATTACTATCTTAATTAAATTATTTCCAGTAGCGCACGTCACTGTCTTAGTCATGTGTTGCTACGTCACATACGATACGGGACGCTATGCACATGCGCGGGTCAGATCGAGAGACAATATATGCTTCTTGCCAAACTATAACGGAATGGCCAAAGTTTTATAACACGACACACCATTTGAAGAAGGGTTTACAAGAGAATAATATTACAATGTATATGACACGTGTCATTTCATCGCCTTTAAAATGTGAAACACGTAACTTAGGATCTCTGATTCAGAAAGGGTTTCTGAATGCTAAAGAAGATACACTGGTCACTGTCCCATAAGTCACATATAAACAGCAGTCGTCATTGTGTAGATAAATATGTTTATGTCACCACGGAATGACATAACCTGTTGCGGGAGGGTAGGTTTAACACAAGCCTTATCTGTTGTCCCTACATGATTTTCCCCATATGTCCGGTAACATCTGCTGGTAATGGACTTGCTCGTTTACGCCGCGTGTCTGTTTGTGGCCCAGGCAGTGGCACAGCCGCATCACCAGAAGCGGGTGTTGTTGCACGGTGAAGCCGTGGACATGCTGAATATGATGCACGGATTCCAGTCAAGTCTGGCCAGTTATAATGTCAAGTTGCAAGCAGCGAGTAAGACGATAGAGGCTCTCAGCGCCGGTTTGGTAGTAGCAAGCAACGAAAGAGCAGCTCTCAACGGTAGTTTTGTAGCAGCAATCAACGAAAGAGCGGCTCTTAGCGCCAGTCTGACGGCAGCAAAGATGGAAATAGCAAACCTCAAAGTAACAGTGCAATCGGCGGAACAGAAAATTGCAGGTAAACATATCGGGTGGATACAAATAAAACGACCCAAATTCAAATTTCCATATCTCATACACTATATATATGCGTTCCAATTTAGTATGCTTTGTCATAATGTCAATTCATGATAGTGTCTGTTGTATTTAAAACGAAAGGCTTTAACTCCATAGCATAGATTGAGCATGAATTCTGTGGAGCGAAGAAAAGCATTATTAAAAAAAGCAATGCCACATTTAATTTAACAAAGGTGATTTATTAATACAATGTGTTATTAGACAAACTTCATTTTGCCGGTGTAATAAACAATGTATATCTGTTGTAGGTCTGCAATCCGACTTACTTGCCGAGTCACACGACAGATGTAGGTATTCTTTGTATGTTTGTTTTTTACTTTCTTTTTAAATGTTAAAATTGTGCGAACATGAATATGGACGAAACCAGCATACACGTGAAGAGAATGTATTTGATAATTAACCGTTTCAACCATACATACCATACATCCAATTTAATATGCAAACACTGTAGATCCAGATGAGCCGGCTCGTAACGAGCCATCTCATAAGCATCTGCAATGTTTGTCATTATTTTTAAAATTTTAAAATATGAAAAATACAAAACTCGCATTTGTCACCATTGAAAGAAACAGCCACACGAAGTCGTCATCGTTACTCGCCTACACAACGTGTTACAGCGTGTTGAAACCGCTGCTTCAGGTGGGTTTTCGGCATATATATAGTTGCTAATACATTAACATAAATCTCAAAGATTTCGAGCGTAAACTGCACTAAAAACGCGTCTCACTAACATAAATTCTCTCTTTAAAATCAAACACGTTCACTTCCTGATTATAAATTAATATTAACCGCCATCTTTAAAATTATCGAATCACGTGACACGCAGTGATTTGGTTGGCTAATGGGAAATGACGTCAGTCTCCAGTAACCAGCCAAACCACGTGATTGAAATATTTTCAAAGATGGCGGCTAATATTCATTTATAATCAGGAAGTGAACGTGTTTGATTTTAAAAAAGCGAATTTACGTTAGTGAGACGAATTTTAGTGCAGTTTACGCTCGAAATCTTTGAGATTTATGTTAATGTATTAGTAACTGTAAAATCTATGCCGAAAACCCAGCCCAAGCAGCGGTTTCAACACGCTGTAACACGTTGCATAGGCGAGTAATGATGACGACTTCGTGTGGCTGTTTCTTTCAATGGTGAAGAATGCGAGTTTTGTACCTTTCATAATTACATAATCTTCATACACGGGCGCATTTTAATTGTTTTGTACATTGTTTAGAAATGTGTATCATGTATATACAAACAATAATTGACCATCCAAGACACACTAGAATCACCTGTGTTCGACACTTGAAATACGTTGACACATGTGTTTGCCTTGGACATTATATTTTAAAAATAATGGAAAACATTGCAGATGCTTATGAGATGGCTCGTTAAGAGCCGGCTCATCCAGCTCATCTTCATACCCGGGCGCATTTGAAGTATTTTGTACATTGTTTAGAAAGGTGTTTCATGTATATACAAACAAGTATTGATCATACAAAACACGATAGAATCAGCTGTGGTGTCGAAGTAAACACATTCAAAATGGCCGCAAAAATGCATACTTATAGGTTAGAGGAACTTTTCTACGTCTTTATTTCAATCAATTACAACAGTACATGTAATCATTATACAACCATATCCTTTGTGTGACTTCGCAGTTTATGAGCTGATTCCTTGAATGGAAATCGTTTTCAACATGGCCCCCATATAAGTAAAAGTTCTAGAGCTATGTCAATATGTAGTATGGAGCCTACATACATGCAATCAAATATATAGCGAACGTGATGACTAGCGCAATAATAATTTTGTTCTATACACCTTGTAAATAACAATATCAGTACATGTAGCATTTATTGATTCGCGTTGTATCGATTTTCATAATCACAGTAGTATACACAAATCAAGTGCTAGTTAGCTTTGTTGTGGTACACATTAGTGAATGGATTGATGAGTCGGCCATTCGAAATCCGCGAAATAACTGTTTATCCTACTTCACAGTTCTGTAGAAATATAGAAATGTTTCATAGTTTCGACATCAGCGGGGCCAATTCAGATATATAATGTAATTCAATTATTTCCCACTCATGTTTTCCATAAAATATAATTATACGTGACCAACATATTAGAATTGTACAACTCCAATTCACCATGACTAGTACAGAGAGTACTGGAGCAAATAGTATATTCTTTGACACTGGTTGAATGCATCAATTTAACCTTCATGTGACCAGTATAGAGTGCTCATATCCAGACTTTAAGCACATTTCATATCACACATTCATAATCCACAAAATCATGTGACTTCAATCTGTATAGGGGTCAGACAGCAAAAGTCACACACTAGTCAGTATCTTGTATGGCATCCATGGGCGGCAATTACGGCATCACAACGACGTCTCATGCTATTGATTAAGTTCCTTACAAGGTGGTTCTATTCCTCGATGAGAGTCCGCTGCAGATTTCTGACGTTGATGACGTCTTGACGCTCTCTCACCTTCCGCCCCAGGTAGTCCCACAAGTGTTCAATTGGGATAAATATGGAGATCTGGCTGGCCAAACAAGTACGTCAACGTCGTTCGCACGTAGTGCATCCATCGTATTGTGCGTGGTGTGCGGCCTGGCGTCGCAGTACCTGACAGCTGTTATGGTCCCTCCAACAGCAACAACATCAGTCTTGGCCCGGTGACAAATTCAGCCCCATATCATGACACTGCCGCCTCCATAACTGTCACGTTGAATGACGTTTGCCGGATCATTCAGCTCCCCCTTGCGCCTCCACATCCGCTTCCTGTCGTCAGCAAACTGGAGGTTGAAACGCAACACATCCGTGAATAAGACTTCGTTCCAGCGTTATCTAGTCCATCTGCGACGAGTTCGTGTCCAAACTAGTCGTTCAGTGCTGTGGCGTAACGTCAATGGCACTCCAACATACGGTCGACGTCCTCGTAAACGTGCCGAGCGTAGCCGGTTACGGACCGTAGTATCCGATATCCGTGTTCCTGTTGTAGTCCTCACACGCCGGAGTAACTCAGCTGGACATGAACCGGTTACGTCTGGATGACGTCACGATAAACCTCGTCTTCACATGGCGTCGTCTTTCGTGGCCTGCCGCCTGAACGTGGACGGTCAGCTATCCTTCCCGTTTCATGGAATCGTTTCTTCAGACGTCCAGTAGTACTCTCATTCACTTGGAAGTGCCTAGCGACGTCTCGAACCTTCATTCCGGCAGTGAGCATTCCAAAAGCCATTTGACGTCGCTCTAACGGCATCTCAGCATGGCGTCCCATGTCTAGTTTTCTACGTTTTTGCAGCGATTTATTTGGTTGTGTTCACAATCGAATTGACTCATGTACATTTAGGTTTGTACTCAAATGGCCGCTCCCAACTAGCCCTGCAGGTGCAATGTGTCATTATTGACGTTTGTTAGTAAATTAAACGACCTTACCTGACACAGAGAGGTGTCACCGTGTTTCTGCACTCACGCACCAGTGGTTTACATACACATTATACATAAATACAACTTACTGTTAGATTGACATACTTTTAGATAGTCAGGCTAAACTTTATTGTTTCAGTATACATATCAAGTAACATAAAATAACGTAAATATACATTATGAAAACTGATGTTAAATTAAAAATGTTCATTGATTGTTGACAACTATATACAATTCAATTTAAGTGTAAAGTGGCGGCCATTTTAATTTAACAATAATTCAGCCACGGAAGCGATGTCGCGCCTGCCGAGGCATTTGGACGTAACATGAGACATGGGCATGCACAGTGTGTTCCATATGCTCACATGTATCAAGTGTCCAAATATGGAAGGAATCCGTAAACAAATATTAAAGCTATATCATGATGAGGAAACAAACTGTTTGACATTGTTGACGCGGACGACGCGGACGACGCGGACGACGAAGACGACAACGAAGACGACGACGACGGAAAAAGCGGTGGCTACATATACATGTACATGTATAGTCGCGCCTCTGCTAAAGTAGGCGCGTCAAAAATGGCTGTCACAAGTGTTACAAATTAAAGTAAAATGCGCATTTACAGAAAGTAGGCATATGATAGACTGAGTGTGCTATTATTACCAAGTAATGCTGGATCGCCATATATATGGCTTAGAAAGAATACAATGGATAATGTGTAATCTGAGAACTTCAATAACAACTAAATGGCCGTGGCCCGTATGCCCGCTCGTCAAGGCTTCGATAGTACACAGAAAACCTTAATTAAAACCTTTAACAAAAAGCTTTAACCCGCACGCACGTGCGGACATACGTACGTACGCCAATGTGACGAGTATATCGCGCTATTCGCATGCAGGAGCGACACAAATTGTGCAAAATGGGGTACATGTTTGTTTAAAAATAGTCTGACAAATAGCCTTTGGTACACTTTTTGGAGATGGCAACAAGTAGAATATTGTTCAAGAATATCTAAGTTGTAATTTGGCGCAAAATTGTGCAGGGGCTCACGTACATGTATACCCCCGGCCGCCGTCTGAACCGACAAATAACAAGAGTTGTCAGAAGACAACGAAGCTCGCCTGTTGGCAGCCTTCACTCAAGCTTGGCACAGTTGTATAAACAATATGAATATTATATAACTTGACCTTGGGTTGAGGGGTGTGCGGTGGACCTTGACATTGGGATCAGTGGTGTAAAGTGGGTCATGGATTTGCTATAGCATGATATAGCATATTAAGATGAATGCATGTATGAAATATCAATGCGCTCCCTGAAAACAGAACTTATACAAAATGTAACCCAACGTTAAGTTTGTGAACGCACTAAGTTGGTGATTTTCTACAGCATGATAGCTATTCACACGAGGAATGCATATATGAATGTGCTAAGTTTGTGACCTTGACCTTGTGGAAAGGGGTTGGGTGAGTCATGGATTTGCTATAGAACGATAGAGTATCATCAGATGAATGCATGTATGAAATATCAAGGTGTTCCCTGTAAGTAAACAGAAGTTACACAACATTTACCCCAAAGTTAAGTTTATGAACATGCTAATGTTATGACCTTGACCTTGGGCTAAGGGTTGGGTGGTGGGTCGTGGATTTGCTACAGCATGATGGAGGGTCATCTGAGGAATGCATGTATGAAATATCAAGGCGTTCCATGAAAGGAAACAGATGTTATAAAACATATACCCCAACGTTAATTTTACGAATGTGATAAATTTGTGACCTTGACCTTTGGGTAAGGGGTGGGCAGTGGGTCAGGAATTTGCTATAGCACGATAGAGTATCATCAGATGAATATATGTCTGAAATATCAAAGCGTTCCATGAAAGGAAACAGATGTTATAAGACATTTACCCCAACGTTAAGTTTATGAACATGCTAAGTTTGTGACCTTGACCTTGAGGTAGGGGATGGGTGGTGGGCCGTAGCTTTGCTACAGCATGATAGAGGGTCATCCGAGGAATACATGTATGAAGTATCAAGGCGTTCCATGAAAGGAAACAGATATTATACGACATTTACCCCAACGTTAAGGTTATGAACATGCTAAGATTGTGACCATGACCTTGGGGTAAGGGTTAGGTGGTGGGTCGCGGATTTGCTACAGCATGATAGAGGGTCATCTGAGGAATGCATGTGTGAAATATCAAGGCGTTCCATGAAAGGAAACAGATATTATAAGACATTTACCCCAACGTTAAGTTTATGAATCTGCTAAGTTTGTGACATTGACCTTGGTGTAAGGGGTGTGCGGTGAGTCATGGATTTGTTATATCACGATATAGTATCATCAGTTGAATGTATGTATGAAATATCAAGGCGTTCGATGAAAGGAAACAAATGTTATAAGACATTTACCCCAACGTTAAGTTTATGAATGTGCTAAGTTTGTGACCTTGACCTTGGGGTAAGGGTTGGGTGGTGGGTCATGGATTTGCTACAGCATGATAGAGGGTCATCTGAGGAATGCATGTATGATATAACAAGGTGTTCCATGAAAGGAAACAGAAGTTATAAATGAAATGAAAATATGGATGATGATAAGGGAGTATATGCAGTTTCATATTTAATCCGGCTTACCGTTGCAGAGCTAATGTGTACCCGGAAACTTTAACGTAAAAATTACGAACACAAATTACTAAGTAATCTTGGTCATGAAGGCGGCATGGGTGTGGTATGGAATGCAAATATGGATGATGATAAGGAGGTATATGAAGTTTGAGATCAATCCGACTTACATGTACAGGGATAATGGGTATGCAAACACTTTAACGCGGACAGATGGACAAACGAACTAACTGACAAACGGACTGACGGAAGGACGTACTGTACGGAATTGCTAAAACTGTATGCCGCTGAATATACTTCGCATGCCGGGGTATAATAAAGGCGGGGGAGGGGGTGGGGGGGGGGGGGCGCACAACGAAAACCTTAATTAGCGCATTTTTAATTTTGTCCTAAGGACTAACGGTTACTATAGCAGTTAATAAGGGCATGCTGTTTGGAAATGATAATAATGTACTTGTTATACTATTTATATTTACAGGTCAAACCGGAACTGTGTATTTTGGTCCGCTGCATTGCGCTTCGGGCAGTTGTTCACTTGTATCGGCGGTCTCCTTCAACCCAGTATTCCGACAGGTGCCGCACGTTTCCGTCAGTACTAGGAACTTGGACGTTGATTCAGATCACAATATACGTTATTATACCAATGCAATAAATATCCACGGTGGAGGGGCGACGGTCACTGTGGCGACGTGGGCTGACACAATTATTTATTCTTCATCTTTTTCATGGATCGCATGCCCCGCGTAGATGTGTCAAGGAAGACATGTAATAAATACAGCATGATCATAGCATTAATGTCTTAATTACAGAAAATAAAAATTACCTTTAATTAATTAGCCTGCGTTCTGCTGTCATATGTTGTCCTGGCCCCATCCCTCCTCTCCTCTATGTGATAGCAATAGTTCATTTTGTTTTGCTCTTGAAGGTCCGTCCGTCCGTCCGTCCGTCGATCCGTCCGCCCGCCCGCCCGCCAGCGGTTATTTACGCGAACTGTTTGTAACAGTTTCATTGCCCATTATGCCATAACTTCAATACCACTGTATGAATTACTTTAACATATGCACACTTACTATTATGGACATATGTGACAGACTCACGTGACCATCAACATGGCATTGACAGTCACCTTCATAATGTTCGTTACATGTTTGCTTGAGTTTCTCCATTCCGCTATATTATTAATATTGCTACATGGATTAATTTAACATTCGCACTCTTCACACGTAAGCACATATGCGACACACTCACGTGACCATTAAAATGTGACCTTTGTTTGACGTTTGCAATGCCGTTAAAACACATAGCCATTTTTTAAATCGAAATGTTTGTAAGACTTTCTCCACATCATACCGTAATTTCAATATTGCTACATGGATTACTTGGACATTCGCACACTTATTACATGTGGACATATGTGATATACTCACATGACCATCAACATGCCATTGACCTATCTGACCATCACAACATCACTGTAACAATGTATGCAAACTTATGCCAAGACCTAATACCTATTCTGATGCGGGTAACCCGACCCTACATAGTGATAAGCTGTTTCTGAATAAAGGGACAACGACAGTCTCAATTTCGGTCACTTTCCCCATGAAACAATGTTTAAGCTGGTTTACTATTATGTTATTATCCTCAAGCCCAGTGTGCAAGCAAGAATTATGCCACATTGACACATAAATGTCTAACGGATAGTACTAACAATAAAATAAACTAGATTGCCGCGGCCAGAATATCACGCCAGCCGAGGTAGATGATGGTCACAGTGTGTATGCATCTGGCTAGAGCAATTAATTGTGGAGATATTGGGTACATACAAATGTTTAACGCAGATTTTACAAAAGCTTTAACGCACATTTCAGAGCCATTTGACTTAGACCTTGGACACTTGGGCAACATGGGTAGGCTATATGATGAAAATATGGAAGACGATAATGACGTATGCGACGTTTCAAGTCAATAAGACATAGGATAAAACTCTTTGACGCAGAAACTATGGATGATGATAAAGATGAAGCTTCAAGTCAATTGGGCTTATGATTGTTGAGATATTACATGTAGGTAAAACATCTAATGCAAAATGCAAAGTAATTTGACCTTGACCTTGTGCATGGGCGCCGTACGGGTGGGCTATATGATGAAAACATGGATGGTGATAAAGAGGTATGTGAAGTTTTAAGTCAGTTGGACTTAGGTTTGTGGGAAGTATTGGGTAACAAAATAAAACACGATTTTGAGTAATTTGACCTTAAACTTGGTCACGGGGGCCGCATGTGTGGGCTATACAATGATTTAATACAAGTCAATACGTACGTGTATGTACATGCATTCGGCCACTGTAAATCTCATTACCTGATAAATGAACAAACGAGCGTTTGTGATATCAGTTATGTTTTATCTTCACACCTGTTCCATATTGCGTTTTGCATTTGCAGTCATGCATTCTGCATATGTGGCTGTGACTGGAGAAATGGGGCTGCTGGAATTTATGACCAGTGTAGCTCTGATCAAATATAACACGTATGTAGACAAATGCCGATCTACTTGCTTGTTAGAAGCATGGCCGGCTTTTCATAGATACAATGGCGAACATTGCAGATCCTGATCAGACTGTGCGGATACACAGTCTGATCAGGATCTACACTGATCATAAAAACCACACGCTCCATTTCTCCGTTCAGAATTCACATATTAGTTTGGAATACGTGTGGTAAACCCGTTTGACATTGGTTTTTGTGTAAGCACTTTGGTTATGTCATGTAATATTATGTTATGTTGTGTGTTCTATACTGCCACTATGCGTCAGTTGGCTATGATTTGTTGCTTGTATAATGGCCATAGGACCCCCAATGTAATTTATAGTGACACTGTAACACCAGTTTCTCAACCAATGAAAGAACAGAATTCCTGCCAATCGCACATTGCGACTATTTCACCAATACAATGTATCTATTAAATTAAGCATTACTAGTTGGCAATATGTACAACGTTATATATATAACCAGAGGTCACGCATTGTGAACAAATACATGTGTAACCCGTGGATACGGGTACAGTCTCACCTAGTGCCAAGGAGGTTCCCATTGTGTCTGGTTTGGAGAGGTTCCACTGTAGACCAGACATGTTAGCACATCATGACAATCATGTGTTTTGCAATCACTATAATCAAAGTCACTGTACATAATAGAGAAACACATCTAAGTTAAACATCCATATTTTCCCGAGTGTCTGGTTTAGAGGGTTTCCACTGTACATGTATTTGCGCCCCTTATTTCTTTTTTTTTGGGTGGGGGGGTGGATATAATAACAGAGATGCTACATGAAAGGTATGTCTTTGAAAACGTCACTCATTGCATCTCACTAATATGTGGAAACAAAATTGCTACCGTAAAGCCATACCTCTCGCGAAGGTAGCAATTTAACCCCATCTCTTTAATGTAACACGTAGAATAGCGATTTTTACAATCGGTTATCCGGCGTGTTTGATATGTTAGCGATATAAAACTGTCAAAACCGTATCAATAAATTATTAATAAAGAACATACATGTGTAGAAATTGGTTATTTTACCGTGTCAAGGTGACATTTACATGAATAGAATAGACTGGTTTATTGCATCGAGGCAACTGCCTCATCAGCATACATACACCACGATCAAGGTGTATGATCACGTGGTACTAACAACAACAACAAGTACCGATTCAAAGTACTATTATTTTATAACGTCCTTATTACGTAACGGATTGTGATGAAATATGGCGCATCAAACGCGTCTTGTTAAGCTGCATTTGTCGGTCTCTGTATTTTCGCCCAAACTTCTGTCGTTTTTGCGAAGAATCGATTTCCGTGTCTCTGATATGAAAATAGATTCGTCGCAAACACGACATAAGTCTGTGCCAAACTCCCTAGACCACCAAATGCAGCTCATGGAGACGCGTTTGCTGCGCCATATTTCATCAAAATCCGTTGCATATTAAGGAAAATATCAAACAATACTTATATTTGAGTGGGCGACGTTGTTGTTGTTGTAACCACGTGATCATGCGCCTTGAATTTGATATAGTATACGTACAATGCAAGATGGCGTACATGTTTAAACTACTAAATATAATAAATGCAGAAACACCATAATCGTGGTGTATACATGTAGCTTGTACATTTGAAACCTTCATTTCGTTATGTTGAATGTTGAACAACAACAAGAGAAAAAATGGCTTCCATAGGAAAATTATTTCCATGTTCTATTATTTTTGGCATTTTACATGTACATGTACTAGTTCTACATCAAATATTATTTGATCTACATACAACAGGTTTGGGTATGCACTTCCGTTGCTCACATTATTTTAATGTGTCAACAATTGTAGCCGTAGATAACATATCGGAGGCGAATTGTTGTAGCTAACTAATATGTGGCAGTGACTGAGATTGTAGAAATGGGGCTTATGACATTTGCGACCAGTGTAGATCTAAATCAGCACGTGCAACCGCACAGTCTGATCAGGATCTGCACTGATCTCCATTCAGAAACGTGACCTGTTTCTAACATACAGAACATGTATGGTGTCCTTACCATATCACAGTACCGTGCTAGAATATAAGGAGTTTCATAAAACCCTGAATAAAATTGTACAGTAGAACCCCGTTATACCGGACACAGAGGAAAGTTGGTTGAGCTTAATTTAGATTACTTTGCCATTTACCTCCGATAATAATGTCTGTATATGATCGCTAAGCAGCCAAGCGTGTCTTGAAGTATGCATCTGTCTGTTTTACAGTGGAACCTTTCTAAACCGGACACCCTGGGGACCTCCCAGGGTGTCCGGTTTAGATGGGTTCCACTGTAGTATAGCTATGAGGATTGATGGTGTGCTTGCAACAACATTTTGCTCAATAATACTGTAGACTGTGGTCAGACTAATGTATAGCTTGCACTGTGTATTATATATTGTTATTGCTTGCACTGTGTATTATATATTGTTATTGCTTTTTGGAAGTACCGAAGCGTAATACTTCTGTGAAATGATAGATCTATTTCTTAAAGGCATTGGGTCACATATATACATAGAACGTGATGGAACAGCATAGGAAATAATAGTTTAATTGTAGATTTGTATCGTATTTTTGAACCCAAATATACCAAGACACGTACATGTAAGTCGCCTGTAAAAACGGGGATTGGGAAAAAATGTTGTTTAATACTGAAAAATAACTAGCTAGTTCTATTCCAGTATTATAAACATGTCTTGCAATCGATAGTTACTAAATTACTAAATGTGTTTGTTTCAAATAATTACACTTTTCAAGCGTCTACACTGGGAACCTTTTTCGAAATATGACATCGTATTATCATTTCACAGCAAAATATAGATATTTCACAAATTTTCCTTACTGGTACATGTATAGCAGAAATGCCAAGCTATGCAAAGCCAGAATATCTGTCCTGCTTACATGCATCACAGTTTCAGACAGCATGTACTTGCATATGATGCATGTAAAGCTGAGGAAAACATATTCGCCATTTCGTTAGCAATTTCTGAATCTATTCCAACCTTACCGCGCGTCGCTGAACACCTTGGCTACTTTTGAAGAAGTTTATACATTGCTGAAATTTAATGACGTTCAGTAATGGCGTCATTTACCGTGGAACAGGTGTGAGTTTTCTTGATTTGAACATAATGTAAATGTCCTTTCGAAAGTATGTGTAGTATGTTTAGTTGATTCAGAATACGTTTTCAGAAAAAGCAGCTTTTCACTTGAGTATCACATGTACCTTCGGGCATCTGCGTAATTTCATAGCATACGTTTTCAAAATGTACAATATTTTCCGTAAATGGCGTCAAAGGCTTACAACATTTTCAGAGTACATTCGGAATTATATTCCGCATGTACTCTGTATATTTTGTCAACATTGGCTTTATTTATGAAAAATCTTGTCAATTTTGTAAACGTATTTAATGAAATTACGCAGAAGTCCGAAGGTACAAAATCACATGGCGTCTCTCATATATGTTTAGTTGATTTAGAAGCAATATGCAGCACAACCGCTCTACAACAACCACACACCACGCACAATTCATTGCCACCACATTGTATATCGGAGACACCACCGGTGACACGGCACCTTTAACATGTGTGCTATCCGTAATTAACAGCTCGTCAGACGCAGGTATATAGTTGTTATTAGACTCTTCAACGTTGAGTGGTATTTGCGGCTGTGACTGGAGAAATGGGGTTTATTGGTTGTGCGACCAGTGCAGATCCAGGACAGACAGTCTGATCAGGATCTACACTGTTTACCATTCCACAATCGAAGCACCCGTCATGCTTCTCTCACGCATTACGGATCGTTGCCAGTCTACAGGACGGTGACAATCGATCGGGCGTTATACAGGTCACAAATCTCATAAGTCACAGCCATATTTCCACTTTCCCTTCGGTACTGCGAAAGCAATTCATTACTGCAGACCTTTGAAATATTCCGACAGGTGAATTGTCTGTTGCCTGGATAAATCATTCGCGATGAAACATATGCTCAAAAACATGTGCTAGATTCGCCGACAGCTGGCGAAATCTACGTTCGTATACGCGAACATGTATAGCCGATTGATTGATTGATTGATTTGGGATTTACCACCAAATAGAAAACGAGTTCCTATGTATACGGGAATGTACCTGAACATTTTTTACACCACCGCCTACGCTAATCTTGCTAATATTTGAATATATTTTTATGCCACCGGGTTTCGAAGAAACGGGTGGCATATAGTGTTTGGACCGTCCGTCTGTCCGTCTGTCCGTCTGTCCGTCCGGTCTGTCCGTCCGTCTGTCTGTCCGTCCGTCCGTCCGTCACACTTTTCGGTTAACCACTTTGTCACAGTTTCTCAAATATGCTGCAGGTGGCATCCGCGTTGCGTTCGACAGACGCATTTCTTGTTTTATTTAATAATGCTTTGAACATTGTGCTTGGAATCAAGCAGCTTGATTGCCAGCTCATGCTCAGTCAATTAAACTGCTCGATTTGCGAGTTGATATTACCAGGAACGTTTTCAGAAATTCCAATAAAAACATTTTCAGCACCGACACATACATGTAGTGTCATAATTCCAGCACAAAAATATTTACTCAATTCCCTAACATTTGATTGGTCCGTAGCAAGTCTCTGTCCAAATTTATATCCCAGTAAACTCCCATGCCGAACTACTTTCCGTAACCGTGAGGCGCAGTTAAACTAATTCTTAAGAAAACGGAAAATAAACACATTTTCTTGATGAATTTATTGCAAATGCTGGAATTATAAGGAATGAATGGCATTTGTGTGGAATTTATCGGGGATATAAACTTTGAAAAGTCGCGGGAATACTGGACGAGGCCTTCCGGCCTTCGTCCAGTATTCCGGCGACTTTTCCAAGTTTATACCCCGATAAATTCCACAAAAAGGCCATTCATTCCTGTATTGATTTTGATTGGTATGTCCTATGCTGTAACGGATGGGAATGCACCTGTATGGGGGGGGGGGTGAGGGCGGTTTGAGCACCAGATGTTCAGCTCAGAAATATACTATACAACATTCACGATTGAAAGGCAGTGGCCAGGGGCCCGTTTAACTAAACTTCGTACGATGAAAAATTTCGTACGAAGAATTTTAATAATTTGCCTCTCACATTAACGTCATTCCCGAATGCTACAATTTGTTACATACTTGGACATATAATTAAGGAATACATCATGAGCTGTTGCGTTTACTGGGGTGGTCAATTATTTTGGTCTGTTTAAAGTGTGTGGAGTCCAAAGGACTCATCGCAAACTTTAAACAGACCAAATGTATTATACACCCCGGTAAACGCAACAGCCCATGGTTTTATTACTTATATTTACACTGCATTTTCTGATAGATTCAAAAATTTAAATAAGCACAATATGGCGTTAAAATTAGGAACAATTTACTGATAGTGACGCGCGGTGGTATCAGGCTATTTTCATATGCAAATGAGGCATGATATTGTTTAATTAGTTATACTAATTACATGTACATTTTGTAAATACATCACCTGAAAAAATAATATTTTCGACAGATTATAAAGTATGATCATTGCACATCAAAAAATAAATACAGATAATAAACAGTAATGTCCGTTAACATTTTAAGGAAACACGGTTATCACCCCTGATATCAGTGTGGAAATTTACATCTGATAAAAAATGTATACTGACTGCCAATCAATACGTGCGGTAATGGTGAATGAATGTTTATTTTGCCAGAAATGTGTCAGATGATGTCTTTGATATGTAAGAACAGTTTGTGCCTACTGAGAGGACATGTGCATTTAAGTGTAAGCACATTCATGAACGATTGGCCAATATCAGCAGGCATATCAGATTTTATCCCGTCAACACAGTGCGTATGTGCCGTGAAACACGGTGCCGTGAAACATTTTTGATATCCAGTCAATACTATTTCTGCATTTTACAGCAATGTATAGGTGTTGACGGGGTAAATAGAATAGTAGGTTAGTGCCATGAATGGGAAAAATATCTGGCGCGGCACAGAAACGGGATGTGCTCGGCAGAGCCTCGCCCATCCCGTTTCCTGAGCCTTGCCAGATATTTTATTCACGGCACTGACCTACTATTCTCTATGTATTGTAAAGTTCAATTTCGCACTTTCGAACGCCTTAGTCGTATGCAGTTTAGTGAAACGGACCCCCGGATCAATTTGTACGTAGGCGTGAATGCCAGTACGATTCACCGTTAATTTGAAGGTATGAGTCACTAAGAATGTACAGTGGAACTCCTCTAAACCTGACACCCTGGGAGGTCCCCAGGGTATCCTGTTTAAAGAGGTTCCACTATGAAACTGACAGATGAATACTTCAAGACACGCGTGTATGCTTAGCGATCAAGAACAGACATTATTATCGGAGGTAAATGGCATAGTATCATAGCTAAACTAGATTTGTCAGTAAGCGAGGCTTACGGAATACCCCCGCATGGGCACATGTGCCCCTAAATATGTAAGGAAATAGAAGTTATAACCTATTTCTCTGATGTTAAGTTCAGTGACGGACGGACGCACGGACGGACGCAATCACGGACGGACGGACAACCTGACTCCAGTATACCGCCCAGAACTCGTTGCGGGGGGTATGATTACGCTCAACTAACTTTCCTCTGTGTCCGGTATATAACGGGGTTTTACTGTATTCATCTTCAAATCTGTCAGACTACAGCTTGATTATACAGTAGACCGTCACATTGTGACCTTCACCACGGTGACATTGGCTTTGGTGACATTGACCTTCATGGCAGAGACACTCGCAGGCGATCGCCTGCGGGCCAATCACTAAACTTCGTACGACTAAAATGTTCATAAGTGCAAACTTAGAATTTTCTGGAAATTTTAATTGATGAATTTACATTTATTGAACACAGGCTGCAATATACAGCCTGTGTTCAATAAATGTAAATCTAGTATTTTTTTTACAAGAAAACAGTGTTAATGTGAAATTTACAGACATTCATAAGTTTGTACTTACGAACATTTAGTGAAACGGCCCCCGGGTATATAATACCACTTCATTGCTTGATTTTGCCAAGAAAACTCGCACATGTTCTTAGATACAAACTCACATGGCGCGTCTCATATGCGACCCACCACATCAAACTGAGTCACAAGTCTAAAAATAAAGAATTCTAAAACAAAAGAATATTTGAGATAATGACACCAACTTGTAGAGTATTTTAAAAGCTTCACGGTGGTATACAAACCACCCATTATCATAACCCAGTCCAAAGTTACGTATTGTGAAGATCACTGGTATCGCGACCGATATTCAGAGAAAATCGCAAGTCACAGACTTGTAGTAATTCCTGGCAAGATATTTTCGTAATACAAAATGTACTTCGTTCGTGCACCAAGGTACAATATGATTGATTGAACTTCTATCAATGCGCGCCGCTCTAGCCTATTTATCAACCAGCAATGCCAGCGAGCCGATGCATGGGTGAAAATCTGTGCCATCAATCTTACCTGAAGCTTTGAAGCAACAGTTTACCATTTATAATCGCCCGTTGGTTTTCTTTTGCAATTCCCTGATCGCGTATACACGTACGCCCGAACATTAGTCAGCGTATTCAAGAGAGTTTGTAATGTCAATGCGTTTGTATTTTTGCCGCAGAACAATGTTAATGGTACAGGGTGTTTCATAATATATGTTACAGGTACCATTTCGTGAGCCTGTAGTTTCTATATCGTGTATGCCACATATATAATAAACATATTCTGCTGTTTGGGAGGTTTTATAGTTTTGTTTGACATATAACATTGATGCATTTACCTGTAAATAGTTTGAACTAGATTGGTCAGTAAGCGAGGCTTATGGAATACGCCACGCGTGGGCCCATGTACCCCTAAATATGTAAACAAAAATCCAAGTGTGTGGGCTTGTGACCTTGACTCTGGGTACGAACGCGAATTTGTCACACGGTGGTAGAGGTCCATTGGAGCAATGCGTGTGTGAAATGTGAAGCAGATCCGAGCAAGGAAATATAAGTTATAAACAATTATAGTAGAGCCTTAGAGGAATGCATGCATGAAATATTAAGAATTTTCGACGAAATAAATAGTAGTTATAACAATATTTCTCTGATGTTAAGTTGTGTAAAGAGATTACGTATGTCACCTTGAACTTGGGATCAGTGGGGGTTGGACGGTCGTAGGTTTGCCACAGCATGATAGTACAACCTTAGAGGAATGCACAAGTGAAATATTAAAAATTTTCAATGAAGGAAATAGCAGTTATAACTTATTTCTCTGATGTTAAGTTTTGTAAAGAGACCAAGTATTTGAGCTTGACCTTGGGATCAGCGGGGGTTGGACGGTCGTCGATTTGGCACAGCATGGAAGTAGAGCCTTACAGGAATGCATGTGTGAAATATTAAGCATTTTAGATAAAGGAAACAGAAGTTATAACAATATTTCTCTGATGTTAAGTTTTGTAAACAGACTAATAATTTGACCTTGACCTTGGGATCAGCGGGGGTTGGACGGTTGTGGATTTGGCACAGCGTGGTAGTAGAGCCTTACATGAATGCATGTGTGAAATATTAAGCATTTTAGATGAAGGAAATAGAAGTTATAACAATATTTCTCTGATGTTAAGTTTTGTAAAGAGACCAAGTATTTGAGCTTGACCTTGGGATCAGCGGGGGTTGGACGGTCGTGGATTTGGCACAGCATGATAGTAGAGCCTTACAGGAATGCATGTGTGAAATATTAAGCATTTTAGATAAAGGACACAGAAGTTATAACGATATTTCTCTGATGTTAAGTTTTGTAAAGAGACTAAGTATTTGACCTAGACCTTGGGATCAGCGGGGGATGGACGGTTGTGGATTTGGCACAGCATGGTAGTAGAGCCTTACATGAATGCATGTGTGAAATATTAAGCATTTTAGATGAAGGAAATAGAAGTTATAACAATATTTCTCTGATGTTAAGTTTTATAAAGAGACTAAGTATTTGACCTTGACCTTGGGATCAGCGGGGGTTGGATGGTCGTGGATTTGGCATAGCAAGGTAGTAGTGCCTTACAGCAATGCATGTGTGAAATATTAAGCATTTTAGATGAAGGAAATAGAAGTTATAATAATATTTCTCTAATGTTAAGTTTTGTAAAGAGACCAAATATTTTACCTTGACCTTGGGATCAGCGGGGGTTGGACGGTCGTGGATTTGGCACAGCATGGTAGTAGAGCCTTACAGGAATGCATGTGTGAAATATTAAGCATTTTAGATGAAGGAAATAGAAGTCATAACAATATGTAACTGATGTTAAGTTTACGGACGCACGGACGGACACACGCACGGACGGCCGGACGGACAACCTGACTCCAGTATACCCCCACAACTCGTTGCAGGGGGTATACATATACCATTGTTCCGAAAATGTTGTTTTACAACACATGCTAAATGGCGTCCAATTTGGCTGATTACGACGTTCAGTCTTCTTTTATTTATTGTCGATCACATTGGCACATGTTTCTGAAGCCGATTTCACCAACATTGCAAAGTATACTTATCTAGCAAAGTATACTTTGAGGGAGTAATCATTTATTTTTCCTGAAATGCATTATTTCATATAGAACTAACGACTGCATATATTTGATGATTAAAAGTATGCAGAATTATTATACTGAATTTATTACATTATCACACAAAATGGCTGTGATAATGTAATAAATTCAGTATAATAAAAATTAATAAATTTATCCTTAAATTGAAAATTTCTCCCTGAAAGTATACTTTGCTAGATAAGTATACTTTGCAATGGTGGTGAAATAGGCTACTGGTGTGATGAAATGGATTTCTCTTCTGATGGCTAGTGAAATGTATATGTATACACGACCGCCTGCGCTAATGCTGTCGATATTTAGCATTTTTTTTTTCTTAAAGTAGTTGAATTGTGTGCCTGAAATCAAGCAACTTGATTGTCTGAGCCCGAGCTGTGCTACAGCTCAGGCTCAGACAATCAAATTGCTTGATCGCGAGTTGGGATGATCAATAGATGTTCAGAAACGTTGATCGTATTGGCACGATTAACTCAATTGAATAATGTGCCTGAAATCAAGCAACTTGATTGGCTGAGCCTGAGCTGTGCTACAGCTCAGGCTCAGACAATCAAATTGCTTGATCGCGAGTTGGGATGGTCAATATATGTTCAGAAACGTTGATAAAATTGGCAAGATTATTGCACGTTTTTCAGATTTTTCCCGGTACATCGTACATTGAACTTGTGCTAGCCTCATGATAATTGGGGTCGACTGAATAATTGTTTTTGAATAAATACAACGGCGAAATCGTTACGAGAGTTTGTTATGTCAATGTGTTTGTATTTCTTTTGACGCCGAAGAATGTTAATGGCATGTACATATGTATATGTATGCAATATTTTCCTAGTAAATCGTACTGGTGCTGTCCTCATTATGAGTGTGATCTAGTGAACGACTGTTTTTTAATACACACGCAATCTTTATTTTCATAATGTTTTCAACATGCATTAAATGTTACCTGTTACATGTACATGTACATGTATCATTCATTGATACTACATGTAAAACATATCATTACATGTATTTAACACCTATTATATATTTGGATATACATTGTAGTTTTAAAATGAAAACCGCGTACTGATTATGGTGAGAGTGAAATCAGTATCTAAGACATCCCATACCCGGATAATACTAATACGTACATGTACAGTCGAACCTCCCCGAACGGCCACCTCTCTACAACAACACCCTCTCTGTAACAGCCGCTATATTATATTCCATATGGATGATTTCCTCTATATTTAACCCATAAGACTGCTGAGCACGAAAATTGTCATCTGCTGTTGCTTTGCATCCTTTCTCAATAAAAATATGTTTTAACAGCTCTTTAGAATCATTTCCATTGGAAATTATTCTAAAATGCTGTCAAAGCATGTGTTTGATGAGAATTATCGAAGAAAATATATAAACAGCAGACGACAAATTTAGTTCAGCATTAACCTCCCTACAACAGCCACCTCTCTACAACAGCTAGTTTTGCGTCTTCCAAAGGGTGGCTGTTGAAGAGAGGTTGCACTGTACATGTATACGTTATTGTTCCCATTTTGGAATTTTAAGGAATTAAATACGTGGGTGCGTTAGCGAGTGCAGCATTTAGTTCCTTAACAATCCAACATGTGAGCAATAACATAAATATAATTAGCCAGGTGTATAATGCAGTCTCATATCCGAGTATTGATTTTCAATTTCCCGTCGAACAGCTAGTTCTTAAATCTTGTAAAATCTTATGGTTAAATCTTGCAATATGTGAGATAAGTGGAGAGCGATACCGGCCAGCGATTGGCTTAGACAGTAGGGCAAATTATAGAGCATATATTTAGTATACATTGTACATGCGGCTGTAGAAAGGAAGCTACTTACTGCTGAGATTGGTGGTGCATGTAATTAAAAGCAGTTTTCATTCCAGTAGCCGATTTCATCAAAATTGCAAAGTATATTTATCTAGCAAAGCATACTTTGAGGGAGACATTTTAAATTTAAGGATAAATTTATTAATTTTTATTATACTGAATTTATTACATTATCACAGCCATTTTGGCTGTGATAATGTAATAAATTCAGTATAATAATTCTGCATACTTTTAATCCTCAAATATATGCAGTTGTTAGTTTTATATGAAATAATGCATTTCAGGAAAAATAAATGATTACTCCCTCAAAGTATACCTTGCAATGTTCGTGAAATAGGCTACTGGAAAGCCTTTCAACCAATTCCTCTATGTACATTTAGCATAAAAGTTACCTCGTAATAATACATGTGTTTGCTTTCTAAAGGAGCGTTCTTTCTACTGATGTATAGATATATAATTCGGCACTTATGCTATAGCCAACATCTACATGTTTCTGGTATAAGTTCATACAAATACTTACATGCACAAGCACTTGTAAGTCGCTATTCGTGAAAGCCAAACAATACATTCGGGTAAAGCGTTAACGTGAAAGTGTTTAACCTCCCAGCAACATATAAGGTCATATAATTCCAGCACAAAAATATTTACACAATTCCCTAACATTTGATTGGTCCGTTGCAAGTCTCCGTCCAAAATTTATATCCCAGTAAACTCTATGCCGAACTACTTTCCGTAACCGTCAGGCACAGTTAAAATAATTCTTAAGAAAACGGAAAATAAACACATTTTCTTAACGAATTTGTTTCAAATGCTGGAATTATAAGGAATGAATGGCCTTTTTGTTGAATTTATCGGGGATATAAACTTGGAAAAGTCGCGGGAATACTGGACAAGGCCTTCCGGCCTTCGTCCAGTATTCCCGCGACTTTTCCAAGTTTATACCCCGATAAATTCCACAAAAAGGCCATTCATTCCTATAATACAGACGGGAACTTGAGTGATTGGGTATTGTCACTCCATCATTTCTGAAGCTATTGGATATTTCAAAATTTTAATTGGGTATAATAAAAGCACACTACTGTTTACACATCAACAGACAGCAATTATTGAATAGTTTGCTTCGAAATTCTAACATGTCTTGACATTTCATTATAATTGTCTCCTTAGAGACAATTCTAAAGAAATACCAAGATGTGTTTTCATAGAAAATAAGAAAATATGCTATATTTGTGGTCTGATCATTGTTTTCGGCAGCATAATAAAGGTACCACAAAATTGTAATTGCTTTTTGATACTGGCTACTGATTTCAATTGCCATGGATTTTTGGCAATTTTAATTGGGTATTTAAGCAAATACGCGGCTTATCTGGAGCCCTGTTACACTATGCGTTTCTTGTACATGTATCTGTACTATGAATGTCTGGATGTATCTGTGCAGGGATACAATGTTCACAATCATGCTGTAAATCTACCATGCATGAGAACGTTTGGCGCTGGAAGCATCGACATGTATATTATTGGCAAAACTTACTGGAGGTTTGGTTTAAATATTTTATTTCGTTCAGGAAGTAGATTTATCTCGTCAACACAGTGCGTAAGTGCCGTGAAACACGGTGCCGTGAAACATTTTTGATATCCTGTCAATACGATTTGGAGATGCGGCTGGGGTTATTTTTTTGCATTTTAAAGCTATTTGTAATGTTGACAACTTGACGGGATAAATAGAATAGTAGGTTAGTGCCGTGAATGGGAATAATATCTGGCGCGGCACGGAAACGGGATGTGCTCGGCAGAGCCTCGCCCATCCCGTTTTCTAAGCCTTGCCATATATTTTGTCCCATTCACGGCAGTAACCTACTATTCTCTAAATCCCGATTTGGTGAATGTTCAAGGTCAAGTTACTAATTGTGAACAAAAAGGGGCGTGTCTGTTGTTATTCACCAGTGTACAAATCGTTTAAATACTACATTTCTGTAGCCTGATACATACAGAACATGTGTATTCCATGTTTCCAAACCCAATCACGAACAAAGCATGTCTGGACTAGCACTGGTACCAAACGGTCGCAATGGTTTATCTTTTCTTGTTGTATTGACGCGTAACTACGGAGCAGCGGACATGGATTTGTTTTTATTAACTCGTTCCCACGAAATAACAATTCGTTCCCACGAAATAACAATTCGTTCCCTCAATTTGTCAATTCGTTCCCTCGAATTAACAATTCGTTCCCATGATATTACAATTCGTTCCCACAAATTAACAATTCGTTCCCGTGGGAACGAATTGTTATTTCGTGGGAACGAATTGTTATTTCGTAGGAACGAATTGTTAAATTTAAGGAACTAATTGTTAATTCGAGGGAACGAATTGTTAATTCGAGGGAACGAATTGTTAAATTGAGGGAACGAATTGTTATTTCGTGGGAACGAGTTAATAACAAAAAAAAAGTATACGTCCCCCGCGGGGTTCAGTACATAACATATAGGAATTTGAATTATTACTTGATTCATTGAATGAGGTTTTACGTCCGTTGAACAGCAATGTCATATGTGGCTGTGACTGGAGAAATGGGGCTTATGGATTATGTTACCAGCCCATTCAATCAATGAAGCACCCGCCATTCTTCTACAAAAACAATATAGGTTGTTTTCAGGCTAACATGAGTGTGCTATTGGATCAGGAGCTACGTCACAAATTTCACAAGCCCAATTTCTCCAGTCACCGACACATATACAGACGGGAATGCACTTACATTGTATATGGGGAGAATTATGCATACAGTACAGGATTTAATTACAATGACACTATCAAGACTGCAAGGCAGTATCCTGACCCGGTGCTAGACACCATTACCACACAGGGTCACGTGGCCCCAGACGTAAATCAAAATCCCAAAAATTAGAACTGTATATTTACAGACTATATATTCAACCTTGAAATAACCTGACCTGGTGTCAGATCCTCATCTCACCAGAGTGACTTAGCCACACTCCCTAAAAGTAATACAATTAATACTAATCTAACTACATTTAATCATTTGAACCCGAAGCCCACTATAGCGGTTTATGCAAACAGTGCATATCCAAATGAGCCGGCTCGTAACGAGCCATCTCACCAGGATCTGCACTTTTTAAAAGTAGCTTTCATATTTTTGAGAACAAAAAATCCCACTTTTTACAAATACAAGAATTCCGCTGAATCAAATGTCTCGCCTTGTTCCGCCTTCAGCTTGACCCTGGGGCCTTGACCTTGACCCTGGGGCCCCGAGAATAGTCCTATATTCATCTACATAGCATAGTAAAGGTATGTATAGTAAAAGTTTGATGAATGTAGCTGATAAGGTGTTGAAGTAATGACCGTAACACGAACACTTAACATTGAGTGATGACGACGCCGCCGCTTTAGTCTCGCTTTCAGCTTTCGCGGGCGAGACAAAAATGGACTAGTCTGAAAATCACTTTGTGACGGTTCGATTGGTTGCAACATTAACATATCAAAATCCATTCATGTTACTTAGGGGTGAAAGGGTTAAATTATAAATGGGTATAACCGGATTCTTGCTTAAAATTTACCCTTTGCTTTCTCTCAACCATCCATAGAAGATGCGTCGCTAAGTTAACCCTTTCCCTGTTTTTGCGATATTTCGACTCTTCCAAATCGAAAACATCTGAATAAAAGAATCAAATGCTGGGTCAAATGATGGTTAAATTATCTGATAGAGTAGAAAACATTGTGGGAAAAGGAGAAATTGCTTGTTACAAACAATTTCTCCTTTTCCCACAATGTTTTCAAAAGACATCTTCTGCAGAGGCGTGAAAAGTCGTTTCTATCAGGGAAAGGGTTAAACGCGACTTGGAAAGAAGTGTAGCTCTATGCGATATCGCTTCTCCAGTATGAAAATGGTGTCAAATGTCAATAGCGTACGGATATACTTTTACACGCTCGGGGGACTGTTCAGAGCATTAACATCGATTACAGTGAAATTCCAGACACTGTTTGACAGATCAGTTAATGCAGGATGCATCACGTTATTATAAAGATTGTATCATAGTAATTGCATATAGATATATACAAATACGCAGCGGACGGAGCTCATCCTGTTTCAAGTATATATGTTTGACCCTCTTTGGATGACTGGGGGCCGTTCACTAAACTTCGTACGACCAAAATGTTCGTAAGTACCTAATTATGATAGTCTCTGAATTTACATTAACACAATGTTTCCTTGTGAACAATTATTGGATTTATATTTATTGAGCATAGGCTGCATATGTTCGATAAATGTAAATTCTCAAACTGAAAATTCCAGAAGATCCTATATTTGCGCTTACTAACATTTTAGTCGTACGAAGTTTAGTGAAACTACCAACTGGTGAGTACAGTTGTAGTTGTTTGATTTGCAAAACTTCCTTGTAGACCCTTGTGGAACTCCATATACTATTGATAGAATGGTGAAAGTACAGTGACCCGTTTCACTAAACTTCGTACGACTAAAATGTTCGTAAGTGCAAATTTAGGATCGTCTAGAAACGTTCAATTAATGGATTTACATTTATTGAGCATAGGCTGCATATGCAGCCTATGCCCAATAAATGTAAATCCAATAATTGTTTACAAGAAAATATTTACAGACTATCATAATTTTGCACTTACGAACATTTTAGTCGTACGAAGTTTAGTGAAATGGTCCCCAGACCCTGATGACACTGAGCGAATACGCAGGCTGACCCTGGGCTATGTCCCAGCTGATGTTACAGATATTCATTTTGTATCGCTGTATGCACTGCAAATGACAAATAATCAACCAAACGAACTATTTTATTTGATCAAATTCCACGGTGTCTGTATTTCACTCAGCTACTTGTGTGTACTACCATATATACTTTGATAAACAGGGGAGGCCACGGGCACCGGTCTCAACGATTCTAATGTGGCGTCATTATACACAATATACAATAATGGAATGCAACCAAAGTGAACTACCAGTGGTTACAAATCAATCGTTTCTGCGATAACATCATGCATTTTACACATATTATTTAAACCGACAAATAGATGTATGTTTCTACGCCGTAACAAGACCGTTCCCAAGTAAATCGATCATTAATTGGCTGAACTATTTATGTTTCATTCACATAGGTATAACTGTTTCAGTACACGTACATGCACGTTTAGTAGGCCACTACAAAGCCCATACAATTCATATAGAAACAAATCGTCATACGCATTTATTTCTTGAAATTGACAAATCACACATTGTAGTTCATTTAAGCACTTTATATATGTATTCCCTTATTGTATATATTATACATTATAATCGTTGAGACCGGTTCCTGTGGGGGAGACACTACGTTAGTATATTCCCGCTGTTAATGAAACAGGAAGCACAAATTGTGAAACATAATGCTTTTTATTGCTCGGTTTCAATTTATTTCCAACGATAATATAGTTTCACAATGGTATAACACATTAACATATTTAACTTTCTAAATGTTGATATACCTGTGTAACATTGAAACCTCTCTGGACCGGACACCCTGGGGATCTCCCAGGGTGTCCGATCAAGAGAGTTTCCAATATAAAAATAAGTGAATGGTTTGAACGTCCATGCAACAGCTAATGTCATAATACAGAGACGGGGACCTCGGTTTCACGTATCATCCGAAAGACGAGTGGGCTGGAAATACTATGAAAGCATTTTCCTGACTAAGGCGGGGATTTCACCCGAGTCCAGTGCTTTAACCTCTAGGCCACACCCCATCCCTATACAAAATTCACACTTTGAAATATTATCCATTAGCAAAGTTTCTGACTGGTTTAATACATAGTTAGGAGATACTGAAATAAGAATACGTACCAGCTGTTGCCCGTGTCGGTTTTTATAAGCCCATTATTAGTTTTATGACCATCTCGTAGCATATATATAACTGATCAGCACTAAAATAAAGCATTATGTACGAGATGATTTGTTTTGAGCAACAATTGTGACTGTGAGAAATGGGGCTTATTGGTGTTTTCGCCCAGTGTAGAGCCATATCAGCTTGTTCCCGTCTGGAGAAATAGAGCGATTTGGTTTTTGCGACCAGTGTATATCCAGATCAGCCTGTGCATCCGCACAGTCTGATCAGGATCTACACTGCTCGCCATAATATAAATGCAACTACATGTAGTTTCATGGTTCTAACACACACTATGCATGTACATGTAGGTGGTTATCAGGCAACATGAGTGTGTTATATGATCAGGAGTTGCACTGGTTACATAAAACCATGAGCACAATTTCACAAGTCACTGCGACACACAACAAATGATGACAGTGTTAGCAATACTATTCGGAATTGTTGGGATCATGAATAGTTAACACACATACAAATACTCATGCAGGTGAGATGGCATGGTGGTTGCCAGATGGACAAGCGAGTTTTCTCCGGGTACTCCGGTTTCTTCCCACATTAAGGTCGTTTATTTCTATAATTGAGCAAGTGAGCAGAGGCTCACGGATACCCCGGCCGCCTACGGGCTCGTTCGTCTCAATAACTGTTCGCCCATGAGATTGTTCGTCCCAATATCTGTTCGACACGGGCGCAATGGAAATTGCAAATTTTGTCAAGCTGATTCAGCAAAATCGAGTTTGCTGCCAAGTCATGGTATATAGCAGTAATAACAGGCGGCAGGTATACACACCTCCGATAATTATCATGATTAATATCGCTATTCCGTCAAGTGGCAGCAAATAAACGGGGTGTGCAACAATTAAGCTCCTTGTCATGAATATAACCAGCCTAATGCGCAACAGGAACTACAGTGGAACCTCTCTAAACCGGACACCGAGAAAACACAGTAGATCTTTTTGACGAGATTTTGTTTGTAATTTATCTCCGGGGATAATGTTTGTTCGCGATCGCATAGCACAAAACCATGGCTCAGAATGATCGAATGCCTGATTTACAGAGAAACCTCTCTAAGCCGGACACCCTAGGGATCTCCCAGGGTGTCCGGTTTAGAGAGTTTTCACTGTACACGTACATGTACATACGAGCGTGACTAGTGGTGGTGGTTCAAGTATTATCTGGAATTATGTTTTACTCAACAAGTAACCCATCTCATGCGGGATACACATTCAAAGGCACATGTATCTAAATTTATAAACATGATTTTTTTCTCTATTTTCGTCATTTCTCAATCAATGCACATATTGTTACCACTCATTTGAACCGTCTCGACGAGACGGTTCAAATGAGTGGCAACAACATGTACTCCTGAGCAGAACAAAAGAAAACAAACAAAACGAGACGGTTCAAATGAGTGGCAACAACATGTACTCCTGAGCAGAACAAAAGAAAACAAACAAAAATAAGTATCTGGAATTATTTTTTACTCAACAAGTACATTGTATGCGGGATACACATTCAAAGTACATGTATATAAATTTATAACAAATATTATTTTCTCTATTTTCGTCATTTCTCAATGAATGCACATATTGTTACCACTCATTTGAACCGTCTCTTCTACGAGACGGTTCAAATGAGTAGCAACAACATGTACTCCTGAGCAGAACAAAAGAAAACAAACAAAACATTTTTAGTTAGTTAAAGGTACATGCCCACTCAGTAGGCACACCATCTTCTTTATAGCAATTAAATAAGTGTATAATTGTGTCACTATTCCACCAGTTCTAAAGATTACGAGTGTCCGCTATACATATTTTCTAGTTATAATTTAGTAATATTTATTTTACTGATAGTGACTCGCGGTGGCATCAGGCTATTTTCATATGCAAATGAGGCATGATATGTTTAAATAGTTATACTAACTTAGTGTGTCGCCTGAAAAAATAATATTTTCCACAGATTATAAAGTATGATCATTGCACATCAACAAATAAATACAGAGAATAAATAGTAATGTCCGTTAACAGTTTAAAGAAACACGGTTATCACCCTTGATATAAGTGTGGAAATTTACGCCTGATATAAAATGTACAATAATGCCACTGCAATCAATAATTGGGTTAATGGTGAATGAATGTTTATTTCATCAGAACATGTCCCAGATGATGTCTCCGATAAATAGAACATTGTGTGCCTAATGAGTGGCCATGTACCTTTAAAACGCCTATCTTCAGCATGAATATTCATAACAGGAGTACCAGTAGCCGATTTCATCAACATCGCAAAGTATACTTTCCTAGCAAAGTATACTTTGAGGGAGCAACCAATGATTTTTCCGAAATGTATTATTTCATGCAGAACTAACGATTGCATATATTTGATGATTAAAACTATGCAGAATTATTATACTGAATTTATTACATTATCACAGCCAAAATTGGCTGTGATAATGTAATAAATTCAGTATAATAAAAATTAATAAATTGATCCTAAAATTGAAAATTTCTCCCTCAAAGTATACTTTGCTAGGAAAGTATACTTTGCAATGTTGATTAAATCGGCTACAGGTCACAGGTACAAAGTATGTGTCTAAATGTATAAACATGATTTTGTTTTATATATTTTATTCATTTCTCAATAAATACATATAGTGTTACCACTCATTCAGTAAACCGTCTAAGCGGTAACAACAGATACTTTTGAGTACATGTATAACGAAAATATTTATTGTTTATAAGTATTTTCAGTTAGATAAAATAGGTGTCTTCAGTATGAAAGTACGTAACAGGAGTAGCGTGCCTTAAGGTATACACACCTCCGATAATTATCATGATTAATATCGCTATTCCGTCAAGTGGCAGCAACTAAACGGAGTGTTTAACAATTAAGCAGAATATTTGCTTTCCCGCTTCTTATCCTGAATACAATCAGCCTAATGCGCCACAGGAAATATATACTTAATTGTCTGTAGTGGTGGCGGTATTCTCTAGAATTGGTTGAAACATATGTAATTTCATGCGGGATAACCATGCAAACGTATATATATTTTTTGCCATTTTCTTCATTTCTCAATGTACGTATATGTTGTTACCACTCATTTGAACCGTCTCGGCGAGACGGTTCAAATGAGTGGTAACAATATATACTTTCATACAGAAAACAAAATTCAGTCAGAAAATTGTGTATATTGAAAATGGTTAAGCAGAACATTTGCCTTCCCGCTTCTTATCCTGAATACAATCAGCCTAATGCGCCACAGGAAATAGATACTTAATTGTCTGTAGTGGTGGCGGTGTATTCTCTAAAATTGGTTGAAACATATGTAATTATGCTGTATTCGCAAACTTGTACATGTACATACATGTACAAGTCAATTGGAGTATATTGAGCATTTATCAAACGTATATATTTTTTTTGCCATTTTCTTCATTTCTCAATGTACGTATATGTTGTTACCACTCATTTGAACCGTCTCGGCGAGACGGTTCAAATGAGTGGTAACAATATATACTTTCATACAGAAACAAAAAGTCAGTCAGAAAATTGTGTATATTGAAAATGGTTAAGCAGAACATTTGCCTTCCCGCTCCTTATCATGAATAAAATCAGCCTAATGCTGAATAGGAAATAGATACTTGATTGTCTGTAGTGGTGGCGGTATTCTCTAGAATTGGTTGAAACATATGTAATTATGCTGTATTCGCAAACATGTTTGTTTGTTTATTAGTGTTTAGCGGCCTATCAACAGCTACGGTCATGTAAGGCCGGGCAAACGGGTTCGATCCCATTTTAACCTGCTGCATTGGGGGGAAAATCCCAAAATCAGAACGGAATATTTATATCGAGAACAAATATATTCAGCCCTGAAATTAGAATATCCTGACCTGGTGCCAGGTCCATACCACACCAAGTCACTTGGCCCCTTCCCCTAGAATAAGATTACGAAAATCGTAATACTCACATAAGGGATATAACCAGATTCAACTGTCACATACAAAATGCCAAAGACGTATGTGAGGGCCAAACCAGGTCTCCAGTCGGGATTCCGGTAAGGATGAACCCCGATCGTTAAATTACCCATCACGTGCTCCCACCTGCCACCCACTTCGCAAACATGTACATGTACATACATGTACGGGTAATTTGGAGTATATTGAACATTTATCCATTTCATGCGGGCTAAAAAATTTAGTCAGAAAATAGTGTACATTGTACATTGAAAATGGTTCAGCAGAACATTTGCCTTTCGCTCCTTATCATGAATAAAATCAGCATAATGCTGAAATATATACGTGATTGACTAGTGGTGGTGATAAGTATCGTCTATGCGCGACGGAGAATCGAAACTGTCAGGTTACTAATGTTCGTCGTCATGTGGCGTAAATACGAAGACTAGACATGTGAGGTTCTTACATGTTATTATCACTTCTACGCGAAACGAAGAAACGAAAATTAAAAACCTGAATAATTTTCTTCTAATAGTAATAATCGTATATTCTCTCAGGTCACATAATACAACTCGTCGTGGAAAGAAAGAAACGAAAATGTCCCTAACGAGACACCATAGTAATCCCCGTGAGTCCAATGTGGCGTTACATTTTACCCGTCGACCGTCGCATCATTAAGCGTATTTCACGCCAATAAATCTTCGGCGTGACGCCATAGCTTTATTCTCCCGATATTTCCAATCACCGCGAACGTTAGCCAGCGCTCCAGATAATATGCGTATTGACGTATTGTACGTAGCAGAATACACATTTTCTGACTCAAACATTTTTTTTTCTGCTCAAAAGTATATATTGTTACCACTCATTTGAACCGTCTCGCCGAGACGGTTCAAATGAGTGGTAACAACATATCAAAAGTAGGAGTAAAGAATACTCACGGCAATGTGAAAATATGCATTGATTTTCAAATTGAGTAGTAAAAATACTGAATAATAAAGTTGAAAATTTACTTCGATGAGCTGAAAAAATCAAAGTGGAGTTATAAATTTGTTTTATTTTGTATCATTTGTCCCTTATTTAATAAGGAACAAAATCAATAATATATTTGTAAAAGTAAAATACACATTGAATTTGAAATATGGTCGTATAATACTGTTTAGATACATTGGGGCCAGCGTGTAAGTGCACACACGAACGAACACGACAGGTTGGAACCAACCTGTCGTGTTCGTTCGTGTGTGCACTTACACGTTGACCCCACTGTACACAACTTATCTGGAGCAATGTCGCATAATATTGTTTAGATACAAAACTTATCTGGAGCACTGACGTTTGCATAATTCGTCGCCGCAAAACGTTGGCGAGTCCTGCCGTGTGCTTACCCGCCGGGGGACTTAGATTCGAACCGACAGGCACTTGGTCCTGACAACTAAAATTAAGTCAATTATGCCACATGCGGTCCGACGGATGGAATAACAGGATTGGTCCGCGTTGTACACCAGCGTATATCCTGATCATTCGCGCACTTATATAGAGGATATTATACATGCGTGATGATTATATGCGATGTTAATTACTCGAGTTACTCATTAAAACAACACGGACGTGAGTGTTTATTTCCTGCATAAGCACATTGTCAGACATTGAAC
This sequence comes from Conchocele bisecta, assembly GCA_029237695.1. Classification (NCBI taxonomy): domain Eukaryota; kingdom Metazoa; phylum Mollusca; class Bivalvia; order Lucinida; family Thyasiridae; genus Conchocele; species Conchocele bisecta. Next base: position 103,085,940 of record CM055267.1, on the reverse strand, counting down.
CTGTACGTATCACATAACACGATGTGTTATTTAATACGCTGTTATTACACAGAAAAGCCCATTATATAAATATATAATAAGTTATATGTAAATGCTTTGATTTAACGACGGCATTGGCTCGATGACCTTGCAGATCAGAATGCGTACAAACAGTTTCATATACAGAATACCAGGTTAGTGTCTTTTGATATCGAGTTTATCAGGTAAGGCTATGAAACGCGTAGGAATTCCAAGGCTTGCCGAGGAATTCCTACCGTTTCCGAGCCGAGCCTGATAAACTTGATATCAAAATACATTAGCCTGGTATTCTATTTATCAGGTCACGTTTTATGCTCGAAAATGACCACAGATGACCACAGACCACAGATGACAAAACGCGGACTTGTTGTTGCGTCATTACACTGACGTCATCCGACCAATGGAACGTCAGTTTTCACTTCATTGTAACCCGGATGTTTATATCAGGTCAATGCCTGATACAACAATATGTTATCAATCAGTACGTATTCGGTCAATACAGGGCAGGTAACCTGATACAATTCATATACTGTTTTGCTGTTATTTTTTAACTTATGGTATTTAACAGCATCAGACTTTGTTTTTTCAAACGGAGACGTGTATATTACTACATGCACACTTAAAATGGAATCATTATACATGTACATGCAGCTCAATACTGGCCAAACTAAATATATTAGCACTGTGATTGGTGGACGCATGGGGACATCAAACACTTGCTTGAAATCAATATCGAAACACGACCAGTTATATAGAGATACATGTAATATAGCAGGCTAGTGTCGTTTGATATCAAGTTTATCAGACACGGCTAGGAAACGCGTAGGAAATCCGAGGCTTGTCGAAGAATTCCTATCGTTTCCGAGCCGAGCCTGATAAACTTGATATCAAAAGACAATAGCCTGGTATAATAGTTACCAGGTATCGTTGTATGCTCGAAAATGACCACATATGACGACGTTTAAATCTATGGACACAACCCGGACTTGTTTACGCTGCGTCATTACATTGGCGTCATTCGGTAACGTCATGTGAGGTCATCCGACCAATGAAACGTCAGTTTTCACTTCGTTGTGACCCGGATGTTTGTATCAGGTCAATGCCTGCTACAACATATGTTATCAGTCAGTACGTATTCGGTCAATACAGGGAATGTTACATGTACCTGGTAAATATGGTTGTCCCGTACTGTACGCTGGTTATGACCACATGTTCTTGAAGAACGGTTCATATTTCGGTGTTGTATGGGTTATTTCGGTATCTCTGGTGGTTTTGATGTTTTTGGTGCATTGTTACCAACATACAATTTACGTCACCTCCCGCGAGTTATACGCATAAGTATGACTTTTGACAGTAAGATAGGGGCCCGAATGTTCGTAATGGTGAATGTGTAGATACTGTGTGATGTGTAGACGATTTCTGCCGTTTGTAATGATTTAGCATTCGTAGTTGCACAAAACAATGTAAATTACCCAAAACCAACGAAATCCACCCAAATCTACACAAAATCCACCCAACTATCCAGATGACACTAAGATTCTGACCATCTGTTCAAACACCTGTGGTTGTGACTCGTCAACGTAAGTATTTCAAGGCACTGTGTCTCAAATGATGTCTCGGAACATTCACAATTAGTTGTTCCTTTTTATGGACCGCAAACGTCCTATACCAATCATCAAAGGCAACATTTTATGTCAAGCTTTGATCAAATACATTTGTATTTTGTTTAGCTAAATACTATCAAGGACTGGTATAAAAAGGGGAGATAGTTCGGTAACGCATATACGGCGTCCCTATGCTAGGAAACATAATTGTGAAATACAACGCTTTTTATACGAGTCATATGTACATCCGGTGTACATGTACATAATTGAGACACGCCATGCGAGTTTGTATCTTCGGACATCTGCGTAATTTCATTAAATACGTTTACAAAATTTACAATATTTTTCATAAATAAAGTCAAAATTTGACAAGATGTTCAGAGTACATGCGGAATATAAGTCCACATGTACATTGGAAATTGTTTCAACTGTCGACGCTATTTACGGAAGATATTGTATATTTTGTAAATGTATTTCATGAAATTTCGCAGATGTCCGAAGGTACAAAATCACATGGCGTGTCTCATACATGCATAGCATTGTACATGTACATAAAACTCGCCTCAAAACGCGTTATATTTCACAACATGTGGTCCTAGTACATTGTCAAATTATTTAAGAAATATGATACAAATATACAAATAAGTTATATTTTTTACAATTCTTTTCTTGCCTTTCTGCACATAGCTGAAACCAAGTGCCTTTAACCCTTTCAACCAGAAAGCCCGCTATAGCGGTTTATGCAAAAAGTGCAGATCCAGATGAGCCGGCTCGTAACGAGCCGTCTAATCAGGATCTGCACTTTTTGCAAGTAATTTTCATATTTCTTAGAACAAAAACACCTCCTTTTCATAAATGGACAAATCTGTGACCATTGGATTGGTCGGAACATTAGCATATCACAGTCGATTCCAGTTCCTTAGGGTTGAAAGGGTTATAGACACTGGTCATGTTGCGCGTTGAGTCAGTAAGACTAGAATCTAATAGCTTTGCTGCATGGATTTGATTTGATTTAATGGTGTTTAACGGTCTGTCAACAGGTGACGTCATTTTAGGCCAGGTTAACGGGGTTGAATCCCGTATGTTACATTTTGTGATGGGAGGTATCTCCCAAAATGAGAACTGAATATTTACACACAAAAATATATCTTCAGCCCTGAAAATAGAATAACCTGACCTGGTGCCAGGTCCTCACGACACCAGGGTCGCTTAGTTTTCAGAAGGAATTGACCTACTTTATTGACTGAATTGCGAACAGCGTAGGTCCAGATCAGACTGCGCGGATGCGCAGGCTGATCTGGAGCTACGCTAGTCGCACAAGTCGTAAGGTCCATTTTCTCAATCGCACTTTCGCTAGTGGCGCGGCAAACGGATAGTTTTGGGTCTGCAATGCACATAGATACTTATCAACCTATATATCTCATCGGTCTGATCAATATTTGCCATATTTCTGCCAGCCATAATGCATATACAGGCTGTTCCCAAAAGTCAGATACACGCCAACCATGTGTTTGTTGCTACATGTATATCATATATCACGAAAGTTTTATTTAACTAGAAAATGTGGTCTTACAAAAACTTTAAACAAAATAATACTTACACATGTAACTAGATGGTCGGTAAATCAGACAAATGCTCCCCGATGACGGTCAAAGAGATACTTATAGCAATTTGAAAAAGTAATAGTCATTTGACCTTGACCTTGGGCAGCATGGGTAGGGTATACAATAAAAATATGGATGATGATGATGTGTATGTGAAGTTGATTTATCCCGTCAACACAGTGCGTATGTGCCGTGAAACACGGTGCCGCGAAACATTTTTGATATCCTGTCAATACAATTTGGAGATGCGGCTGGGGTTATTTTTTTGCATTTTAAAGCTATTTGTAAAGTTGACGGGATAAATAGAATAGTAGGTTAGTGCCGTGAATGGGAAAAATATCTGGCGCGGCACGGAAACGGGATGTGCTCGGCAGAGCCTCGCCCATCCCGTTTCCTGAGCCTTGCCAGATATGTTTTCCCATTCACGGCACTAACTTACTATTCTCTATATCCCAAGCAGTCACAGAAATATATCAATTTGAAAAATGTTAACGTAAAATGTCGGACGGCGGACGGCGGACGCCGGACGCCGGACAAAGCGGTAACTATATGCTCCCTCGAAAAAACAAATTCGGGGAGCATAGCAACCCATCGATGTGGTGGTTGGATCATAAACATGAAAAGGAAATATTCAGCCAATCGTTGACACAGTAAAGGAATGGAGAAACGTGCATGCATACACTGAACCGGCAATTGCTAAGCCATGTGACATTGACCTTGGTGACGGGGAGATCACGGGTGGGGCGGGGAATGAAATATGGATGATGATAAACATGCATATGAACTTCCAAGCGATTCACTGATAAGGTAAAGAAGTCATAGGCGAAAGGAGAAACGAGAACACATCTACCGAACCCATCATTTGACATTGACCTTGGGCACGGGGGAGGGTGGCACGGGGGAGAGTGGTTTGGGGCGGAAAATGAAAATGTGGTAAATGCAATCATCCACATGAGGTTTCAAGCGAATCGCTCATACAGTAAGGAAGTCATAGTAGAATATACTCAACTGGATCATAAACATGGATAGTAATGTTCAAGCCAAACGGCCATCCGTTATAGAAGTAAAGAAGCTTGATTGGTTAGTCTGAGCTGTGCAAAGGTATATTTTTTTTCTTCATTTTCTTAATTTCTCAATGTTGTTACCACTCATTTGAACCGTCTCGGCGAGACGGTTCAAATGAGTGGTAACAATATATGCCTTTGAGCAGAAAAAAAAATTGAGTCACAAAATAGTGTACATTGTACATTAAAGAAGCTTGATTGGTTAATCTGAGCTGTGCTACACAGCTCATAGCTCGGGTTCAACAAATCAAACTGCTTGAGTGCGAGTTGGCATTGCCAATAGATGTCCAGAAACGTTGCTAGAGCAAAATTAACGCATGCGGTTGTGTATATTCCATTTTCGCTACGCGATGGGATGATACAAGAAGTCATCATTGTATATATATTCACAGAGTATACTTCGTATTGTTTGTGCCATGAAGGCTACAGTCAGTTCATCGTGTTTTTGCAAAATTCCACTGAGAACGACGGACGTGGAATGTTGTCCAAGGGGATATGCGGTCCATCCTATGTACATGATGTAATAATTCCAGCACAAACATATTTACACAATTCCCTAACATTTGTCCAAAATTTATATCCCAGTAAGCTCCCACGCCGAACTACTTTCAGTAACCGAGAGGCGCAGTTAAAATAATTATTAAGAAAACGTAAAATAAACACATTTTATTGATGAATAAATTTTAAATGCTGGCATTATAAGGAATGAATGGCATTTTTGCTGAATTTATCGGGGATATAAACTTGGAAAAATCGCGGGAATACTGGACGAGGCCTTCCGGCCTTCGTCCAGTATTCCCGCGACTTTTCCAAGTTTATACCCCGATAAATTCCACAAAAAGGCCATTCATTCCTATAGTAGCTGGCCACCTTACAGCATGGCGCCATGATTTCTACCGATTTCTCCGGCGCAGACGTGACGGCTAAGATTAGAAAATAGATTTTTCCGTCACGGAACCGCGACGACTAAGTTGGATAATTATTATCTTGCAATGGACTTAAAATATCTGTCTGGCAATCAAAATTACATGAACATTGACTGATTTGTTAACTGACGTTTCCTAATGTGGGTGGCAGTTAAAGTTACATGTTTGCCGCCCACATGAATACTGCACATTAGCGTGCTGATTGAAAAAGCATCACAATTAGTTTGGCTAATCTGCATCGCCACTCATAAGCACCGGCATAAGGCAACATCAAAACAATAGACGTAGGGAGAGGATTTACATGAGCTTGCTTTCAATCCAATCCCATTTGTATAATTCTGTATATACTACCACTGATTCCTTACTTGTAAATTATATACAAATAAAATATGTTTCAACCACAACAATATACAACGTTTAAAGATACTGCGTCTCAGATGAGGTTGGAAAGTGGGATATTGAGTTAGGAAAAAAGCATTTAACTGAAGATTTGTATTGGATTGATGAATATAGTTGCCCCTGTGAGTGATATGAGAAAGTAAAAAAAGATATGAAAACAAACATATTATCCAAAGTTTTGATAAAATTGTGGGATATTTCTGCACCTGTGCCGTGAATACAACAATGGGAAGGCATGGGCCAGCGAAGACGGCTAGCCCTGCCAGGAAGAAAAAGAAAACCACTCAAAGAGCATTCAGGACCCGCGTGGTTAACATCGGATACCAAATACATCGTTGGATTACCACGCGCGACGATTTGGGAGTGACAAGCGACAGAGAGTTTGCTCGACTCCGCCATTTGGAACAGGCAATGCGTCAGCTGCGACTCTTTCCACTAGATGGCGCGGATCGCGTTTTATATAGAGCACATAATTAAGTATTGGTGATTGCGGAATCGGACAAGCGACTTACAAATGCATATTTTAACAAATAAAAGCGGATTTGAGCCGAAAACTATTCACAATTTACAATACATATGTTAGACTTATTCATACATTTGAGGAGTGTTCACGAAATTCGACGTTGGAAATAGTGAATATTTACGTTAATTTGCAATATTCACCCTGTGGATCGTCACGGCTAGATTTTACAGGTAACCACGTCCACCCTGTGTGGTGGGCGGCCGTGACGATGATATCGACAACCACCCTCCCACTACTGTCCATCCTGCAGCGTGGAGTCTATCACGGCGCCATCGTGGATCCACGATTACCCTCCCACTACTGTCCATCCTGCAGCGTGGAGTCTGTCACGGCGCCATCGTGGATCCACGATTACCCTCCCACTACTGTCCACCCTGCAGCGTGGAGTCTGTCACGGCGCCATCGTGGATCCACGATTACCCTCCCACTACTGTCCACCCTGCAGCGTGGAGTCTGTCACGGCGCCATCGTGGATCCACGATTACCCTCCCACTTCTGTCCACCCTGCAGCGTGGAGTCTGTCACGGCGCCATCGTGGATCCACGATTCGTGGATCCACGATGGCGCCGTGACAGACTCCACGCTGCAGGGTGGACGGTAGTGGGAGGGTGGTCGATAGCCAACGTGGTCGCTCCATTACGGTTCCACTACAACAGCCCGTGAAGAATCAGTGTGGAAGGGATTAAATATCCGTGACGGCGTGGTGGATTTTTGCCCAGGTACATTTTATAGAAAGTATAACATAATTGTGTATGACAGAAACGCTAGCAAACTTCTTAATGAAAACGTCTAAGTATTTAAGCAAAGTTGTGAAGGTCAAAAGGTCATGTCACATTATAGTTAAGGGCAGCATGGATGTGTCGCATTTGTGCATCAGTATGATGTATTAAAACATTAACATAATCGTTCAAGGGATATAGAAGTCATGGTATAATTGATATATTCCAGTAACCATCTTAATCTACAGACGGACGGACACACGGACACACGGACGGGCATAAAATAAATACATGTATGTCCCACCGGTTATACCGAGACATGGGGCACAAACAAACAACCGTTTAAATAAATATTGGGTCACACAAATGAGGCCAATACTACTCCCCAAGAGTTTCTGACAATGATTTTGCATTGTATATGGGTCATTAACGTAAGGCGATTGCTCAAACGTCAAAATATCGAGATAAATATCAGCTCCAGAATGTTTTCATATACAGTTGTATGTCCGCCTACGTTGTGTTTTTCGTAAACTATTGCTCTGAAGATATTCTGTATCTCGTTGTGTGTGCGTTATCGTTAAACCGGTCACACATACAGTGAAATCGCGATGGCTCAAACTGCGATGGCTCGTCGGGTGTCGGTGTTTAACGGCCTTACAATTAACAGCTAAGGTCATGTAAGGCCGGGCAAACGGGTTCGATCCCGTTTTAACCTACTGCATTGGGGGTGGGGGTGGGCGGGTGGGGATCCCAAAATCAGAACGAGAACATCGATAAAAAATATATATATTCAGACCAGAAATTAGAATAACCTGACCTAGTGCCAGGTCCATATCACACGAAAGTCACTTGGCCCCTTCACCTAAAATAGTTTTCCGAATAATCGTAATACTCACATAAGGGGTATAACTAGATACAACTATCACATACAAAATGCCAAAGACGTATGTGCGGGCCGAAGCAGTAGCCTATTTCATCAACATTGCAAAGTATACTTTCCTAGCAAAGTATACTTTGAGGGAGAAATTTTAAATTTTAGGATAAATTTATTAATTTTTATTATACTGAATTTATTACATTATCACAGCCAATTTGGCTGTGATAATGTAATAAATTCAGTATAATAAATCTGCATACTTTTAATCATCAAATATATGCAGTTGTTAGTTCTATATGAAATAATGCATTTCAGGAAAAATAAATGATTGCTCCCTCAAAGTATACTTTGCTAGATAAGTATACTTTGCAAGTTTGATGAAATCGGCTACTGGTCTCCAGGCGGAATGCCGGTAAGGATGAACCCCGATCGTTAAATTACCCATCGCATTCTCAATGAAAGTATATGTTGTGACCACTCATTTGAACCGTCTCGACGAGGCGGTTCAAATGGTGGTCACGACATATACATGTATATACAATGTATGTGTACATGTAGTTCTACGTTGTGATTGAATTTACTGCAAATGGTATCACAAATGTGGCTGTACTTGAAATGGAGAAATTGGACTTTTGGGTTTTTGCGACCAGTGTAGATTCAGATCAGCCTGTGTAGCTATCTCATGCTAAAACATGATTTGCAAACATGGTTCATATGTTTTGAGATAAACACACATGAAGTATCAAGGTATATATATTTATCGGACAGTATAGTGTTACCCACCTGCTGTGTCTTAGTGTAGGTTACTTTTTCATCAATAATATATACGTAACCATTCCCAGAAAATGTTATTTAATTTTATTGCTAATTCTATGGGAATTTAAGATGTGGCAAACAGGAGCTGAAGAGACCATGCGGGTCGAAAACCGTGACAAATTGGAAATTGACTCCGAAATTTGGCTGGATAGCTTGGAAAGAATTCAACTAAGAAAACAAAATTTTGATTTTGAAAATCGGTCCACAAATTCCATGATTAATTAAAAAAAATAAAATATTTTAGCCTCCATGTTAAATTCCCATTGGAAAGTGCTCTCAATAAAATCAATATTTGATGGAATTTCATTAAACAATTGTTTTGGGGATAAATTGCTTTTTTTATTATTGAAAGATTTCATGGGTATAATAGGCAAACGTTCGTCGGCAGCAAAACGCGACACAGACATTAGACAGCAATGCGTCGCAAATTGATACATACATGTAGCAACACTGGTTGCCAACTCAATATAATAAGCCTTTTTTTGTCATGATTGGCCACATACTGGGAGATCAGTGTGTGTGAGACGCAAGATACGGATCGGTAAGGTGCTCGGAGGTAATTAATCATGAATTGTCTGTCAATATACCCCGTCTGGCATAATACGTGGCAGTAACTGGAGAAATGGGGCTTATTGCAGGTTTTGGTCAGGCTAGCTCGCTACATGTGGCTGTGACATGGATACATTGAGTTATGGAATTTTTGTCGGGCTAGCTCGTGATATGTGGCTTCACTGGAGAAATTGGGCTTATGATTCTTGCGACCAGTGCAGATCCAGATCAGCCTGTGCATTCGCACAGTCTGATCAGGATCTGCACTGTTCGCAATTCCATCAATGAAACACATAAATTGCTTCTAACAACCAATGTAGATCGTTTTCAGGCTACAGGAGTGTGTTATTTGATCAGTAGCTACACTGGTCTACACTGGTCACAAATTCCATGAGCTCCATTTCTTCAGCCACAGCCACATATGTGAATGATTGACATTGTAACTATTATGAATATTCTAGCTAGTGTAGCTCATGACTTGTGTCTATGCCATCGACATTTTCAGTCAGGCTGGGGATTTTAGCCAATATAGCTCCTGACTTGTGTCTATGCCATCGGGCTTATGTCAGTTTTAGTCAGGCTAGCTCGCGATAATCTCAGAGTGGATACACTTGCCTATGACTGGTGTAGCCCGTGTCGCTCATGAATTGCGTCTGCGACGGAAAAATGGAACTTATTTATGACAGTTTTGGTCAATGTAGCTCCTGATATGTGACTGTCAGGAGATAAAATGCAATTGTGACTATTCTAGCCAGGTGTCCGTGTAGGTCATGACTTGTGTCTTTGAACTTGAGCTAAAAGTGTTTTGGTCTATGTAGCTCGTGAAATGTAGCTCCTGACTGGAGGCATTGTGCCTATGACTATTCTAGCCGGTGTACCTCATGCTTTCCGTCTGTGAAAACGGCTTATGACATTTTGAACAGTTTAACTCTTATAGAATGGTCATTCAGCCGAAGTTATGATCCTGTACTATATCTATGTTCTATAAACAAGTGTCATATTGTGGTTACCGGTCTTGGAAATATCACAAGTGGCTTCCATTTGAACTACTTCCATGGCATCTGTGACATTGGCATTGGCGGAATTCTGTCAATGCCAATGTCACGGATGCCATGGACGTATACTGAAACGATTTAAAAACGCAACAAGAAGGTAATATACATGTAGAAAACATGTCATACAATATATATAGACTATATATATAGAAAACAAGTCGTACAATACCATATATTACCTTCTTGTTGCGTTTTTAAATCGTTTCAGTATACGTCCATGGCATCCGTGACATTGGCATTGGCGGAATTCCGCCAATGCCAATGTCGCAGATGCCATGGAAGTAGTTCAAATGGAAGGGAAGCCGCTTGTGATATTTCCAAGACCGGTAACCACAATATCACACTTGTTTATAGAACATTCTGCCAATGCCAATGTCACAGATGTCATGGACGTATACAGAAACGATTTAAAAACGCAACAAGAAGGTAATATAGGGTCTAGTATGACTTGTTTTCTATAACGAGCTAATTTGCATATTTCGATTGTCTAGTAACATAAGGTCGTAACTGCTATGCTAAAGCATAGCAGTTACGACCTTATGCTACTAGACCATCGACTTATTACACTAGTGTAATATAAGTTTTATTACACTGCGGTAATGCACTGTCAGTGCCCCTTTTATGCAATGAAACATGTTATGCATGCACCCATTACATAATATGTCAAAACATTGTATTAAGAGGATAAATAGCAATTCATTATCTACTCTTATCTCATCTTTGACACATTTTCGGGTTTTGTTTCTGCATTTACACAGCAAATATGCAATGTATGGACATGATGGATGTGATAATACAGTTAGATCACGTTCGTCCGCATGTACGATCGATAATCCGCTCACTGAAGCTCGCGGATTATCTCGTACATGCGGACGAACCGTGATCTAACTGTAACAAATAACCCGGCAGCGTTACATCGGTCACGTCCTACAATGCGGTTCAATGGAGGGATGTCCAATAAAATGTTTGCCTCCATATTGCGTTTTTAAATCGTTTCAGTATAGTTCTATGGGACGTTAATAGTGCTTTTCCAAGTTTTGTAACATAGAATATGGTCTATGCTGGAGTTGGGGAAACTTGATTGTGCTTATTACATAGGGTACATGTGTATCCGTATGTATTGCGATCGAGCGGGATCATTTGGCCCGCCCACGACCCCCCGTGGTGCGGACGCCTGTGATTGACAACTGAGAATATCGTTTTTACATAGGGTAGCCTATGGAATCGCGTCGGACAGTTAGCCACGCCCCAGACCCCCTTCGATGGGCACGTCCGTAGTGATATCTTGGAATAACCATAACAACACAATGCATTGTGTTACTCAACGTTTAACTGGCATACGCAACCGCTAATTGAAAATAATATTATGAAAAACTACTTGCACTGCACAATATCAACAACGGATGTTCTACGTACAAAAATACATCGGATTATTTTGTTGCGCGTGATTTGCCCCCATTTGCAGTGCGGTCATCGCTAAATTTAGTAACAGAGTTAACTCCCCTCCGAATACTCTCCGAAACAAGCGACGCGTTTAACACACAAACTACATCAAGTTTGACCTTCCGACAGCCTATTTTTAAACTCACCCGACACCTGTGCGAAACAAAACTCGCACGTGTAGGTCTAACTGATGTTTAATCCTCATTCTCTCTCTCTATCGATGGATTTACAGTGGATTTTAGTGACATTCCTGAATTCGGCCTGATTGACATTTGTCTATGGTGGCCAATACACGCCAACATGAGTGTCAATTCTACGTTCAGGGAAGGGGGTCAATACGTCAGTATTTAAGGTGATAACTTACAGTCAGGGAACACATTAATGACAGTATAACACACCCAGCTTATATTAATACCCATATTAATGCAATTACTGAAATACGACAACAAAAAATCTAACAAGTTTCTAAACGTTACAAGTGCCCGCTATACAGATATAATCATTTAGTAATATTTATTTTACTGATAGTGACGCGTGGTGGTATCAGGCTATTTTCATATGCAAATGAGGCATGATATTTTTTAATTATTTATACTAAAGAAATGCGTCACCTGAAAAAATATTGTCGACAGATTTTAAAGTATGATCATTGCACATCATAAAATAAATACAGAGATTAAATAGTAATGTCCGTTAACATTTTAAGCAAACACGGTTATCGCCCCTGATATCAGTGTGTAAATTTACGTCTGATATAACATGTATAATAATGCCAATCAGTACGTGGGATAATGGCGCAAGAATGTTTATTTTGCCAGGAAATGTCTCGGATGATGTCTCTGATGTAAAGAATATGTTGTACCTACTGAGTGGGCATGTACCTTTAAGGGTTAATGCAACTGCAACACCAACAATCAATCAATCAATCAATCAATCTAGTTTAATCTTGTAGTACCCTATGTTCAGTACTTTCAGTACTTTTATTTTTACCATACTGCAGATCGTTGGTTGGCTACGACCGTGTGGTATGTAACATGGTTCGTAGCTACACTGGTCAAAGTCTTAGTTTGTCACTTGTCGTGGCGAGTAATACATGTCGCTATACTACGGAGCCCAGCAGGGGACATGGATTGTTTTTATTAATTCGTACCCACGAAATAACAATTCGTTCCCTCGATATAACAATTCGTTCCCAGGAATGAACAATTCGTTCCCACAAAATGACAATTCGTTCCCTCAATTTAACAATTCGTTCCCTCGAATTAGCAATTCGTTCCCTTGAATTAGCAATTCGTTCCCACGATATATCACTCCGTTCCCACGAATTAACAATTCGTTCCCGTGGGAACGAATTGTTATTTCGTGAGAACGAATTGTTAAATTGAGGGAACAAATTCTTAATCCGTGGGAAGGAATTGTTATTTAGTGGGAACGAATTAATAAAAACAAGAAATGCGTCTGTCGAACGCGGATGCCACCTGCAGCATATTTGAGAAACTGTGACAAAGTGGTTAACCGAAAAGTGTGACGGACGGACAGACAGACAGACAGACAGACGGACGGACGGACAGACGGACAGACGGACGGTCCAAACAATATATGCAACCCGTTTCTTCGAAACCCGGTGGCATAAAAATAATGCTACGTCCCCTGCGGGGCTCCGTACTATGCGACGTGTCATACATGTACAGTTGTTTACATGCTATGGTCAATCAACCGACAAACCAAACATGTTTTCGTATACGTATGTGTTTCATGTACATGTATTCGTGCTGAGAAAACGCATAACGCATTCAACATCGCTCCTAACATTTGCAAACAGTGTATATTATGATCAGTCGGCTCGTAACAATACAAAATCTTAACCATTTGTGGATATTTGTTTTTATGTGTTTACAAAATGACCACCTCTTTATATATCCGTCTGTCCGTAACATAAAAACTTTCGTAAATTTCTCCTAATATCTTCTGAAAGATTATGTGCAAACTGCGCCATCCCACTTTCATCCCAAGATCAATACAAGAATACAATTGTTCTATTATAAACCAAACATTTCGTAAATGTCTTATTTTCCGAAAAGTTATTAATATAGCGATATAGCGGATTGATCCGCGAGAATTCAAGGCCTGAGATTCAATTGGGGATGTCCTATATAGAGAATGTCCACTGAACTGTCCCCTGTGCGTCCGATTTAGAGAGGTTCCACTGTACCAGAAGTTTGTACATTTTGCATTCCGCCACTATTCCATCTACTGTCTGTTTCACGAAACCTGTCCACATTTTACAACCATAATTATAAACGATGCAATATTTGTTTCGACAATATTAAATTATAGCAACATTTAATATAAGAATGAGCCTTCTTTTTATAAAAATAAAAGAAGGTTATACTGAAATTTTGATAAAATGTAATATTATCAAAAAAAATATTGTTTTTGCATTGTTTATATGGCCGTAAAATGTGGGCAGGTTTCGTGAAACAGTCTATAAGCTAACACCACACAAAACCTCCACAGTCATGATCTCGTGTGAGTGCTGTCAAATTTCATCTCGATATCGGGGAGCAATGAAAACTTCATAAAGTAATGTAACGCGACGGTTGAGCCAGATTGTGATCGTAAATGTCTGGGATTCAATAGAAGCGGCAATTCCAGCCCCATCAGCCGCGCTGGATCGCGGGCAATAAAGGCGAAACGTCAACAACGATTTATGAAACCAGGCTATTCACACATAGTGAACTGTGTTAATTAAAACTGAATTTTGGAGTCAATGTTAGTTTAAGATTTAATTAACATCGTAGTCTTTGCTCACACCGTTACGGAAAACTATTTTTCGTAACACCAGTAACCTATTTCACCAACATTGCAATGCAAAGTATACTTTTCTAGCAAAGTATACTTTGAGGGAGTAATCATTTATTTTCCCCGAAACACATTATTTCACATAGAACTAACAACTGCATATATTAGATGATTAAAAGTATGCAGAAATATTATACTGAATGTATTACATTATCACAGCCAAATTGGCAGTGATAATGTAATACATTCAGTATAATCAAAATTAATAAATTTATCCTAAAATTGAAAATTTCTCCCTCAAAGTATACTTTGCTAGAAAAGTATACTTTGCAATGTTGGTGAAATTGGCTACTGTACGGAACAGATGATGTTGATACAGTATGGAAAATATGCGAGGGATACATAGTTATCGTCCTTCCTTCTGGTCGTCCGTCCGTTCCTCCGTCCGTCCGTAACACATAAACAAAACATTTTGGTTTGGTTAGTATCCTGGGGGCCCGTTTCATGACAAAAATGTTCGTAAGTGCAAAATCATGTTAGTCTGTAGATTGCGCATTAACACTGTTATCTTGTAAACACTTATTGGAATTACATGTATTGAGCATAGTTTGCATATGCAGCCTTTGCTCAATAAATGTAAATCCATCAATTGAAATTTCCAGACGATCCTAAATGTGTACTTACGAACATTTTAGTCGTACGAAGTTTAGTGAAACGGGCCCCTGCTCACTTTCTCTAGTTATATCACCGGTATACACAGTATGTCAAGGGGCAGTTCGCATTTCCGTCCGTCAGTTCGTCCGTGCGATCGTCCGCCCGCCCGTCCTTACGATTTGCGTTACAGTTTTCGGGTACCCACTATTTCTGCTAACATAAGTCCGATTAACTTGACACTTCATAATGTTCTTTACCATCATCCATAATTTGATTATATACATGTATCCCACCCATGCAGCCTTTATGTCCAAGGTCAATGAGAAATATATATACTTAGAGCATATTTGGTGGTCGGACCAGGCGGCGGCGGGGGTATCCGTGAGCGCCTGCTCACTTGATTCCGTTACATGTACACTAGTAATACCCCGGCATTACGAAGTATGCCGATCTTTACTAGTACTTAGAGTTCGCCTTTCCTTCTGTTTGTCCGTCCGTTCGTCCGTCCATCCACAACACATACACTGAAATGTACATGCCCACTCAGTAGGCAGAACATGTTCTTTATAGGAATTAAATAAGTGTATAATTGTGTCACTATTCTACAAGGTCTAAAAATACGAGTGCCCGCTATACAGATATAATCATTTAGTAATATGTATTTTGCTGATAGCGACGCGTGTTAGTATCAGGCTATTTTTGTATGCAAATGAGGCATGATATTTTTAATTATTTATACCAATTAAATGCGTCACCTGAACAAATAATATTGTCGTAATGTCCGTTAACATATAAAATGTATAATGTCAATCAATACGTTGGGTAATGGTGAATGTATGTTTATTTTGCCAGAAAATGTCTCAGATGTCATGATGTCTCAGATATAAATAGCATTTTCCTACTGAGTGGGAATGTACATGTACCTTTAACAGTTTGCTTTGGCTAGTATCCGTGGGTAGCGTCTTTTTGGTATTGTGAAGAGTCGCTTCAAGGGAAGTAATTCTGCTTACTCCGTAATTTGCTATATAAACTATACACATTTCTACAAGCCATGTGTGGATATAGAGAATAGTGAGTTAGTGCCGTGAACGGGAAAAAATATCTGGCAAGGCTCAAGAATTTCTTTATTTCTCATCAGAAGTATATGTTGTGACCACTCATTTAAACCGTCTCGCCGAGACGGTTCAAATGAGTGGTCACAACATATACTTTGGTTCAGAAATAAGGAAAATAGATAGAGAATACATGTAGTAGGTTAGTGCTGTGAATGGGAAAACATATCTGGCAAGACTTAGGCAACGGGATGGGCGAGGCTCACGGCACTAACCTACTATTCTATTTATCCCGTCCACATTGTTAAACAACATTTAAATCAACTTAATTAAGTTAATTTAGGCTTCAAACGCGAGATAAGTTAGATCCGAATTGCATCAACCACTCCTTTGCGCTCACAACATAGTTCGATACCTTATGGTTGTAATAATCCCTTAATGAACAGCCATGACAGTAAATTCATCTATACTTGTTTTAGCCTTTATGTACTTTACTCATCGACATGTTTACAGAATAATCTTATTACGTTACAACGATTTTGTTTATATTCATTTCATCGTTCATGCATGATGGAAGCAAAAAAAAGAAAGATGGCGGCTTTGCAAATTAATCCTATTTTAAGCACGGATACAGGGGACCTCCTCCCCCCCCTGCTCCCGGCAAAACAAAAGAAGAAAATCTACAATACACGAATAGTTGGATGACTTTTTTCGTGGCCTATGTGTCAGGAAATCGCATCTGCGGCGATGTGGCATCTAAAAATTTCGTGGGGGAGGACCACCAGACCCCCCGACTTTACCATTTCGGGCTCGCGGAGGTCGGGTACGCTGACTTGTAATTACAGACCACCCCCTGCAATTATTTCGGTATCCGCGCCGGATTTAGAATGGTGACCAGAATTAACCTGTACAATATGTATACTTCAGGCGGGTTTAACAGATTAATGTTCTGTTGATACTTTATATTTTGTCACCGACAATGTGAAATTACAGCTTCTTATCAACGAAATACACTGTGAAAATTCACCAGACCCATCCAGTTTCATTCGGAGCAGGTTGCGCAACGATTGCGAGCTATCCAGAATACTAATCAACACGACAAACAACTATTTTATTTGTTTATTTTCTTACCTGACTGTAATCACTGGGAGCAGCCATTTTTATTTTAAATGACGTAGTAGACTTACTGACGCACTTATAATTATGACGTTAGTCATGGCTGAATGACGCACGGAATGTGGAGCAAAGAGAGCAAACAATTGGAAATTGAGGGTCGTAATGGAAATTGCTTTGACATCCAGAAAATGGCATGAACTTAATTTTAACAATTTTATTTTCCGCCGATGAAGTTTCTATTTGCGAAATTTAACCCGCACGTACACTGTGAACAGTCCCATTTTCACCAGTCAATCAGGCACTGGTCAACACTGTGGTTTGGACATGTCTTTGTAACCGCGTATGAATTGTGATTAGGTCGTATTGGCAGGATATCAAAAATGTTTCAAGGCACCGTGTTTCACGGCACATACGCACTGTGTTGACGGGATAAATATTTAAGAAAGGATATACCAAAACAAGTGTATCGGGCGTGGGCTACATTTACGGTATAAGTGTAAATGACTTGTATTTCTCTTTCAAAGTCAATCTACATAATATACAATGCCCCTGCTCACTTGCTCCAGTGTATTACGATTTTAACCCTTACTACGCTGAATTAAATGTTGTCGTCTGCTGGAAATGTTTTATTTTCAATATTTATCGACAAAAACCTGGTTTTGACAGCACATGAGAATCGTCTCCAGTGGAGACAATTCTCATGGGCTGTCAAAACCAGGTTTTTGTTAGGAATTAAAGCAAAAATGAAAAACAGCAGACGGCAGTTTCCGTCAACAGCGTAGGAAGGGTTAATACTGTGTGAAACGTTATTACAGTGTCATGGCTTACTACGCTGAATTAAATGTTGTCGTCTGCTGGAAATGTTTTATTTTCAATATTTATCGACAAAAACCTGGTTTTGACAGCACATGAGAATCGTCTCCAGTGTCAAAACCAGGTTTTTGTTAAGAATTAAAGCAAAAATGAAAAACAGCAGACGGCAATTTCCGTCAACAGCGTAGGAAGGGTTAATGCTGTGTTAAACGTTATTACAGCGTCATGGAAGCGTCATGTTGCCAATACTAAAATATTGTTATCTCCTACTTAGGAGATACTAACTCCTAATTAGGAGATAATATCTCCTAATTAGGAGTTAGTATCTCCTTATTAGGACTTACTATCTCCTAGTTAGGAATTAGTATCTCGTAATTAGGACTAAATATCTGTGTCAATGCTAAAACATGTTTTATCTCCTAATTACTATCTCCGATACTATCTAATAATTAGAACTTACTATCTCCTAATTAGGACTTAGTATCTCCTAATTAGGAGATAAATATAGTTTAGCATTGGCACCAGGACGCTTCCATAGTGTGAAAGCCCATCTTATGCAATAAAACCGTTTCGCCAATAGGACACATTTCCACAATACGAAGTCTCGGGAACTTCCGTCATTTTCCGAGACAACTAGCTCGTTGAATGGGATAATAGGCGGAGCAGCTGCTTCCCGGCCATAATGGATGAGAAAACACGAGAAAACACGAGACTTGCAGAAGTGAATTGGAAACGGTGTTAATACCAGGTGCTTCGCCTGTTTGGAAGTGGAAATAGAGAACATATTTAGAGCTTGAGGTTTTAAAAATGCAGATGTGGCACATGCGCAGATAGAACAAAACGCTTTCTAAGTAGGTCATGTAAACGCTGATGTGTGTTTAGTTTTAATTTGTTGCACTATGCCATAGGGCACTGCGTGTGTGCACCCCGTTGCAAAGCTACGGAGCCCCGCAGGTGACGTGGAATTTTTATTTTTTATTAATTCGTTCCCACGAAATAGCAATTCGTTCCCTCAATTAACAATTCGTTCCCACGAATTAAAAATTCGTTCCCTCTTTTTTAAGAGATTAGCAATTCCCACGAATTAGCAATTCGTTCCCACGGAAACGAATTCTCAATTCGTGGGAACAAATTGTTATATCGTGGGAACGAATTGTTAATTCGAGGGAACTAATTGTTAAATTGAGGGAATTAATTGTCACTTCGTGGGAACGAATTGTTAATTCGAGGGTACGAATAGTTATATCGTCGGAACAAATTGTTAATTCGAGGGAACGAATTGCTACATCGTGGGAACGAATTGTTAAATCGAGGTAACGAATTGTTAAATTGAGGGAACGAATTGTTATTTCGTGGGAACGAATTAATAACAAATATCCATGACCCCTGCGGGGCTCCGTACAAAGCAAACGCACATTTGTTCAAGAGTTCTGTTTCATGTACCAGAACTACAGTGGCATCTCTCTAAATCGGACACCCAGGAGGTCCCAGGGTGTCCGGTGTAGAGAAGTACAATGTACCAATGTCTAGGTGCATGATCACGTGATGAACAACAACGTCGCCCACTCCAAAGTAAGTATTATTTGATATTTTCCTTAATATGCAACGGATTTTGATGAAATATGGCGCAGCAAACGTGTTTTCATGAGCGGCATTTGGTGGTCTTGTGAGTTTAGCACAGACTTATGTCGTTTTTGCGAAGATTTTATTTTCGATTCTTCGCAAAAACGACAGAAGTAAGAGATCACCAAATGCAGCTTAACCATATTACATCAAAATCCGTTACGTAATAAGGACACCATAAAAGAATACGTACTTTGAATCGGTACATGTTGTTGTTGTTAGTACCATGTGATCATACACCTTGAATGTGTCATATCCAATTCACCCTTGACATTTCGCATTGTGAAACAAGTCTATTAGTGAGATAACGAGGAATGATTTACGATCTAGAAAATTAGACCTGGGGACACTGTAAACGCATATGTACATGCATGTATGACAATGTATGGCACCACATGGTCAATTGTTTATGTTGTTCGTAATCGCGGCGCTCATGAGATGTGTGGTAAATAGAGAATAGTAGGTTAGTGCCGTGAATGGGAAAAAATATCTGGCAAGGCTCAGGAAACGGGATGGGCGAGGCTCTGCCGAGCACATCCCGTTTCCGTGCCGCGCCAGATATTTTTTCCCATTCACGGCACTAACCTACTATTCTATTTATCCCGTCAACACCTACAAATGGCTGTAAAATGAAAAAATTGTATTGACTGGATATCAAAAATGTTTCACGGCACCGTGTTTTACGGCACATGCGCACTGTGTTGACGGGATAAATCTTAATTCTCATGTTCCAGCCCTTAACACTTCTTCGAGTCCAACAATACCAAATTCATCAACATTACTTCTGGGCATTCTGTATACTATTTCGGATAAACGTAATTTACAATTGTAATGCGTGAAATTTCTCTACAGAATGTTCAGACTAACCTAATATGCAATCCATCTAAATTTGGTATTATTGGACTCGTAGTGTTAACGGCTGGAACAAGGACGAAGTTGTATTGATGGATAAAATAACATTTATCATAGACACGGTGTATGACATGTACGCTGGCTATAATTCCAGCACAAACATATTTACACAATTCCTTAACATTTGATTGCCCCGTAGCAAGTCTCTGTCCAAAATTTATATCCCAATAAACTCCCACGCTGAACTACTTTCCGTAACCGTGAGGCGCAGCTAAAATAAACACATTTTCTTGATGAATTTATTTCAAATGCTGGAATTATAAGGAATGAATGGTATTTTTGTTGAATTTATCGGGGACATAAACTTGGAAAAGTCGCGGGAATACTGGACGAAGGCCCTTCGTCCAGTATTCCCGCGACTTTTCCAAGTTTATACCCCGATAAATTCCACAAAAAAGCCATTCATTCCTATATTACATGTACGCGGGCTATAAATATGCATACGTCGCTGAAATGTATAGGTGTCGTTATTTGTAAATTTCACAAAGAAATGTGGGTTTAGCATAATTTGAAATCTTCATATACATGTACATGTACATGTACCAGTAATTAAATTACGTTTGCATTTCTAGTTAGTTTGCATCATTATAAACATGTTATATTATTTCATTTCAGCCGACTTATGTGTATATGTACCATTGGGTTCATACGTGCAATGCAAACCTGGGGGCCGTTTCACTAAACTTCGCACGACTAAAATGTTCGTAAGTGCAACATTATGATAGTCTATAAATTACGCATTAACACTGTTTTCTTGTAAACAATTATTGGATTTACATTTTTTGAGCATAGGCTGCCTATGCTTAATACATGTAAATCCATCAATTGAAATTTCCAGACATATCCTAAATTTGCACTTAAGAACATTTTAGTCGTACGAAGTTTTGTGAAACGGGCCCCTGCTGTTAAACTACATACGTACATGTATTATACTAATCTGGGACACCACTTTCTGTGCATATCTGAGCCACTGTGCCTTACAATCCTTTATATACACCGGTGGCAAAAGCATCGGCGTGAACAAATAACTCTACCAGCAGACTGTCGGACCTTTGAATTATTGGTTGACGAAAAATCGAGATCCGTGGTGCTACGAAAATGGAATTAAGTACTATCGTATCCCAGCCAAAGAATGCCAATCTCTTACCACTATGCACATCTTAAACGTGACATTCTGGGATTGCAGTGCATGTACACTGTCAACGAGAGTGCCAACGTGAAGCATACATTGTGTGTACGTAAACAAATTCGAATTTCAAATTCAAACTATAAATAGAACCAGGCGCTTCTCGATTTCGATAATACGATGGTATTGGTTTTGCCAGAGGGCTGGTAGAATTACTGAGCAGCGAAAATACTTGATTAGGCTCCAGAGTGCGGGCCATAAATAAAGCGGGACCTCGGTAAAATGGCGGTTGTTCATCACGTCAACGGGATCGAAACGCTAAACTATTACGTGTATGCATGGGCGGATCCAGGCCGGGGCGTGCCCGGCGTACACCCCCTCTAACATTTGCCAAGTTACAATGTAAGTGGTTTACCAACTTATTTATGTGGAAAGAGCGGATCATTTTTCTTATTTCTCACCCAAACTGTATGCTGTTACCACTCAATTTAACCGTCTCGTCGAGACGGTTCAATTGATTGGTAACAGCATAAGTATACCTTTGATGAGAAGAGAGAAACAAATGCATAAACACTTTTTTGCAGTTTATAAAAGCCGTAGTTGCGAACACTAACTCTTGTAATCTACTCCAGACGGTACGGGAGTATATTTCAAGAGCTACTCTTCGCAACTAGGAAAGTTGACAGTATATGTTTCATTTACAACTGAGAATCCACGACCCCTCTAGATCTAGATCCTGGATCCGCCCCTGTAGCCTATTTCACCAACATTGCAAAGTATACTTTTCTAGCAAAGTCTACTTTGAGGTAGAAATTTTCAATTTTAGGATAAATTTATTAATTAATTTATTATTTTTTATTATACTGAATTTATTACATTATCACAGCCATTATTGAGAAATAAGGCACTTGATATAAAAGCAACAGCAGACGACAATTGTTGTGAGTAGCGGTCTAAGGGTTAATTTGAACACGGTAATGCACTGTTTGGATAAACGTATTTTACGGACGGACGGACGGACGGACTTACCTAACTGTAACTACATTGTATATGCCGCTCGATATACTTAATGACTTCATAAGAAACAGTTAGAGTCGGGCATGTACATGTATATGTAGCTGTGACTGGATACATGGGCTTATGTAATTTGTGACCAGTATAGCTCCTGATCAAAGAGCACATTCCTGTAGCCTGATTACCATCTATATTGGCGGGTGTTTCATAGATGGAATGGCGAACAGTGCAGATCATGATCAGACTGTGCGGATGCACATGCTGATCTGGATATACACTTGTCGCAAAAGCCATACGCGCCATTTTGCCAGTCACATCCGCATATAATTCCAGCTCAAAAATATTTACACAATTCCCTAACATTTGATTGGTCCGTAGCAAGTCTCTGTCCAAAATTTATATCCCAGTAAACTCCCATGCCGAACTACTTTCCGTAACCGTCAACCGCAGTTAAAATAATTCTTATGAAAACGGAAAATAAACACATTTTCTTGATGAATTTATTTCAAATGCTGGAATTATAAGGAATGAATGACATTTTTGTTGAATTTATCGGGGATATAAACTTTGAAAAGTCGCGGGAATACTGGACGAGGCCTTCCGGCTTTCGTCCAGTATTCCCCGACTTTTCCAAGTTTATACCCCGATAAATTCCACAAAAAGGCCATTCATTCCTATAATAACCAATAGGATAAAAATAAACAATTGGCGATAAAAAATTACAATTTTCGAAAAAAAAAATAATATTTTTTTTCGAAAATTGTCATTCTTTTATCGCCAATTGTTTATTTTTATTGCCAATTGCGAAATTGACTTTTCCAAGTTTATACCCCGATAAATTCCACAAAAAATCCTATAATACACCACCACCTGCGCTAGTCTTGTCAATATTTGAACATATTTTTATTTCAAAATACTTGAATATTGTGCTTGAAATGAGGCAGCTTGATTGGCTGCGCCTGAGCTGGGCCTCAGTTGTGCTATAGCTTAGGCTCATCCAATCCAACGGCTTGAGATTGCCAATAGATGTTCCGAAACGCTGACATCTATCTGTGCAATATTAACGCAGGCTGTTGTGTATTGCGAGAGTCAGAGATTGCCAATAGATGTTCAGAAACGTTGACATCTGGGCAAGATTAACGCTGGCGGTTTTGTATTGCGAAAGCCGGCACATGTAACCAATATCGAACTACCGTATGGTACAGGGCCAGCCTGACTCGAGATGGTTTGCGTGATTCGATATACCAGCGGCAGCACCAATACATTACCGCCCCTCCCTGGGGCTTTGCGGGTGTGCCTGGAAATCAGAAACGATGGAAACCTATATAACATGCCATATTCGCTATATTCAGATGGCATATGGCACGGGGATTGGGGGAAAATGATCTTACTGCAGTTCTAACTGTTTCTATTAATGAAAACCTATATAACCTTCCATTGGGCTATATTCAGATGGCTCAGTTGGGGGGGGGGGGGCGAACGATCTTACTGCAGTTCTAACTGTTTCTGTTGATTAAGACATATAACCTGCCATTGGGCTATAATCAGATGGCACATCTTTTTTTTGGGGGGGGGGGGCGAACGATCTTACTGCAGTTATAACTGTTTCAATTAATGAAAACATAATTATATAACCTGCCATATTCGCTATATTCAGATGGCATATGACACATGAATTGGGGGAAAACGATCTTACTGCAGTTCTAACTGTTTCAATTAATGAAAACATAATTATATAGCCTGCCATATTCGCTATATTCAGATGGCATATGACAAATGGATTGGGGGAAAACGATCTTACTGCAGTTCTAACTGTTTCAATTAATGAAAACATGATTATATAACTTGCCATATTCGCTATATTCAGATGGCATATGACAAATTGATTGGGGGAAAACGATCTTATTGGAAATTTACTGAAACTCTGTAAAACGTCATACATGTACGTTATTTACGTCATATTCTAGTATTTTACGGTTTGTACAGATGTGTTTAATGTAATTATATATTGAGAGCCACATGGTAGACTGGACTCGCCAGCATTGTAAACCTCGTTCAATAATGTATAAGCAATACATATAACCTTCAATATGTGCTGATCAGAAAGCCTACTTAACAAAATTGGTGTTTTTTTCTATTGATGAAAACGTATATAACCTGCCATATTCGCCATATTCAGATAGATTATGGAATTTGACGTTAGGAAAACGAGCTTAATGCAGTTGTACATTTTGTCTATTGATGAACACATCTATATGTGTCTGTGACTGGAGAGATGGGGCTTATGGGTTTTTCGATCAGTGTATATCCAGATCAGTCTGTGCATCCGCACAGTCTGATCAGGATATACACTGTTCGCCATTAAATAAACAAGCAATATGTATCGTTACCAGGCTACATAAGTGTGCTATTCGAGCAAGAGATCCAATGTTTTGGGTTTTGAGACCAGTGTAGATCCAGATCAGCCTGTGCATCAGTCTCATCAGGATCTTCACTGATCGCCATTTCATCAACGAAACACCCGTCATTCTTCTAATAAGGAATGTAGGTCGTTATCAGGCTACAGGGCTGTGCTAGTTGATCATGAGCTACACTGGTCACAAAACCCATAAGTCCCATTTCTCCAGTCACAGTCACAGTCACAGTCACATATGACCTCCCATAGTTGCTATATTCAGAAAACACATTGAACTCGATATGTGGCTATGGCTGGAGTAGTTGGACTTATGGGATTTGTGAAGAGTGTAGCTCATGATCAACTAGCACACCCCTGTAGCCTGATAACGATATTTATCCCGTCGACACAGTGCGCATGTGCCGTGAAACACGGTGCCGTGAAACATTTTTGATATCCAGTCAATACAATTTTTGCATTTAACAGCCATTTGTATGTGTTGACGGGATAAATAGAATAGTAGGTTAGTGCCGTGAATGGGAAAAAATATCTGGCGCGGCACGGAAACGGGATGTGCTCGGCAGAGCCTCGCCCATCCCGTTTCCTGAGCCTTGCCAGATATTTTTTCCCATTCACGGCACTAACCTACTATTCTCTATATACTCCTTGTTAGAAGAATGACGGGTGTTTCGTTGATGAGATGGCGATCAGTGCAGATCCTGATCAGACTGTGCGGATGCACAGGCTGATCTGGATCTACACTGGTCTCAAAACCCATAAGTCACATTTCTCCAGTCACATATGAGACAACAGAGAGCGGTATAACTTATTGAACGCAGTCCAACTCTGCTTTGAATTTGATCAATGAAATGTAATATAATGCATTTGCACTCCGTCGAACATAAAACCACAAAAACACAATTCTTGTAACTCACAGAAAGCACGATTCTATTAATTCTCGACAAAAATCGACGTCTCAACGTAACGGGAACATTAAGAAAACAAAACAAAATAACTCATTCAAGAAGCTGCGAGAAGGCGTGTTCTTAAGCGCATATACTAGAATCACATACATGCTTCAGAACAGCAAAAATGAAAGAGAATGTGCCATATGCGGATTCGATCAAATTAGTAAAAAATAATTTCAAACGTGGAAATAGAGCATCTTACAATGTACATGAGTAATGATATTTTTCGAACGAGTACATGTATACTTAGTTCATACTAATGGTGTGTTCACTAAACACGGTTCATAAGCATCCTATTAAATCAACACACGGGTTAGAGTTTGTTTACTGCATAAGCACAGCATCGTACGTGGCAGCTGTAATGATTACATATTCATGTACTTATAACGCGTTGTTTAGGCAAATATTATTTGCAAAGTTGCTACATTTGTATATAATATTACACCAACATGTTTTGAGTTTTAGTACTACAGTGACACCTCTCCAAACCGGACACCCTGGGAGGTCCCCCAGAGTGTCCGGCGTAGAGAGGTTTCACTGTAAATCAGATATTTGATCATTCTGAGCCATAGTTGTGCGCTTTGCGATCACGTATATGTGGACATGTAATTGTCAGTATGGCATACAATGTAACGATTGCTTGCCAACTTGAATGGAGGAATATAACAAAAAGTCAGTTTAACGCTTTCAACCCTAAGGAACTGGAATGGACTGTGATATGCTAATGTTCCGACCAATCCAATGGTCACAAAATGATTTTCAGATTCGTCCATTTATGAAAAGGGGGTGTTTTTGTTCTCAAAAATATTAAAATTACTTTCAAAAATTGCAGATCCTGATGAGACGGCTCGTTACGAGCCGGCTCATCTGGATCTACACTTTTTGCATAAACCGATATAGCGGGATTTCGGGTTTTGCATAAACCGATATAGCGGGATTTCGGGTTTTACATAAACCGATATAGCGGGATTTCGGGTTTTGCATAAACCGATATAGCGGGATTTCAGGTTTTGCATAAACCGATATAGCGGGATTTCGGGTTTTGCATAAACCGATATAGCGGGATTTCTTTTCAGAACGTCTAAAATAGGTATAGGGTCGACCACATATCTCTAGGTATAGGGTCAGGTTACTAGCACCACATACAGTGGAACCTCTATAAATCGAACAACCCTGCGACATCACTGTCTTAAATTATGATCGATTTCACTGTCGAATATCGCAGATGTATATATATCAGTGTTCATGATTGCAATGCACACCGACATGTGTTTCAGTGCTATTACATCGGAATTACAGTGAAACCTCTCTAAACCGGACACCCTGGGGGCCTCCCAGGGTGTCCAGTTTAGAGAGGTTTCACTGTACATGTTTTAGGCCTATTATCATTCTTATTAATACACTGTGTCATTTCGCTGCGAAAAAACCATCGTATGCATTAAGATAATTTAATGTTGCACTTGACCTGAAAGCACGACCGATCTCTGATTTAATTTGCAAAGATAATTGGGCTCGCCTAGAACAAAACCGGGCCTGTTTCGTTTCAGACATCTTCCAATACTCATAACTTGGTAGCTCGTTTGGGACATTTCGTCTTTTCATTTCTACATGTACGCCGCATAGAGACGTACAGTAAGAACCTTGATGTTCGTCTGTACGCGTCGTATAAACGAGGAAACGCTTAATAATCGCCTGTAGAAACGAATGAATTAACTATACGATTATTAATATTCGCCCCATATGCGGCATAGCAATGTAGGAACGATATTTTATTTTTTAATGTCCGTATCCAAGTAAGGGAAGTTAAGTTCTTAAGTGTCGTCTCAATGCGGGTTAGAAACGGCGAAAATGTAATGTTCTTATTTGTTTCGGCGTGAAAACTAAGGAACGAACTTTTAACATTCTTACCTTTCGACTCTATCCCAGGGGCGTCGGAATAGGTCCGGCAGGTCCGGCGACTGTCGGATCAATAATTTTAACATATTTGTAATTTATGTATAAAACAAACGGAATGTAAATATTTGTCTGTAATTTTTCTCATTTCTCATCAAAAGTGTATGTTGTTACCAATGAGTTGAACCGTCTCGGCGAGACGGTTCAACTGAGTGGTAACAACATACACTTTGGGTGGATACCGGGGGCACCCAGTAGATTCGCCGGACCAATATTATGATGATTCCGGCGCCCCTGTATCTAAAATCTAAAATCGCATACGCATTGAAACAATAACGCAAACTGCGTTTCCTGAAACTCTGCATATGCGCAACGTTTACATCGGAAACGTTTCGTCGTTTTCGTATCGCTGAACATACGCAGTGACGAAATAACGGGGAAACGCACAAAAACCACAAACACTCTTTTTCTGGTAAACGTAGCACAAGCCGTGGGTCAACGTAACGCCATGTGTAAACTCCGACGCTACTGTAGGAATGTGTAATACATATGTATGATTGTGTGATTATTGACATCATGTCGAAATGGGCAGCGGTCATGAATAAATGATGACTGCAGTTACGGGCATGTAATTAACTTGTATTAGACGAGAAGTCTAAATAATTTAATTAGCAACACAACACAAACATTACACGTGTTTGCCATTCCATATAAAGCATACTTATACAGCCATGCAACACAGAAGTGTGTCTATCGACACGGGAACTGTGGTTTAACCGTGAAATTCGCTGTGCCTGTCATGGATATGTTGTAAGAGTTATGGCTATTCGGTAGATGGTGCTAATGGGATATTTATTGCTGCGTCGTATGTCCCGGAAACAAAAGTGGGCGAGTACGTGCTTATATTTCAACGCGAGTTTTAAAGCTAAAAGGTATATATACGTCGGACCTTTTAATCTTACATTTATGTATCAGTACATGGGCGAGTTGCTATTTTAACCACATACATTCGGTGTGTTTCGGCTTTCATCGGTATAACTCTATATATAAAGCACAAGGCTTCTAACTTTGATCGGACACGACCTTGTATCATAACACATTCCGCGATTGTATTAACGCTTATGTGACTATTTTGGCGGAAAGTGCACATGTTCATTTCAGAATTATTGTTATCTTGCTAAACTAACATAGTTACAACATATTTATGTAAATAATATCAACTTACAGCTCCTTTTCCTAGGTCGGATACAACCTCGTATAACTAATGAAATAATGTGTTTAAGGCTCTAACGTCAATATTGTAGTGGCAAGTTCATGTGATCATTTGGGAATTATCGATATCCTGCAAAAATACACAGAATGCATAGAAAATTACAAGTTTAAACATGTTATTTTGCTATGATACGAGGTCGTGTCCGACCAAAGTTAGAGGCTTTGTTCATATATATATAGTTATACCGATACCGTTCCCACGATTCGTTCCCTCGAATTAACAATTCGTTCCCACGAAATGACAATTCGTTCCCTCAATTTAACAATTCGTTCCCTCGAATTAACAATTCGTTTCCACGATATAACAATTCGTTCCCACGAAATAACAATTCGTTCCCGTGGGAACGAATTGTTATTTCGTGGGAAAGAATTGTTAAATTGAGGGAACGAATAGTTAATTAGTGGGAGAGAATTGTTAAATTGAGGGAAATAATTGTATGAAAATGCTATTCCCTGAAAAACCTACTGTAGAACGTGTTACATGTGCGTAACACGCAGTACAAATATTTAATTGATATAATTAATATAAATAAATGTACTATTAATACTAATCTTGATGTAATACACAATGCAATACACAATATTGTACATGTTATTTTGTTATTGATATAGTTTGGCCTAATACAGCTGGAAAAAAACATCTCTCCGTGATGTTCATATAATACGCACATGTATATGTACAATATATTGCATTACACTAATTGCAGTTATAGGCAATTTCATCTGACAATAACTTTTCTGCTGGTCAACTATACGTACTATACCAATACGATGTTTTCTATACGATATGCATATAATATAAACGTACGGTATGTTTGTACCGTACATACCAACCAATATCGTATAGATATACCATTCAAATCGTACGTTTATACGATTTTTATACATGTGTATAATTCTGGTACGTTTTTATCGTACAAACATACTAGATTATGGTATATTCATACCATATCCGTACGGATATATCGTATATACGAACGGATATCGTATGTT
This sequence comes from Conchocele bisecta, assembly GCA_029237695.1. Taxonomy (NCBI): domain Eukaryota; kingdom Metazoa; phylum Mollusca; class Bivalvia; order Lucinida; family Thyasiridae; genus Conchocele; species Conchocele bisecta. The sequence goes on along the minus strand of CM055267.1, from coordinate 103,055,710 downwards.
TGTATAATATTCGTATAGTACGTTTGTACTATACGATGATACGGTACAAGCATGCCAATATTATATGATCATACGATATGCTCATTAAATATACCAATACTATACGATTACGATATGTATACGATAGTATATACAAATAGGTAAGGAGCAGAAAAGCGCTACTGTATGATAGGCGTTCTCAGTATAATAACACAGTGTATTAATATCATGTTACACTAGTGTTATACATGTACATCTTTATATGCAAAACATGTCCCTATATAAACTAGATACACCGTATCATGCTTCGTATTCCTTACATGTAATATGCAATACATAATTATAATCTAACATTTCTGTTGATTTAATCACATTTATTAAACTCGTTGCAATTGACTGATTGATATCAGTCAATTTATACACAGTTCATAGGAAACGATGTTATGCCGAACTCGGCATAACATCGTTTCCTATGAACTGTGTATACACTCGTTTAATAAATGTCATATTAAATCATACTCGGCATAACATCGTTTCCTATGAACTGTGTATAAACTCGTTTAATAAATGTCACATACATACTCGGCATAACATCGTTTCCTATGAACTGTGTATAAACTCGTTTAATAAATGTCATATTAAATCATGACTCATGGAAGGTCCTCTATATAAAGTAATGCACGCATGTGTGCATATGCATATAGGTGTTTGTTTTTTGTTTTATTGACCATTGTTTTGGCCCATGATGTAGTACAAAATACATTTTCAACAAGTACATGTGACAAAGATAGTAGACATAATAGACAACAGACACTCGTACTATAGTCCGCGACGATAACTTGCTACAAGTACTTGTTTACAAACAAACCGATCATAGACAAAACACAGAATATGTGAGACAGGTATAGTCCGCAGACGATAACTTGCTACTTGTTTACAAACAAACCGGTCATAACAAAACACAGAATAGGTGAGACAGGTAAATATACTTGTGCCTGTATTCCTTTTCAATATTGATTTTGAGATTACTCATCAAGTCTTATGTAGTCCAGTGGTTAGAGTGACGGAGTCTATGTTTTTTCATACATATATTTTGATTTTGTTTATATTTTAATATATATATTTCCTTTTTATGTGTGTTGCTCTAACTTACAAGTTGCATTAACTAAGCATGATATAGATTACATGTATAACGTTAGTCTCACTTTGAAGAAAACAAATAACTAAATGCACATTTCATATGTGTCTACATGAAGAATCTGGGATTATTTTCTGGCCGATCATGTTGTATTGAGGTCATATAGCAATAGTGATAACCCTCGCCGTTTCACATATTTCCCTCGCCAGCAACCAGTCATAAAAAGAACAGAATGATGTGACAAAAGTAATGCGTTTTGTGAGGTTCGAACTCTCGACCAGTTAAAATGAGCAAACGTATGGATAATCTCCCGCTTCGATACCACTGAGCCACACTACATGTCTATTTTGCGCACCAAGATACACTACTATATTGACATGCATGCACGTGCACTTTATCATATAGTTAGTATACACGAAAACGAGGCTATAATATGATAATACACCTGGAATACCTATATTTGGACTCATCGATTGACCTCCAGAAACTTATTATCGTCTATCATTTATACCTGCATACATTATATGGACACCCGGCTAACTGCATTTACATGTAGTTGTACGGCATAACCGACCATGATATGCTCATGTCATTCTGCGCAACCGCGTAGTCTAATCAGAGAGTATGATGTTCGTCAGTCATCATATGCGTTACCTGCCACACTAAACTATGCAGGCGCGGATCCAGGATTTCGGGTTAGGGGGGGTGGGGGCGTAACTATTTTGCAATACTTGACTATATTATCGAACGAGCTAAGCTCGTTCGATAATATAGTCAAGTATTGCAAAATAGTCGACCGAGCGAAATTTACATCGCATTTCCTGCGTTCTGGCGCATTTTGGAGCAAAAATATTGACACTGTCATAGTATGTTTAGACATGATTTTTGATTGAAAACGTTTACATTTTGAAACAATAAGACAACGACCGAAAAATGCATGGAATACATGGCACTTGGCATGAAACGTGCCTTGTAACTTGTAAATAATTTTTAATCGGCGAATTTTAGGGGGGGGGCGCCGGGTCCGCCCCCCCCCCTCCTGAATCCGCCCATGCTATGTATGGTGATATTTTAATACGTTTTAAATTAAATAGCAAACCCGGTCAATAGAAGCCACCCGTATATTAGGTCCATATGCGTTTATAATGATTTGTTGTTATCTGGTAATTTAAATATTTATAAAGTTAACGTAATGACGTGAAACCATAAGTGGAGAAATGTAACGTATGCATTTTGCGACAAGTGTAGATCCAGATCAGCCTGTGCATCCGCACAGTCTGATCAGGATCTACACTGTTCGCCATTCCATCAATGAAACACCGGTCATGCTTCTAACAAGCAATATAGATCGTTATCAGGCTACAGGAGTGTACTATTTGACCAGTAGCTACACTGGTCACAAGTGCCATAAGTACCATTTCTCCAGTCACAGCCACATTAAAGTACACATACTGATGAGACCCATATTTCCAGGCAGTCACATATGAGACACGCCATGCGTGTTTGTATATACCTAAGGAAATATATTTACAGAAACTGTGACATTTTCTGTAAATGACGACGAAAGATGATGAAATTTTCACAGCAAATGCGGAATCCAATTCCGCATTTGCTGTTAAAATTTCATCAACTTTCAACGTCATTTACGCCATTTACGAACCTCCCCGAACGGCCTCCTCTCTACAACAACACCCTCTCTATAACAGCCGCTATTTTATATCCCAAATGGATGATTTCCTCTGTATTAAACCCTTACACTACTGAGCACAAAACTTGTCGTCTGCTGTTGCTTTTGCCTTCTTTCTCAACAAAAACATGTTTTGACAGCATTTTAGAATCATTTCCATCACGAGCCGGCTCATCTGGATCTACACTATTTGCCAATACCACGATACAGGTCTGTGGTGTTGAAATTGTAAAGGGACGTGTGCGGTTTCCGGTGGAAGATGTCCCCTGTGCTCACTCACTCTATTCAAACCACTGATCTGGGTACTATTTGTTACGAACTACCTCTGCGGACTAGACCGCGCATGGATATCCGATTGGTTTAGTGTCGTTAAAACATGAGGTAGCAGTGACCAGTTAGCCGCCAGTTTTATATAATGGCACCGGTGAAATTTATAAATATTACACTTTCTGCTGATTAAAATTCATTTTAATTGTTTAATTATTATTTTGTAGTTGATTTTGTATTTTATTCAGATTTTACATCGTATTAATTGATGAATGCTCATTCTGACCTGTTCCAATGATCAGAAATGGGCAAATACGAATTGAGGGTATGTTGTGACAAAAACTAATCAAAACAACATATTTTTCTGGGAGTTTCAAACAATAATTTATTTCAGAGAAAACTCATGGATGGGAACTGGTTTGCACCATGATAGTACATTTGCCTCTGGATGATGATTGAGAACACATACAACATTCAATCTGTAGTTCCGCAAGTGACGTGGCACGGCATGGTTTTAAAGTGAATATTTTACCTCAGAATTTGATAATTTTAAAGAGGCTGCACCGAGATATTTCACATTCCTGCATAGGTAAGGAGCACTAATAGAGCAGCATATTTGTGTTTATGAAAAAGCTTCTAGTGTGTCTAGGTCACAAATGTCGAATGCATATTGCTGTCTGCCCACTTATTTGGAATATTGCATTAAATACATACTGTCCGAGGGAGTGAAATGGATAGTTTAAATTAACTGGTCACTGCCCCCTTAAGGCAAAACATGATTTCCTGAATTTGCCATTTCTGTCATTTGTTGCATTACACTGTTGACGTAAACATTTATCGACATTGATTTAAAACATGATTTGACAGCTCTTCAGAATCATTTCCAATGGAAATGATTCTGAAGTGCTGTCAAATCATGTTTACCATTTCAAGGCAGCCGACATGTGTCTGATGAATGTCTTGAGCCATTTTAACAGGGAAGCCTCTCAAGCTGAAAATGCGACATTGAAAATAGAGAATAGTAGGTTAGTGCCTTGAATGGGAAAACATATCTGGCAAGGCTTAGGAAACGGGATGGGCGAGGCTCTGTCGAGCACATCCCGTTTCCGTGGCGCGCCAGATATTTTTTCCCATTCACGGCACTAACCTACTATTCTATTTATCCCGTCAACACCCACAAATTGCTTTTAAATGCAAACCCCAGCCACCGCACATATTCATACGCAGTGATTAGGTCGTATTGACAGGATATCAAACATGTTACACGGCACCGTGTTTCACGGCACATACGCACTGTGTTGACGGGATAAATACCATTTCAGGACAGCTGACATGTGTCTGATGAATGTTTTGAGCCATTTTAGCAGGGAAGCCTCTTAAGCTGAACATACAACAACTAAATGGTGAAATTATGATGTTTGATATCGTGATGATTTTCTGGACTGATATGACTGTGTTGCACAAAGATTAGCCTGTAAAGTGTAGTTGAAGGACATTTCTCTGAATTTGTGTTAAATGTAGATCTACTTAATAACAGAAATGTCTAGTTTGTGTAGATTGACCGCCTTAGTCCGCACAGTTAGGACCGCATCTTTCACTGAAGGTTTCTAGTTTACCAGACTCGGCTGTATGTGTCACTTATTTCATTTAAGCTGCTGCTAGCCTGTACCTGGATGGTAGCCACCTGGCAAGAATAACCAGACCAGTAGAAGAAAAAGAAATAGCATCTCGGTTAGTGTATTTTCACATTGGGCTGAAACTAGTTGGCCCGCGGTGTCGTAAACAGTGACCTGTATGCCTGCACACTTGTTTCAGAGTTACTTTTTCCATTTGTCTGACCAGCTACCCTCCCTATTAGACTCTGAAAGCCTTGAATGCTATTGCCCTGCTGTGATCCACCTTAAACCATTGTCTCTCAGGTGACCTTCATTCGACCTTGACCTACAGTTTCTGCTAGTTTGACAATTCATTTTACGTATTTCGGTCCGTTTCGCACCAAATACAGCCAATAAGCCGACCATGCTTGTGCTACTTCATCAATTTGTGGTACTCATATGAAGCCAATGTACATGTGACCTTGAACTGACATTGACCTACTTTATATGCTCGATTTACTCCGTCCTTTTACATTAAATGTGCACTCTGTGAATGTGGCCTTGTCACAGCAGTGGGTGTGAAATGGTAGAGCTCTGCTATTGTCTGATAGCTATTATTTTACAGTTTTTAAGTTTATTGACGAGCAATAAACACCAAGTACTGTGCTACCAGGTGTATTATTTATCTCTTAGTAGGGTCTTGAACCTACTGAGGGCCCTTGAAAAAAACTTGTATGTCAGTGACATTATAAAAATGTTCAAATCTGCCGATAATTTCTCGAAAATAGTTTTTACTGGTTCAAGGTCACATACATATCTTGGTAATACATGTGAAGCAGCTGTAGTGCTTGCTAAGCAGTGTAATGAAGTGCTCGTATAGTTTGCGCCTCCTTACATAGCAACACATCAGCAGTAACACTGTTGTAGAAAAATGCTGTTTCGACCCAAATTTGACCACTTTCCGAAGCTGTACATGTACCACCACCCTTAACATTAATTTGTGACAGACACTTCTACATAATATACATTTAATATTAGGTTTATTCAATTTGGAATTGACCAACCTACTAGCAAATGACAGAAAATGTGCTGTGTCAAAAGGGGTCTGCATGCTTAAGGTAGCAGTGACCAGTTAGCCGCCAGTTTCGTATAATGGCACCGGTGAAATTTATAAATATTACACTTTCTGCTGATTAAAATTCATTTCAATTGTTTAATTATTATTTTGTAGTTGATTTTGTATTTTATTCAGATTTCACATCGTATGAATTGATGAATGCTCATTCCAGGGCCATCTGACCTGTTCCCATTGATCAGAAATGGGCAAATACGATTTGAGGGTATGTTGTGACAAAAAATAATCAAAACAACAGATTTTTCTGTGAGTTTCAAACAATAATTTATTTCAGAGAAAACACATGAATGGGAACTGGTTTGCACCATGATAGTACATTTGCCTCTGGATGATGATTGAGAATACATACAACATTCTACCGAATTACAATTAATTCTACGTTGGGCTAACAATCCAACAATCCAACTAACAATCCAACAATTTCCATAATATCGTTCCCGATGAGAATTTCATTTACTCCTCAATGTTTACTCGAAGTTATCTAGAAGCAGGCCCGGTCAGCGAATTATTGTTTACATAACAGTCTATTCTGTCAGTTGATTGATGCGGATCAATTTCGCGATAAAGCGCCATGCCTGTAATGCTTGTTTAGACTATATAAAAGCACGAATCTTGTTGCAACTAATATGTGACTGTCATTGTAGAAATGTGGCTTATGGGATTTGCGACCAATGTAGCTCCTTGTCAAATAGCACACGTATGTAGCCTGGTGGCGATTTACTTTGCTTGCTAGAAACATGACAGGTGATTCATTCGGATGTAATGATGAACAGTGCAGATCCTGATCAGACTGTGATGATGCACAGGCTGATCAGGATCTACACTGGTGGTGAAACCCATCGGACCCACTTGTTCAGTTACAGCCACATATTAGTCCTAACCACTTGATGATCTAGTTTCTACTGTCTGTTTCACGAAAGCTGCCCAAATTTTACGCCCATATAAACAATTCGAAAACAAATTTGTTTTCGATAATATTAAATGTTATCAAAATTTAAGAATGAGCCTTCTTTTTATTTCGTGAAATTCGGTCAAATATTGATTTTATTGCGAACAAATTTTCCCCCATGTTAAATCCCCATAGACATCTTCACGGAGTGAAGATGTCTATGGGGATTTAACATGAGGAAATATTTTTGAATTTCAGAAATACTGGACCGATTTTTAAAATTTAACTTTTGTTTTCTTAGTTAGATCATATCCAAACTATCTAGTCAGGTTTCGGAATCAATTTCCAAATTTTCGTTTTTTGACTCCTCCCACACTTCCTTACCACTTTTTCCCCCATGTTAAATTCACATAGACAAATCAATTTTTCGTAATAAAATAAATATTTGACCGAATTTCACGAAATAAAAAGAAGGCTCATTCTTAAATTTTCCTTTAATTTAATATTATCGAAAATAGTATTGTTTTTTAATTGTCTATATAACCGTAAAATTTGGGCAGCTTTCGTGAAACAGACAGTAGTTTCTAATATAATTATCATACATGTCATATTCGTTGCAAAAATATAAATATTTTATTTATTATATACCGCTCCATGGAAATTAGCAGTTTTTTAGACTGTATACGGTAATGAATGTGTATTTGCAGCCTACATGTATTTGCAGTCCGGCACTGCAGGTGTGCGTTATGAATATAGATAGCGGAAGTAGTCGTATTTTCACCGGAAGATGTTTATTTCATCGATGAGAACATATGACTTATTTACATCTTATAACTATTTGTCATACCGCAGATATGTTTCTCGGCTTTTGATTGGCTAGCTTGCCTGGTCATATATATTATATGACCTGCCAAGGCCGTCGAACATAGAGAAATTGCGATTCCCCTCCGGCGCCTCGCGTCCAATGAAGACACATTTTGAAAGCGTCTAGCGATTGCGAATTGTATTCCTCACTAAACACAATAAAACCCAGAATTGATAAATACAAGTAACAAATTGTACACTCAAAACCAGTCTTTATTGTTTATTTTTCCATAAATATTCTTCGCTCATCAAAATATGAGCGAAAAATTAGCCAAAATAAAGAAAATTGCTTTTCAAATCTCAACACGCTTTGCTTCGTGACACGGCTATATTTAGGTCACAAACTATGGGTTCCACGCACGAAACCGCGGCGTAGCAATGACAGCGAATGTTTGGGAACCAGTCGCATTATTCTAGTGGCGCCAAACGGAGAGCCGATCGATAGAGCAATGAAATATAAATTAAATTACACGATATAAAAAAACTGTCATAAAGTCGTTTTCAATGGATTTCTTACTCCATATTTAGTTTGTTTTCGTTTAATAAAAAAACAAAATGTTCATTTACGCCTTTATATTAAGACTGACGGTAGAAAATCGAATCTCGGATTATTTTTCTTCCTGAAAAAACGCAAAGATCAAAAGAAGAGATATGTTTATACGGCCAAATACAGGATCTGCGGTATGACAAATACGTTATTGTGATATCGCCTCTGGTGAACATACCTCCAGACGGGCAATATTACACCATATAGGCTGTGTAGAATCACAATAACTTATAGTATTTCATGGGTAGGTATATAATAAAAATTATTTTTCACAATGCATTTAGAAACTAGACCAACTATCACGTGATTTGTGTCGTCCCCCGTGATTCGGTATACACAATACGGTACATTACCTATTACTTTTTATCACCGACCTGAATTTAAGTTATTGATCAACATTCATCATTCGCTAGAAATAAATCAACCGGATCCGGAATTCCCTCACTTATCGCATCACAGATAGTGGTATCGACCATGAAACATATGTTCTGTCAATTATCCACATAATTTTACGGAGCCCCGCAGGGGACATGTTTCTTTTTATTAATTCGTTCCCACGAAATAACAATTCGTTCCCACGGGAACGAATTGTTATGTCGTGGGAACGAATTGTTAAATTGAGGGAACGAATTGTTAATTCGTCGGAACGAATTGTTATTCGTGGAACGAATTGTTAATTCGAGGGAACGAATTGTTAAATTGAGGGAACGAATTGTTAATTCGAGGGAACAAATTGTTAAATTGAGGGAACGAATTGTTAATTCGAGGGAACTAATTGTTAAATTGACGAATTGTTAATTCGAGGGAACGAATTGTTAAATTGAGGGAACGAATTGTGAATTCGTGAGAACGAATTAATAACAAGAAATGCGTCTGTCGAACGCGGATGCCACCTGCAGCATATTTGAGAAACTGTGACAAAGTGGTTAACCGAAAAGTGTGACGGACGGACGGACGGACAGACGGACGGTCCAAACACTATATGCCACCCGTTTCTTCGAAACCCGGTGGCATAAAAAGTTGTGAACCCACTACCTCAGGTATTGAAGTTCAATGTTCTACCGCTAGACTGGCACGCCATCCCATCGTAGATCAACAGAAACATTTAGTTACCGCTTCTTTCTACGATCACAGCTGTTTTTCGGGAAGAAAAACTACTTCCTTAATCACTAGATAAGGAATAAGATAAGACAAAAATAGTGATAGGAATGAAATGTGGGAAATATCGCTCAGAATATCTGATCCTATCTCTTAACAGTATTGATAGGAACATGTCAGACAATAAATAAAAAACTATAAAAATAGTAATTTCCAATAACTTCCGAAGGTAAGCACATTTAATACACAGTGTTGTAAAGTCACTCTTTTTATTAAATTTTCGACCATGTGGTCGAAAATTTAATAAAAAGAGTGACTTTACAACAATGTATAAAACAATATACCTCCTACATGTGATGTACAAAATATGAACTGTAAGCTACATGTAGATTAGATATGGGCCGCGCTCTATGAAAACTAGTCTTAATGACAACATTTTCGATTTTCACTTTTTTACATTTTCTGATGCGGACACCTTTCAAAAACAATATTCTGAAAAGAAAATCCAAATATGTTTCAAGTATCAAAATCCGACGTGACGTTAGTATTTAAGCTTAACTTGTGCGACGTCTTTTTCAGGCTTTCATGACGACGTCTTTAAGGCTGGTTTTCACAGAGCGCGGCCCATACATATTGATTGAAGATACTGTAACGAGTTTTACTGATTGATTGATTAAGGTTTTTAGTTATTTTAATAGCAGCGTCTTATACAGACGGGAATGTACCAAAGGGTGGTAGTTGTGAGGTGGGACGGTGGAGCGTACATTTACAATACAAACTTTCAGCAATGACTGTGTCCTGATCCGATGCTAAGTAACCTTAATACGCGATTTTTTGTATTGCGTTGAATAAAGAAAGCGCACAACATTTTTATGATATCCGTAAACAAATCATTTGGAGTAACAAATATATAAAACATAACGGTAAATGCTTAATTTTCAAACACTGGATAGACGCAGACTTGATTTTCATTAACGATATCATTTCTAAGGCAGGACAAATTGATACCACTCATATTCTTTCCCGCTTGAAAAATAAGCAAAACTGGATCTCGGAAATTAACACTATTAAAGAGTGAATACCAAGAGCCTGGAAGATTACTTCGACAACCACAGAGTCCGTTCAGACAAAAGTTAAAACTAGCTTGACTACGGTTTACATAAATAATAAACCATTTGAAAACATCACGAACAAAGAACTATATTATATATTACTGAAGAAAAAGGTAGAAATACCATATATCCATAAATATTGGGAACAACAATTTCAGCAGAATATTTCATGGGGATCTTTTTATTATGTCCTAACCAAAGTAGTAATCGATAACCGCGTTAAACAATTTAAATACAAAGCATTACATAGAATTCTAGCAACGAATGAAAACCTGTTTACCTGGAAAATCTCAAATAGCCCTAATTGTAAGCACTGTAATGAAAAAGAAACCTATGATCATTTGTTCATTACATGTACATGAAGGTATCTGAATGTATTTTGGACAAATATATCCAACATATTCCGAAAATGTGGAATTGACAAATCAGTCCGTTCGCTTGAGTTTCTTATCCTGGGATACAAAATTCAGCTTAAGGAATATGAATATATTAATATTATACTATGTCATATTTCGTATTGCATATACAAAACACACTTTATTACTGAAGCCAGAACTCGTAAATCGAATATGTTAAAGCTGTTATACTACGACTTATTGATTGTCTCAAAAGTTCTTGAAAACCGTCAGAAGCATTCTTCTGTTTTCAATAATTTTTTGAAACACTTGAAAGTCGTAATGTAGTATGATATACTTTATTATGTGTTTTACCGGAATAATTATGTAAAATTGAATATGTAAATAATCAAGGTGGGCTGATATGCGTCTACATTGCTTGATATATCTGAGAATAATCAATAAATACCGCCATATTCGTTGCATGTATTGTTTAGGTAAATATTACCATTACAGCGCTGAATTATTTTTCGTCGACTGTTTATTTTAATTTCCATTTTTTCTTTAATAGAACATGATTTTGCAGCACTTGAGAATCATCTCCACTGGAAACGATTCTGGAGTCCTGCTGGGCCATGTTTTTTTGCGCTGTTGAGAAATACGAAACAATATCAGACGACAATGTTCGCCTCCAGCATTCAAAAGGTTGAACAAATATCATGAACAACAATATATACATGCAAATGTTTATTATACACTGTTTGTTATACAGAGCAAACACCACGCATGATATCAATTTAAAAACAACGTAAGAAACAGAGTAGACTACGACCAGACTACACGTCCGTGTGTTCTGATCAATGTCCACAATTACTGTCTTTCATGATGCAGAATTAAGTTGATCATCGAATATCAAGAGAGCATCATAATATGATCCAATACACAGACTGTAGATATGCAAACATAACCATAATAGGCTCTGATCAGCCTGCACATCTGTGCAATCTGATCATAGCTCACACTACATTCAAATATGTAATACAAATCAAACTACTTCTCACTGTTAGACAATCAGAGTATTATCTGACCAGCATGTATGTATGTACGTGCTGGTCGGAACCACACTTCTTGTCGCTAACATTGATATTAATGGACAACTTACTTCTCGACGTACAAAATGTATGTTTTACATGTTTGTTGCTTGTTATAAAATAATAAAAGGATTGTCTACAGGCAATTCAAATGAAGAAAACAAACAAAAAAACCTTAATACACTTATATGAATCTCGAGTATCGATTATCGTTGGACAGGTATAGACATAATTATGTGTATGAGACGAATCTCGATTATCGAATATCTTACATGTATCACATGAACATGTCTCTACGATCTACGAATATCAAGTGTCGTTCTGCATATACGAGTAGTTAAATAGAGAATAGTAGGTTAGTGCCGTGAATGGGAAAAAATCTGGCAAGGCTCAGGAAACGGGATGGGCGAGGCTCTGCCGAGCACATCCCGTTTCCGTGCCGCGCCAGATATTTTTTCCCATTCACGGCACTAACCTACTATTCTATTTATCCAGTCAACACCTACAAATGGCTGTAAAATGCAAAAATAGTATTGACTGGATATCAAAAATGTTTCACGGCACCGGTGTTTCACGGCACATACGCACTGTGTTGACGGGATAAATATCAATGTATAGACGATTTGCGAATATCGATGATCGCTCTTCATGCATGTGTAGAGGAACCTCGATTATCGATTATCGTCTTGTAGTCTCTATGCTTTACGAATATCAAGTTCTGCATACATACATGTATGTAGCTGAATCTCGATTGTCGAGTATCGCCTTACGTGTACAGATGATTTGCGAATATCGATCATCGCTCTTCATACATGTGTCGAGGAATCTCGATTATCGACTATCGTCTTACATGTCTATGATTTACGAATATCAAGCATCGTTTTGCATACATATGAGAGATATGAATATCGATTATCGTCGTACATTAGATAATTTGCGAGCATCGATATCTGTTGAACACACATGTACATGTATAACGGATCTCGATTATCGATTACCGTTTGATTGCAGGTTCCCGTGCGGAATCGTTGCGAATGTTGGAACAAGTGACATGGCCCCTGTGACATTAGTTGGCATATGTCTGCTGGCATGGATATCACTTAGCCTGGTCAACGGGAAAAGTAAGTACAACTTATCCACCCCCACCACACCAGCCCCATCTCTTCGCCCTACAGGAACGATTCGGCCAATAAATGTGATCGTAAACCAATCCTGGTACAGCTTAGCAACAAGTAGTAAATTCTCAGGACATTGATTGTTATTATTATGACAGAGATATACATAAAATAGATGCTGCAAGAAAGGTATGTCTGTGCCAAACAGCTTATTATATAATTTGCATGCTCTACACATGCAGGTTAAATCTTCTGTGTGCAACTTGATGTGGGGGTGAGCTAGAGATTTCGAAAGTGAAAGTAGACGGTTCCGTCAAAAAATGGAAACTCATGGAAATCAATCCGCATGACCTCGTGTTTGGCATGGATCTAGAACCGGCTTAGGTCACTGACTCCATGAATGGAAGAAACAAACTTGATTTTGTCGCAGATAGTTTGCGATTGTCATGTTTGTGTGAATGTGGGTCTATGGGAAATCAATTGCCTGCCTGTTTCCTACGTACACACTATAGGGAATCATTAGATGCGGGGAGTAATTCTGCAAAACGCCCGTACCCTCCGGTACGGACGTTTTGCAGAGTTACTGCCCGCAACTAGGGACTCTAGCGAACAAACATGGCGGCGATTTCAAAATATTTTACAAGATCCGCCAATCAAAAATGGATAAACTGTTTTCCATAACAGGTCACATTGTATCTGATTTAGTATGCGGAATTTCGACTTTAATACTGAATAGGATGGCATATTTAGTTTTGCGGATCGATGTGTGATCTTTGCAAACAACCGGGTACATGTAGGTGTGTCAGGTACCCCGAAATTCACTGGCGTAGGTTTTGACCTAACGTCAGCGTTAAACATTTTAACGACGACCAAACAGGAAGCCGCATTAGACTGTTGCATCCATGTACATGTATCACATTTTCGCTACGCGATGGGATAAAAATAAGTGGATACGTTTTTGTTTTCATTCTAGCACCTTTCATACTACATTTGTACAAAGTGAAATCCTATTCTAATAAAACTACTGTCTGTTTCACGAAACATGCACAAATCATTTTTGATAATATTAAATTGTATCAAAATGTAAGAATGAGCCTTCTTTTTATTTCGTGAAATTTGGTCAAATTTTGATTTTATTACGAACGCGGGATGAGGTGGAGGAGCTGTGGGACGAGTAAAACAACGAAAATCTTTGGAATTTGACTCCGAAAACTGGCTAGATAGCTTGGAAATGATCTAACTAAGAAACCAAGAGTTGTCTATGGGGATTTAACATGGTGGAATTGTTTTTTCGCAATAAAATCAATTTTTGACCAAATTTCACGAAATAAAAAGGCTCATTCTTAAATTTTGCTTTAATTCAATATTATCAAAAAAAAAAATATGTTTTTGCATAGTTTATATAACCGTAAGATTTGGACAGCTTTCGTGAAACAGACAGTAATCGTCTTGTTGTAATGCTGGCTGTGACGTATCATTGTCCACGTGATATAGACATTAACCCTTTGAACCCGAAAGCCCGCTATATCGGTTTATGCAAACAGTGCAGATCCAGATGAGCCGGCTCGTAACGAGCCGTCTCATGAGGATCTGAACTTTTTGAAAGTAATGTTCATATTTTTGAAAACAAAAAACACCCCTTTTCATAAATTGACTGGTCTGAAAATTATTTTGTGACAATTGGATTGGTTGTAAAATTAACATGTCAAACTTCATTCCAGTTACAAAAGGGTGAAAGGGTTAAAGGCACACCCCGGTATAGTCATACAATTTAGTGAGCATGTCGGAGTCCCAGGTACATGTAAGATATATGTCTAAACAAGTTGTATACCCTTTGATTGTTATGCTTATTTTACTTTTGCACATGGATTAACCCTTTCATCCCTAAGTAACTGGAATGGATTTTGACATGTTAATTTTGTAACCACTCCAATTGTCACAAAATAATTTTTAGACTAGTCCATTTATGAAAATGGGGTGTTTTTTGTTTTCATCAATATGAACATTACTTTCAAAATGTGCAGATCCTGATGAGACGGCTCGTTACGAGCCGGCTCATCTGGATCTGCACTGTTTGCATAAACCGATATAGCGGGCTTTCGGGTTCAAAGGGTTAATGAATTATCCCATGTTGGTCCGAACCATGAAGGGAATAAATGATTAAAAGCTCAAAAAAGTTGAAAATTCAATTATTTCAGTTACAAAAAGCAGTTTACTTTTTGCAGTTCAAATAAGTGCATTTTTAACTTTAATATAGCTAGTTATTAGTTTACACGCCTTAATTTGAATATCAATGAATATTTTCAAATTGTAGCGAATTTGTTTGTGCTCCCACATGTGAAAATAAGTGCGTATTCATCTAAAATAAATGTATAAAATACATCAATATGTGCCTTATCAGTAGCATAATGTCATCAACATTGCAAAGTATACTTTTCTTGCTAAGTACACTTTGAGGGAGAATTTTTCAATTTAAGGATACAATTATTAATGTTTATTGTACTGAATTAATTACATTATCACAGCCATTTTGTATGTGATAATATAAACATTTCAGTGTAATAATCCTGCATACTTTTAATCACCAAATATATGCAGTCGTTATTCCCTTGAATATCTCTAATTATATTTTGCTAAATTTGCAATGTTGCTGAAATAGGCTACTGTAGCTCTGGGGCCGTTTCACTAAACTTCGTGCGACTAAAATGTTCGCAAGTGCAAACTTAGGATCGTCTGGAAATTTCAATTGGTGGATTTACATTTATTGAGCATAGGCTGCATATCCAGCCTAAGCTCAATTAATGTAAATCCAATAATTGTTTACAAGAACACATTGTTAATGTGAAATTTACAGACTATCATAAGTTTGCACTGACGAACATTTTAGTCGTGCGAAGTTTAATGAAGCGGGCCCCAGGGGGCCGTTTCACTAAACTTCTTACGACTAAAATGTTCGTAAGCGCAAATTTAGAATCGTCTGCAAATTTCAATTGATGGATTTACATTTATTGAGCATAGGCTGCATATGCAGCCTATGCTCAATAAATGTAAATCCAACAATTATTAACAAGAAAACATTGTTAATGTGAAATTTACAGACTATCATAATTTTGCACTTACGAACATTTTAGTCGTAAGAAGTTTAGTGAAGCGGGCCCCTGGTGTGTACTCCGTTTTCATGCTTAGAATGGGAAAACTGGATTTGTTCATTGGTTGAAATTGAATAAATCCTTAGAGCGCCCTCAGATCAGTTTTATAATCATGTCAACAATATACAGTGGGGTCAGCGTGTAAGTGCACACACGAACGAACATGGCAGGTTGAAACCAACCTGTCGTGTTCGTTCGTGTGTGCACTTACACGCTGACCCCACTATATTCCTGAATATTCCTGAATATGTAGAACTTTGATGTCGCAAACAGCAAATTGCAAACACGCGTGTTATACGGCGTTGGCTTACTACGGAGCACCGCAGGGGACATGAATTTGTTTATTAATTCGTTCCCACGAAATAACAATTCGTTCCCACGAAATATCAATTCGTTCCTACGAAATAATAATTCGTTCCCTCAATTTAACAATTCGTTCCCACGAAATAACAATTCGTTCCCACGAATTAACAATTCATTCCCACGAATTAACAATTCGTTCCCTCAATTTAACAATTGGGGAACGAATTAACACAGGAAAGAATTGTTAATTCGTGGGAACGAATTGTTATATCGTGGGAACGAATTGTTAAATTGAGGGACCTAATTGTCATTTCGTGGGAACGAATTGTTAATTCAGGTAACGAATTGTTATTTCGTGGGAACGAATTGTTAATTAGAGGGAACGAATTGTTAATTCGTGGGAACAAATTTTTAAATTTAGGGAAAAAATTGTTAATTCGTAGGAACGAATTGTTAAATTGAGTGAACGAATTGTTATTTCGTGGGAACGAATTAATAATAAGAATCCATGTCCTCTGCCGGGCTCCGTAGTGTCGGCTTACTAGCTCACGTCAACAATTTATTCCTGAATATGTAAAGCGAATTTGGCGAACGGAATCCGTAGCAAAAATCGCCTGATGTATTCCCATGGTATTGCCGTAATAAACCACTCACGTCGTCTCTATTTCTGTTCTGTTCGCATGCTTATGACACATTAAACCATGAATAATGTCCCCGTAGCTCGCTGTTTAATTAAAACTAGCTCAAATGTACCATTCGTGAGCGACATTTACAACGCAACTCGTCCATTACAACAATGCGTTCATTTTAAAAATGCGCGAAACGCCAAACCCTTATTATTATGATTGTTATGTATAAGTTATTGTTCACATATTGGATTTTTTTAAGGAACTAAATGCGAGGGGGCGTTCTCTCCCTCGCATTTAGTTCCTGAAAAAAATCCGACACATTAAACCATGAATAATGTCCCCGTAGCTCGCTGTTTAATTAATACCAGCTCAAATATACCATTCGTGAGCGACATTTACAACGCAACTCGTCCATTACAACAATGCGTTCATTTTAAAAATGCGCGAAACGCGAAACCCTTATTATTATGATTGTTATGTATAAGTTATTGTTCACATATTGGATTTTTTTTAAGGAACTAAATGCGAGGGAGCGTTCGCTCCCTCGCATTTAGTTCCTGAAAAAAATCCATTATTATATGAACAATAACTGACTTATATAGTTCAACCAAGTGTAGAATGCAATATCCAATCCGAATATTGATTTTCAATTTTCTGTCGAATCATTAAATCTGGTACTACACAACTTATTGGGGTCAAACGTTGCAATACATAATATTTGTAGTTCATATATTGATTTTTTAATAAATTAGTGCTTCATTGGTCGATGAACTAGGGCAAACAATAAGTGAAATAAGTGGAGCGCAATACTGTCCAGCGATTGGCTGAGAAGTAGGGTGAACTATAAATATGATTACAGGCATTTGCGTTTACTGTAGTTGAACAAGAGTTGTCAGAAGACAACGAAGCTCGCCTGTTGGCAGCCTTCATTCAAACTTGTCACAGTTGTATAAAAAACATGAATATTATATAACTTGACCTTGGGATAAGGGGTGTGCGGTGGACCTTGACATTGAGGTTAGTGGTGGAAGGTGGGTTGTGGATTTGATATAGCATGATATAGCATATTAAGATGAATGCATGTATGAAATATCAATGCGCTCCCTAAAAAGAGAAGGAAAACAAAATTTAACCCAGAGTTAAGCTTATGAACACACTAAGTTGGTAATTTTCTACAGCATGATAGCTATTCACGTGAGGAATGCATGTATAAATGTGCTAAGTTTGTGACCTTGGCATTGGCGAAAGGGGTGGGGGTGGGTGGGATTTGCTGTAGCACAATAGAGTATCATCAGGTGAATGCATGTATGAAATATGAAGGTGTTCCCTGTAAAGAAACAGAAGTTATAAAAAGACATTTACTCCAACGTTAAGTTTATGATGTTGATCTTGGGGAAAGGAGTGGGGTGGGTCATGGATTTGCTGTAGCACAATAGAGGATCATCAGATGAATGCATGTATGAAATATCAAAGCGTTCAAAGTTACACAACATTTACCCCAATGTAAAGTTTATGAACATGCTAAGTTTGTGACCTTGACATTGGGGTAAGGGTTGGGTGGTGGGTTGTGGATTTTGCTACAGCATGATAGAGGGTCATCTGAGGAATGTATGTATGAAATATCAAGGCGTTCCATCAAAGGAAACAGTTGTTATCAGACATTTACCCCAACATTAAGTTTATGAATTTTATAAGTTTGAGACCTTGGGGAAAGGGGTGGGGGTTGGTTATGGATTTGCTATAGCACGATAGAGTATCATCAGATGAATGCATGTATGAAATATCAAGGTGTTCAAAGTGTAAAGAAACAGAAGTTACACAACATTTACCCCAACGTTAAGTGTATGAACATGCTAAGTTTGTGAACTTGACTTTTGGGCAAGGGTTGGGTGGTGGGTTGTGGATTTGCTATATCATGATAGAGGGTCATCTGAGGAATGTATGAAATAGCAAGGCGCTCCATGAAAGGAAACAGACATTTACCCCAACGTTAAGTTTATGAATGTACTAAGTTTGTGACCTTGACCTTGGGGTATGGGATGGGCGGTGTATCAAGGATTTGCTATAACATGATAGAGTATCATCAGATGAATGCATAATTGAAATATCAAGGCGTTCCATGAAAGGAAACATTGTTATAATACATTTACCCCAACATTAAGTTTATGAATGTGCTAAGATTGTGACCTTGACCTTGGGAAAGGGGTGGGCGGTTGGTCATGGATTTGCTATAGCACGATAGAGTATCATCAGATGAATGCATGTATGAAATATGAAGGCGTTCCCTGTAAATAAACAGAAGTTACACAACATTTACCCCAACGTTAAGTTTATGAACATGCTAAGTTTGTGACCTTGACCTTGGGGTAACGATTGGGAGGACGGTGGTGTCATGGATTTGCTATAGCACGATAGAGTATCATCATATGAATACATGTATGAAATATGAAGGCGTTCCATGAAAGAAAAAAGATGTTATAAGACATTTACCCCAACGTTCAGTTTATGAATGTGCTAAGTTTGTGACCTTGACCTCGGAGTAAGCCTGGGTGGTGGGTCAAGGATTTTCTACAGCATGATAGAGGGTGATCTCTGAGGAATGCATGTATGAAATAACAAGGCGTTCCATGAAAGGAAGCAAAAGTTATAAGACATTTACCCCAACGTTAAGTTTATGAATGTGCTAAGTTTGTGACCTTGACCTTGGTGTAACGGATGGCCGCTGGGTCATGGATTTGCTATAGCACGATAGAGTATCATCAGATGAACGCATGTATGAAATATCAAGGCGTTCCATGAAAGGAAACAGATGTTATAAGACATTTACCCCAACGTTAAGTTTATGAATGTGCTAAATTTGTGACCTTGACCTTGGGGTAAGGGCTAGGTGGTGGGTCATGGATTTGCTACAACATGATACAGGGTCATCTGAGGAATGCATGTATGAAATAACAAGGTGTTCCGTGAAAGGAAGCAGAAGTTATAAGACATTTACCCAACGTTAAGTTTATGAATGTGCTAAGTTTGTGACCTTGATCTTGGGGTAAGGGCTAGGTGGTGGGTCATGGATTTGCTACAGCATGATAGAGGGTCATCTGAGGAATGCATGTATGAAATAACAAGGCGTTCCATGAAAGGAAACAGAAGTTATAAGACATTTACCCCAACGTTAAGTTTATGAATGTGCTAAGTGTGTGACCTTGACCTTGAGGTAAGGGATGGCCGCTCTGTCATTGATCTACTATAGCACGATAGAGTATCATCAGGTGAATGCATGATGAAATATCAAGGCGTTCCATGAAAGGAAACAGATGTTATAAAACATTTACCCCAACGTTAAGTTTATGAATGTGCTGAGTTTGTGACCTTGACCTTGGGGTAAGGGCTGGGTGATGGGTCATGGATTTGCTACACCATGATACAGGGTCATCTAAGGAATGCATGCATGACATAATAAGGTGTTCCATGAAAGGAAACAAAAGTTATAAGACATTTACCACAACGTTAAGTTTATGAATGTGCTAAGTTTGTGACCTTGATCTTGGGGTAAGGGCTTAGTGGTGGGTCATGGATTTGCTACAGCATGATACAGGGTCATCTGAGGAATGCATGTATGAAATAACAAGGTGTTCCGTGAAAGGAAGCAGAAGTTATAAGACATGTACCCAACGTTAAGTTTATGAATGTGCCAAGTTTGTGACCTTGACCTTGGGGTAAGGGCTAGGTGGTGGGTCATGGATTTGCTACTGCATGATAGAGGGTCATCTGAGGAATGCATGTATGAAATAACAAGGCGTTCCATGAAAGGAAACAGAAGTTATAAGACATTTACACCAACGTTAAGTTTATGAATGTGCTAAGTGTGTGACCTTGACCTTGAGGTAAGCGATGGCCGCTCTGTCATGGATCTGCTATAGCACGATAGAGTATCATCAGGTGAATGCATGATGAAATATCAAGGCGTTCCATGAAAGGAAACAGATGTTATAAAACATTTACCCCAACGTTAAGTTTATGAATGTGCTGAGTTTGTGACCTTGACCTTGAGGTAAGGGCTGGGTGATGGGTCATGGATTTGCTACACCATGATACAGGGTCATCTAAGGAATGCATGTATGACATAATAAGGTGTTCCATGAAAGGAAACAAAAGTTATAAGACATTTACCACAACGTTAAGTTTATGAATGTGCTAAGTTTGTGACCTTGATCTTGGGGTAAGGGCTTAGTGGTGGGTCATGGATTTGCTACAGCATGATAGAAAGTCATCTGAGGAATGCATGTATGAAATAACAAGGTGTTCTATGAAAGGAAACAGAAGTTATAAGACATTTACCCAACGTTAAGTTTATGAATGTGCCAAGTTTGTGACCTTGGCCTTGTGGTAAGGGCTAGGTGGTGGGTCATGTATTTGCTACAGCATGATAGAGGGTCATCGGAGGAATGCATGAATGAAATAACAAGGTGTTCCATGAAAGGAAACAGAAGTTATAAGACATTTACCCAACGTTAAGTTTATGAATGTGCCAAGTTTGTGACCTTGACCTTGGGGTAAGGGCTGGGAGGTGGGTCATGGATTTGCTACATCGTGATATAGGGTCATCTGAAGAATGCATGTATGAAATAACAAGGTGTTCCTTGAAAGGAACCAGAAGTTATAAGACATTTACCCAACGTTAAATTTATGAATGTGCCAAGTTTGTGACCTTGACCTTGGGATAAGGGCTGGGTGGTGGGTCATGGATTTGCTACATCATGATAGAGGGTCATCTGAGGAATGCATATATGAAATAACAAGGTGTCCCATGAAAGGAAACAGAAGTTATAAGACATTTACCCAACGTTAAGTTTATGAATGTGCCATGTTTGTGACCTTGACCTTGGGGTAATGGTTGGGTGCTCGGTCATGGATTTGCTACAGAATGATAGAGGGTCATCTGATGAATTGCATGTATGAAATAACAAGGTGTTCCATGAAATGGAAACAGAAGTTATAAGACACTTACCCAAACGTTAGTTTATGAAATGTCCAAGTTTGTGACCTTGACCTTGGGGTAAGGGCTGGGTGTGGGTCATGGATTTGCACATCATGATATAGGGGTCATCTGAAGAATGCATGTATGAAATAAACCAAGGTGTTTCCTTGAAAGGAACCAGAAGTTATAAGACATTTACCCAACGTTAAAAAAAGTTTATGAATGTTGCCAAGTTTGTGACCTTGACCTTGGGATAAAGGCTGGGTGGGTGGGTCATGGATTTGCTACATCAAGATAGAGGGTCATCTGAGAATGCATATATGAAATAACAAGGGTGTCCCATGAAAGGAACCAGAAGTTAAAGACATTTACCCAACGTTAAGTTTATGAATGTGCCAAGTTTGTGACCTTGACCTTGGGATAAGGGCTGGGTGGTGGGTCATGGATTTGCTACATAATGATAGAGGGTCATCTGATGAATGCATGTATGATATAACAAGGTGTTCCATGAAAGGAAACAGAAGTTATAAGACATTTACCCAACGTTAAGTTTGTGAATGTGCCAAGTTTGTGACCTTGACCTTTGGGTAAGGGCTGGGTGGTGGTTCATGGATTTGATACTGCATGATAGAGGGTCATCTGAGGAATGCATGTATGAAATAGCAAGGTGTTCCATGAAAGGAAACAGAAGTTATAAGACATTTACCCAAGGTTAAGTTTATGAATGTGCCATGTTTGTGACCTTGACCTTGGGGTAAGGGCTAGGTGGTGGGTCATGGATTTAATACAACATGATAGAGGGTCATCTGAGGAATGCATGTATGAAATAACAAGGTGTTCCATGAAAGGAAACAGAAGTTATAAGACATTTACCCAACGTTAAGTTTATGAATGTGCCAAGTTTGTGACCTTGACCTTGGGGTAAGGGCTGGGTGGTGGGTCATGGATTTGCTACATCATGATATAGGGTCATCTGAAGAATGCATGTATGAAATAACAAGGTGTCCCATGAAAGGAAACAGAAGTTATAAGACATTTACCCAACGTTAAATTTATGAATGTGCCAAGTTTGTGACCTTGACCTTGGGGTAAGGGCTGGGTGCTGGGTCATGGATTTCCTACAGAATGATAGAGGGTCATCTGAGGAATGCATGTATGAAATAACAATGTGTTCCATGAAAGGAAACAGAAGTAATAAGACATTTACCCAACGTTAAGTTTGTGGACGACGCTGACGCCGACGTCGCCGACGACGCCGGGGGTATGCCATAAGCTCTTCTGCACTTCGTGCAGGCGAGCTAAAAACAGTAAACACAACAGCCCATGGCTTTATTACTTATTTTTTATTTTTACTCTTCATGTCGAAGGTGACATAGGTCTAGGTCGTGTTAATGGTGGCGCGAGTGTGTGACAAAATTAATGTTCAGGTGATGCACGATTCCTTCGCGTAACATTGACGATACATGTCGACGTAATAAAATACATGTCGACGTAATAAAATGGCTAAGTGTTTCAGCGACATTTCGAAGGTGACAAAGATAAAAGTCGTGTTAATGGTGACGCCTGTGTGTGAAAAATGTTCAGGTGATTCGAGTGTCCAAGTATTGAAGCAATCTTTCGCGTACTATATAATATATTATTACATAAGAACGTACAGAAGAACGGACGGAACCTCAAGAGAAACGCAATATGCAGGGATTCTGCTGGCGATCGCCACTTTCGCAATTGGCGATACAAATAAACACAATAAACAATTGGCGATCAAAAAATATCTTCTTTTTTTTTCTTTTTCTTTTGAAGTGGCGATTTTTTTATTTTCCCCAGCGGAATCCCTGAATATGCCCCCCCCCCCCCCACTAGCTATCGCGTAGGTTGCTTGCATACGTTTTGGTCATATGTGTCGTCACTGTTTGCGAATATCGGAAACTCCGTGCCTTTACAACACTGATAGTTTGATACCCTTATTCAATTTGCTTAGACGTGTCTTTTTCATTCAACAACACTGCACTCGATAATGAGGAACTAACACGAAAACTACAGAAGAAATCGAGTTTGAAAAGCACCAGACATTCCGTTTTCTGCTACATCAACACATTAAAGTTGTACTCTCTGTAAACCCAAACATATCCGGTTTAGAGAGGTTCCACTGTCATGATGTATATGTACACACAAATACATGTTTATGCAATGTTTTGCAATAATGAACATACATTATATATTGCACTGAAACCTGAAAGACGTGTGTTCGGTTTAGAGATGCTTTATTGTACATGCATTTTTAAATTCAGTTTGAACTCGGTTATCACTAGAGAAAGTGATCAGAGGCTCACGGATACCCACGGCCGCCGCCTGGACCGACAAATAAAAATTTTACAGACGGAATTACGAAAACTATACCCCTCGACATACTTCGTATGCCGGGGTATACTTGGATTCATCTTTAATATTATTATAGGAATTAATGGCATTTTTGTGGAATTTATCGGGGTATAAACTTGGAAAAGTCGCGAGATAACTGGACGAAGCGATCAAAAAATACAATTTTGAAAACAAATAAAAAAAAAAATAGTTTTTATTTTTATTTTTTTATTTTATTTCGAAAATTGTAATTTTTTAAGGTCTCGTCCAGTATTCCCGCGACTTTTCCAAGTTTATATCCCCGATAAATTCCACAAAAATGCCATTCATTCCTTATAATTCCAGCATTTGAAATAAATTCATCAAGAAAATGTGTTTATTTTCCGTTTTCTTAATAATTATTTTAACTGCGCCTTACGGTTATGGAAAGTAGTTCGGCGTGTGAGTTTACTGGGATATAAATTTTGGACAGAGACTTGCTACGGGCCAATCAAATGTTAGGGAATTGTGTAAATATTTGTGTGCTGGAATTATTAGCATATGTTAAATGTAGATAAGAAATTTAGATAGAAAGCATGTTTAAGCGATGCCATTCACGAAAACAATTGACTGTTCAATGTTGGAATTTTGAAAAAAGTGATACATGTACTACATGTATGTAGTTAATATACTTTTTATACAATATCCGGAACAGTCATATTAATTCCCGATTATATTTATGATGATAAACCTAAAGTTAAATCAATGTCAATAACCACGACCAATACCCGCCATATACCATCTATTATTCCCTTTAAGGACCAACATAACCATCTGCCACCGATTATAACACGCCACCAACACACGAACATGCAAAAACAACAACCGGGTTCAACTCATGTTTACATTTGTTTCCCCGCATAAGCCATGCCATTTGGGTTATATGGGTTACGGGGGTTAATATTCCGGCTTGCATAGCAATTACATGCCGGTAATTTGTTATTATACGTCATGACGTTTATTTCATACCAATATACAACAAACGCCCGGACAGCTTTTCAATATTGTACACATTTAGTATAGACAGACAACACGGGATAATCGATAGCAGACATTGAGACGAAGCCGTGTTCCATTTAGCCTTAACATGCGGAAAACCCCTCTATGGGCATAAACAAATTATTTTTTTTTCATTTCTCATCCAAAGTATATGTTGGGACCACTCATTTGAGCCGTCTCGTCGACAGAAAATCCCTCTATGGGCAAACAAATAAAAACAAATTCTCAGAATTTTTTTTTTCAGAAACCCCTCTATGTTTTTCTCAGTATTTTTTTTCATTTCTCATTTAAAGGATATGTTGTGACCACTCATTTTAACCGTCTCGTTAACGGAAAACCCCTCTATGGGCAATTTATTTTGTCTCTGTATTTGTTTTTTTATTTCTCATCCTAACTATATGTAGTGACTGACCACTCATTCTCGTTGCTGGAAAACCCCTCTATGGGCAAAACAATATTTCTTTTCTCAGAATTCTTTTTCAAAACCCCTCTATCGCCGAGACTGTTCAAATGCTGGTCACGACATATACAGCCGAATTGAAATAAGAAAGATATTTAGAATTTTCCGTGATGTCTTCACTATGTAAATGGTTAATATACGCAAACACGTTTACCACAAATTTCCTCGGTTTGCGAGCGCTTGCAACGCGAAAATGGATGTCATACATGTAACATCTGAGACGTCCCCTGAGACCATGCACTTGCAGTGAATTGTCAAATTGTGCTGCGCCCGATGACGTATTACGTCGGAGGAAACTACGGAAGCCCATTAGGGCCACTTCACTTATTTTAATTTTCATTTATTAAAGATGTTTTCTTGAATTTTCAAGTACTTTTCTTGAATTTTCAAGATCTTTTCTTGAGTTTTCAATTGAATTTTCAAGTTCTTTTCTTGAATTTTCAAGATCTTTTCTTGAATTTTCAAGAAAAGATCTTGAAAATTCAAGAAAAGAACTTGAAAATTCAAGAAAAGAACTTGAAAATTCAAGAAAACATCTTGAAATCTTGAATTTTCAAGTTATTTTCTTGAATTTTCAAGATCTTTTCTTGAAAATTAAAAAAAAGATCTTGAAAAAGAACTTGAAAATTCAAGAAAACATCTTGAAAATTCGAGAAAAGATCTCGAAAATTCAAGAAAAGATAAAAAAAGTGAAGTGGCCCTAATGGGCTTCCGTAGGAAACGGTGTAAGATTATGCGACTTGCAAAACTCAGAAATAAATGGTCACCAGCAAATAGGAGACCAATGCAACTAAATGAGCCAGAAATGGAGTGAAAGTGAATGGGTTTAACGTCCCACCAACAGCTAAGGTCATATAAAGACGGGACCACAGTTTAAAGTATGATCCGACAGACCAGTGGGATGGAAATACAATGTACTATGAAAGTATTTTTGATGCCTAAGGCGATGTTTTGAACCCACAACCTCCGGATTGGAAGTCAGGTATTTCTAACCCCTAGGCCACAATCTATCTCTGACCAGAAATCAGCAACTACACCGCTACGTGAAATAATAGCGACAAAGGGGCCGGGGGCCAAGCCAAATTTGACAAAAGTTCGCGAAATAAAAAGAAGGCACATTCTTAAATTTTGATAAAATTTAATATTATCGAAAACAATATTATTTTTGCATTGTTTATATGGCCGTAAAAATTGGACAGGTTTCGTTAAACAGACATACAGTAGTTTGTTTGTTTGTTTATTGGTGTTTAACGGCCTATCAACGGCTAAGGTCATGTAAGGCCGGGCAAACGGGTCCAATCCCGTTTTAACCTGCTGCATTGGGGGGAAAATCCCAAAATCAGAACGGACTATTTACATCGAGAAAACATATTCAGCCCTGAAATTAGAATAACCTGACCTGGTGTCAGGTCCATACCACACCAGTCACTTGACCCCTTCCCCTAGAATAAGATTACGAATATAGAGAATAGTAGGTTAGTGCCGTGAATGGGAAAGCATATCTGGCAAGGCTCAGGAAACGGGATGGGCGAGGCTCTACCGAGCACATCCCGTTTCTGTGCCGCGCCAGATATTTTTTCCCATTCACGGCACTAATCTACTATTCTATTTATCCCGTCAACACCTACAAATTGCAGTAAAATTCAAAAATAGTATTGACTGGATATCAAAAATGTTTCACGGCACCGTGTTTCACGGCACATACGCACTGTGTTGACAGGATAACATCGCAATACTCACATAAGGGATATAACCAGATTCATCTGTCACATACGAAAATGCCAATGACGTATGTGAGGGCCAAACCAAGTCTCCAGTCGGAATTCCAGTAAGGATGAACACCGATCGTTAAATTACCCATCGCATTCTCCCACCTATCACCCACTCACACAGACAGTAGTACAGGTATGTGCATGAATTATTAAATTAATGTTTACCATCGCAATTGTCCCGATGACGTTACTAATGTTTTATTTACGCTGAAATGCAACTAGCGTATAATATAGCATTACATGTAGGGAACATAAATGATGGACATGTTGAAATTCAAAACTTTAATAAATTATTGAGTGCATGTTAGCTCACATGTGAATGGAAATTCAATACACGTGCATACAAATGGATGTACTATACCAATATTGAAACGAGGCTCATTGCATTTACGACCAGTGTTGTGCCTCCGCTGCGCAATCACATTTTTTCAATGCCTTATATTAACTCTTTCACCCCGAAGTGACTGGAACGGACTGTGATATGTTAATTTTGCAACCAATCCAATCGTCACAAAATGATTTCAGACTAGTAAATTTATGAAAATTGGGGCGTTTTTGTTCTTAAAAATATGAAAATCACTTGCAAAAAATGCAGATACCGATGAGACGGCTCGTCCCGAGCCGACTCATCTGGATCTAAACTGTTTGCCAATACTACTATACAGGCCTGTGGTGTTGGACGGGTTAAGTCCGTATAACATTCACGAGGTAATGTGACACGTATTTGCCATATAATTAACGTGATAACGTGATAGTCAACTAGTCTTAATACACTGCCTTTGTATCGCGTGAAGAAGACTTACTAACTCATCAACACAAGATGAATTGGACGACATAACTAACACGATTTCTTTGTCGCGGCCGCTTGCGGACAGCGCGATATAGCGTGGCACATTGGCGTACGTACGTCCGTCTGAACTTACGTATGTACGTGCGTCCGTCTGAACTTACGTATGTACGTGCGTCCGGGTTAAGGTTAAGTCTTTGGTTAAAGTTGTTGGTTAAAGTTGTTCTGTATATACTATCAAAGCCTCGACGGGCGCGACATACGGGCCGCGGCCATCTAGTTATATAATGCAATTCGTCGTATGCGACTTAATTCACTAAACGCTGTTCTAGATATGTTAATACATGTACATTTAAGTCGTCTTTTCGACATAAACAACATTTCATACAATATACATTAAACATTTAGAGCTAGCATTAAATAGTTGAGTTTATGTAGATTCGGCGTTCCTGGAACGCCGAATCTACATGAACTCAAATAATGATTGCTACTGTTGAATTCCGATAACGTGGCAAGGGCAAAGGTCACAGGAGATTCCATATTGAACCGTAATAGGTAAAGTAGGTGTAAAACTGATATTAGCATGACGATGTAGCATGCATGTCACCAATGTTGGCCCGAAATGTATTCAAGTAACGTTCAGGCATATTTTGAAGCAAGTTGTCACTGTTGTTGTTACGTATTTGATGAAAAAGAAAATGGTGAGCACAGGCACTCGAATCGTATATGTATCACACCAACATACGTCAAGTGCTCATTGGAAATGCATGCATGAACGAGTCAATATTAATCGATAACGATGCACCTGTGTTTTATTATCTAATTTTAGAACATACAAGCAGTGTAAAACATACGTGCACCTATATCAACCTGTGACCAATACATAAAGTTCGTATCAGATGCATATAGCGTAGTGGTAACAGTTATTGTTTGTTTAATTACTCAACGTTGAGGGTTGTGGGTTCGAAACCATCACTGTGCTATCTTGTTTTTATTGAATTTTGTCCCTCACTTTATACTCCCAGATACATATCTGCCGTCGTTTATACGTTTATTTTATTAACATTGTTTAATGTAACTTACAGAAACATATTTTTTGTAATGGTTCAACAAAACTGATAAAGACGTATATTGCATAATGTCATTTTAATCGTCTTAGTTACATATGTCTGTCTGGACAAAATGTATAAGCAAAACCAATGTTTTTCTCGCTCTTGGGCGGCGGACATACAATGTGTGGGGTGTATTTGCAGTCAAACATTTCCAGGGGGCGGGAATTAGGAGGCCGAGAACCCCGAGGATGTGTATATTTGACGTCCCCAAGAGTGCCCCAACCCCGCACTGTCGTTTCTATGAAATACCTACTGGGGACAATTTTAGAATGAGTCTACATCATTTGTTTCACGTTGTTTGATAGTGAAATATTTATTCAGCAAATGAATTGTGAACACCGTATGTCCTGATCTGACTGGGTGATGTGCATCCTGATATATGACGCTGTAAACTAGTGCACACGTCACAAGTACCCTTTTGTCAAACTCTATCTAAGACATTTTCTTTTAAAAGTGAGAAAACGTTGAATCTGTTATATGAATAAAAAAGAAAACATTTGTCCAAGGCTCGAACTCGCAAAAAAAGGAACGCAGGTCGAATTCATTTACCGAGTGCACTACCACATGAGCTGTGCGGACAATAATGCTAATACTTGCGGACGACTGTGAAATCAAAATGAATCAACTACCGAAACGTTTTACGTTTACAAATATGGCATTTATTGTGGTTTTCAGTCGCCTGTTTCACCAGTCATTCAGTTGGTAATTTAAATTATCTCCTAAGCTATCGGGAGCATGCATTTTCCAGCTCTAAATTGCTCTACTGTCTGTTTCACGAAAGCTGCCCAAATACAACGGCCATATAGACAATTCAAAAACAATATTTTTTTCGATAATATTAAATTAAAGGAAAATTTAAGAATGAGCCTTCTTTTTATTTCGTGAAATTCGGTCAAATATTGATTTTATTACGAAAAATTGATTTGTCAATTTAACATGGGGAAAAAAGAGGTAGAGGAGTGTGGGAGGAGTCAAAAAACGAAAGATTTTGGAAATTAACTCCGAAACCTTGCTAGATAGCTTGGAAATGATCCAACTAAGAAAACAAAAGTTAAATTTTGAAAATCGGTCCAGGATTACTGAAATTCTAAAATATTTCCCCATGTTAAATCCCCATAGACATCTTCACGGAGTGAAGATATCTATGGGGATTTAATATGGGGAAATTTTGTTTTCGCAATAAAATCTATATTTGACCAAATTTCACGAAATAAAAAGAAGGCTCATTCTTAAATTTTCCTTTAATTTAATATCGAAAAAAATATTGTTTTTGAATTGTTTATATGGCCGTAAAATTTGGGCAGCTTTCGTGAAACAGACTATAGATAAGGCGTCGATTCGGCCACCTAAAATGGCTGCAAACGGTTACATCCCTAGAAAGCTATAATATACATAGTCCACTGACCCCATGACGTCACGTGCCCTTGCCAATTTATCGGAAATCAACAGTACAATACAATACAATACAATGCAATACAATACAATACAATACATTTTATTCACTCTAAGCCACATACGTGGTGACACACGAGGTATACAATAGATTACATAATACAACGATGGGTAAAAATACAAAATGCATATGTATAAGCTCACTAGTCATTATAACCATAAAGCATTTCTTATAAAAATAGCTAAATTTCTTAATTGCTTTCCAGATTTTTTCTCAAATAGCTGTGCGAATTTTAAAATATTTGGTCTTCTAAAATAAAATGAGTCACATTTGCTTCATGTTGTGTATATAATAACTTATACATAAGAAACAATAATTTACTCTGCTTCCCTGAAACTAATTTTGCCCAAAACGAAATAATTCTACATTTAATGTCAATAATAAGCGGAAATTTGCCGAGTTCTCCATAAACCATGAAATTTGGTGTGGATTTCTTTACCCCCAAAACAGTTTTACAAAATTTCAAATGAATTGTTTCTATAGCCGAAATGTTTTCAAATTCCCAGATTTCACAGGCATAGCAGAGAATTGGAGTGATACATTGATCAAATAACTTAAGCTGACAGTCTACTGGAGTTGACAAGTTGTTAATCTTTCTAAATAGGCCGAAAAGAGCTTTGGATGCTTGGTCAATCAAATGTTTCTTAGTCTTATGAAAAGTTCCGTTTTGTGAAAAAACTTTTCCCAAATATGTAAAGTGGTCTACAATTTCAATTGTGTTATCGTTATATGTAAAGGCTATCTTTTTTGATGATTTACGTTTTTTGAAAATCATAATTTTGGTTTTTGATGCGTTTACTTCCAATTTCCACTGAATACAGTATTGATGAAAATAATTTAGAGCATCTTGTAGGCCAGTTTCTGTCTCAGACATGAGAATAGTGTCGTCAGCGTATAATAAACAAGAATAGTTTAACATATATCTAGATGTTGAAACATGTCAGATGTAACCGATTGTAAATCTACAATACCGCATACATTGAGAAAATCTTCAAGGTCGTTCAAAAACATGGCAAACAAAAATGGTGACATATTTTCACCCTGCCTGACACCCACCATGCATGGGAAGTATTCTGAAAAGTCATTTCCTACTTTAACACAAGATTTAATACATTTATACATGTTTTTAATTATGTTTAAACATTTCCCGTTTATGCGGGACAGCAACAGCTTATACCAGAGGCCATTTCTCCATACAGTATCAAAAGCTTTCCTAAAATCAATAAATGCGTAGAAAAGAGGTTGTCTTTTACTAAATAGTATTTCTATAATTGCATGTAAAGTAAAAATGTTATCAGCCGTACTATATCCTTTCCGAAAACCAGCCTGTGCCTCAGTTATAAGCCCATTCTGTTCAGCATATGTTGTCAACCTATTTGTAATTATAGAAGTGAATACTTTACCAAGACAGCTAACTATTGTTATTGCCCTATAATTGTCAGGATCATGCCTTGAGCCCTTATGCTTATAAATTGGTATTATATGACCTTCGAGCCAATCATTTGGTACAATTCCACTTTCAAAAACATGATTAAACAGTTTCACGTAGAGACTTAACATTATGTGTTTAGTAGTTGAAATATATTCGTTAAGTATAGAATCGCGAGAACACGCCTTGTTGTTTGACAGTTTGGAAATCGCTGAGAGTATCTCATTTGCTGATAAGGCGTGTTAATGTCTTCATTATTCGGTAAATTTATATCTGCTGCAGCATCAATAATATGTTGTTCATTAATATGATCAATGGCATTCATGTCTTTAAAGTAGTTATAAAATTGATTAACATGAATGCAAGTGATATGTTCGGTGTTTTGGACGCCGTTTAAAAGCTTCCAAAAGTCCCTTAGGTCTTGACTTTTGCATTTGTCGTATTCGTGCACCGTATTTATGTTTGCATGCGTAGTAATTGTTTTCTTATATATCTTACTCGCACGATGTAAAATCGTTTTATTGTGTGCCGTTTTATGAAAATGATATGCATTTTTAGCCTGCATAAAACATCTCCTATTTATACTACACTCATTTCCAAACCACGGTCTGTTTATGTTATTTTTACGACGCACCGGGCCGTGACGCGCCTGGCCTAAACGTTCTGTATGCGGTCTGTGTAAACAAATGACCTATACGCGACACAAAATTATCAAACGATGATTGGTCGACCGTAGCGCTGCCCCTGCTGCCCGTGCTGTCTGGTGCAGCCTGGTCGTGTGTACTACGAGAGCGTTCATTGACTAATATTGTGTCTAGTTCCGTGTGTAAACTCTGGATTACATGTTCATCGATGTTATTTACAAATTCGTGAATTTTATTAGGATTCCAATTTCGAAATATGTGTTCCGGCCTACCGTTGTGTGCTAAAGTTGGATTACTCGAGATATTGAAATCAAATGAAATAGCACAATGTACGTCTGAAAGTAGAGGATTAAATTCATGTACTGTGAACTCGGTTGTCGAGAGAAGCAATAATGGGGTGAGTAGAGCATAATCTATTAGACTCGTATCACTACATGTCACTTTTCCAACGCCCTTATCACATCCCATACGCCCATTGGCAATGTACAGATTTGTAGATTTACACAAAGCTATTAACTTATATCCACAGTTATTGGGTTTGCCGATATCACAGGATGCCCTGTCCATGAGAATATTTGCATCTGCTAACATTTGGCTGCTGCACATGAAATTTGCAATATCCTCATCGTCAATGAATTCTGTGATATAATCATTAATCATTGTCTTGTAAATGATCGCATAATATTTTTGTTCTACTGTTGAAGTCTCCAACTAGACAGACTTCGTCGTAAATGTTGCATAATCGAGAAAGTTCATTTTCTATTTCAATGTTCCAATCTCCGTCTGTGTATAGGGAGCCCTCCGGTGGGATATATACCGTACCAAGCAGAGTGTTGCAATGTCTTCTGTTTCCTATATGAACACCAGCAATATTTAGAAACAGAACAAATTGCGACGCTGTGTCAAGTAGGGTCACCTGTGGGAGTAATGATTGTTTTACAAGTACACATATGCCTCCGTATATGCGGGTCGATTTGTGTTGTTTACGATCGTTACGCAGTATTGTGTATCCAGGTAAGACAACTGAGTCATACTCGTGTAGATGAGTTTCTTGAATACAGACGATATCATAATTCCGTATAAACTGTTCAAATTCTGGAATATTTAGTTTATCCCTGATACCACACACGTTAAGTGATCCAATTCTAATATGCTCATGTGCCACATTGTCCTAATGGTGTGGACCGGGATTCGCGGGTGGCGGTCCGGGCTTCGCGGGTGGCGGTCCGGTGTGCATGGGTGGCGGTCCGGGGTTCGCGGGTGGGGGTCCATGGTTCACGGGTGGCGGTCCGGGGTTCATGATGCGGTCCGGGGTTCGCGGGTGGCGGTCCATGGTTCACGGGTGGCGGTCCGGGGTTCATGGGTGGCGGTCCGGGGTTCGCGGTGGCGGTCCATGGTTCACGGTTGGCGGTCCAGGGTTCATGGGTGGCAGTCCGGGGTTCATGTGTGGTGGTCCATCATTGGAAGGTGGTTGATTGGGGTACGCGGGTGGTGGTACTGGGTGGCCGGGTTGGTATGGATCTCTATTTCCTGATGTCGAATGTGGTTTAAATAGCTGACCATTGATGTACAGTTTGTCCACTACTAAACGACACCTAGCACCTGACCGTTTTGCGTCCCTCATCACCGGATACAGCAGCTTCCTTCGGGATTCAATTTCAGGCGGGAACTGTTCATTTACCCCATACGGTTTGCACACTAATGTGGTGGCCGCTGACTGTACATTGTAGTTCTAAATAATTAGTTTGTTTGTTTGTTTGTTTGTTTATTGATGTTTAACGGCCTATCAACAGTTAAGGTCATGTAAGGCCTGGCAAACGGGTTAAATCCCATTTTAACCTGCTGCATTGGGGGAGGGGGATCCCAAAATCAAAACGGATTATTTGCATCGAGAAAAAATATATTCAGCCCTGATATTAGAATAACCTGACCTGGTGCCAAGTCCAAACCACACCAAAGTGATTTGGCCCCTTCCCCTGAAATAAGAGTACGAATAATCGTAATACTCACATAAGGGATCTAACCAGATTCAACTGTCACATACAAAATGCCAAAGACGTATGTGAGGGCCAAACCAGTAGCCGATTGCATCAAACTTGCAAAGTATACTTATCTAGCAAAGTATACTTTGAGGGAGCAATCATTTATTTTTCCTGAAATGCATTATTTCATATAGAACTAACAACTGCATATAGTTGATGATTAAAAGTATGCAGACTTATTATACTGAATTTATTACATTATCACAGCCAAAATGGCTGTGATAATGTAATAAATTCAGTATAATAAAAAATTATAAATTTTTCAAAAAATTGAAAATTTCTCCCTCAAAGTATACTTTGCTAGGAAAGTATACTTTGCAATGTTGGTGAAATAGGCTACTGGTCTCCCGTCGGAATTCCGGTAAGCATGGACCCCGATCGTTAAATTACCCATCGCATGCTCCCACCTGCCACCCACTATAAATAATTAGAACTAGCATTATATATTTAGAGCTACATGTAGCGCCAAATGATTTATTCAAAATGAAATCTTCAAATGATTTGGAGCGAGCTCTAGTTATTTAGAGCTAGCATAATTATTTCAGATTATGTAGATATGGCGTTCCATAAAATTGGAGACGAATGTACTGGCGTACTGCGGCTAAAAGTCCAATTGGATAGGTTTTACATAGCGAGTCACTTTATTAAAACAATCAGCGTTTCTAATACCGTTTTCCTGTCAGTATGAATGATTATGTCTAGAACGATGGTCAATAAGACATCATCGTGTTTGTTCTATCGATATATACCGCGTCCAACGTTCGTATACGTACAGCAATGTTTCTCGAAGCTGGACATACATCAAGGTGTATGATCACGTGGTACTAACAACAACAACAAGTACTGAAATTTCAGAATCCATCTGCTTCAAAGTACGTATTATTTTATAGTGTCCTTATTACGTAACGGATTTTTATGAAATATGGCGCATCAAACGCGTCTTGTTAAGTTGCATTTGGTGGTCTCTGTATTATCGACACGGAAATCTATTCTTCGCAAAAACGACATAAGTCTGTGCCAAACTCCCTGGACCACCAAATGCAGCCCATTAAGATGCGTTTGCTGCGCCATATTTCATCAAAATCCATTTCATATTAATGAAAATATCAAATAATACTTTCAAGATTTCAACACTTTCAGCCACTGTTGTTGTTGTTATAACCACGTGATCATGCATCTTGTACATGTAAAAACACTAGAAACAGAATTGCTACCCCGCTCCATACCTCTCGCGAGGTAACATATCTGAGGTGAATTATTGTAGCTGGTAAAAGCTTGCAACATGACTTGTATTGTGTTTACAGTTTGGTCATTGCAATGCAATTTCGATGCAATTCATCAATTATTGTCATATCCTGTAATGATTGCAAATCACATATGATACACTCCACGAGAGTTTGTACCTTCTAACTGCGTTATTTCACGAAATACATTTACAAATGTTAACAAATGTTCCATAAATGAATGAAATCAAATTTGACCGAAATGTCGGTGTACATGTACATGCGGAATAATTAGTCCGCATGCCTCTGAAATTTGTGTCAATAAGTAACATTTGGCCATTAAACACATTAAATCTAAAAAATATTTAAAAATAAGTACATTTTCATCAATAACAAAAAAGTCACCCTCCCCAAAAAAAATGATTTGATGAAATTCAATCAAATATAGATTTTATTGCGAAAAAAAGTTTTTACTATGGGAATTTAACATGGGGAGTCAATTTCCAAATTTCAGGATCAAAAAACTTTTTTTTTTTGGAAATTGACTCCGAAACCCGACGAGATAGCTTGAAGATGATGTAACTAAGAAAACAAAAGTTAGATTTTGAAAATCGGTCCACAAATAAAAAAAATATTTAAAAAAAAATCTATTTTTAGCCCCCATGTTAAATTCCCATAGGAAAATCATTTTTTTCGCAATAAAATCAATATTTGATGGAATTTCATAAAAAAAATTGTTATGGGGAGGGTGCCTTTTTTGTTATTGATAAAAAAGTACTTACTTTTAAATATTTTTTAGATTTACTGTGTTTAATAGCCAAAAGTTCGTCGGCAGCAAAACATGGCGAGTAGTTTCGTCTAAAGTGGTGCTATGCGACTTTTCCGTCGTAGACATGTGCACAGTCCGTGTCACAAATGAACAAGCGCAATTATAATGCATATTTATTTATATTTACCCTGTCCTTAAATTCATAATGGATACGCCCATTCAATGTATTGCGTTTATATCCCAGTACATTACATTCGCCCCACGTGACGTTGTTGATTCGCTATAGTTTGTTTGACGTAATAAATACATTACCAAGTTCACGGGTGCCAGAAAAAAAATCAGCGATAATATCTAGTTTCTAATATAAATAATATACTAAAATGATACTGACATGTGATGTTTTTCAGTTACCTGTGTACCAAGGTGTGGCAGTACGTGTTTCCGAACGGCGTGACGTCATGGTTTTTAGATATGTTTACAGTACATTTCCTTTAATATCTTGCAAATGGAATGACATATTTTTTGAAACATACCACAGGAAACGCGGTACACGTTGCTGTATATCATAATTCTGTCGCTTCCACGAAGAATCGGTTACCGTCAATAAAAACTAGAGCACGTGAATGTAAGAAATAAACGGTACTCGATTCTTTGTGAAAGCTATAAGTTATCGTAAATAACTTTCAGAGCACCAATAAAACACATATGTCATCGTATTTGGTGCGCTACATGTCATCAAAATCCGTCCGTTTGTTAGGAATATTTTAAAGAAAACATATTGTAACAATTACGTCACAGATTACGTCACGTCGGAAAATCAAATTGCGACAAATTGACGTTGAACAATACGATTCCTAATTTTTACGCCGTATTTGGTTATGTACATATTTGAAACCCAAAATGCATTGTAAATATAATTAATAAAACCATGGGCAGTTGCGTTTACTGCAGTATGAAAAACAGTTGGTCTGTTTAAAGTTTTCAAGCACTTTAAACATACCAACTGTTTTCAAGGCGTACTACAGTGAACGCAACAACGCATGATTTTATTCCTTAAATTATAGTCGACTCGGTTATCATTATTGATCTCTCTGAACTTTGTCTTGTAATTATGGTGATGACGTTAATTACAACGGAACCTCTCTAAACCGGACACTCTGCGGATCTCCCAGGGTGTCCGGGTTGGAGAGGTTTCACTATAACTCGATGTGCTTTACTGATGTAAGTATCTATTGTCTTACGACTAGGATATTTTTTCGATTTCCATAAACTTTCCACGGGGCCACAAGAAGAGCACAATAACGGTTGTTACACTGTCCTGTGGCCTGTTTCACTACAGTTCGTACGACTAAAATGTTCGTAAGTGCAACATTCTGATAGTCTCTAAATTTCACATTAACAATGTTTTCTTGAAAACAATTATTGGATTTACATTTATTGAGCATAGGCTGCATATGCAGCCTATGATCACCAATAAATGTAAACCCATCAATTGGAATTTCCAGACGATCCTAAATTTGCACTTACGAACATTTCAGTCGTACTTACATGTAGTTTAGTGAAACGGGTCCCTGCTTTTGGTGTCCGTTATAGAGAGTGTACTGTATTTGGCGGCCGGCTGAACGGAGTCAATTATTATCGGCGGTATGGGTAGTAATTCATCATTGTTTCTCGCGGAAATCACCGACATAATCGTCTAGAGCAACGCAGACAAATGCGAACAGTATTCTCTATTGTTTGATCTAGCCTGGAAACGAGCTTACGGCTCTTAGAAAAAATGTTTCCATCCATCTACTACATGTAGTCGGGAAATGGCAAAAACTAGAGCTGGATTTCAATTGCCGTGCCGGCTGATGGGAGGGTTAGTTGCGAACAATAACTCTAGAACTTTGCATATACCCCCGTACCGCCGACAACGGTGTAATTTTTATCTGTTATCTTATATTTAATGGTAGGAATTGCCTCGCAGACCTGCCAAACTCGGGCATATGAGCCAAGAAAATGTGTCAAGCCAATGGCCGTTGGCCCGTTTTTCTTTCCAAATTTTGTATTGGTTGCAATGCAGTCGAAATTTGTACTTTACATTAAGGAGGTTATGAGACGGTTAATTTAACCTATCTAGTTCATTCTCCTACATGTACCGCACTGTGTCAGTATGTCAGACCGCCGAGTACGAGTGCATATGATATATGAAGACTCCGTCGTAACGTAATTATCCTATATGGGCCGCGTCATGCGAAAACCGGGCTTAATGACAAAACAATCATTTTTCACTTTTTTGCATATTCTGAATACCGCATCTTTTAAAAGTCATATACCACAAAAACTATCACTGTATCTCAATTATTTTTCATGTTACATGTATTTTTGTAACACGTGGTAGAATCGCAAACGACGTTTTAGCTCAATGACGTCGCAATTACGACGTTAACACTAACGGGCGACTTCAACGTCAATAAGAACGTTTAAGCGTAATGGAGTAGTAAACGAATAGGCCTGCCATGTAGGTTGATTTTAGGTAGTGTATGTATAATATTATACTATTAGTGAATAATTGACAAACGACACGTAACCTTGGGCAAAGTCAACATTATCTTGTGTGTACTTTTTGCACAACTACGAACGCCAAAAATATATGAGCCGCGCCGTGCGAAATCCGCGCTTAATGACAACATTTTCAGTTTTTACTTTTTCGCGTATTCTGAATTGTACATCTTTTAAAAGCCATATTCCGCCAAAATTATCAATGTATCCCAATTATGTTTCGTTTTAGAAGTAGTTTTATGACGCGTGGTAAAAACTTATATGACGTTTTAGATCAATGACGTCGAAATGACGACGTTTTTATCAACGGTGTATACATGGGGTGTTGGTCCGGATAAGTCCTATATATTTGTCATCTTTGATCGCATGTCAATCAAATTTGGATATATCGTAGCCTGGCCAAGTGTCTCCCATTAGGCCAAGACAAAGTATGAAAATAATGTTTATGTCTCGTGTTGCAGTTGCTAATGTAACGTTATGTTTTGGATTGCGGCCCAAGTAACGTAATTTCGTATGAATAAGTGAGGCGTTTCCCTGTTGTTTGCTGCTGTCTGAAATAAGTTTGGGGAATAATAGCGACATCATTTAACATTTCGTATGCGACGACATATTTTAAAGTAGACAGTAGGCCGCTTATAACATTAACTTTGTGATAAAACACGATACCGGGCAGATTTGGTAGCGGGATACCTTATAATTGTCGCCGTGTGTCTTTCTTGAGGCACCGCCTGGTCTACATTAGTATGCAGTCAAGTGATAAATCTGATGATTTGATACTACACAAGCACTTTCGACTACAAAAGCAAGTTTATGACCATCACATTTCCAATTAATATGTTGATGCATTTATTTTAAATTCAATACAAACCCCGGATATTTATGTCATTATATAGCTGCGTGTCTACCTCCATTTATGATAAAAATGAGTGGCATTACATGGCATATCATTCGCTAAGTACTGGATATAATTGTTCAAAAGTCTCAATTTACCAAGATAATAGATGTTAATATCGTTGACATACACTAGGTTGTTCATATTTAAGATTGTTTAGGAATCAAAGTGCAGTGTAAGCGAAGACTTCGCTGATATGTAGCCAGTTAAATTATGAGTTCACCATTTTGAATTCATAAGGACAACCGACGAAAAAGAGTAAAAATGTCAAAGAACGACAGTTAGGCGACAATGTACAGCGCCTGAAGTCATTGATGCTGCGAGGAACTCGTGCAAGTATCCTTGCTATAATATTTTTTCACGATACCATGGCCATAACGTCAAACATGTATTCACTTCCAATGACGTCACAAGTACGTGACGTCAAGTCATGACGTCATAATATGTGTACCGAGGTACAAGGTATCGCGTCTCATATTAGTGAAAGTTTCAGTAAGTTATCATGTTCCGTTTCTGTTCACACTTAATGTTAACTAACACCAGTAAACGTAAATGGGAGGGCAAACTGTGAACTTTTACGGCGACGCTAGACAATTTGAAACGTCGTTTTTCCGACGTCGTTTACCGCTTTTCATGACGTTGTCATTAAGCCCGGTTTTCGTATGGCGCGGCCCATATAATGATGCTATTTGAGGGTTGGTCAGGGCAAAGCAGATCAAGTAGTGAATGATGCATAATGTAATTTTCATTGAATCAATTCCCACTTATCTCCGATGATAATATGTGTTCGTGATCGCAAAGCACCCACATGTGTCATGTCATTAAGTCATCTGCCTGTTTTGCAGTGGAAACTCCAAACCGGAGGTGTGTGTGACGTGTATTACCTCGCGTGATGTAGGTTTGCGTGACGAGTATTACCTCGCATGATGTAGGTGTGCTTGACGTGCATAACCTCCAGTGATGTAGGTGTGCGTGGTGTGTATTGCGTGACGTGCATTATCTCCAGTGTTGTAGATGTGCGTGACGTGTATTACCTCCCATGATGTAGATGTGCGTGACCTGCATTACCTCCAGTGTATTACCTCCCGTGATGTAGGTGTGTGTGACGTGTATTACATCCCGCGATGTAGGTGTGCGTGACGTGTATTACCTCCCATGATGTAGGTGTGCGTGACGTGCATTACATCCAGTGTATCACCTCGCGTGATGATGTAGGTGTGAATGACGTGTATTACCTCCCGTGGTGTAGGTGTGCGTGACGTGTATTACCTCCCGTGATGTAGGTGTGCGTGACGTGTATTACATCCCGTGATGTAGGTGTGCATGACCTGTATTACATCCCGTGATGTAGGTGTACGTGACGTGTATGACCTCCCGTGATGTAGGTGTGCGTGACGTGTATTACCTCCCGTGATGTAGATGTGCGTGACGTGTATTACCTCACGTGATATAGGTGTGCGTGACGTGTAGTGCCTCCCGTGATCTAGGTGTGCGTGACGTGTATTACCTCCCGTGATATAGATGTGCGTGACGTGTATTACCTCCCTTGATATAGATGTGCGTGACGTGTATTACCTCACGTGATATAGGTGTGCGTGACGTGTAGTGCCTCCCGTGATATAGGTGTGCGTGACATGTATTACCTCCCGTGATGTAGGTGTTCGTGACCTCCAGTGATGTACATATGC
Organism: Conchocele bisecta; assembly: GCA_029237695.1. Lineage (NCBI taxonomy): Eukaryota > Metazoa > Mollusca > Bivalvia > Lucinida > Thyasiridae > Conchocele > Conchocele bisecta. The sequence continues at coordinate 103,013,591 of CM055267.1, read as the reverse complement.
GTGACGTGTATGACCTATAGTGATGTAGGTGTGCGTGACATGTATTACATCCCGTGATGTAGATGTGAGTGACGTGTATTACCTCACGTGATGTAGGTGTGCCTGACATGTATTACCTCCCGTGATGTAGGTGTGCGTGATGTACATTACCTCCAGTGATGTAGATATGCGTGACGTGTATGACCTCCAGTGATGTAGGTGTGCGTGACATGTATTACATCCCGTGATGTAGATGTGAGTGACGTGTATTACCTCACGTGATGTAGGTGTGCGTGACGTGTAGTGCCTCCCGTAATCTAAGTGTGCGTGACATGTATTACCTCACGTGATGTAGGTGTGCGTGACGTGTAGTGCCTCCCGTAATCTAGGTGTGCGTGACATGCATTACATCCCGTGATGTAGGTGTGCGTGACGCGTATTGCCTCCCGTGATCTAGGTGTGCGTGACATGTATTACATCCAGTGATGCAGTTGTGCGTGACGTGTATTACCTCCCGTGATGTAGGTGTGCTTGACGTGTATTACATCCCGTAATGTAGGCGTGCGTGACGTGCATTACCTCCCATGATGTAGGTGTACGTGTCATGTATTTCCTCCCGCGATGTAGGTGTGCGTGACATGTATTATCTGCCCTGATGTAGGTGTGCGTGACGTATATTACCTGGCGTGATGATGTATGTGTGCGTGACATGTATTACCTCCTGTGATGTAGGTGTGCGTGATATGTTACATGTGTAGCAGCTAGTAAGAAATTAAAAAAAAATATGAATAAATATATTAGCATTCATAAACGCTCAACTCAACGTAAGATTGGAAATTTAAAAGTCCAAAAACCAAAGGAATTTTGGAATATCCTTAATAATATGGATAAAATAAAAGTGAGGGAAATGTATCGCTTGACAGTTTGTATAACTATTTTAAAAATTTAAATACAGCTGAAATAGAAAGTGATTGTAATTTCAATTTGCAAATAGACGACGATGATGAAATATTAAATTCAACAATAAATGATGACGAATTAAGGAAATCCGTGCTTAAGCTCCGAAAAATTAAGGCATCGGCGACTGATGGTATTATTACATGTAACGAGTATATTAAAAGTACATTAGACATATTTCTACCGATATATACAAACCTATTGAACATAGTATTATACACTGGCGTTTTACAGGAATTTTGGTTGGAGGGCATTATTCAACCTATTTATAAAGTGAAAGGTGGGCAAAGAGGAACCCGAAAATTATAGACCGATCACTTTAGTGAGTTGTTTCGGTAAATTATTCACATCAGTTTTGCAAAATCGAATAACTAAATTTCTTAACAATGAGGAAATAATGAAGGAAAACAAGGCAGGGTTTCGGAAAGGTTACTCGACAATTGATCACGTGTTTTTACTACACTGCCTCATGTATTACCTCCCGGGATGTAGGTGTGCCTGACGTGTATTACCTCCCGTGATGTAGGTGTGCGTGACGTGCATTACATCCCAGTGATGTAGGATGTGCGGACGTGCAATAACGTTATTACCTCCCGTTTTTTTGATTGTAGTGTGCCCTGACGTGCATACAACGCCAGTGATGTAGATGTGCGTGACGTGTATTACCTCCCGTAATGTAGGTGTGCATGACGTGCATTACCTCCAGTGATGTAGATGTGCGTGACGTGTATTACCTCCCGTGATGTAGGTGTGCGTGACGTATATTACCTCCCGTGATGTAGGTGTGCGTGACGTGTATTACCTCCCGTAATGTAGGTGTGCGTGACATGTATTACCTTCCGTGATGTAGGTGTGCGTGACGTGTATTACCTCCCGTAATGTAGGGGTGCATGACGTGCATTACCTCCAGTGATGTAGATGTGCGTGACGTGTATTGCCTCCCGTGATGTAGGTGTGCGTGACGTGTATTACCTCCCGTAATGTAGGTGTGCGTGACATGTATTACCTCCCGTGATGTAGGTGTGCATGACGTGTATTACCTCCAGTGATGTAGATGTGCGTGACGTGTATTACCTCCCGTGATGTAGGTGTGCGTGACATGTATTATCTGCCTTGATTTAGGTGTGCGTGCCGTATATTACCTCCCGTGATGTAGATGTGCGTGACGTGTATTACCTCCCGTTATGTAGGTGTGCCTGACGTGCATTACCTCCCATGATGTAGGTGTGTGTGGCATGTATTACCTCCCGCAATGTAGGTGTGCGTGACATGTATTATCTGCCCTGATGTAGGTGTGCGTGCCGTATATTACCTCCCGTGATGTAGGTGTGCGTGACGTGTATTACCTCCCGTAATGTAGGTGTGCGTGACATGTATTACCTCCCGTCATGTAGGTGTGCGTGACGTGTATTATCTCCTGTGATGTAGGTGTTCATGACGTGCATTACCTCCAATGATGTAGATGTGCTTGACGTGTATTACCTCCCGTGATGTAGGTGTACGTGACGTGCATTACCTCCAGTGATGTAGGTGTGCGTGACATGTATTACCTCCCGGGATGTAGGTGTGCGTGACGTGTATTATCTCCCGTGATGTAGGTGTGCATGACGTGCATTACCTCCAGTGATGTATATGTGCATGACGTGTATTACCTCCAGCGATGTAGGTGTGCGTGACATGTATTACCTCCCGGGATGTAGGTGTGCGTGACGTGTATTATCTCCCGTGATGTAGGTGTGCATGATGACGTGCATTACCTCCAGTGATGTATACGTGCATGACGTGTATTACCTCCAGCGATGTAGGTGTGCGTGACGTGTATTACCTCCAGTGATGTAGATGTGCGTGACGTGTATTACCTCTCATGATGTAGGTGTGCGTGACGTACATTACCTCCAGTGTATTACCTCCCGTGATGTAGGTGTACGTGACGTGTATTACCTCCCGGTATGTAGGTGTGCGTGACGTGCATTACCTCCCATGATGTAGGTGTGCGTGGCATGTATTACCTCCCGCAATGTAGGTGTGCGTGACATGTATTATCTGCCCTGATGTAGGTGTGCGTGACGTATATTACCTGGCGTGATGATGTATGTGTGCGTGATATGTATTACTTCCTGTGATGTAGCTGTGCGTGACGTGTATTACCTTGCGTGATGTAGCGGTGTGCGTGCCGTATATTACCTCCTGTGATGTAGGTGTGCATGACGTGTATTGCATGACATACATTACCTCCAGTGATGTAGGTGTGCGTGGCGTGTATTACCTCACGTGATGTAGGTGTGCGTGTCGTGCACTACCTCCAGTGGTGTATATGTGTGTGGCGTGTATTGTGTGGTGACGTGCATTACCTCCCGTGATGTAGGTGTGCGTGACATGTATTACCTCCCGTGATGTAGGTGTGCCTGACGTCTATTACCTCCCGCGATGTAGGTGTGTGTGACGTGTGTTACCTCCCATGATGTAGGTGTGTGTGACATGTATTACATCCCGTGATGTACCACGTAAGGGAAAGTGTGAAAGAATACAATTCCTCCATGGATAAAACCAGACTACACGTTGTATGTTCAGAATACTGATATTGCAGTCGCACATGTATGAGGATCGTCCCCAAAACCAAATATTTTTAACCCTTTGAACCCGAAAGCTCGCTATAGCGGGGTTGCAAACAGTGCATATCCAGATGAGCCGGCTCACTTTACAAGTAATGTTCATTATTTTAGAACAAAAACAGATCCTTTTCATAAATGGACTAATCTGAAAATCATTTTGTGACGTTTGGATTGGTCGGAAAATAAGCATATCACAGTCCATTCTAGTTAGGGTAGAAAGGGTTAATGCAAACAATTGTTTTTCCTCTGTTGATATACTTTACATGCACTATGTTCACAATACTGATATTACAGAAGACGAGTTTGAAATTACGAATATTATGTAGTCGCACTTGCACGAGGGTTGTCCACACAGTACGTAGGCCGTTGATATTACATACGTTATAGTGATATACTATGTTCAAATAGGTTTGAAATAGGGCACTCCCCCAATATACGTGGAATTTTGTAAGTAATTTGCTCAGCCTATGCCAGCTGATATTTTCGTTTTATTACAAACTTTTTATCGAACTATTAATATACTTCAAACATCATGATTTTTGCCAGCAATCATCATGTTGTGGGACAACCATCGTATACAACGTTCCTCTACATTGTACATGAATTGGCTTAAATATGCAATCCAAATTGAAATAAACTCAATCTAAATAGTGTACATGTACATGTACATGCATTTCAGAATACCTGTATCATTTTTCTTTGGCAGATTGCTTCCAACTGAGTATTCTCTCATCAATTTCTTAATATGTATGTAATAGTACATGTAAACACAGTGGCGTATGTTCCGTGTCTGAAATTATCAGCTTCTACCTGTAGGTCCGGGACGTAACAAGGGAAAATTGAGGTCCGAGAAACAGTTGTTTGGAAGGTCCGAGATGATAATCGGCTTTTAGTGGGTTTATATACAGGAAATACACATACATGTATATTCAGACTTAACCCTTTCAACCCTAAGGAACTGGAATGGACTGTGACATGTCAATGTTCCGACCAATCCAATGGTCACAAAATGATCTTCAGATTCGTCCATTTATGAAAAGGGGGTATTTGTTGTTCTCAAATTTATGAAAAGGGGGTATTTGTTGTTCTCAAAAATATGAAAATTACTTTCAAACAGTGCAGATCCTGATGAGACGGACGCTCGTCTGGATCTGCACTGTTTGCTGCATAAACCGCTATAGCGGGCTTTCGGGTTCAAAGGGTTAAACAAATTAATTAGCATGTGTTAGTATAGCAAGTGCAGTACGCTACTGGAGAACAGTTAACATCAGCAATTATTTATGAAGCAAAGTGATACATGTAGATGGTCATCAGGACGGATTTGGCTTCGCCATTGATAACAATTTCAATTTTGATCACAGCTCCAGCGACTAGTTGTTTGCAAAATGCAAAAGTCCGACGATAACATTCGCAGGTCAGGAACGTTGTACCAGTGCCATTTCATTCCCTGATGCGAGGTATCGATGGGGTGCGAAATGTGGACCGAGTTTGCAAAGGCTGTGGGAAATTCATTGCACGGAATAACTTTCGATTCCTACGTTCAATCCCCTCAATTTTAGTGACTTCACATATATCGCAGTTATTTCCCTAGTAAAACGCAATTTATAGTAACTAGATAGCCACGGCATGCATGTCGCGCCCACCGAGGCTTTGGTAGTATACTAACAAACTTTAACCACAAACTTTAACCCGGACGTACGTACGGACGTACGTACGCGAATGTATCGACTGTATGGCGTTGTCCGCAAGCTGGCGCGACAAAAATACACTCCTGATCAAATTTTAGGGGTTGCGTTCGAACACCTCGCACCCCCGTACGCGGCTATGGTTTACACCAAGCATGTACATACTTTTGACACACCCCTCATACATATACATGTACAGCCGGTCTGTGAGGTCTAGCATGCAACTGTTACCAATACGTTTCTCGATGTATTCACACAATAGGCGGGCTATACTCATGGCGGTTACTCTCCAGCTCTGTATGACCAATTAATCACAGGAATCATACACAATTCCGGCCTAACTCGATCAATCGCCATCCAAGACACCACTTGGGACCGTTTCTTGCTTTATTACATTAAACGGGCCGCCGACTAAGAAAGGGTACCTCACGGTATCCGCAAAGCTCGTCGTTGCGATACTATTGCTGCCATACGCTGTCGATTACACTACCGCCTGCCGTATCTTGCCCATTTATGTCAATGTTATTATCTCAAAATACTTGAAAATTTTGATTGAAATCAAGCAGCTTGCTTGTCTGAGCCTGAGCTGTGCTACAGCTCAGGCTCAGACAATCAAACTGCTTGATATGCGAGTTGGCATTTGCCAATCGATGTTCAGAAACGTTGATAATCTGGACAGCATTAACGCAGGCGGTTGTCTGAAATCTAATAATGTTGCTGATTGCGGGCTGCCTACTACAGCGACTGAATGGCGAACCAAATGGCGCGTTTGAGCCGGGACTCCGCTGGTCCCAGATGCCGTGAGGCGGCCAAAACAAGAAGACATGTGAAAATATCGGCGCGTTCGGAGCGGACGTAAACGGGGATCAATTTGCAATATTGCGCTGACTGGTCGCGATCTATGTCGATTTGGGCGACTTGCCACAGGGCAAACGATAGTTTATTGCGCGTATGAACAATGTAGCCTGAAACTAGACTGCGTCGCTAATCTCTCGCTACACCATTATTTAACCAGTCAGATAAGCGTAGTTGTGTACGAAAACGGAAACCGGTAGGGCATTGTTGCAATAGTAGGTTTGTTGATCACACGGTAGTATGGGCAACACATATAACGCGTCACTTTTCGTCATGGCCGGTTGCATATTAGAAGCAATTGCGCGCCAGTTGTGCCAGAGGAAAACAAAACAAACAATAATTTCTGAACTAGACGACAAATCTTAGCTATTAATACATGTAGACACGTTAAGTATTGTGATACACGTTGTTTTGCGAAACTCATTTAATATCCAAACCAACGCAGCCATTTGCAGTGATTGACACCTGTCATGTTGTCATGTCTTTACATGATGTACATGTGTAGATGTGCATTGTACTTCGCGGTCAATAGCGTACGATGTCGATTTCTACCAGAGTGGTTCTACTGGCTGTAACTATAGTGAAACCTCTCTAAACCGGGACACCCTGTCGATTTCTACCAGAGTGGTTCTACTGGCTGTAACTATAGTGAAACCTCTCTAAACCGGGACACCCTGGGGGGTCCCCAGGGTGTCCCGGTTTAGAGAGATTTCACAGTAAATCAGGCATTTAATCATTCTGAGCCATACTTGTGTGACGATCGCGAATATACATTATCACCTGAGATAAATCACCAAAAAAACTCATCAGAAATAAGATCACGACTGTTTTCTTGATGTCCGGTTTAGAAAGGTTCTACTGTAATATTGTTTGATTTCGATTTCTACCAGTGGGACTAAGAATAGCCTCTATGGTGTCCGACATATATATCCCACCATGTGTCATTATATGTCGTCAGAGACGATAAATCTCTTTCCGTCAGTTGGCTGGAGCGACGCAGATGTCTCGTATCGGTTTCTACCAGCGATGTCAAACCGGCTGGAGCTACAAAGCTGTATCGTGTCGGTTTGTTTCAGCGATGTCAAACTGGCAGGAGCTACGCAGATGTCTCGTATCGGTTTCTACCAGCGATGTCAAACCGGCTGGAGCTATAAAGATGTCTCGTGTCGGTTTCTATCAGCGATGTCAAACCGGCTGGAGCTACAATGATGTCTCGTGTCGGTTTATATCAGCGATGTCAAACCGGCTGGAGCTACAATGATGTCTCGTGTCGGTTTCTATCAGCGATGTCAAACTGGCTGGAGCTACAAAGATGTATCGTGTCGGTTTCTACCAGCGATGTCAAACTGGCTGGAGCTACAAAGATGTATCGTGTCGGTTTCTTTCAGCGATGTCAAACTGGCTAGAGCTACAAAGATGTCTCGTATCGGTTTCCACCAGCGATGTCAAACTGGCTGCAGCTACAAAGATGTATCGTGTTGGTTTATATCAGCAATGTCAAACTGGCTGGAGCTACACAGATGTCTGGTATCGGTTTCTTTCAGCGATGTCAAACTGGCTGAAGCTATGCAGATGTCTCGTATCGGTTTCTTTCAGCGATGTCAAACTGGCTGGAGCTACGCATATGTCTCGTATCGGTTTCTGTCAGCGATGTCAAACTGGCTGGAGCTACAAAAATGTCTCATATCGGTTTCTACCAGCGATGTGAAACTGGCTGGAGCAACAAATATGGATCGTGTCGGTTTCTATCAGCGATGTCAAACTGGCTGGAGCTACGCAGATGTCTCGTATCGGTTTCTTTCAGCGATGCCAAGCAGGCTGGAGCTACGCAGATGTCTAGTATCGGTTTCTACCAGCGATGTCAAACTGGTTGGAGGTACAATTATGTCTCGTGTCGGTTTCTATCAGCGATTTCAAACTGGCTGCAGCTACATACATGTCTCGTGTCGGTTTCTTTGAGCGATGACAAACTGGCTGGGGCTACAAATATGTCTCGTGTCGGTTTCTTTTAGCGATGTCAAACTGGCTGGAGCTACAAAGATGTCTCGTGTCGGTTTCTATCAGCGATTTCAAACTAGCTGGAGCTATATCAATGTCTCCTGTCGGTTTCTATCAGCGATGTCACACCTGGAGATACACAGATGTATCGTGTCGGTTTCAACCTGCGATGTCAAACTGGCTGGAGCTACGCAGATACATCGTGTCGGTTTCTATCAGCGGTGTCAAACTGGCTGGAGCTACGCAGATACATCGTGTCGGTTTCTATCAGCGATATCAAACCGGTTGGAGCTATAAAGATGTATCGTGTCGGTTTCTATCAGCGATGTCAAACTGGCTGGAGCTATAAAGATGTATCGTGTCGGTTTCTATCAGCGATGTCAAACTGGCTGGAGCTACACAGATGTATCGTGTCGGTTTCAACCTGCGATGTCAAACTGGCTGGAGCTACGCAGATAAAACGTGTCGGTTTCTATCAGCGATGTCAAATTGGCTGGAGCTACGCAGATACATCGTGTCGGTTTCTATCAGCGATGTCAAACCGGTTGGAGCTACAAAGATGTCTCGTGTCTGTTTCTATCAGCGATGTCAAACTGGCTGGAGCTACACAGATGTATCGTGTCGGTTTCTACCTGCGATGTCAAACTGGCTGGAGCTACGCAGATACATCGTGTCGGTTTCTATCAGCGATGTCAAACTGGCTGGAGCTACGCAGATACATCGTGTCGGTTTCTATCAGCGATGTCAAACCGGTTGGAGCTACAAAGATATCTCGTGTCTGTTTCTATCAGCGATGTCAAACTGGCTGGAGCTACGCAGATGCAGCATGTCGGTTTATATCACCGATGTCAAACCGGTTAGAGCTACAAAGATGTCTCGTGTGGGTTTCTACCAGCGATGTCAAACCGGTTGTAGCTACAGAGATGTCTCGTGTCGGTTTCTACCAGCGATGTCAAACCGGTTGTAGCTACAATGATGTCTCGTGTCGGTTTCTACCAGCGATGTCAAACCGGCTGGAGCTACAAATATGTCTCGCGTTTCTGTCTGCGATGTCAAACTGGCTGGAACTACAAAGATGTATCGTGTAGGTTTCTATCAGCGATGTGAAACTGGCTGGAGCTACACAGATGTATTGTGTCGGTTTCTATCAGCGATGTCAAACTGGCTAGAGCTACAAAGATGTATTGTGTCGGTTTCTATTAGCGATGTCAAACTGGCTGGAGCTACACAGATGTATTGTGTCGGTTTCTATCAGCGATGTCAAACTGGCTGGAGCTACAAAGATGTATTGTGTCGGTTTCTATTAGCGATGTCAAACTGGCTGGAGCTACGCAGATGTATCGTGTCGGTTTGTACCAGCGATGTCAAAACTGTCTGGAGCTACACAGATGTCTCGTGTCTGTTTGTACCAGCGATCTCAAACTGGTTGGAGCTCCGAAGATGTCTCGTGTCGGTTTGTACCAGCGATGTCAAACCGGCTGGAGCTACAAATATGTTTCGTGTCGGTTTCTACCAGCGATGTTACACTAGCTAACACATGTACCAAGTTGTATGATGTCGTTTTTTACCAATGGTTGTCAAATTGACTAACAACATGTACGCAATTGGCTCAGATCGAGTTCTACTTTCGGTACTTAAACTGGATGTAACTACAATGCACCAAGCTATCTCATGTAAATTTCAAACAAGCCGCCGTTAGATCACGGTTCGTCCGCATGTACGAGGATGTATATCGATCGTACATGCTGACGAACGTGATCTAACTGTTATCACATCCTCATGTCCATACATTGCCCATGTGCTGTGTAAATGCAGAAACAAAACTAGAAAATGTATCAAATATGTGATAACGCATGTTAAGCCGACTGTAACTGCCGAACTGTCTATTGTCGATTTTTAACAACGCTGGTTAAACTGGCTGTACATGCAGCTGCCAAATTGTCTCGTGTCGATTTCTACCAACGGTGGTTAAACCTGACTGTTACTACGAAGTCACATCTGCGCTTTCTCCAACTGTAATATTTTTAACAACGCTGGTGAATCTGTATATATCTGTCAAGTTGTCTTTTTTGTCGATTTATACCAGCCGTGGTTCAGCTGGTCATAACTGCCAAGTTGTCTGATATATTCCTAACAGCGGTAGTTACACTTGCTGGAACTACCAAGTTGTCTATTTTCTCGCGTGAATATTGCTCTCATATATCTTTCTGTGGTGGCAGCAAGGCTGCTTGAACGGGAAAACTTACGCAAATTCAATTACTGTGAAACGGAAGCTTTCGAGGGGATTTAAAACGACTGAAGACATAATACCAGTTATATTTGCCCGCTAGTGCGTTCTTCGTAAATAGACACCGATGTATCAAGTACCAATGAAATCCCACGGGGGATTTCGTCAATTGGTCAATTTTGATTTATTAATCGAGCACTAGCGAATAATTATACAACCAACATCGACATTTGAGGTCTTACAGCTTTTATGCAAATTAATTTATGTCGGTCGCAGCACATGTTTTGCGGGTTGAATTTTTAAAAAAACTCTGGTCTTACGTCATAAATAAATAGTTCTAACAACTAAGCTTGATCACAGTTTCAGTGTGATAAATGTTTTGTTTGCTGTTTTTGCGCTACATTTATGTTATTGCAAATGTTTCCTTGTCCAATGGTGCGACGATTAACCGCCATACTCGATTAGTCGCGATTCGTAACTCCATGGCTCGATGCACGAATACAATCTTCTGTTTCGTCTCAGAATATAAATCTCTATCATTTTGGATTTTCCAAGCATCTATTTTTCGCTCAACGTTTTCAACCCCTTGTCAATTCGGCCCAGAACGAGCACTCAGACGTTTGTTCACCAATTATTTTTTGATTTGAGTACTGTTAGACAAATCACGACATGATAATCACGACATCATGTCGTTTGTCTATAGATGGCATATTGTTAGAGATCGACAAACCGCATCAGATATGCAGAACTTTCATGATCTGGACCAGTTTTCGTAAGGTTTCTGAAAATGTGTTGTTGTTGTTGCTGTGAAATGGCCGCGCTTATTTTTCGCGAAACGTTTTCCACTCTAGATTAATTATTAGTATATTTTTCATCCATAAACACATACCGTGATGAATTTCAGGACGCTCAGTCCTTTGATTATACTAGTATCGGTATGGTATGGTTAATTGTATAAATATACATTTTGTATTGTGAAGCATCTCCAAGCCGGATACCCTGGGAGGTTCCCAGGGTGTCCGGTTGAGAAGTATCCCACTGTAATGAAGTGTATATAGTACTGTAAAAACACTAGGGCTTTCATGATGTCAGGATTAACTAGATTGGTCAGTAAGCGAGGCTTACGGAATACCCCCCGCGCGGGCCCAGGTACCCCTAAAATATGTAAAAATTTCCAAGTTTGTGGGCTTCTGACCTTCTTAACTCTGGGCTTAACGCGAACGGCATGAACGTGAATTTGTCACAGGGTGGTAGAAGTCCATTGGAGCAATGCGTGTGTGAAATGTGATGCAGATCCGAGCCAGGAAATAGAAGTTATAACCGATTTCTCTGATGTTAAGTTTTGTAAAGAGACTAAGTATGTGACCTTGACCTCGAGATCAGCGGGAATTTGTCACAGCATGATAGTAGAGCCTTAGAGGAATGCATGCATTAAATATCAAGAATTTTCGATGAAAGAAATTGAAGTTATAACATATTTCTCTGATGTTAAGTTTTGTAAAGAGACTAAGTATGTGACCTTGACCTTGGGATCAGCGGGGGTTGGACGGTCGTAGATTTGTCACAGCATGAAAGTACAACCTTAGAGGAATACACAAGTGAAATAATAAGAATTTTCAATGAAGGAAATAGAAATTATAACTTATTTCTCCGATGTTAAGTTTTGTAAAGAGACTAAGTATTTGACCTTGACCTTGGAATGAGCGGGGGTTGGACCATCGTGGATGTGGCACAGCATGGTAGTAGAGCCTTACAGGAATGCATGTGTAAAATATTAAGCATTTTAGATGAAAGAAATAGAAGTTATAACAATATTTATCTGATGTTAAGTTTACGCCCGCACGCACGCACGCACGCACGGACAACCTGACTCCAGTATACCCCCCCCCCCCCCCACAACTCGTTGCGAGGGGTATAAAGAGGATATCAACACTAAGACTGCAGTTGTAGACTATCAGCTTTTTGCCGAGGGGGCGAGTATTTTCGAAGGTGAGCGACTTTGGTATATGCGGTCTAACAGTTACGTGTAAGCCAGCTAACACGAATTAAGCGACCAACCCGAGATTGAATATGCATTAATGTTTAACACGGGGTACATATTTAGTTACACAGTTGACGTTCACGCTGAAGATTGTGCAATATTGACTTCAGCACATGTACATCATACAAGATGTGACTGATGGCTTCTAGAAACGTCAACACCAAAATGATGCCATGTAGGGAAGCTCCGTTGATAAATTCGAAAGCATAGTTACATGTAGTGCTTATTATAATAACAACGAAAGCAACGACCATCAGCTACAGAGCGTGTTTCAAGCGGCGGATATCGGCATATAGCAATCAAAGTCCGCTGAATGCAGACCAATCAGAATACATTATATCATTTCCTCATCGGTGCTTTATCCTAGGGGATAAAGTGCTTACATGTACGGATATGTATACATTTGGGCGACCGGCTGCGAAAAGGCACCTTGCATGTACGGATACTTGGGCAGCCGGCTGCGACAAGGCATCTTACATGTACGGATACTTGGGCGGCCGGCTGCGACAAGGCATCTTACATGTACGGATATGTATACACTTGGGCGGCTTGCTGCGACAAGGCATCTTACATGTACGGATATGTATACACTTGGGCGGCCGGCTGCGGGACAAAGGCATTCTGACAAAATGGTACGGATACTTGGGGGCCGGCCTTGCGAAAGATCTTACATGTACGGATTCTTGGGCGGCCGGCTGCGAAAGGATCATTACATGTACGGATTTGTATACACTTGGGCGGCCGGCTGCGACAAGGCATCTTACATGTACGGATACTTGGGCGGCCGGCTGCGACAAGGCATCTTACATGTACGGATATGTATACACTTGGGCGGCTGGCTGCGACAAGGCATCTTACATCTACGGATATGTATACACTTGGGCGGCTGGCTGCGACAAGGCATCTTACATCTACGGATATGTATTACACTTGGGCGGCTGCTGCGACAAGGCATCTTACATACGGATATGTATCACTTGGGCGGCCGGCAGCGACCAAGGGCTCCTTACATTAGGATATTGGATAACACTGGGCGGCCGGCTGCGACAAAAGGCATTTCTTACATATACGGAGCTAATGGTTATACATTTGGGCGGCTGGCTGCGAAAAAGGCATCTTCATCTACGGATATGTATACACTTGGGCGGCTGGCTGCGACAAGGCATCTTACATCTACGGATATGTATACACTTGGGCGGCCGGCTGCGACAAGGCACCTTACATCTACGGATATGTATACACTTGGGCGGCTGGCTGCGACAAGGCATCTTACATATCTACGTGGATATGGTTCATACATTGGCCGGTGCGGACAGGCTGAGAGACGACAGAAAGGCACTTACATCACGGAATGTATACACTTGAAGGCGCTTGGCGCGGACAGCGCAACTTACATTACGGTATGTATACACTTGGGGGGGCTGCGACAAGGCACCTTACATTTCTATGTATACACTTGGGCGGCTGGCTGCGACAAGGCATCTTACATCTACGGATATGTATACACTTGCGGCCGGCAGCGACAAGGCACCTTACATGTATCGATATGTATACACTTGGGCGGCCGGCTGTGACAAGGCACCGTGTGTGTACATGTACGATATTGCAACACTAGTCTTGACACTCTAGCACATTCACACAGTTACAGGGACACATACGCGGTATATCGTCGTCGAAGATGAAAATACATTTACATGTGACGTTATGTTGCTTACCCTGCAAATAATGAGTAATTAGTAGGTCTGGTTCAGAAATTGCTGTGTAGAAAAATATCTGAATCACATACATGTAGCCAAGGCCGATACATGTATGTCAATTTATTGTTGGAATATGCGTGACGGTACATATACACAATACAGTGAGTACATGTACCGCCAGTAATAAATTGGTCTACTGTCTGTTTCACAAAACCTGCCCAAATTGTAAGGCCATATAAACAATGCAAAAACAATATTTGTTTCGATAATATTAATTTTTATTAAAATTTAAGAATGAGCTGCGAAGATGTCTATAAGGATGTATCATGGAGAATGTTTTCTTCGCGCAATACAATCAATAATGGACCAAATTTCACGAAATAAAAAGAAGGCTCACCCTTACATTTTATGATAAAAAGAAAAGTATTGTTTTTGCATGGTTTATATGGCCGTACAATTTGGGCAGGTTTTCTGCAACAGACAGTAATAGGTTGTGTTAGTGGCGGATAGTTAGGAATATTAGACGTCTTATAGTGAGTACATCAGTAGTCTATTTCATCAACATTGCAAAGTATTCTTTTCTGGCAAAGTATACTTTGAGGGAGAAATTTTAAATTTTAGGATAAATTTATTAATTTTTATTATACTGTATTTATTACATTATCACAGCCATTTTGGCTGTGATAATGTAATAAATTCAGTATATTATTCTGCATACTTTTAATCATCAAATATATGCAGTTGTTAGTTTCATATGAAATAATGCATTTCGGAAAAAAGTAAATGATTGCTCTCTCAAAGTATACTTTGCTAGATAAGTATATTTTGCAATGTTGATGAAATCGGCTATTGGCGTTAGATTGGGCGCACATGCCATATGACACGGTTCACCAGTACATACACGTGTACAGTAAGTGGGGGCGTTCCATATACATTTATTCTAAATTGTTCCACTCAACAATGGAATGCCTATACTCGGATCTGATCGATCAATTATATAGCGCAGCGTGTCCTCTAAGTGTTTGAGTTATGTAACAAATTATTGTTTGATAGTACAGTGGAACCTCTAAACCGGCGACATATAATACACATGTGAAAGCACTATATCGCACACCCTGGGAGCTCCCCAGTCCGGTGGAATCTGTCTTAAACCGGACACCCTGTGAGCGCCCCAGTCGTCCAGTGGAACCTGTTTAAACCGAACACCCTGGGAGATCCCCAGTCCAGTGGAACATATCTAAACCGGACACCCTGTGAGCTCCCAAGTCCGGTGGAACCTGTCTAAACAGGACACCATGGGAGAGGTGCACTGTAATAAAGAGGCATGACGACTCTCAGATATGTCGACAATGTTGTTAGATACCAACTGCATGTATAAGTGAAGAGCATAGACATTTGACACGTTTATGTTGTGTCCTATATATGGAGACTATATTGAACAGTATTGTTTCGCCTATTTCTTTCTAAACAACGATTATGGCATATACAATGACATCTCTATAAACCGGACACCCGGGGAGGTCCCCATGGTATCCTGCTTAGCGATGTTTCCCTGTGAATCGGGCATTATATCATTCTGGGCTATGCGATCACGAACAAACAATATCACCTGAGATAAATGACCAAGAAATTCATCAAAAATACGATCAGATGTATATGATTGGTGTCCGGTTTAGAGAGGTTTCGCTGTATTATGTCTTGGCTGGGTAACAACTCTGTATACTAAAACGGCCATCACCGATCACGAGTATCTCTCCCATGTAGGCCAAGGTCACTCGAATGACACAGAGTGATTAGCCATGAGGCCTCGTTGTTTATGAAACATATACCTTAAATATGTTTTTGTTCATCGCATAAAATGAGCGTTCACAGTTTAATAACGCAGTGTAATACAAATCATAATGCACTAGCGTAATACATATGCAAATGAGGCCGCTGCACGCAGTTACATGTTAGGTGGTCATGTATTGTGATGTGCTTATTATGTAATAAACATAATCAAACATTTTTGATGATTTACTATGATATTTATTAAACTCGTTGACTGATTGCATAAGAAACTCGGCATAGCCTCGTTTCTTATGAAATCAGTAAACTCGTTTAATAAAATATCATATTAAATCACCCCTCATGTAATATCGTCTATGTATACAATCCCATCACCATGCCGACCGTCTGTGAACAGCACGTGGAACCAAATCAAACTGTCAGCTCTCCGTGGCAGACTATTTTACATAATCGCGAGTTATATTTTGGTGTGCATTTCATCTGACATAACACAGACACTGACGAAACAAGCCACGTGCTTTTGTACCTAGTAAGATGTGCGATATCGCAGTAAAAAAGCACACGTAATTTACGACATTTTACGTAAATGACGTCCAAATGACGTCTATTCCGCATTTTAAGTAAATGACGTCCAAATGACGTCTATTCCGCATTTGCTATGAAAATTGTGTCAACTTTCGAGGTCATTCACAGAAAATGTCATAGTTTCTGTTAATAATATATGAAATATGCATATTGTCTTATCCCCAAATCACATGGCTCGTCACATTAGTAAACATTATGGAACAAAACCAGTCATATCACTGCCGTGTCATTGCTGTGTTTGAAGCGTATTATTGATGCTCAATCTGAATTTCGTTTCAAATGATATGGGTAAGGTCGCTCGCCAATGTAAATAGATATAGACCCATGTAAATAGATATAGAGAATACCAGGTTACTGTCTTTTGATATCAAGTTTATCAGGCAAGGCTAGGAAACGCGTAGGAATTCCGAGGCTTGCCGAGGAATTCCTACCGTTTCCGAGCCGAGCCTGCTAAACTTGATATCAACATACACTAGCCTGGTATTCTATTTATCAGGCGACCCATTCCAATCATCACAAAATGATAATCAGACCAGTCCATTTATGAACATGAGGTGTTTTTGTTCCCAAAATTATGAAAATAACTTGCAAAAAGTGCAGATCCTGATGAGACGGCTCGTAACGAGCCGGCTCATCTGGATCTACACTTTTTGCCAATACCACTATACAGGCCTGTTTTGTTGAACGGGTTAATGGGGGTGCGTACGCACCCGTCGCACCCCCTCTTTGTACGGGCCTGAGGTAACGTATCATTGCGCTTAGAGGTCACATTTCTCGGTTTGTGAAATGGAACCTCCCAACAAAATGCTACGAAACTCGAATATGCTGGCAACAGTAGTCAAAACTTGGCTGAACAGTGTCATTTTAAAGTATTCGAGTCACATTTCTCGGTTTGTGAAATGGAACCTCCCAACAAAATGCTACGAAACCCGAATATGCTGGCAACATTAGTCAACATTGGTTGAACAGTGTCATTTTAAAGTATTCGAGTAAATTGCAATACGAGCATCCATGTTTTTGAAACACATTCTTGGATGTGTACATTCCTCACGAAAGCACATTAGAACTAAACACCTGCGCTCATCATATGTGCGTGCTTAATTTTAATGTACATACACTACCACCTGCGCCAATATTTATACATTTGTTTATTAACAATACTGTGCTGCAGCTCAGGCTCAGCCAATACAACTGCTTGATTGCGACCTGAGATTGCCAATAGATGTTCATAAACGTTGTAATCTTGACAATATTTACGCAGGCGGTTGTGCACACGGGCGTCTGAATTATCATAGTGGTCCCACTCTAGACCGAACACCCCGGCGACCACCCAGGGTGTCTGATTTAGAGAGGGTCCACTGTATGCAATAGTGTGTATACAGGGCTCCAGATAAGGAGTTAGTAATTGAGTATTTTCACTCCATCATTTCTGAAGCAATTGGGTATTTCCAAATTGTAATTGGGTAAAATAAAATCACTCTACTGTTTACACATCAACAGACAGCAATTATTGAATAGTTTGCTTCGAAATGAAAACATGTCTTGGCATTTCATTAGAATTGTCTCCTTGGAGACAATTCTAATGAAATACCAAGATGTGTTTTCATGGAAAATAAAAAATATATGCTATATTTGTGGTCAGTTTATTGTTGTCTGCAGCATGATAAAGGTCCACAACATTTGTATTGCTTTTTGATACTCGCTACTTCTGATTCCAATTGGGCTTTTGGCAATTTTAATTGGGTATTTACGCAAATACGCAGCTTATCTGAAGCTCTGTGTATACATACGGTCATCGTGTGACTGAGCGGTCTAGTCACGTGGGTGTCTATACTGGTGCCAATTGCGTCTGAAATTTAACGATCTCTCTAAGACTTGTATATCTGACAATCGTTAACAGCCACGCAAAATCAATGGAAGCCTTTCTATTTTCTTTCCAATTATATCCTAACCTCCGGCATTGCCAAATTTTATCACAAATACGAGCTAAAACAGAACAAACAGTCAATTTATTGACCGGTTTTAAATCGAATTATATCACTGTTGGGTGTAATTTGATAATGCATCTTTAAACTGCGAGTAAAAGTTGTCCTTGTCATGGCGAATTATGACAAATCAGCCACGCCGTGTCATATTATACTAGAAGGATGCCAAACGGGAATATATAATGCATGGCGCTGGCTGTATCTGCGCGCCGTGTCAAAAACGGCGACAATATTTTCACTGTTACGTGTACACGTGTTGGTACATACATGTGCATTTCATAATCGCTGTATGATGTATCTGCGCACCGTGTCAAAAACGGCGACCATATTTTCACTGTTACGTGTACATGTATTTGTACATACATGTGCTTTTCATAATCGCTGTATGATGCATCTGCGCGGCGTGTTAAAAACGGCGACCATGTTTTCACTCTTACGTGTACACGCATTTGTACATACATGTGCATTTCATAATCGCTGTATGATGCACCTGCGCAGCGTGTTAAAAACGGCGACCATATTTTCACTCTTACGTGTACACGTATTTTGTTAATTTACATGTGCATTTCATAATCGCTGTATGATGCATCTGCGCAGCGTGTTAAAAACGGCGACCATATTTTCACTCTTACGTGTACACGTATTTGTACATACATGTGCATTTCGTAATCGCTGTATGATGCATCTGCCCGCCGTGTCAAAAAAGGCGACCATAATTTCACTGTTACGTGTACACGTATTTGTACATAAATGTGCATTTCATAATCACGGCGACAATATTTCCACTGTTACGTGTACACGTATTTGTACATACATGTGCATTTCATAATCACGGCGACAATATTTCCACTGTTACGTGTACACGTATTTGTACATACATGTGCATTTCATAATCGCTGTATGATGCATCTGCCCGCCGTGTCAAAAACGGCGACAATATTTTCACTGATACATGTACATATGTACGGAGCCCCGCAGGGGACGTAAAATTATTTTTATTAATTCGTTCCCACGAAATAACAATTCGTTCCGTCAATTTAACAATTCGTTCCCACGAATTAACAATTCGTTCCCACGATATAACAATTCGTTCCCTCAATTTAACAATTCATTCCCACGAAATAACAATTCGTTCCCACGGGAACAAATTTTTAATTCGTCAGAACGAATTGTTATGTCGTGGGGACGAATTGTTATTTCGAGGTAACGAATTGTAATTTCGTGGGAAATAATTGTTAATTCGAGGGAACGAATTGTTACATCGTGGGAATGAATTGTTAATTCGAGAGAACGAACTGTTAAATTGAGGGAACGAATTGTTCTTTCGTGGGAACGAATTAATAACAATAATCCATGTCCACTGCGGGGCTCCGTACATATGTAATTCATAACGCTGTCTCCATGCATATGGCTGCATTCTGTGAAAGTATGTTTGCAATGAATATATTATATACATGTACTGTACATGACAAACGGAAATGTACAATGGATGACAGGGGCGTAGCAAGATGTTTGCCAAAGTGGGCGCGAATTATGGATCTAGTGTGGAAAGGGATACGGTACGGGAACATCCTTTCCCAAAGTTACGGACAATAACTCTACAAACGGAAATGCTATGTGATGAAAAAACGGCATTTTCACTGATAAAGAAACCAGACAACGGAAACGGTTTGAACTCGGTAAAACAAACGGGAAACCCAGTTTCAGATGCACGGGATTACTGAGATTTAATTGGATAATAGAAATACAAGGACCGCGCCTTAGGACCGCGTTTGGACCACGGTTAGACCACCACGTTCACTTCTGGTTACAATGGGAAAACACACGCAAACGCTATTGTAGTTGAGCAGAATCAGCACGACGATGTAGCGACAAAGCACCAAGTTCGAGAAAGACACTTCATTATTAAAAACATCGTGGATCAGATGATGTCTCAGATATTCATCATAATGTCGCAGTTGTTTCAAATTCTGTGACAGGGGAGACACGTTGGAAATTCCACTTAATTACCAGGAAGGATATGTTCGTGTAGCTCGTTTGTAAACGACTCATCTGTACAGTTTGGTACAAAATATACAATGTAAATGAGTTTAATAAAGATCATAAACAAATGTATGACGCAAATCATTGCATAATACAGTCAAACCTTGAACGGACATCTCCCAACAACAAACCCCTCTCTGCAACAGTCGATATTTATACATGTATGTAAAATGGACAATTGCCTCTATAGTTACCCTCCTACAACAGCCACCCTCTATAACAGCCAGTTGTGTAATCTTCCCTGTAACAGTATGCCACATTGAAACTGTACCGATCACCTAAGACATCTTCCGTAGCGGGTTCATTTGCACATGTCCATATATGACACGAGTGTTTTCACTAAACCGCGCAAATACTACAAACATCAAGCAATACATTGTTGCTTTTTTATATTTCATTGAACCTTCATTTGCCAAGAATCGTAACCACATAAAATGAAGCACTCACAATTATGTGTTGATTTATTTTCAGATTGAGCACCGTAATGAAATATAAAACATGTTGCTTAATGGGTGGAATGCGATAACCCCGTGTTGACTTTAATGCCTCGGGTACTCCTGGAAAGGACGTCTTGTACAGATACTTGTAGATATAATTAGGTCATGATTTGAATACTGGGCGTTTTGTTTGGCCGACCAGTGTCGAACCAGTATAGACCCAGACCAGACTGCAAATGCGCAGTCTGGTCTGAGTCTATACTGTTCGCCATTTACAGTATATCTTACACATGACATTATCCAGTGGAACCCCTCTAATCCTGACACTCGGGAAAATATGGATGTTTAACTTAGATGTGTGTTCGCTGTTATGCATCTCTGATTACAATGACTGTTCATGATTGCAAAACACTAGAATGTACCATGAAGCGCTAACATGTCTGATTTACAGTGGAACATCTCCAAACCGGACACCCTGGGGACTTCCCAGGGTGTCCGGTTTGGAGAGGTTCCACTGTACTAGATCAATAATATATCCAGTTACATAAATATATATGTACAAATGTACGCCGGTGTGAATCGACATAAGCTCGTTTCTTCTGGCCTTGGAAGAAATCCGAGATCGGAAATGTAGTTTTGTACCTACGAAAATGTGCAATTTTTCATAAAACATATTTACAGAAACTGTGATAGTTTCGGTAAATGACGTGAACAATTGGCGAACTATTCAGCGTGAATGAGGATTGCTATTCCACAATCGCTCTGAACATTTCGACGGCATTTGCGGAAGATATCGTAAATTTTATGAATCGTTTTTATGCGATAGCGCACATCTTAGGTGTAGTGTACACACTCACATGGCTTGCTCATATTACGAACACTGTGCACCTTATCATTGTGCTCGAGATAAGGGTGAAGTTTGATGAATTTCGGTGGAGTTATTTTAGAGATTATGCCCACTATATAGGAATTATTGAACACCTGAGCCGCTACGTGTGTGATTAACCTTGATTATATGTACGTGCGTTCAGGTTGATGACGTAATATGTGCCGGGACTGAAGAAATGGAGCTTATGGGTTTTGTGACCAGTGTAGATCCAGGGGCCCGTTTCACTAAACTTTGTACGACTAAAATGTTCGTAAGTGCAAATTTAGGATCGTCTGGAAATTTCAATTAATGGATTTACATTTATTGAGCATGCAGCCTATGCTAAATAAGTGTAAATCCAATAAATTGTTTGCAAGAAAACCTTGTTAATGTGAAAGTTACAGACTATCTTGAGTTTGCACTTACGAACATTTTAGTCGTACGAAGTTTAGTGAAATGGGCCCCTGCGCTGTTCGCCATTCCGTCAATGATACATCCGGCATCTTTCTAAGAAGCAATACAGATCGTTATCAGGCTTGTAATATTGTATCATGAGTCGCACTGGTCAAACATCCCATAAGGCCCATTTCTCCAGTCACAGTGGCTGTGACTGAAGAAATAAGGAAGTATGGGGCCAACTGACGCACAGTAGCAGTGTACAGAACACACAACATGATATTGCATGATGGAACCGAATTGCTTAACCCGTCCTGTGCCTAAACTAAATGGGTATATTGTTTTCGTCATGGGTGTCCGTCCATATGTCCGTCCGTCCGTCCGTCAGGTTTATTGTAAGAAGTAAAACATTTTAACCGTAATAGGTAGGGACTTGGAACTTGGTGTGTGCCTGCCTTATGGTGTTTATATGCGCAAAGTGAATTCGATTTTTAATTCGACCCCCGGTCATGGATTATCACCCGCTTTTCGACTTAGAATCTCCCAAGTTTGCCTTGTACATGTAAGAAGTAAAACGTTTTAACCGTAATATGTAAGGACTTGAAACTTGGTGTGTGCCTTCCGTATGGTGTGTATATGCGCACAGTGAATTTCTATTTTTGATTCGACCCCAGTCATGTATTATCTCACCTTTTCCACTTAGCATTTGGGAAAAGTGGGTATATTGCGACGGCCCGCCATCGAATGTGCTCTAATTATCATATGATTCAAACAGAAGGCGATCGCCGGGGAGTGTTTCACCTACTACATGTACCAATGGGTCAAGGTTACTCGAATGGTTGTCTATCAATGGGAAGAAGCTACTAACGAACTTTAGCGAACACCCGACTAACATATCGGGAGATATGCGAAATTTGGATGTACGCCCAAGTTTTGACGGACGCGACCTATAGTATATTTCAAGGAAAGTAGGTCAAGGTCACGTAAATGACACATGATGGTTAGGTATCAATGTACTGATGAAGTTTGGCGAATATCCGACTAACGTTTGAGGAGATAAGCTATGCGAAATTTTGACGTACGCCGTAGTTATGGTTGATGGACATAACCTATATTTAGAACAAAGTATGTCATGGTCGCCGCTTGAATGGTCCAGGAAATTTACTTCAATGTATGGAAGCAACTGGTGACGTTTGGTGAACAGTTACATTCATATTTGTACTGCATTTGCACCAGTTTCCGTACGCTACATGTACATGTAACACCGAGACTACAACGACTCGCAGGTCAGTCTCTAAGGATGTCTATGTACTAAGTTTATTGAAGTTAGTTTGTACTGCTCGTGTGATGCAGTTGTAATCCATTAATATATTGTTACATGACTGCCGTTGTTTGACACCGCTCACAGCCGGGTTCAAACGTACAGCGCGTGCTGTAGACAATGCTCATTCAGGGGCAAGCCAACAAATACGTTATCTATGTGTCTCATGATGTTACTAGAACGCGCCATTACGTCACAAGACCAGTTCACAACGGTCGCACTGAAAGTTTGAAATTGATGCGGAGGATGGGACAACTGCATCACGCGACGTGTACTGCGGCCTCGGAATATGTATACGTAAATCTGCTGTTTGAATAATTATCAAAGTACCGAAAGTACCTCATATATGGTCAAATTGCATGATATTTGCGACGGAAATTCAACAATAACGTTAGACCATTTCCAGCCATGGGTAAACATTTGCAGTGGCACGAGGGAACTGTTTGAACCCACGGCCTACGGCCTTTGGGTTCAAACAATTCCCTCGTGCCACGGCAAACGTTTACCCACGGCTGGACAATATAGAACCTTATATTTTGCACGATTTGTACACTCAGTATTTATACTGAATGTGTACTGCAACATGTCATGTACCGTACATTAATATCAGTATCATCTGGTAGCTGTACGTTAACACCGACACTATTTCCCGCAGTCTATGCATTTCCTCTCGATTCATCATATCCCAGGAGGACCTTAATAGTCGGTCGTTGCACCATTTAATTTGCTGACATGGCGATAGTGGGCAATTCCGGGGTCTAATGCTTCGCTATTCTCATCAACAATAGAAACGTGACTGCAACTGGTTTAACCTTCATGGCGTCGTGCACCGTGTTGGTGATAATGGCGTTTTCGACCGTACTATTATGTATACACATGGCATAACTTGACGCAAGTTCACATGACATACATCAGCAGAAAGCTAATCGAATATTCATTTGATTCTATCACAAACATTATTGTGACCCGTGCACATACTGAAAATGCTACCGACTAGAGTACGTCGTTTAAACATTGAGTGTAGACGCGTAACGACAACCAACACTCAGATGAACGTTCATGATGTCCTTTTAAGTGAAGTTCAACTATACAATGAGTATTTACGTCATTCCGAGTGAATTCATGATATTTGGTAAGTTTGACAAGTATCTTAGATGCGGTTTTCGTGATAATATGATCTCAGACAAGGTCAGTTAGTATGTAATCATTGAAACTATCAGAAAATGTAGTGTAAATATAAGTAATAAAACCATGAGCTGTTGCGTTTACTGGAGTGTAGAATACATTTGGTCTGTTTAAAGTCCGAAAGACTCCTCGCAAACTTAAAACAGACCAAATGTATTATTCACTCCAGTAAACGCAATTATAGCCCATGGTTGTATTACTTATATTTACAATACATTTTCTGATAGTTTTAAAAAATGTAAAATAACCTAATATGGCGTTCAAATTAACAATATTCTTGTTTTATATTGTTTTGTCGAAATTCCTGGAACAGCGACGTTGCGACCTTTATCCAATCAACAGCATCGCGCGACGTCACGTGTTTCTAATGTATGGTATTATAGGAATGAATGGCCTATTTGTGGAATTTATCGGGGCATAAACTTGGAAAAGTCGCGGGAATACTGGACGAAGGCCGGAAGGCCTCGTCCAGTATTCCCGCGACTTTCCCAAGTTTATATCCCCGATAAATTCAACAAAAAGGCCATTCATTCCTAATAATTCCAGCATTTTAAATAAATTCATTAAGAAAATGTGTTTATTTTCCGTTTTCTTAAGAATTATTTTAACTGTGCCGGACGGTTACGGAAAGTAGTTCGGCATGGATTTTACTGGGATATAAATGTTGGACGGAGACTTGCAACGGACCAATCAAATGTTAGGGAATTGTGTAAATATTTTTGTGCTGGAATTATTGGGGTGTAAACGCAATACGTCGAATGGGCGTTTGCATTATGAATGTATAATTCCAGCACACAAATATTTACACAATTCCCTAACATTTGATTGGCCCGTAGCAAGTCCCTGTCCAGAATTTATATCCCACTAAACTCCCACGCCGAACTACTTTCCCTAACCGTGAGGCGCAGTTAAAATAATTCTTAAGAAAACGGAAAATAAACACATTTTCTTGATGAATTTACTTCAAATGCTGGAATTATAAGGAATGAATGGCTTTTTTGTGGAATTTATCGTGGATATAAACTTGGAAAAGTCGCGGGAATACTGGACGAGGCCTTCCGGCCTTCGTCCAGTATTCCCCCGACTTTTCCAAGTTTATACCCCGATAATTTCCACAAAAAGGCCATTCATTCCTATAATAGGTGTAAATATTTAACTGTGTCCCGTCTGTTTTGATCACGCATGGTTCATGTACGTAAACGCGTGCGATTCATAATATTCTAGAGATTGATAATGTACCGAAACTGTTTTCTGTAAATGACGTCGAAATATGACATCATCTTTCGTCGTCATTTACGGAAATTATCGTAATTTGTGAAACTATAGTTCATGAGATACATGTATCTCACATGTTTCTTAGGTACGAAATCACATGGTGTGCCTCATATGCTTTCATCTGTTTATATTCAGGGTCACGGTACAAACAGTGGTTTGCTTATTCTACCAAGCTACCATGACTGATACTGGTGCAACCCAGAATCGAAAGAGGAGAAATCCAAGAGTATTGAACCTCTTTTAGTGGGATTTGTCTGTTATGAGCTTTATCGTTTATCCTACTCTTTCGACCAATGAACGGACGGTATTTCGTCTCAATTAATCGCGTATTGCGACGCTTTCACCAATATGTATTAAATTAATAATTAATTGTTCAGCGCTATATATAGAACTGATTGTACACCTTGTTGTCACCAGTTCACGAGAAAAGCATATCACCGCCGAGACACAAACTCACTTCGTGTCACACCAATCACATGCTAGTATAGCGATTCGAAATCAGGTTGAGGGGCGTAGATTCGCGAATGGGCTGGTAAACAATATTTGTATTAGTACGTTATAGTTCACATATTTAATTTTTAATAAATTAATTTCTCACGAAATTAATTTATTAAAAATGAAATATCTGAACTATAACTATTACGTAATGCCTATGGATTTCTCCGGATGCGGCAGAATTCCTGGGAGGCAGTAGTACTAGCAGTTCGGTAGAACAGGCACGCCACAGTCACTTAATGTGGCCCGTTTCATTTTGCTGTTGAGTATACATGTACATAGCTACATCGGCGTACGTTTCTCCGAGACAATTCGGATTAATGCGAATTAATACCGCTTATTGCAGTAACTAGGTTCACACCGTGTATCGACGACATTGTCGCTAACTTATTGCACTAATGGCTACGTGAACATAGCGATGTGTACATTCTGCAGAGTTACTTCCCGCAACTAGTATGGGACCTGTGAGAGCCTGTACGGGGCCGATAGGATCCAACTTACATGTGGGCCCGGTAAGCGACCCGCACGGGCCCGAACGACTGTCTGTGTGCCTTACACGGGCAAATAATCGGGTTATGCGGCGCCCCATACGGGTACAAAGATCTTCGAAAAATCGTGCGGGCCCGCATGGCATACCGTGCGATTATCCACGGGTTCTCGTGGTTTGGGCCCTAAAAGGACCCGTAAACTGCCAGGGAGCTTCTTTTGACTGAGGCTATACATGTACTTCGGCACATGTATATGGAAGCGGGCCCAAATACCAGGTACATGTACATGTTATATATAGTATTATTTGTTCGTATGTACATGTTATATATAGTAGTATTTGTTCGTATGTACATGTTATATATAGTAGTATTTGTTCGTATGTACATGTAATGTTATATATAGTGTATTTGTTCGTATTACAGTAGTATAGTTCGTATCGTACATGTACAATGTATATATAGAGTATTTGTTCGTATGTACATGTTATATATATAGTATTTGTTGTATGTACTGTAATGTATATAGTAGTATTTGCGTATGTACATGTTATATATAGTAGTATTTGTTCGTATGTACATGTTATATATAGTAGTATTTGTTCGTATGTACATGTTATATATAGTAGTATTTGTTCGTATGTACATGTTTATATATACGTATTTGTTGTATGTCTGTTATATATCGTAGTATTTGTTCGTATGTACCTGTACATGTTATATATAGTAGTAGTTGTTCGTATGTTATGTTTTATATAGTAGTATTTGTCGTTGTACATGTATATATAGTAGTATTTGTTCGTATGTACATGTACATGTTATAAATAGTGAGTATTTGTTTGTATTACATGTTATATATAGTAGTATTTTGTTCGTTTGTACATGTTATATATAGTAGTATTTGTTCGTATGTACATGTTATATATAGTAGTATTTGTTCGTATGTACATGTACATGTTATATATAGTAGTATTTGTTCGTATGTACATGTATATGTATTATATATATAATTTGTTCGTATGTTACATTGTACATGTTATATAATAGTGTATTTGTTCGTATGTAACATTTATAAATAGTATAATTTGTTCGTATTAACATGTTAAAAATAGTAGTATTTGGTTCGTATGTACAATGAACATGTTTTATATATAGTAGTATTTGTTCGTATGTACATGTTTAATATATAGTAGTATTTGTTCGTATTTGTTTAACAGTTAATTATATAGTATTTGTGCCGTATACATGTACATGTTTAGATATAGTAGTAGTTTGTTCGTATGTAACATGTTATATATAGTAGTATTTGTTCGTATGTACATGTTATATATAGTAGTATTTGTTCGTATGTACATGTTATATATAGTAGCCTATTGTTCGTATGACTTGTACATTTTATATATTTTTTTCGTAGAATATTTGTTCGTATGTAACAGTGTAATATATAGAAGTATTTGTTCGTATGTACATGTTATATATAGTAGTATTTGTTCGTATGTACATGTTATATATAGTAGTATTTGTTCGTATGTACATGTTATATATAGTAGTATTTGTTCGATGTAACATGTTATATATAGTATGTATTTTGTTCGTATGTACAGTTATATATGTAGTATTTGTTCGTATTACAATGTTTATATATAGTAGGTATTTGTTCGTATGTACATGTTATATATAGTAGTATTTGTTCGTATGTACATGTTATATATAGTAGTATTTGTTCGTATGTACATGTACATGTTATATATAGTAGTATTTGTTCGTATGTACATGTTATATATAGTAGTATTTGTTCGTATGTACATGTTATATATAGTAGTATTTGTTCGTATGTACATGTACAGGGATTCCGCTGGGGAAAATAAAAAAATCGCCACTTCAAATCTTTTTTTATTTATTTTAGATTTTTTTCGAAAATTGTAATTTTTGATTGCCTATTGTTTATTTTCATCGCCAATTGCGAAAGTGGCGATCGCCAGCGGAATCCCTGCATGTAGCAAGTTGGGCTCGTATCTGAACTGGTCGACGCGGCTATAGAGTCAGATGTAGAGTATGTGTGACTGTTACTGGATGCGATCAGTGTAACCCAAGATCCGCGCAGGCTGGTCTGGTGCTACGCCTTTACCCAGGCAATCAGCGTAATACTAGCCTTGCTTCCAGCAAACAGTAATGTTCACCATCAAACTGCACACTATCCGACAGTAGACTGGTAACAGATACCATAATTCCCATTTCTCCAGTCACAACTCAGGACCAATACTGGCCACACATGTCATGACGCTCATTCCTCCAGTCACGAACCATCAGCTGGACTGGTCACATATGACATAAGCCCCATGTATCCAGTCATAAAGCAGGATAAAGACTGGCCACACATGTCATAAGCTTCATTTCTCAAGTCAAGAACCAGGAGCTAAAATTGCCAGAAATGACATCAACCCCTTTTGACCAGTCACATAACAGGAATTACCCAATTACTCCAGTCATAAATCAGTTGGCAGACAAGCCAGAAATGTCATTGCTGCGAACACTATGACGAACCTGGTGCATATGTTAAATATATTTATCTCCTAATTAGGAGATAGTAACTTCTAATTAAATATACTAACTCATAATTATTATATACTATCTCCTAATTAGGACATAATACATCCTAATTAGGAGATAATATGTCCTAATTAGGAAATAATAACTCCTAATTAGGAGATAGTATATCTTAGTTAGGAGTTATTATCTCATAGTTCAGACTTAGTATCTCCTAATTATGACTTAATATCTCCTAATTATGAGTTAGTATCACCTAATTATGAGTTAGTATCGCCTAATTAGGAGATAAAACATTGTTTAGCATTGACACATACAGTAAGTCCTAATCAGGAGATACCGGCTAAGTCCTAATTAGGAGCTAATTAGTAGTTACTAAGTCCTAATTAGGAGATACAAATATTTTAGCATTGGCACCAGGACGCTTGTATGTTGACAGTATAAAATGGATCCGAAAGTTCGAAACGGTGAATGTATAATGTTACATGGTTTCCGTTGTTTGCACATATATAGCGCGTGCTGTTTGCATATGGCTTTAGGCAATGCTCATTCCGGGGCCGCGCGTAGACCAAGTGCCTTCATGACGTCACTACGCGGAAGTGCCTTCATGACGTCACTACTTCATGACGTTCATGACGCGGCCCCGGAATATGAATACCGAAAAGTATCTACGTGAATGGGACGATTTATAAAAGTACTGAACATACTGAATATAATGCTCAAATTACATCAGTTTTTTGTTGGAAATGTAACAATAAGGTTTGATCATGTCCAGCCGTGTGCAAACGTTTGCTGTGGCCCTCGGGAACTGTTTGAACCCGCGGCCACGGGTTCAAACAGTTCCCGAGGGCCACAGTAAACGTTTGCACACGGCTGGACATGATCAAACCTTATAATAATATCACATGCGTTTCATTGGTGTCCGGTTTAGAGAGGTTACTCTGTAGTTGCACAAAACTTTGTAAATTACCCAAAACCAACGAAATCCATCCAAATCTACCCAAAATTCTCCAAAATACCCATATGACACCAAGATACTGACCATCTGTTCAAACACCTGTGCCTAGACATGCAATAAATATAGACTACCATGCTAGTGTATTTTGACATCAAATTTATCAGGCAATGCTAGGAAACGTGTAGGAATTCCGAGAGTTGCTGAGGAATTCCTAGCGTTTCCGAGCCGAGACTGGTACACTTGATATCAAAAGACGGTAGCCTGGTATTCTATTTATAAGGTAACGTTGTATGGTTGAAAATAACAACATATGACGTCGTTATCTATGGAGAGAACGCGGATATGAGTGCCGTTTTTAACGCGTTGGAGAAGTAACGCGTTACTTGTGAGAAGTAACGCGTTACTAATGTATATACTATATAGTGAAAAACATATTTGTAACGCGTTACTGCTCAACAGTAACGCGTTACAAGACTAACAGTGAGTAACGCGTTAGAGATTGGCTTTAACGCGTTACAAATCCTCTATATTGGCGGATCGTGTCATAAGTACAGCTTCTAACGTGTTAGAGTTCTAACGCGTTACTCTTGGTAAGTAACGCGTTACTTTTTAGAAGTACAAATGTATGATGTATATAATAAAATATCAATATCAATATCAATATCAATATCTAACGCGTTAGTGAAGCAGGAGTAACGCGTTACGTATTTTTGGTAACGCGTTACTGGTTGACCAATCAGAGCTCGTGTTACAATACCCGCCATTAGTTGTCAAAACTATTTGTTTTTGGCATAGAATGGGAGGTGCACATTTTCAATATTATACAAATTAGGCAATTTATCTAACACTGTCAGTTGTAGGGAATTAGTTATGGCAGATGGACGAGTAATGTTTATTTGTTAATTGTTTATTTAAAATCTGATTCCTTTATTCAAATCTCTTCGCTTCAACCCTAGTTATCTCCCATCTCCCCTTATCCGTCTCCACTCGATTTCTCAAATTCCAGAATGTGATGTAATCAAGTGAGACTGGCAAGTGGAGGGTGACGCTATAGCATAGAAATGATTTTCATCCTCAGTCGATTAATTATCAGCTAGACCCTATATCCCAAATACATAACACAGTGGGCCGCTGTTGACATCACTCTATGTACAGTTCGTAAGCTTGCGTCCAGTCCGTACTTTGCACATTCCCAGTCTTCTGGAGAAATGGCGGGTATTTTAACATGAGCTCTGATTGGTCAAGCAGTAACGCGTTACCAAAAATAAGTAACGCGTTACTCCTGCTTCACTAACGCGTTATATATTGATATTTTATTATATACATCATACATTTGTAACACGTTACTTCTAAGAAGTATCGCGTTACTTACCAAGAGTAACGCGTTAGAACTCTAACACGTTAGAAGCAGTACTTATGACACGATCCGCCATTATAGAGGATTTGTAACGCGTTACAGCCAATTTCAAACGCGTTACTCACTGCTAGTCATGTAACACGTTACTGTTGAGCAGTAACGCGTTACAAATATGTGTTTCACTATATAGTACATACATTAGTAACGCGTTACTTCTCACAAGTAGCGCGTTACTTCTCTAACGCGTTAAAAACGGCACTTATGACATGAATCGCCACTCATACGCGGACTTGTTTACGTTGCGTCATTACATTGCCTTTATTCGGTACCTATAACGTCACGTGACGTCATCCGACCAATGGAACGTCAGTTTATATTTCCTTGTAACCCGGATGTTTGTATCAGGTCAATGCCTGATACAGCAATATGTTACCAGTCAGTACGTATTCGGCCAATACAGGACAGGTTACCTGCTAAAGTTCAGTCACAGTTCAATACCTAGATACATGTATCTAGCTTGCCTACACATTACATAAGTCACATTCTCCAGTCACATTCACACCTGAATACCTACACTGGTTATACATTAGATAAGCCACGTTTCTCCAATCACAGTCAGATAAATACCGACACTGGCCACACATTACATAATCCCCATCTTCCAGTGACATTCAGATCAATACCTACACTGGCCACACATTCCATAAGCCCCATTCTCCAATCACAGTCAGATAAATACCTACACTGGCCACACATTCCATAAGCCCCATCTTCCAGTGACATTCAGATCAATACCTACACTGGCCACACATTCCATAAGCCCCATTCTCCAGTGACATTCAGATCGAATACCTACTCTGGCCACACATTCCATAAGCCCCATCTTCCAGTGACATTCAGATCAATACCTACACTGGCCACACATTCCATAAGCCCCATTATCCAGTGACATTCAGATCAATACCTATACTGGCCACACATTCCATAAGCCCCATTATCCAGTGACATTCAGATCAATACCTTCACTGGCCACATATTCCATAAGCCAGTTCTCCAGTGACATTCAGATCAATACCTACACTGGCAAAATATTCCATAAGCCAGTTCTCCGGTCACAACCAGATCAGTACCTAGACTGGCTATACATTACATAAGCCACATTCTCGAGTCACAGTCAAATCAATACGTAGACTGGTTATAAATTAGATCAGCCCCGTTGCTCGATACCTACAGTGACCACACATTTCATAAGCCCCGTTATCCAGTGATAGCCAGACATACGGACGACGAGATGGCTGGTGATAGATACATCCCCTGCGGAGTTATCCCCCCTGATTTACGGCCCCGGGACGGCACGTTAGGCGCTGCAATTATCCCCGTTTCACAATCGAACGCAATAAGAATCGCATACTAATGGCAGAATTGTCCTAATATAGCCTAGGCCAATGTCTCGTATTAGTTTCGCGAGACTTCACGAGAAACCGTACACGTTCAGACGGAGTATAAACAGATGGTGTCACATGAGTGTTGATTTAATATGATATTGATTAAACTCGGTCACTGATTTCCTTAGAAACTCGGCAATGCCGAGTTTCTAAGACATCAATGAATGAGTTTAATAAATATCGTATTAAATCAACACAGGTGCAACTTTATATTTATTGCATAAACACAGCATCATGAATGAAGCTATACTGACCATCAAACGTGTTTTCTGTAGCGGTCTCATTTGCATACTTATTACACTTGTGTATTATGATCTTTATTACACTGTGTTATTACATGTACACCGATAAAGACCATTTCATGAAATAGAGTGTGATATTGGACGCAAAGGGAGTTGAACCAATTTGGTGCGAACAAATTAAGCCTAGCATTAAGTTGCCTTCGTGACAAGCTACCGACAGCCATGCCGCCCAATGTTGGCCCGGCTAATGGTGCCCGGTAATACTTCGTCCACATATACCAAGGTGCATGATCACGTGGTTACAACAACAACAATAATTACGGAAACTTCCAGAAGAGCCTCCGATTCGAGGTACGTATTCTTTTATATTATCCTTATTATGTAACGGATTTTGATGTTTTTGCGAAGAATCGATTCCGTATTTAGTGACAATACCGACACGGAAATCGATTCTTCGCAAAAACGACATAAGTATGTGCCGAGACCACCACATGCAGCTCGTGAAGACGCGTTTGCTGCGCCATATTTCATCAAAATCCGTTGCGTATTAAGGAAACTATCAAATAATACTTACTTTGGAGTGGGCGCGCTTTCAACACTTTCAGTCATTGTTGTTGTTGTTCTAACAACGTGATCATGCACCGTGTGTACGAGGAGATAGTTCGCGAGCTTCAGTAAGCGGAGTATCGATGGTACATGCGGAAAATCGTGCTCTAAGTAATTCGTCCCAACCTAATACCCGTACCAAGTCTGTGGCCCGTTTCACTAAACTTCGTACGACTAAAATGTTCGTCAGTGTAAAATTATGATAGTCTAAATTTCACATCAGCAATGTTTTCTTGTAAACAATTATTGGATTTACAATTATTGAGTATAGGCTGCATATGCAGCCTATCCTCAATAAATGTAAATACATCAATTGAACTTTCCAGACGATCCTAAATTTGCACTTACGAACATCTTAGTGGTACGAAGTTTAGTGAAACGGGCCCCTGGTTTTTCTAATACATGTGTAACACGGGGACAAAAATCGGCAATATGGGTAAAGTGAGACAAGTGTAAATGTTTGTTTACATGTAATTTATTTTCTTGAAGTCATTTGCAAAAAAGCTAGATTTGCATATAAACTTTAGATATTACTGTCAGCTCACACACATTGGTGGCGTATTTTTTTTTCAGTGGATTAATGAATGTAGTTTATGGTTTCTATATTTGCATATGTAAATGGCC
This sequence comes from Conchocele bisecta, assembly GCA_029237695.1. NCBI lineage: Eukaryota > Metazoa > Mollusca > Bivalvia > Lucinida > Thyasiridae > Conchocele > Conchocele bisecta. The sequence continues at coordinate 102,978,898 of CM055267.1, read as the reverse complement.
TTCTCGATAATGCCCTATAGGTTAGACACCACCAAATAGTTTTACTATATAATTTAACCGAATGCCATCCAATAAGGCCAGTTTCTCCTACTTTCACTATTCGTATGGATGTTGTGGGACCCACTTGTACATGACCTGCAGCCAGTCTGTACTGGTTCTGCATGAACTAAACAATAGGTTCACTTACTCCTAAGAAAGAAAAATCCAACCTTGTCATATCCTCCAATATTGTGTACATTTGTTGGCCACGGAAACTCCGTGTACATCAAGTGACCAACAGGTTCAGTGTTTTCTATTAAATGCTACAAATATGTTGAAAACTGGTGTTAAAGGCACCCCAATGTTCCTCAAGTGAAACTGGGTAGTAATGGATCAAGATTTGCAAGCAAACGGTGTCTGTGACCTCAAAACACCCGCACTATTTTTTATTCCGGACTACTTTTGCATACACCCTGGGCGGTTTCGCACCATTTGGTGTCTTCTAACCTATAAGTGTACCGGTCCCACTACAACTCATTCTACAATATTCACTATTCAAAACTAGCTTCTATTCCTGGATACAGTACCAAGTTTGGAGCAAATATCTCAAATGGTTGTCACACAGCAGCTATGTAACTCCACCATGTGACTGTCCACATTCTGCCTTAAATTGAGCTACTACAGAACTATGGGAATTTTAATAGATGATGAATTAAAAGCACAAATCTCCATAAATTCACATAACATTACCCTAAATAGTGTTATAGCTAACCATTCTACATATAAAGACTCATCACTGAAACTATACCAACATGTATGCCACTCTGGAATGGTCGACAGACAAAAGGGTACTGGCTTGGAACGGTCAGTCAAGAAATTTGCTTTATGACGCAGGAGGAAAGAAAAACAATGTTTTTTGAGTACTAGTGTATTGGTACTATACCTATGCGAAAACAATACACTTACGCCTAATTTTGGCAAATTTTGGAACAGCGTCGCGATGTCGCGCCACTTTCCCGAACTTCTTAATTGTCCATCAGGAAGCCAATATCAATGGAAAAAAAAAGAGAAAAACACACTATAATGACTGTTTTGGTGTATATTACTGTCACATTCCAAGCCCAATCACCTACAGGTAATTTGCATACACTGGTTTATTATATTTGACTAAATAAAGCTGAGAAATCAAGATTTTAGAAGATTTTGAAGCCGATAACTGTCCGTCTGCGATACAAAAAGAACAAATGTGTTGCATCGCGGAGTCCGCTCGATTACTCTTGTCGCAGTAACTTTAAATTATGTTCCCAGAGACATAGCTACAAGAAACATAAACTTCCAACTTCAAATTCTACAAAAAAACATATCTCACATAGGGCCTAGGCACACCTTATAAGTGTACCGGTCCCACTACAACTCATTCTACAATATTCACTATTCAAAACTAGCTTCTATTCCTGGATACAGTACCAAGTTTGGAGCAAATATCTCAAATGGTTGTCACACAGCAGCTATGTAACTCCACCATGTGACTGTCCACATTCTGCCTTAAATTGAGCTACTACAGAACTATGGGGAATTTTAATAGATGATGAATTAAAAGCACAAATCTCCATAAATTCACATAACATTACCCTAAATAGTGTTATAGCTAACCATTCTACATATAAAGACTCATCACTGAAACTATACCAACATGTATGCCACTCTGAATGGTCGACAGACAAAAGGGTACTGGCTTGGAACGGTCAGTCAAGAAATTTGCTTTATGACGTCAGGAGGAAAGGAAAACAATGTTTTTTGAGTACTAGTGTATTGGTACTATACCGATATGCGAAAACAATACACTTACGCCTAATTTTGGCAAATTTTGGAACAGCGTCGCGATGTCGCGCCACTTCCCGAACTTCTTAATTGTCCATCAGGAAGCCAATATCAATGGAAAAAAAAAGAGAAAAACACACTATAATGACTGTTTTGTATATTACTGTCACATTCCAAGCCCAATCACCTACAGGTAATTTTGCATACACTGGTTATTATATTTGACTAAATAAAGCTGAGAAATCAAGATTTTAGAAGATTTTGAAGCCGATAACTGTCCGTCTGCGATACAAAAAGAACAAATGTGTTGCATCGCGGAGTCCGCTCGATTACTCTTGTCGCAGTAACTTTAAATTATGTTCCCAGAGACATAGCTACAAGAAACATAAACTTCCAACTTCAAATTCTACAAAAAAACATATCTCACATAGGGCCTAGGCACACCTTATAAGTGTACCGGTCCCACTACAACTCATTCTACAATATTCACTATTCAAAACTAGCTTCTATTCCTGGATACAGTACCAAGTTTGGAGCAAATATCTCAAATGGTTGTCACACAGCAGCTATGTAACTCCACCATGTGACTGTCCACATTCTGCCTTAAATTGAGCTACTACAGAACTATGGGGAATTTTAATAGATGATGAATTAAAAGCACAAATCTCCATAAATTCACATAACATTACCCTAAATAGTGTTATAGCTAACCATTCTACATATAAAGACTCATCACTGAAACTATACCAACATGTATGCCACTCTGGAATGGTCGACAGACAAAAGGGTACTGGCTTGGAACGGTCAGTCAAGAAATTTGCTTTATGACGCAGGAGGAAAGGAAAAACAATGTTTTTTGAGTACTAGTGTATTGGTACTATACCGATATGCGAAAACAATACACTTACGCCTAATTTTGGCAAATTTTGGAACAGCGTCGCGATGTCGCGCCACTTTCCCGAACTTCTTAATTGTCCATCAGGAAGCCAATATCAATGGAAAAAAAAAGAGAAAAAACACACTATAATGACTGTTTTGGTGTATATTACTGTCACATTCCAAGCCCAATCACCTACAGGTAATTTGCATACACTGGTTTATTATATTTGACTAAATAAAGCTGAGAAATCAAGATTTTAGAAGATTTTGAAGCCGATAACTGTCCGTCTGCGATACAAAAAGAACAAATGTGTTGCATCGCGGAGTCCGCTCGATTACTCTTGTCGCAGTAGCTTTAAATTATGTTCCCAGAGACATAGCTACAAGAAACATAAACTTCCAACTTCAAATTCTACAAAAAAACATATCTCACATAGGGCCTAGGCACACCTTATAGGTTATACACCACCAAATAGTTTTACTATATAATTTAACCGAATGCCATCCAATAAGGCCAGTCTCTCCTACTTTCACTATTCGTATGGATGTTGTGGGACCCACTTGTACATGACCTGCAGCCAGTCTGTACTGGTTCTGCATGAACTAAACAATAGGTTCACTTACTCCTAAGAAAGAAAAATCCAACCTTGTCATATCCTCCAATATTGTGTACATTTGTTGGCCACGGAAACTCCGTGTACATCAAGTGACCAACAGGTTCAGTGTTTTCTTTTAAATGCTACAAATATGTTGAAAACTGGTGTTAAAGGCACCCCAAAATGTTCCTCAAGTGAAACTGGGTAGTAATGGATCAAGATTTGCAAGCAAACGGTGTCTGTGACCTCAAAACACCCGCACTATTTTTTTATACCGGACTACTTTTGCATACACCCTGGGCGGTTTCGCACCATTTGGTGTCTTCTAACCTATACGTGTATCAAACAGCATCATTTGCTGAGCCTAATATAATGTTGTGGGGAGACAACTACCATGTACATGTACAATGTATACATATTTTCTTCCGATCCTGATCAGATTTATAATAGAAAACACATATTCCTCTTGTTATGAATATCCAGAGTTACAGATACATGGTGCGTAGTGTAGATATCGTCATTTGCAATTTGCTGGAACTCTCAATTTTTTTTTTTTTAAAGTTTCGGAGTCAATTTCAAAATTTTTTCGTTTTTTGATCCTTCAGGATCAAAAAACCAAAAGTTTTGGAAATTGACTCCCCATGTTAAATTCCCATAGGAAAATCGTTTTTTCGCAATAAAATCAATATTTGATGAAATTTCATCAAATATTTTTTTGGGGGAGGTTGACTTTTTTGTTTTTGATGAAAAAAGTACTTACTTTTAAATATTTTTTAGATTTAATGTGTTTAATGGCCAAAAGTTCGTCGGCAGAAAAACGTGGAACAGACAGTATGTGATAAACTAACACAGAGTGTTGAAGGTCACAATATACGTGGCATAGTCAGTAAACAAGGGAATATAACTTATCGGAATATTTTGAAATCAACAGTTCTTCCGCTTGTGGTGCTAAACATTTATGCCAACTGTGGTTACGATCCAACACAAGCACAGCTCAGGCTCAGCCAATCAAGCTGTCTGATTTGAAGCGCAAGGCTCCAAGTATTTTGAAATAAAAATAAATTCAAATACTGGCAAAATTAGCGCAGGCGATGGTGTATGAACAATTATTTTTTGAAAACTACCGCAGCTGGTGATGTAACGTGAACCAAACATGTACACCACCGCCTGCGGGAATCTTGCCAATATTTGAATTTATTTTTATTTCAAAATACTTGGATATTGTGCTTGAAATCATGCAGCTTGATTGCCTGTGCCTGAGCTGCGCTGCAGCTCAGGCTCAGGCAACCAAACTGCTTGATTGTTAGTTGAGATTGTCAATATATATTCAGAAACGTTGACTGACAACTGGGCAAGAATAAGGCAGGCGTTTGTGTATCAGTATTGTTTACACTCTAAGACGGGTTTCGCTGTGAGAGAAAACCCGTAATCAACTCCTTACAAATAATACACCGTGAAGAGAACACCCGGAATTGCGCGCCAGTTTTCTTGGAAATCACGAGCTACCATGCAAAATGTTTAATTTTTATTACAGTCAAAATAAAGTTATTTGAAAATTTGGGAAGGGTCTCGCCTAATCTAGAATGTTAATGTGATTGAACCCATTCCAAACATACACTCATAGAAACAGCTGCGTAATTTGGATTTCAAAAAGTTTACATGACGTCACATTTGACGTCACACAACGTAACGTCAAAACGCGGGAAAACACGTGTTCATGCGCACATCACAATTCATTGATTTTAATCTAAAAAAATAGACTAAATGTGCATATATATCCGCCGTGGAAGTGTAATAAATAGGATATTTCATCGTACATGTACATGTTTGAATAGCTGAAATAATACACTCGTGTCCGTTGGCGTCCGTGCAAGCAACTCGTTCGCTACGCTCACTCTTTGCTTACGCGGAAGCTGACACACACTCGTGTATTATTTCCCGCTATTCAAAATGTGCGATGCAATATCCTCTATTTACACCATCCAAGTGTTTATCCGACGAGATCACAGGACTTAAATTGGAGACACTTCTAGAAAATTGGTTGGACATGTGCAGGCACTTTGCGCAGATTTGGAACTAAAATATGCATTGCTCTGCGCCACGCTTTCTATGAAATTGAACACTAATGCAGCTGTTACGATGTTTTTGTAAATGGACCACCATTTAACCTAACCGGGAATTTAACTTAACCCTTTCAACCCTAAGTAACTGGAATGGACTGTGATATGCTAATGTTCCGACCAATCCAATGGTCACAAAATGATTTTCAGATTCGTCCATTTATGAAAAGGGGGTGTTTTTGTTCTAAGAAATATTAAAATTACTTTCAAAAAGTGCAGATCCTGATGAGACGGCTCGTTACGAGCCGGCTCATCTGGATCTGCACTTTTTGCATAAACCGCTATAATAGCGGGATTTCGGGTTCAAAGGGTTAACCGGGAAAATTTACTTTGCGAGCAATGCAGACACAACTATGCATTGCTTAGTGTCGGATTTCTATAATATTAACGGAAACGGCAATTATGATTATATAATCAATTTTCCACGATCGAACGAAACCAGGGCCCAGTTGCTCAAAGTGTTAAACCTTACTTACTTTGACTGTTAAACATTACTTACTTGTACATGTACATATGCACAGCTATGAGCTGTCTTTTTATAACAGCGATTGAAAAGGCAACCATGTTTTTTTTTATAAATGAACGATGATCGGAATACAATCTGGAATGCAACGTTCTGTTACCATAGTTACCACCCATAAATAAATGTACATGTACATGTATAAGAACCATAAATAAATAATTCAAGCACAAAAATATTTACACAATTCCTTAACATTTGATTGGCCCGTAGCAAGTCTCTGTCCAAAATTTATATCCCAGTAAACTCCCATATGCCGAACTACTTTCCGTAACCGTGAGGCACAGTTAAAATAATTCTTAAGAAAATGGAAAATAAACACATTTTCTTGATGAATTTATTTCAAATGCTGGAATTATAAGGAATGAATGGCATGGAATTTATGGGGGATATAAACTTGGAAAAGTCGCGGGAATACTGGACGAGGCCTTCCGGCCTTCGTCCAGTATTCCCGCGACTTTTCCAAGTTTATGCCCCGATAAATTCCACAAAAAGGCCATTCATTCCTAAAATGAAATCCAGTTTGCTGTCTCTGCGACCAATGCACATGCATACAGCACGGCCAGCGCTAATTTTGCCAATATTTGAATTTATTTTTTATTTAAAAATACATGTACTTGAATATTGTGCTTCAAATCAAGCAGCTTAATTTGCTGGGCCTGAACTGTTCTACAGCTCAGGCTCAGTCCAATGTACTGCTTGATTGCAAGTTGAACGCAGTCGGTTGTGTACGAAAATATGAACTGCTCGGTAGCACGTTTCTATGTCATTGATGGAAAATGCAACGATATTTTATATAGTAAAACAGTAGAACCTTTCTAAACCGGACACACAGGCAGTATGTGTATCCTTGGTTTTATGGGTTTCGTTTGTGTAATATGATGATATTGGCTGTTGAAGTTGGCAAAGCACAGCCGCATACCTGGGTATAGTCATATGTCTGAATTAATGTGGAACATCTCTAAACCGGACACACAGACAGTCTGTGTATCCTTGGTTTTATGTGTTTCATTGGCGTATATTTATGGCTGTTAATGATAATGGCTGTTCAAGTTCGCAAAGCACAGCCGCATATCATGGCATAGTCATATGTCTGAATTACAGTGGAACATCTCTAAACCGGATACCCTGGGGACCTACCAGGGTGTCCGGTTTAGAGAGGTTTCATTGTATGCCATGACCCGACAAAATCCGTCTTCACAACCAGTGTAGATCCAGGCCAGCCTGCGCGTCCGCGCAGTCTGGCAAGGTTGTACACTGTTCGAAATTCTGCAAAGCATACAATGTACCCAGTGTTCGCAAATAAACATTCCATCTGATCAGTTTGTTTGTTTATTAGTGTTTAACGGCCTATCAACAGCTAATGTCATGTAAGGCCGGGCAAACGGGTTCGATCCCATTTTAACCTGCTGCATTGGGGGGAAAATCCCAAAATCAGAACGGAATATTTACATCGAGAACAAATATATTCAGCCCTGATATTAGAATAACCTGACCTGGTGCCAAGTTCAAACCACACCAAAGTGACTTGGCCCTTCCCCTGAAATAGGAGTACGAATAATCGTAATACTCACATAAGGGGTCTAACCAGATTCAACTGTCACATACAAAATGCCAAAGACGTATGTGAGGGCCAAACCAGGGGCCCGTTTCACTAAACTTCTTGCGACTAAAATGTTCGTAAGTGCAAATTTAAGATCGTCTGTAAATTTCAATTTATGGATTTACATTTAGTGAGCATAGGCTGCATATGCAGCCTATGCTCAATAAATGTAAATCCAATAATTATTTACAAGAAAACAATGTGAATGTGAAATTTACAGTCTATCATAATTTTGCACTTAGGAACATTTTAGTCGTACGAAGTTTAGTGAAACGGCCCCCAGGTCTCCAGTCGGGATTCCGTTAAGGATGAACCCCGATCGTTAAATTACCCATCGCGTGCTCCCACCTGCCACCCACCTATCTGATCAGTATATATACAGGACATAGGTACAGTACGCTCGGTTCTGTCAGATTATCAGTATCCCAAATTCGAACCCGAGATGCGATAACGATGACGTCTTTACATCCCGGTTGAATCTTAAAATCGCCTCTCGTGAGTGCGGGAGTTTGCGAGATTGAATGCGAGATGTACTCATATACCTCCGCAAGAGAACGCAGATACCGTTTTAAAGGCGGGACAAATTTTGTCAGAAAATGGACACAATTTATAACTTATTGTTTTGAAACTGAAACTGAAAGTGACAGGGAACGTCTTTAGCGTGACAACAACAGTTAAAGGTGCATGCCCACTCAGTAGTCACAACATGTTCTTTATATTAGATACATCATCTGAGACATTTTCTAGCACAATAAACATTCATTGTCATATCAGACGTAAATTTCCACAATGATTTCAGGGGTGATAACCGTGTTTCCTTAAAATGTAAACGGACATTACTGTATATTCGCTGTATTTATCTTTTGCTGTGCAATGATCATACTTTATAATATGTCGAAACTATTTTTCAGGTGCATTTAATTATCATAAATAATGAAAATATATCATGCCTCATTTGCATATGAAAATAGCCTGAAGCCACCGCGACTCACTATCGGTAAAATAAATATTACTAAATGATTATATTTGTATAGTGGGAACTCGTAATGTTTAGAACTGGTGGAATAGTGACACAATTATACATATAATTCCTACAAAGAACATATTGTGCCTACTGAGTGGGCATGTACCTTTAACCCTTACTACGCTGAATTAAATGTTGTCGTCCGTGCTGGAAATGTTTTACTTTCAATATTTCTCGACAAAAACCTGGTTTTGACAGCACATGAGAATCGTCTCCAGACGATTCTCATGTGCTGTCAAAACCAGCTTTTTGTTGAGAATTAAAGCAAAAATGAAAACAGCAGACGGCAATTTCCGTCAACAGCGTAGGAAGGGTTAACGTCATACAGACGGTTTCATGTCACATACGGAAGATCAGTGAGATGGAAATAGCATTACATAACATATTGTATGCATATGGCGGGAAATTAACCCATGTATGTCGATAGTGTAGTTCAATGCACTACAAACTAAACTATCAAACCGGCATTCCTTTTTTAAAATTAAAATATTGACAGAAAATGATTTAAAATGTCACCCATTGCCATTTTTGCCGAATACAATAAACGCTCAATAGGGAATCTTTTTATTTACCTAGTTTCTCGACCAATGAAAGAACAGCATTTCGTCTAAATTAATCGCATATTGCGACACTTTCACTAATATCTATTAAATTAATCATTACATGTTCAGCCGCTATATTTAGAACTGATTTTACGGTTTGCTGTCGTCAGTTCACCAGACTCAAATAATATTACCGCCCACACACGCGCTCACTTCGTGTCACACCGCCAATCACATGCTAGTATAGCGATTGAAATCACTGTTAGGGGCGGGGCTTCGCGGCTGGGCTGGTAAACAATAAGTACGGTATTGTTCACATATTGAACTTTTAATAAATTAATTTAGTAGCGAGCGCTCGCTACGAAATTAATTTATTAAAAATTCAATATATGAACTATAACTTATACATATTAAGTAATAATTCCAGCACAAAAATATTTACACAATTCCCTAACATTTGATTGGTCCATAGCAAGTCTCTGTCCAAAATTTATATCTCAGTAAACTCCCACGCCGAACTACTTTCCGCAACCGTCAGGCGCAGTTAAAATAATTATAAAGAAAACGGAAAATAAACACATTTTCTTGATGAATGTATTTCAAATGCTGGAATTATAAGGAATGAATGGCATTTTTGTGGAATTTATCGGGGATTTAAACTTGGAAAAGTCGCGGGAATACTGGACGAGGCCTTCCGGCCTTCGTCCAGTATTCCCGCGACTTTTCCAAGTTTATACCCTGATAAATTCCACAAAAAGGCCATTCATTCCTATAATAATCAAATAAAACGGTAAATAATCAAATAATCAACACATGTTCACGTAGTAAACTGATTGTAGATAAGTACTCATGTCCGTTAATGTATGTGATGTTTTAATGAATGCGTGGACGGTATAAGTTATTATTCACATATTGTATTTTTAAGGAATTAAATGCGAGGGATCGCTAGCAACCGCAGCATTTAGTTCCTGAAAAATCCAAAATGTGAACAGTCTGCTAGGTTATGAATTGAGATTGCCAATATATGTTCAGAAACGTTGATATCTGGGCAAGATTAACGCAGGTGATTGTGTATATACATCACATCTATCGCACAACAATTGTAATATGTGAAATATCAAACATGAAGTATTATTATTTCGTAAATAAAGTAACTACAGCCATATACAAACTCCTAAATGTGTGCACTGTAACTACATATGTAAACAATTTCCCGCATTGACTAGCGAAGTGACTGAATCGCATTGGGACGATCGATTCTGGTAGATATGTTACATAGTACCATATGCTTCCGTCGGACCATCAAACAATATGTATATGTTTGCATATCATTATCTGAGACGTATGTGTTTGCGACCAATGTACACCCAGATCAGAGTGTACAGTGTTCGCTAGTTCGACAACGAAGCCTGTTTGGTGTGCCGAGTGAATAGTAAAACTCCTGATAATGGTGAGAAACAAGAGTTTGGCGTCTGGTTGCGAGCAATATTTTTATCAACCCGAGAATGGGTCCGTTTTGTAACGGGGCGTTACACACTTTGACATGAGCGTGTTTTGCGAGCAGTGTAAACGCAGATCAGACAGTCCGGTCAACGCTTATACTGTTCGCCATTTCAACAGCGGCAATATATCCTTAATTGGGTGCGGACAACAGTGTTCTACCCGATTCCGACCCAACACCGGCAAATATCAGAATATGTCCGTTTTGTTACGGGGCGATACATGCTTTGTCATGAGTATTTGCGAGCAATGAAAACCGACATCAGAATGCATATTTGTATGGTCGTAATGGGGTCTACACTGGTAAACATTTCAACAGCGTTTAACCTAATTCGGATGAGAAACAATACTTTATTGTCTGAAAAGGAAGAATTCTGGTGAAAGTCATAACAGGTCCGTTTTATCACGGGGCGGTACGTCTTTTGGCACTTTCCAATTGTACATGTCTGGCAGCCGTCGGCGGCATTCGGTTATAGATTTCACTTCCTTCGACTGATACAGATATACAGATATACAGATATACGTGTCGATGTAAATCTTCTGTATCTTATATGCATAGAAACTGAGGAAATATCATCAAGGAAAGTATTAATTTTAGATCCGTATCGTTTTTCCGATCCCAAATGTTGCTTCATTGAGCTTATATAAGGCCGAAATAGGCTTTTGAAACTCCGATTTTGTCTGTCGGATGACACATCGTGCCGTATAACGTTGGCGGTCCATATCGTTACATATATTCCCAACCCACATGTTGTTATATAGAGCTATTATAAGGCCGAAATAGGCTTTTACAACTCTGATCTGGGTAGTTGCGAACGGTAACTCTTGCAATCTACAGTACTCCAGTACCGCCAGGGAGTAAATTGCAAGAGTTACCGTTCGCAACTATGAGCTGGGCCTCCCAGTGAGCAAGTGTTTTCAACTTTTTTCGTCCGAGCATAAATGTTTCATAAAGCAGCGGAGCAGGGCCTACGCTGTTCGTGATTCAGTAACTGAAGTTGAACCTATATACAATGTACGTGTATTTCTACATCAGTAAAACGATTGGACTTTCATTACCGAAGGACCAATATATAAACTGTTACATGTTTTAAAGTGGGTGTACTAGATTTCGTTACGGGTGTCTCTCCGTCCGTAGGTCCATATCTCGGTATGTTCGTATGTTCGTCCATCACGTGTCTCGTAAGAAGTAAACCATTGAAACTGTGCTAGCTGGAGACATATGGTGTGCATATGCGCACAGTGAATTTCGATTTTGTGATCGTCCCCTGCGTCATGGATATATCTCCCCTTTCGGATACAAATGATTTTATTTGATGTAATGGTGTTTAACGGCCTGTCAATAGCTACGGCCAATTCGGACCGGGTTAAATGAAAACAGTTGGTACTAGAGAAAGTGAGCAGGGGCTCACGTATACCCCCGGCCGCCGCCTGGACCGACAAATAAAAACTTTTTATAACACTTTAACGCAAATTTCTAAGTAGTTTGACATTAACTTGGACATGGAGAGTGGTATGGAATGACAATATGGATGATGACCAGGAAGTATATGAATTTTTAAGTCAATCCGCATTACCGTTGCAGAGATAATGGGTACCCGAAAACTTTAACGCAAATTTTATGGACGCAAATTTAAGTAATTTAACCTCGACCTTAGACATGACGGCCGCATGGTGTGGTATGGAATGAAAATATGGATGATGATAAGGAAGTATATGAAGTATGAAGTCAATCCAACTTATCGTTACATAGATAATGGGTACACAAAACGTTAACTCGGACGGACGGACGGACGGACAAACGGACGGAATTACGAAAACTATATACGCCTCAACATTCTTTGTATGCCGGGGGTATAATAATGCGATGGTGCGTCATTGACTTCATGTTGTATGGTCACTTTGTCAACCAGCTGAAGTTGCCATCTTACATTCAGTAAAACAATTCGATTCAACTTCAACTCCGGTGACTGTGTAAAATATCAGGATTGATAGTTGACTCCTATACAAATGGTGTATACAAGGCACTTGCTAATGCTAATCATATGACATGTTCATTAATCACATGACATGAAGAGTATTTTTTTTTTAAAAATCTGAAGAAAAAGAAACCGGCCAACTACTGTCGATCCTGATGAGACGGCTCGTTACGAGCCGGCTCATCTGGATCTACCGTGTTTGCAAACGTTGGCCGTATGGTCCCGTGTTTGCAAACGTTGGTCCTATGGCACTGTGGTTGCAAACATAGGCCCTATACCATGGCCCCGTGCAGGCCGGTGTCCTGTGGTCCCGTGGTTTCAAACGTTGACCCTATGGTCCCGTGTTTGCAAACGTTGGTCCTATGGCACCGCGTTTGCAAACGTTGGTTCAATGACACCGCGTTTGCAAACGTTGGTAGTATGGTCTGTACACGTAGGGTTGAGACGGTTATGCATATGAAACAAGAGAAATGTGCATCTTAGCAAGACAGTTGTAGTCTTGCTAAGCAGAGTTACTTGTCAAAGCAAGCATTACCAAATTACGCATAATGCGACAATTGGGACGGTTTTTTTCCAGGGATTGTCCCTGCTTATTGTGTCAGTGACAATATTACGACCGAATTTCTCGAACATAGACAGCTAAATAGAGCCATGCATTACATGTTTCAAACTAATTGAAATATCGATTGTGCTATTTTCCCTGGAAATAGTGTTGTTAAAAAATATGTAGTTTGCAGTTTGTGCCAGTTTGAAACAGTGTGTGTTTGTACTCTGGGGCCCGTTTCACTAAACTTCTTACGACTGAAATGTTCGTAAGTGCAAATTTAGGATCGTCTGGAAAGTTAAATTGATGGATTTACATTTATTGAACATAGGTTGCAGCCTATATTCAATAAATGTAAATCCGATAATTGTTTACAAGAAAACATTGTTAATGTGAAATTTACAGACTATCATAATTTTGCACTTACGAACAGTTTAGTCGTACGAAGTTTAGTGAAACGGCCCCCTGTTCCGCGTCAGTTGCATTACTGTTATGTGTTGCCCATTGATTATGTTTGTATTGTATTTTGGAACCGTATACCGTTAGACATAGAGGGCATATCGGTGTATTTTGATAAAGTCTTACATTTTTGTGTACATGTATCTGCCAGAGCTCCAGATAAAGTGCGTATTGGCGTATTTTACGCACTTATTTTAGCAGCATACGCATTTATTTTCAAAAGCGTGGGAACAAAATACTCACAGCAATGTGAAAATACGCATTGATTTTCAAAATTAGTAGCGTAAATACTGTAATAAAGTTGAAATTTACTTAGTTGAGCAGCAAAAATCAAATGTAGCTCAAATAAGCGACTTTTTAAATGTGTTCTATTTGTTATCAGTTGTTCGCTATTTAGTAAGGAAGAAAATATATAATACATTTGTAAAAGTAAAATACGCATTGAATTTGAAATATGTGGGTATAATACTATTTAGACACAAAACTTATATGGAGCGCTGCATCTGTGCTCTTCGATTTCTTGTTGGTTTCCTTCCAACCGAACAAACTGTATAAGGAATGAAGAGTATTATTTGTTTGTTTAGTTATTTAACCCTTTCACCCCTAAGTAACTGAAATGGAATTTGACATGTTAATTTTGCAACCAATCCAACCGTTACAAAATGATTTTCAAACTAGTCCATTTATGAAAATGGGGTATTTTTGTTCTCAAAAATGTGAAAATTATTTTCAAAAAGTGCAGATCCTGATGAGACGGCTCGTTACGAGCCGTCTCATCTGGATCTGCACTGTTTGCATAAACCGATATAGCGGGCTTTCGGGTTCAAAGGGTTAATGGTGTCCAACGGCATGCCAACTGCTAACGTCATTCATTTTAGGTCGGTTTAAAGGTACATGCACACTCAGTAGGCACAGAATGTTCTTTATATCAGAGATATCATCTGGGAAATTTTCTGGCAAAATAAACATTCATCCACCATCATTGATTGACATTATTATACATTTATTATACGTAACTTTCCACACTGATATCAGGGGCGATAACCGCGTTTCCTTAAACTATTAACGGACAAAACTATCTATTCTCTGTATTTATTCTTTGATGTGCAATGATTATACTTTATAGTCTGTCGAAAATATTATTATTTTCAGGCGACGCCATTAATTAGCATAAATAATTACAAAATATCATGCCTCATTTGCATATGAAAATAGCCTGATACCACCGCGTGTCATTATCAGTAAAATAAATATTGCTAAATGATTATATCTGTATATCGGGCACTTGCAATGTTTAGAACTGGTGGAATAGGGACACTATTATCATGATTATGCACTTATTAAATTTCTTTAAAGAACATGTTTTGCCTACTGAGTGGGCATGTACCTTGAACGGGGTCGAATCCTATACTTTTCATTATAGGAATGAATGGCCTTTTTGTGGAATTTATCCCACAAAAAGGCCATTCATTCCTTATAATTCCAGCATTTGATATAAATTCATCAAGAAAATGTGTTTATTTTCCGTTTTCTTAATAATTATTTTAACTGCGCCTCACGGTTACGGAAAGTAGTTTGGCGTGGGAGTTTACTGGGATATAAATTTTGGACAGAGACTTACTACGGACCAATCAAATGTTAGGGAATTGTGTAAATATTTTTGTGCTGGAATTATGTAGGGATGGGGTTACATGTACAATGTACAGGCATTAAGGTAAATCTGAAGTTAAAAGCTACGTTGTCTAAAAGGCGACAACTGATGCGCGTAGTGACCAAATAACACGTTTATGATGACGTCAGGCGGACAACACTGCGTTCCTATCAATGCAACTAGCATCGAGTTATCTCGCTCCACGGGATAGGCTTGATATCAAAGGACAATAGTCTGATACGTGTACACGTGTATGTATGCACACGTACATGTATACACGTACATACCACAATCACGTACCCAGCCAAAATACAGATAAGCACCAGTGTATACGTTAAATCTGATATTAATTACACCAACAAACCAATCACTACTTGAAACAATTTACAAAACTATTTTCATAAAACACGTGTAGTTATTGTTTCCAGGCCGTTATCTGGTTTCTGTATATATTCTCATGTGTTTGATCTCGCCGCTCCGAAAGTACTTGCATTATTACGTATTTAAATCACCCGGCACAATACGGGGGGAGCACTTCTGTATAATTAGATATAAAGCAAGCAATACGGAACTCAAGTGCTACTAACCTGCCTTAATTTCTCCCCTACCTCGATCTCATTGTACGAGCGACGAGAAAATCTACGACGTTCTTTAAGCCAGTTTAACACGTCCACATGGTCCACGACCTTGCGTTACATGTATAAATGATGATTTATTTCTCTTGTATACATGCAGTGTTCATATACACACTTCTGCCATGTATCGGATTCCACAGGTAGAAGACTCGGACCTAGGACCCAATACATGGCTCATTTGGAAAACTTTACCCCCCCCCCCCACCCATTTCCATACACTATACCTTACAGCCTTTTCCGAGTCTTCCACCTGTGTCGGAATCCTGTAGGAGGTTGATAGTTTCATACACACCACGATAGTAGGTAACTACTGTAACATGCAAATGCAGTTAAATTGTATTATGCTGTACTCGAAATCAAATCCCTAACAGATGTGACCAATGTGAGCATTCTCACGTACAGCAAACTGTGACAGAGTGTAACGTCCCAGTGACGGCAACAGTCATACCACGGTCGTAGATGACAAGCTGATCAACAATTAGCTTTTACGCGTTTTAGTCAATTGCTTATATCCGACACACAATGTGCCTTTACTAACAATCGGTGTTTACCCAACCACAGGTACGTTCGGCAGTCACGTGTCACCAGAGGGCGTGTTAGTCAATTGCCTATATCTTCCACCAAACGTGCCTTTAAAACAGTTTTTGTCTACCCAAGCACAGGTACGTTCGGCAGTCACGTGTCACCAGAGGGCGTGTTGGTCAATTGTCTATACATGTATCTGACACACAACGTGCCTTTAATAACAGTCCGTGTTTACCCAATCACAGGTACGTTCGGCAGTCACGTGTCACCAGAGGGCGTGTTGATCAACAACCTGCTCGTGGCGTACGATAAGCACGGGACGTTCGGGCGGCCCGTATACAACTTCAGCAAGGCGGTACCCGTGGCGCTGCGGTTGCAGCTTATACAGATTATGGACCTTGATGAGAAGAATCAAATCCTTAAACTGAATGTATGGACCGACTTTGTAAGTATATTTATAGTTTGCCCTACTTTTCTAAGTCAATCGCTGGGCCCATTGTGCTCCACTTATTTCACATATTGCAACGTTTAACCCCAATACGTTATATATACATTTAACGATTAACTGTTCAACAGGAAATGGAAAATAAATACTCGGATGGGACATTGCATTGTACACTTGGCTGAACTATAAGTATGTTATTGTTCACATATTGGAGTTTTCCGGAAATCAATCATGCGGTTGGTAGCGCTCCCTCGCATTTAATTCCTTCAAAATCCAATATGTGAACACTAACTTATACATACAATACTTGTGAGATTCATACGCGGGACAAATCACAACATTTACTAGTACATACACATTTGTGTTATCCCGATTTTGATCAATATCCAACCACACGTTTTGGCTAAAGGTAATACATGTACATGTACTTATCGTTCACATATTGCATTTTAAATAAATTAATTTCTATTGAGTGAGAAATTAGTTTATTAGCAAATCAATATACATATATGAACTATAACTGTCATATTATTTGGCACACCCTGTACCATGCACATGTTCGTTTAATATAGCGCGCACAGACATACGCTTTCAAATTACGATACGATTTTATTTATGTGATTGGCGGTTTTACACCGAATCGATCGTACACACGTGGTAACTTTGTGCGGAACACGGGAAATTACGTCAAAAAGGCATGAATTCCTGGTTCGCAATATAACTTTGTACTTATTGGGGCATGTGATGATTACTTTAATAAATATTGGCAAAAGCCACTCCATATGCGATTAATTGATAAGAAATGCTGCGTTCTTAATGGTCGAGAAACTCGGGCAAACAATAAATAGTATTAGGGCATTTTGTCTCAGAAAATAAAGGTTAACACAATTAGCATTATTTTCAAATACAACAAAAATCAGAACTTTTCAATGAACTTTTCAACTTTTCTGTGAGTACTTACCTGTTATATGTTGCTATATAGCTTCTATTGGGGCTACCCATTCCGAATACACTTTATTGACCCGCGCCTAGTCCGCACTTACACCTGTCCCATCCCATATCGACCGCGCATGCGCGCACGGGATACTTCCTCTTTGCGATAGAACAAATATCTCACCTTGCGGGGTGGGAGGCGGATGTTAAATACATATAACAGGTAAGTACTCACAGAAACTAATTTTACATTGAAAAATTCTGATTTCTGTATCATACTTCCCTGTTATATGTTGCTAGAATTTGTCTCCAAGGCGGGAAGGTAAGGTGATACAGAAACCAGAAAAATAAATTAATTCGCTCTGTGAATACTTAACCTAGGATCAATAAATTGACTCACCAAACAACTTGTAGACTAGACCCGGGCACCGTCTGAGCAGCCCCCCCCCCCCCCCCCCCCACCACCTTTTTTTTTGCTCCCATAAGATAACTGAGCCGCCAGCTAAGTCTTCTGGTCTGCTTGAGTACTGTCCCCAGTTGCAGTTTCACACGCACTGAATGTGACTAACTCATATCATGTTAGCGTCATGTCATACACACTGTTGTGCCTCACATCTAAAAATCACAGTATATACACTGACCATGACCATGTCCATAAGTCTCTTAAAGTTCTAACCCACATTACTTACAAATAGTAATGCTAACATAAATTACCCTATGCATATTGACAACCACATACTATCAATAATTACAATACATAGTATTCATGACCCTGGATGAATTATCATGTCTTTTCGAGTGTCATACCTAGTACCGTTAGTGCCCCGGAGCACAGGGAACTCACCGTTACCCTCTCCGGACCTCACAATCATTGGTAGCCACACCCAACTGCACACATTATAGTAAAATATGTATCAAGACTGGCATTAAGCAGTCATGTGTAATTAAGAAAACAATCTAGGAAAATTTTCCAGGAACATAACTTGAACTAGCTGATAACTAGATCGTTTTGTACTGCCAATGTGAATATACTACCAATTTGTTATCCTGGACTAGATCCACTGGCCCAGAATAACAACAGGCTCAAAAAGTGAGCCTTTTACACATGTTTTGCACCCGCGATAACCCTGCCAGCCGCGACTAGGGGATCTATTGTGTAAATATCTGCGCTTTGCGCCGTCAATGTACGTATGTAAAACTGATAAAAGTGGAATGAGACTTCCCGGATGCCGCTTCCATTATCTTATCCAGGATCACTCCATAGAGGCACTCCGAGGAGGTAGATACTGCTCCGACCTCATGGGCATCGATTATAACTTTATGAGCCCTTAACCGAATTGGATCGATATGCTATGCATGTTGCGAGATATATCCATCTGTAAACTGACGCTTTGGATATAACCTGATTACCCACGCATGGAATAAAAAGTCCAATGCCTACCTCTCATTGGTTAGTCATTGAGATGTAGTGCCTAATTCGCCTGCCTGGGCATAGCGTGTTTTCCGTCTCGGTTAAATTTGGTAGGTTCGTGCTGGGCGAGAGATAAACTCATATTCTGGATCAGTGCGAATTAATTTAATATATTGACATTGTTGTTGTTATTAACCGGAAGCATGTGCTTTTACCAAGTTAAGATTCGACAAGTGTACATTATAGAATACGTAAAGTATATAATGTCACAGATAACCGACTCGATTTGGACAGGCCTGGGATCACGAACGGTCGGGTATGCCTACCTGGGACCCGAGTCTTAGCAAGGAACCCAGCTTCGTAACCATAGTAACGGAATCATTACCCAAGCCAGATTCTGGTCGCCCATGTACAGGCCGCGTAATTCCCGCCGCCTTTTCGCCGATGCGAAAACGAGGAGTAACCCATTCTTGACTGATCAATCGAAAGAGGGAAGCTGTCACATGGGCTCATACTGATCTTTGGTTAAAGCCCATATAACCACTGTTATATTCCCTTTAGGTTAACTATTCTAGCTACTGGTCTTTCTCTAGTGAAGAATGAAATCATCGCCTATAACTGGGGTCTGAACCTATGATACATATCGGCACTAAAGTGAACTTGAAACAGCTGGCCAATGCCTACATGTATCCCTTCCTAGTCGACGCTAACGATTTTATGTCATCGAACAATTACTAAGGAAATCGCCCATTTCGCCTACAGCTGGACTGACTGGATTAATTTGACTTAACTTACAGCAATTAACACAGACCTCCCATTCGCGTCTTAGCATGCAGTAGCAAAAGGAATTTGCCTGTGCAATGATTGCTGCAGCTAGCCGCGAAAATCTGTCCTTTCTGATTCCTTCATGATAGCCTCCAGACGTGAAGCATCAGAACGAGCGGATTCGCATGAAGTGTTCCCCCTGCATGCTGTGACAGAAGTTTGGGAAACACTGGAATGCCCACCGGATGGTACACTAGACGTTCCAGTATGCTGTAGAACCAACTTTTCATTGGCCAGCACGGTGCCACTAGTGTGACCAGAATTTACTGATTGTGGAAATGCTTACCCGTATAGTCATTTCCATGAGACGGACATGCGCCGACCGCCTATACCCTCGAGTCCAGTACTGGAGACACATACATTGGGATCTGATTGTCCATCATGGTCGCAAACAGACCCAACCAGGGGTGGCTCTATCTGTTGATAACCGCGTTGGTCACTGTCCTTGACGGTGACCCCTCGGTAAGGACTGTTGAACCCCCCTCGACAGGTAGTCCACAGTACATTGGTAGACGACCTACACCGCATATCTGCCTCTGAATTCAATACCCCTAGCAGCTAAAATAGCTCCCTGGCTGGTAGTTGAAGTGGATACACAGCTTTGAAGATCACTCTCAACATCATGTCTACTCTGTACATATCGGCACTGTCCAAGTGTACCCTGACTATCCCCAGCATGGTAAGGAAACTCATCCCTACGTAGCAGATGTCCTTATTCGGTACTAGTTCCGACATCTCTATGTTCGGCATGAGACCCAACCCCGTGATAAGATCCCAGAACACACGCAGCTTGAGTAGCAGTGTGTCTCTGGACTGATCGTGCAGGAGCCAGTCGTCCAGGTATTGAAGTATGCAATAACTCACGGTCTGGACTCTGCCGTGATTACCTCTATTAGTTTTATGAACACCCTAGGAGCCGTGGCTATTCTGAAGGGTAGGACACAAAACTGCTATACCATGCCTTGCGACTGAAAGCTTAGAAAGTTTCTGGATGCATGGCATATCGGTATATGAAGATAACCTTCCTGTGGTTCGATTGAGACTGCCCCATCGTTGACTCTAATAGTCCGACGTATCGATCGAGCCGTCTCTATCTAGAAATGATCTGTTTGTTGGTACAACAAACAGCCCGCTGTAGAAGCTCGGAGATTGCCAATCTCTGATGATACGCGTAGCGCCACCTCTGGGAGCCCCACCCTATTGGGGCTGTATAGGTGTTATGGGTTGCTTAAAGCTACCCGTTACCTCACTCGCTGGGTTAGGAGAAGGGGATGTTGAAAGCTTGCTTATGTCCCCTTTCCAGCCCGAGTTGCGCTTCTATAAGCGAACTGCTTGGCTAAAGAGGCCACAGATAGTCTCGCTAACTGCTGACTCTTACTGAAGCGTCAGCAGCAGTCACCTGAGAACATCAGTTTCCAAACAGATTCGTGGCCTGAAGAGATGCGTCCCGAAGGAGATCCCTTCCCTGTATCGTAAGAATGGGCGCCGTAGCTAACGTGGCGTCGCTCCTCAACAGAACCATGTCTGCCGACATAGTCAGAGACGTAGCCATGATATGCCTCGTCGCTCTGACTGACTACTGAAACAGCGACTCCAATGCTCTGTCGTCATTCACCTCAATGGTCGCTCTGGCCTTGCACAAAGCAAGTACGTGCCTTATGGAACTAAGCCTTGGATACTCCAATCCTCTGAGCATCCTTTTCGAAGGCCGAATACTCTAGGAGCCAAGTTTATGTAAGCATAACCTAATACTTGAGCCCCTGATGTGCCAGAAAAGTATTGGGCTTAAGAAATCCAACTTAGTTTTGGGGTCAATTCCTCTAACATAGCTCCTACAGTGTGGGGCTGAGGCAGTCTATGCCTACCCTTGAAAGCAGTAACCTAGTCTGATTCACACAGAGACTTAGCCCTCGGCACCTGCGCATGTTAAACAGGACCACTATCCTGAGACAGATACTGATATGCCGAAGCTACTGACTCCGGATAAGAAGGGGCACTGTTCTCCACAGCTACACTAGCTGCTGAGTCCAGTCCTGAGTCCTCTATCACTAGATGACTCCCAGTGTGCATCCTGTCTTCCCCACCTGATGCCATCAGAGGATTTTAACATTCACCCGCACCGGTGAAGTGCCCTTTTCCTCTGACAAGCCTGGTGCATTTTGTCTTATAAAATTCACCATCATCTAGCGGAACGTCTTAACCGATTGCGCCACGAAGCCCACATTATCATCTGATCGTGACCTTGATCTATGTCTGCTATGCCTATGACGACGTCTATGATCGTGCCTTAGACACGACCTAGAATGTCGTTTGTGTTTCATGGATATACAAGCCGGCGGCCTGGTAGACGAGCTACTGGAAGATGACCTAGACCTATACCTAGCTCTCTACCTACTAGACCCGGATCTACCCGTCCTTATCGACGAGTCTGTGCGCCCCTGTTTGACGTCATCAGACTCACCCCATGACTAATACAGTGTGTCGGTAGGTCAATGTCCTATACCGTTACCCTGTTGTATATCCATAACCTTGAACAGATATTCCGCTGAAAACGGCGTGGTCAAGACCAGCGTCGCCGTTATCAATATTTGACACTTCTGTCAAATCGCGAAGTTCGCGCTCTGTGGCCACACTAAGAAAAAAACTCGAAATACTTTCAAAATTAAATATTTTCGACTAGCAACTTATAGAAATGAATAGCCCACACTCCATTACAGAAGTTACATGTATTGCCTACTTACGGACAATAACCATGAATAGAGTGTATAAAACAGCCAAACGAAAATGTGCACCAAAAAGGATACTTTCACGTCAGCCGTCCGAAGCAAAGAGGAAGTCTCACGTGCGCGCATGCGCGGTCGATATGGGATGGGACAGGTGTAAGTGCGGACTAGGTGCGGGTCAATAAATTGTATTCGGAATGGGTAGCCCCAATAGAAGCTATATAGCAACATATAACAGGGAAGTATGATACAGAAATCGAATATCACAATATAATTATGCACGTCGATGCATGGCCAGTTACCAGTAAGCAAAGGGAGATAAACGGGAAAAATGAAAATAAACAGGGTTTCAACAATAAACATGTATACTGAATTTGGTTAAGATTTCATTTAATGGTATTAATAATTTGTTAAGATCCGTCACAAAGAACACCAGTCATTCCGTGCACAATAATTGTATATTCAAATAAAAATTCCGAGATATATGTGTATGGTATGTCTTTTGCAGAAATGGGTGGACGAATTTCTCATCTGGAATCCCGACGATTATGCGGGCGTGGACAAAATCAGGATACCATCGACAAAGATCTGGACACCCGACATCAAACTGTACAACTAGTGAGTATCGTACCCGCTGTGACGGTCATTGGTTTGTTATATTTTAGACAGTTATGGTACTATATTACATGCAACAGCGAAAATATATGTATAAATATAATGTAAATGTAACATTGTGCACATGTGCTACATGACCATTATATATGTAATGGTCATGTAACCCAAGAATAACATTTTAATACTAGTGATCGAGTGAGTATTGTACCCGCCGTGCCGGTCAATTGGTTTGTTATGTTCTAGACAGCCACTGTTATGATACTTTATTTAAATCTAAGTAAATGTAACATTTTATACATGGCTATGTACCACAAGTATAAAATGTTACATTTACATTACATGCAAATGCATGGGCTGGATAATATATATACGTGGTGGTGAATGTGGTGTCTTTCTACCCCATACAATTACATATAATATACATGTAACATTTTATACCCGCGTTACATGACAATTTTACACTTGTCTTACATGATACAAGACAATGAATAAAGTACTCAGATCTACATATTTAATATGCTGTATTGTGATCTTAATACAATTCACTTCGGACATTTGTTGTTGGGGGTTATTGCTGTTTTCCTTTTATGACGCATCTGTGCATACGTTAATACTTTGTACATGCATACGTTAAAGCGACTGTGTCTCATATGATGTCTCAGATATCCAATACATGTATGTAGTTTTTCGCTTCTTGCACAGTAAATGCCATATTTAAATCAATCACACCATTATATTTAATCACATTCCCGAAAACATGCGCTATGTTCAAGTGAATGTTATATGAGAATGTGATAATCAGCGGGGATAACTATGGCTTGGCATACTTTGATATTTTTGCTATACATGTGCCAGTAAGGAAACCATTTGAATCCTTTATTTTTGGTTGTGAAATGATGATACTATGCCACCTGTAGAAAGAAAAGTCCATCATATACACTAGTGCAACTAATTTTAATAAAATAATTTAGTAACACTATTGAATAACACCTAGCGTTGCAAACGTGTATGGAAGGTGTTCGAGCCATTTGCCATCCTTAAATTTAAGCCGAATGAAAAAGTTTGACTACGCTATAGGAGGCCTCAAATTATAGGTTACCATACCTGCATATATTCTCCTATATTTGACGCACACCTTTGACGCCTGAATAAATGCAACACTTATCAAAATTCGGAAATATATACCAGGCCGACGACCATCGGCCTGCTTCTTTACTGGGCTATATCCCGCGTATGGACGGTGTTAAAGCCAATTCCAACCCTCAAGTATAAGCCGAACCAACGAACGAACGTTTGGCTAAAAGTTATCGTTCATTCATTTTTTATACCACTCCCCATTTTTTACAGGCGGCTTATGGGTACATTTAGGTTCATAAATAGGATGCTAATCAACGTTTTCCCCCATGTCTGTTTCTTTAACATCTACTGTCATGCATCCACAAAAGCATTTTTATTCCCGCTAATATTAAATTTTCGCAAAATACAAGAATTCCGCCACGGAAGCGGTGTCGCGCCTGCCGAGGCATTTGACCGTGAACATTACAAGTAAATAAATGACATTGACCTTGATAATTTGGATGTGGGGGTGTGCGTATAGTATCATCCATAGACAAACATTGATGTGAAATATTATCAAAGTCTGTCAAGGGGTTAAAGAGATATTGTGAAAAAACAATAACTTTAACGCATTTCTGTTACAAAACCGGTGAACATTACAAGTAAATAAATGGCCTTGACTTTCAGAATTTTGATGTGGGGTGTGCGTAATGAAGTATCATCCCTAGACAAACATTGATGTGAATATTATCAAAGTGTGGCAACGGGTTAAAGAGATATTGTGGAAAAACAATAACTTTAACGCATTTCTGTTACAAAACCGGTGAACATTAAAAGTAAATAAATGACCTTGACCTTGAGAATTTGGATGTGGGGGTGTGCGTAATGAAGCATCATCCGTAGACGAACATTGATGTTAAATATTATCAAAGTCTGGCAAGGGGTTAAAGAGATATTGTGAAAAAGCAATAACTTTAACGCATTCCTGTTACAAAACCGGTGAACATTACAAGTAAATAAATGACCTTGATCTTCAGAATATGGATGTGGGGGTGTGCGTAATGAAGCATCATCCCATGACAAACTTTGATGTGAAATATTATCAAAGTGTGGCAAGGGGTTAACGAGATATTGTGAAAAAACAATAACTTTAACGAATTTGCCTTACAAAAAAACCGGACGCGGACGACGACGCGGACGACGACGACGACGGAAAAAGCGCCGACTATAGTCGCGCCTGTGCTAAAGCAGGGCTCATTCGTAAATGTAATATAATCGAACAAAACATTGTTTTTACATTGTGGATATAGCCGTAGAATTTGGGCGGTTTCGTGAAACAAGACAGTAGTGTAAAATCGTTTATGTTGTTTCATTACAGTGCAGATACCCGGCTGGCGGAGCAACGTGACGCCTCCTGTGTCGTGAGTTATGACGGAAACATCACGTGGATCCCGACCGCGATATACATGAGCACGTGCAGCGTTGACGTCACACACTTTCCATTCGATAAACAAACATGTTCATTGCAATTTGGATCATGGACGTACGATGGTACAAAAGTGGATTTATTGTTCCAAGGTGAAGAGAAGATGTTTACAGATGACTATTTCGTTGCCAACAAAGCATGGACTGTTCTTTCAACACCAGCAAAACGGAATGTGAAAAAATACAAGTGTTGCCCCGAAGTGTACGTGGATCTACGATACACCATCGTTTTCCGGAGATCAGCAACGTTTTATACATATATCCTCATTCTTCCATGTGTGCTACTTACGTCATTGACTCTGGTTCTATTCTGGATACCTCCAGAATCACCCACCAAAATGGCACTCGGTAGGTAATGGATGTCAGAAATCACCCACCAAAAATGGCATGTACTGGATGTCAGAAATCACCCACCAAAATGGTACACGGTAGGTAATAGATGTCAGAAATCACCCACCAAAATGAGACTCGGTAGGTAATGGATGTCAGAAATCACCCACCAAAAATGGAATGTACTGGATATCAGAAATCACCCACCAAAATGGCATGAACTGGATGTCAGAAATCACCCACCAAAATGGCACTCGGCAGGTAATGGATGTCAGAAATCACCCACCAAAAATGGCATGTACTGGATATCAGAAATCACGCACCAAAATGGCATGAACTGGATGTCAGAAATCACCCACCAAAATGGCACTCGGCAGGTAATGGATGTCAGAAATCACCCACCAAAAATGGCATGTACTGGATGTCAGAAATCACCCACCAAAATGGCATGAACTGGATGTCAGAAATCACCCACCAAAATGGCACTCGGTAGGTAATGGATGTCAGAAATCACCCATCAAAAATGGCATGTACTGGACGTCAGAAATCACCCACCAAAAATGGCATGTACTGGATGTCAGAAATCACCCACCAAAATGGCATGTAATGGATGTCAGAAACCACCCACCAAAATGACACTCGGTAGGTAATGGATGTCAGAAATGACCCACCAAACCAGCACTCGGTATGTAATGTATTTCAAGAAATCAGCCACAAAAATGGCACTCGATAGGTAATGCATGTCGGTATAGTGTGTCAGCCAGAATGTATGTCCGAACCTAGCCACCAGAATAAAACTCAATAGGTAATACATGTCAGAAATCACCCACCAAAATGGCATTGGATAGGTAAAAATTAAATGTATGTCAGAAATCACCGACCAAACTTAACACATAATAAGTACATGATTTCAAGAAATCAACCACCAAAGCGGCATTCAGTATGTGATATATGTCCTGAATTCACCACAAAAATGGCATACGACAAGTAAAGCACATAAGAAATCACCCACTATAACGACAACGGTATGGAGAGTATGTCAGAATTTAATTACCAAGAATTAAACACGGTATTTATATATTTCTTTATTTCAAAAAACTTGAATATGTGCTTGGAGTCAAGCAGCGTGATTGGCTGAGCCTGAGCTGTACCACAGGTCGGGCACGTCCAATTAAACTGCTCGATTGGGTGTAGACATTGTCAATAGATGTTCAGAAACGTTGATAATTTGGGCATGGTCACCTCAGGCGGTTGTGTAGGTAAGAAGAAACCAAAAAGCAAGGTCTCACACAAAATCGGTGTGTAAAGTAATTACCAAATCCCCGACAAACCGGACATTGACATGTATAGTAAACCAAAAGAATTAACCAGAATAACACCGATAGCTAAGTAAACGTGCATGTACGTGATAAAAACATGTTGCTGTATGTATATGTATTATTTATATTGTACATGTAATTAATATTCGTATGTATAGGCATTGTGTGTATGTATGCTAGAATATTATAGTGAAAATAAGAGGTCATTTTTTTCAAAAAGAAAAGCAATAGGGAAGTGAATTTGAGTTTGAGTTATACTAATAGAAGTGTTCAACACTAAAAAGTGGTCAACACATAATCGTTTTTTCAGTATCAAGGGAAGTATTTATTGTATTTACTTACTTAAAGAGTTTGTGATGTTTTCGCAAATATCCTTGTCTAAGTAAACCAACGAAAATGGTGTGTTAGAGATAGGCCAAATAGTGCATTTGATTTATACAATATAGATAGCATATTTTTTTACGTTACAACTCCCTTATGCTTTTATTTTGGAAAACTTATTTACCTAGACTTATTGTTCGCACTTTAGTTTTTACTGATGAACGCGATTGTTACCAATAAACGGTAACCGATTTTTCATATGAAACGTATTTCATTATGTCATAAGAAGTAACGAAATCATTAATATGTATATGCTTTGTCTATTGTAATATCGGCCACAAAGGAAAAAGCTACATGTATATGAATTCTACGGTAACACTATTCTAGTAAATGGAAGAAATGTGTTACATTTCCACCGTATATTGCATGTATACCTTCATGAATACAATATGAACATGTACACTTAAGCACTATACTACTCTTATTGTTCCAGGTATGAACATATTTATGGCATTCTTCATTTTACTGGTATTGTTTGAGAACAACATGCCACCCGCTTCAGACAATGTCCCCATTCTAGGTAAGTAAGACTGTATGTGTATATTCCGTACTGTATTGTTACAGGTATGAACATTTTCATGGCCTTCTTCATATTGCTGATGCTGTTTGAGAACAACATGCCTCCCGCCTCCGAAAATCTATCTATCCTCGGTAAGTTCGCGCACATTCATTGAAATAAACCGATAAGGATGTAGGCGATTAAAGTGTAAGCTCGATGAAATCAAAAATGGATGTTTTATATTCAGATATGGATATACAATTATGCTTTATAATGCATAAGCAATTATCTTCTATAAATTATCTGATGTGTTAATAGCTATAAATATCACACATATGACTACGACAGGATGGTGGTGAAGTTTCAAAATAGCATGTAGTACAGTAACATAACTACACCATTATGTTATATTAATTAGTCATGCTATATATGAAATAACACTTTAATCATATATTATTTTACTAAATTGCAGATTGTTAATTACATGCACAACGTTTTATATCTATTGCCATGCTGAACAACGTATACTGGTACGGTTTATGTTTCTGTTCCAATCACATTGGTGTTAGCACGCTTTACTATATCTGAACACGAACTCTGATACGGCTGTTAATTCATATATTTAACGGAGGAATGTATGTTTGCATGGTCGACTTTCTTGTTTGGTGCATACTCTCACTGGACTGTATAGTGTTGATAGCCTTGTTCGAATGATACTGTTGAACGCTCACTATTGTCATTGTGTCTTAGATGTCGTATCACTATCGGTAGCGTCTACGTAACTGTGTTACACAATATTGTATTGATGTCTTGCGACTGGTACAATGGCTCAAATTCTGGTTTTATCAAACTGTACTAATAGCATTATCCGGTTTTATTTTTCAGGGACGTATTATTGCATCAACATGATTCTAATAACAATGTCAACATTCCTGAACGTATTCGTGGTGAACCTGTCATTCTACGGTGCCAGGGCTCCTTTACCAAAAACTCTTAAAAAGGTAGGTGATAAACATATCGTGTTGATACATGTAGAACAATAGAAACAATTGCATGCTTCTGCTCAACAGTACACCATAATCAATGAACTCATCGTACGAACAATGCAAGGTGCACCGACTAATACATTTATTTATGTCTGAACACTAAATCAACACATCATTCAATACAATGTACGCCGATATGTTATTAACAGAAAACATCTAAAAGTATCATACATGCGCATTTATAGTAGTACTTAACTAGTCTTGAAATGTTAGCATATACTTGGCCAAACATTGTATATACTGTATGTACATCTACGTATGCACATGTACGTATGAACATGTCGATAATGTATACACAATGGCGAATATGCCGATACCATCATTAAATGTGTGGCTGATTTCAGAATTAGCACAGCACATGCTCCACTTTAATACACCATAATCAATGAACTCATCGTACGAACAATGCAAGGTACATCGACTATTACGTTTATTTATGTCTGAACACTAAATCAACACATCATTGAATACAATGTACGCCGATATTTGATAAACAGAAAACATCTAAAAGTATCGTGCATGCGCATTTATAGCAGTACTTAACTAGTCTTTAAATGTTAGCATATACTTGGCCAATCATTGTATATACTGTATGTACATGTACGTATGAACATGTCGATAAGGTATACACAATGGCGAATATGAATATGTTGATACGATCATTAAATGTGTGGCTGATTTCAGAAGAAACATAGCACATGCTCCACTTTAATACGAATCAATAAATGGCGTATCAGAACTATTTACAAAACGACATCTTCAAAACGTTTTAAGGAAGTAGTGTCTCATAGGACTTGCAATGCTTTTGTTAAATTGTTATTTTTCCATTGTGCTGCATGTAGACGGTAAACTGTTCGCTTTGTATGACTGTTCGCTCTTCATTAACGTCTATGCAACCACATTTGAACATGTTTCGTATTTATATCTGACCTATTTGTTAGATGTTTATACATTGCTAACTTTGTGTTCTCTATGTGTGTACACCTGTCTATGTTTTTTAATACCTTACTTATTGGCACTTAGTCTATTGTTTTCTCCAACATTTATGATCCTGTATATTTCACTATAATACTATGTGTTTGTGTATGTGTCCAACAGGCTGGAGAAAATGTAACCGACATTAAATTAACTGTACTAAATACTTTCGCGCTACCTAAATTAATATGCCCGTCAACGGTACTTGAAAATTCAGCAGACGAAACCATAAAATACACTAGCAATGTGGCCTGTCGGCACACGCATGCCCGAACATGCCCCATGCACAATTGAAAACACAGAGGGCCAGAGAAGCGTGAATGTGTCACAGCATGAAATCAGACCATCAGAGCAATGCTTGCGCGCAGTATCAAAAGCAGATGCATGCAAGGAAACAGAAAATATAAGACATTTACCAGAGTTTCGAACGCATCAAGTATGTGTTTGTTTGCTTGTTTATAAGTGTTTAACGGCCTATTAACAGCTAAGGTCATGTAAGGCCGGGCAAACGGGTTTAATCCCGTTTTAACCTGCTGCATTGGGGGGAAAATCCCAAAATCAGAACGGAATATTTACATCGAGAACAAATATATTCAGCCCTGAAATTAGAATAACTTTACCTGGTGCCAGGTCCATACCACACCAAGTCACTTGGCCCCATCCCCTAAAATAGGATTACGAATATCGTAATACTCACATAAGGGGTATAACCAGATTCAACTGTCACATACAAAATGCCAAAGACGTATGTGAGGGCCAAACTAGGTCTCCAGTCGGGATTCCGGTAAGAATGAACCCAGATCGTTAAATTACCCATCGCGTGCTCCCACCTGCCACCCACGCATCAAGTATGTGACTTTGACCATGTATTTAGTAGGGGCGGAATGATCGTGGATTTTGCATAGGCCAAGTAGAGGACCATTAGAGCAATGCGTGTGTGAAATATCAAGCGGTTCCGTACAAGGAAATAACCATTATGATACATTTACCCGAGGGTTAAGGTTTTGAACGTACCAAGCTGGTTTATTAAATTGGTCATTATTGTCTCCCAGTACTATGCAACGGAACGTGTAATAGCAAGTCCCATAATGAACAACCAGAATCTGATATTAACATTTGTCATAAAGAGCGTATACCGATTTGGTATTATTTCTGTAGATAATGCAACAAAGATGCAACAAAGAAAGATTAATATTTACTTCAACAACCAACACAGTCCAGTTATTAAAGAAAACTTTCCTATTATTTCACCAGATATCAAATTAATTGATGTAACCCAAAACGTTCCAACCATTTATGTAACATGCATTTGTTCAAATAACATAAATCATCATGAGTCAAACTGTACAATAGAGAAGTCTTCATTTACCAACTAATTTCATTTCCAGGTGATGTTCCAATTCTTCGCACGTGCTTTGTGCATGGACAATTTGGTTCGTCCGTTTCTGGAAGCAGACAAGAAGCGGCTGATTCCACCTGCGATCCCAGGAATGGGTTTTGTGAATGGCGATAGTAAGTGGACCAAGAATTGGAAAGGATCATCCGAACTCCTTCTGCGGAAGAAGGATGAAATAGAACTTGATCCTCAATTGGCAGAAATCGATCTAAAATTGTCAGATATACGGGAGTTCATAATGATTTACAGAGAACGTTTGGACGATAAAGATAGAAAGGAAAAAATAGCTAAAGAGTGGAAAGCACTAGGTTTAATATTTGACAGGATATTTTTCACTACATATCTGATCACTATTGTAACGTCATTATCTGT
The DNA here is from genome assembly GCA_029237695.1 of Conchocele bisecta. Lineage (NCBI taxonomy): Eukaryota > Metazoa > Mollusca > Bivalvia > Lucinida > Thyasiridae > Conchocele > Conchocele bisecta. The sequence goes on along the minus strand of CM055267.1, from coordinate 102,946,710 downwards.
TGTGCTTACAATTATATTCATGAGCAACTGACATTAGTCGGGTTAGTTGTGTGATACGCACCTAGTCACGACACAGCTGCTATATCTTTCATTGGCCATGGATTGAACCAGGGATATAGTGGACAACAGGATGACCTGGATTTCAAAATGGTGGAACGGAGGAAACTACCACCGGACATAATGCGAACTACATATCCATCGGATAAAATGGTTTGCAGAATGGTGCACAAGTAAATACTACAATTTATGTTATTCTTCATCTTCTGAAGGCTCTCTTCAAAACTATTGACTTCTTGACTATATTGGTAGCCGTTGCATCGATCGCAGAACCACATCTACATCATATATAACTCTTCATTTTTATATTCATTTCATATAATCCAGTACCTGCCCTGCAAACCCATCACATGAAACGTGGGCCATTGATTCAGATTTCGCGACAACCGTTCAGTGTTAATACCATTGGATTTTGTTAGCACGTCTACTACTTACAAAAGAAATTCATTTTCCAGAGCCGAAGTTGCTTGCATTATGGAAGAAAATGAGAGATTTACCAGATACAGATGGATTGGAATACTGAAGGCTATATTCTGAAATTGTTGACTCCATATGTTCCATACACACGGAAATCAAAATATTAACTATTTTGGGTCATTGTGAGACTATCCACTTCAACTGGATTAGACTTACTTATAACCAAGTTACTTAAGAACTTTAACCTACATATACACCGAGCACATGCTCATTTGGAGTAGTACAGTAAATGAATATGTGTTCGGTGTATATTAAGTCCTGAAACGTGTGTATCTTATCAAATATTACACCAACACATACTCAGCTTATAAACAATACTTGGTGATAATTTAAATGATGTAATGAGGCTAGAATATGTTAACATCGCTATGATATTCGTCGTTAGTCCCACTCATGTACATGAGGACCGACTTCATCACACCGGCATTTAGTAATACATTCATATATGGAGAGTACGACATACAAGCGACAGCCGCGCACCATTGACACACGGTGTCTGCTGTATAATGTGCTACGTTTATATAATTCACGGGGTCAGTGAATGAAGGGGCTAATTCCAAGAGGAAGTTAACCCATTTAATCCACTGACCGCTTCAATTGACAGAAAAAAATGTAGTTTGCGACCAGTACATACAAGTATTGTTATGTACAAGCGACATATTAACGCTGATCAATATTATATACACATTTTATCAATTGTACAATGTATTGAGCATACAGTGGATGTCAACGTGTAAGTGCACACACGAACGAACACGACAGGTTGGAACCAACCTGTCGTGTTCGTTCGTGTGTGCACTTACATGCTGAACCCACTGTAATATATGTACTGATGGCAAACCATTTGTGAGCTCAACTCTGACATTATCTCACATACGAGACACGCCATGCGATTTTGTACCTACGGACATATGCATTATTTTATGAAATATATTTACAGAAAATGGGATATTTTCCGTAAATGACTTCAGTAGCCTATTTCACCAACATTGCAAAGTGTATACTTATCTAGCAAAGTATACTTTGAGGGAGAAATTTTCAATTTTAGGATAAATATATTAATTTTTATTATACTGAATTTATTACATTATCACAGCCATTTTGGCTGTGATAATGTAATATATTCAGTATAATAATTCTGCATACTTTAACTTGTAATCATCAAATATATGCAGTAGTTAGTTCTATATGAAATAATGCATTTCAGGAAAAGTAAATGATTGGTCCCTCAAAGTATACTTTGCTAGAAAAGTATACTTTGCAATGTTGATGAAATCAGCTACAGAGGTGGACACAAGATGCAGTGTACATGCGGACAATGTTGTTAACATTTACTTCATTGATGGAAAATTTGTGAAATTTTATAAATGTATTTCATGAAATAATGCAGTTGTCAGAAGGTACACAATCTCATGGCGTGTCTCATATCACATCGCCGAGAGTTGGCCATATGAAATTTGAAAACATGGTCTATTTTCTGTAAATGAGATCCCAGTTTGACAACTAATTCAGAGTTCATGCGAAATCTGAAATTCGACATGAGCGCTGATGTTTACGTAAATATTCAACATCATTTACGGAATATACAACTGATCTTCTAAATCATCATAAGCGAATAAAGGCAATGCGATATGGTAGGTAATTCCAGGGCCATATTCATAGGACATAGCTATTTTGTCTGGAAGATGGCCGCCCATTTATATACAAGTAGTGTCTACATTGTCCGATATCAATGCAATGTTCCTGTGATTGGTGCTGCTTGTCTTCTGGTAATTTGATAAAAACCAGTCGTTGAAGCAAATATTTATGGTTATATGATGGTTATAGGAAATGTATTGAGTTTCTATAAATATAAACGTTACACGAGGATACTAAACTCGGAGCGCGTTATGTTCATTTGACAATGTTATGTAAATAAAACATCATATAAAGTGGTACATCATCGCCCGCGCCAATCTTGTCAATATATAGAGAATAGTAGGTTAGTGCCGTGAACATGGTGAATGGGAAAACATATCTGGCAAGGCTTAGGAAACGGGATAGGCGAGGCTCTGCCGATCACATCCCGTTTCCGTGCCGCGCCAGATATTTTTACCCATTCACTACTATTCTATTTATCCCGTCAACACATACAACTGGCTTTAAAATGCAAAGATATAACCACAGCAACCGCACATATTCATACGAAGTGATTAGGTCGTATTGACAGGATATCAACAATGTTTCACGGCACCGTTTTTCAAGGCACATACGCACTGTGTGGACGGGATAAATGTTTGTTTTGTTCATTCACAATACTTGAATATTGCGCGTAAATCAAGCAGCTTAATTGGCTGTGCCTAGCTGTGTTACAGCTCAGGCACAGCCAATCAAACTGCTTGATTGCGAGTTGATATTGCCAAAAGATGTCAGAAACGTTGACATCTTGGCAAGATTAACGCAAGCGGTCGTGTATTTGTTTTTTTACGATGTCAATGGTTAAAATTCCCCATGGTCCGCATCTTGTTACCAGTTTACAAGCAGACAACATTGTTTTATACCGTTTTTACAAACGCAGTGCTTTTCGTCACAACTGCATATTTCGCGTGTATTATTAAAACGTTTACAAGTCTAGATTAACACTGAATAGTTTTATAGACTATGTACCTTTTATCTTTACTGTTTGTTTCTTCCTTTACAGTTGAAATTGTTTGATCACCCCCTCCCACATGCCCCATATACTACATATATTTTCACCTAATAGATTAGTAACATACACGAGAATGTGCTAGTGACAGCATGGAATAGATACATTGAGAATGTATATGGTATTGATTACTATATTATGGTATTAATTATTAAATGAGCGTCATATAATGAACAATATATAGTCATAGTTTGCAATAATAGTAGTCTTGTTTCAAATGTAATGTATAATACATATATAAATACAATTAATATTTTAAATAAATAAATAATGACGTGCAAATATGTTTTACTATCTGAAGGAATAGTACTTGAAAATTGCATGCTAATCATTAAAATGTAATTGCATGTATTATGCAAATGTGCATATACAGTGCAATTTGTACATGATACAAGGTGCATGATCACGTGGTTACAACAACAACAACGTCGCCAACTCCAAAGTAAGTATTATTTGATATTTTCCTTAATATGAAACGGAGTTTGATGAAATATGGCGCAGCAAACGCGTCTTCAAGGACTGCATTTGGTGGTCCAGGGAGTTCGGCACAGACTTATGTCGTTTTTGCGAAGAATCTATGTCCGTGTCGGTAGACACGGACATCGATTCTTCGCAAAAACGACCGACGTTTGGGTGAAAATACAGAGACCACCAAATGCAGCTTAACAAAATGCGTAAGATGCGTTTGATGCGCCATATTTCATAAAACTCCGTTACGTAATAAGGACAATATAAAAGAATACGTACTTTGAATCAGATGGATTCTGGAAGTTTTAGTACTTGTTGTTGTTGTTATTATCATTCGATAATGCTAAACCACATGAATATGTAAAATGTATGTGCAATACTAACAAATAAATTAATATTTTACATATTGAAATAAGTCTTGCAAATATATAATTATACATTACATTTTGAAAAAAATAGATATTTATTCAGATGGCAATACTATTGATAAAAAAGATAACTGATATAAACATACATGCACATGTATACATACATGCAGCGTTACCACACGTATCTGTGCATGTATATGTTTTGTATCAGTGCTCTTTTACGACGTATCATGTCAGATGTACGTGTACAACATGTCATCTACGAGTAGAATTTAGCATCCAACTGGGCATATACTAACAATAGATACTAGATATTATTACACATCGTCTTGCTGAAGTTTCAACCTGTGTACGATACTTGAAGCCAGGGCAGTCGTGACTTTGTGTATATAACACAATTAACCCATAGTCGTAAATGTAGTATATAAGTGTATGTCCATGCCTTACAGCACTACTGTCTGTTTCACGAAACCTGCCCGAATTGTACGCATATATATTGGTCGATACAAATTTATGTAAACAACAATATTTGTTTCTATAATATTACATTTTATTATAGGAATGAATGGCCTTTTTGTGGAATTTATCGGGGTATAAACTTGGAAAAGTCGCGGGAATACTGGACGAAGGCCGGAAGGCCTCGTCCAGTATTCCCGCGACTTTTCCAAGTTTATATCCCCGATAAATTCAACAAAAAGGCCATTCATTCCTTATAATTCCAGCATTTGAAATAAATTCATCAAGAAAATGTTTTTATTTTCCGTTTTCTTAAGAATTATTTTAACTGCGCCTCACGGTTACGGAAAGTAGTTCGGCGTGGGAGTTTACTGGGATATAAATTTTGGACAGACACTTGCTACGGGCCAATCAAATGTTAGGGAATTGTGTAAATATTGTTATGCTGGAATTATCAACATTTAAGAATAAGCGTACTTTTTATTTCGTGAGGTCAAATATTGATTTTATTACTAAAAAATGATTTGTCTATGGGAATTTAACATGGGTGAACAGGAAGTTGAGGCGCTGGTGGAGGAGTCAAAAAACGAAACATTTTGGAAATTGACTCTGAAACCTGGCTAGATTACTTGGACTTGATCTAAGAAAACGAACGTGTCTATGGGGATTTAACATGTGGAAATTGTTTGTTTTTGTTCGCAATAAAACAATATTGGACAAATTTCACGAAATAAAAAGAAGACTCATTTTTAAATTTTGATAACGTTTCATATTATCGAACAAAACATTACTTTTGCATTGTATATATATAGCCGTTAAATGTGAGTAGGTTTCGAGAAACAGACAGTAATACGAACTACAGACTAGTAGTAGACCCGCACGGTGTCCGATACTGACACCGTCTGACTATGCTGTCTGATAGCCGTGTACACATATATGCACTATGTATATGACTGTCAGGCTGGATTCGAACTTTCTTGTGACGAACCATTTCACACACCCACCTTCCCATAACGCATGCATATTAACCAATTGGACACATTTACTAGACAACATTTTTTTCCATTGTGATATACAGTGGAATCTCTCTATACCGAACACCGTGGCGGTACCCAGTGTGTTCGGTATAGCGAGATTGGATGAAGGCTGGAGGAATGCATGAATGAATTCAGCCAGTAGCAGATTTTATAAAAATTGCAAAGCATACTTATCTAGCAAAATATACTTTGAGGGAATAATTATTTATTTTTCCAAAAAATCCATTATTTTATATAGAACTAACGACTGCATATATTTGATGATTAAAAGTATGAATAATTATTATACTGAATCTATTACATTATCACAGCCAAAATGGCTGTGATAATGCAATACATTCAGTATAATAAAAAGTTAATAATTTGTTATCCTTCAGTTGGAAATTTCTCCCTCAAATTATATTTTGCTAGATAAGTATACTTTGCAATGTTGGTGAAATAGGCTACTGTACTGTTGAAATTTACAACTGTAATATCACATATTCTCAAACCTGCTAATTCTAAGTAAACTTGTGATTCAAAGTGATTATATTATTTAAAAGCCTATTTTCAAATTGTTTTTCCAGTTACCAACAATGGTGTACGGCATTGCTCATCAGCATTTATTTTTAGCGTTTCGCATCAAAATCAGTGACGTAACGTCAACAACACATAAAGTCGTTCCAAATAAATAGAAAGCGACAAAAAGTGAGTAATATCTTTTCTGTGTTGTCTTTTTTTCGCATTTGAAAATTCAAATTGATACAGAACTTGTTTGTGGTCTATTTAAGGAACAACACCATGGGCTGTTGCGTTTACTGTTGTACGAAAACACAGATGGTCTGTTTACAGTGCGCGGAGTCCGAAGGATACATCGCTAAGTTTAAACAGACCAACTTTAACCGTTTGATCCCGAAGTCCAGCTATATCGGTTTTTGCAAAAAGTGCAGATCCAGATGAGCCGGCTCGTAACGAGCCGTCTCATCAGGATCTACACTTTTTTAAAGTAATTTTAATATTTTTGAGAACAAAAACACCCCCTTTTCATAAATGGACGAATCTGAAAATCATTTTGTGACCATTGGATTGGTCGTGAAAACTCGGAGCAAGAAAACCTCATGTCCTCCTGACAATCATCAACGAATTATGTTGTTTATATCAATGTTATGCAAAACGGATGTACAGTTTAATACACCATGTGGTATTGCATATTGTAACCAGTTGTGCCATCCTTAACAAAACTGTTGTGATGCCCGCACTCTCTAACTCCCTTAACTATGCTAAATATGCTCATTCGTGTACTATATATATTCCTCAACTATGCCTCAATTCTCTCCCATCTCATGTGATCATTGAACGTGCGTGTGAGTGTATGTCTCATCTTGATCCACGTGACTTCAAAGTGATTGCATTGCTAGTATACAAGTGGTTGATATGTTTGCATGTATGTCTTTGTCGTGCTAATACTGTATATATATATACATGTACATGTACCACACAGACCAATCAATATACGGTTACATGTACATTGTAATATAAGGTTTGACAATGTCCAGCCGTGTGTAAACGTTTGCCGTGGCAAGAGAACTGTTTGAACTCAAAGGCCGTAGGCTGCGGATTCAAACAGTTCACGAGTTCCACGACAAACGTTTACACATGGCTTGACATGGTCGAACGTTATTGTTACATTTCCGTCGGAAATATCATGTAATATGACCATACAGTAGCGCTTTTCTGCTCCTTACCTATTTGTATATACTAATATCGTAAACATATCGTAATCGTATAGTATTGGTATAGTTAATGAGCATATCGTATGATCATATAATATTGGTATGTTTGTTTGTTTGTTTGTTTGTTGTGATTAACGGCCTATCAACAGCTAAGGTCATGTAAGGCCGGGCAAACAGGTTCGATCCCGTTTTAACCTGCTGCATTGGGAGGAAAATCCCAAAATCAGAACGGAATATTTACATCGAGATACAACATATTCAGCCCTGAAATTAGAATAACCTGACCTGGTGCCAGGTCCATACTGCACCAAAGTCACTTGGCCCCTTCCCCTATTTAAAAGTAATACCGGTAGGATTACTCTTATAAGGGGTATAACCAGATTCAACTGTCACATACAAAATGTCGAAGACGTATGTGAGGACCAAACCAGGTCTCCAGTCGGGATTCCGGTAAGGATGAACCCCGATCATCGTATAGTACAGTTTGTTTACATTAAACAAACGTACTATACGAATAATATACAAACTTACGATATCCGTTCGTATATACGATATATCCGTAAGGATATGGTATGAATATACCATACCCGAAGTGTGGCTTTTCATTCTACTGAAAACACCTCTCATTTTAAAGAAATTCTCGACTCTAAAGAGGACCAAATATTAGGGGCGGACCAAATATTAGGGCAAATAGTACACGGAAACACAGTTAATATATCGTATACATTTACGGTATTCTGGTACATTTATACTGTACACAAATCTGGTATGTTTGTACGATACAAACGTACCAGAATTATACACATGTATAACAATCGTATGCACGTACTATTTGAATGGTATATCTATACGATATTGGTTGGTATGTACGGTACAAACATACCGTACGTTTATATTATATGCATATCGTATAGAAAACATATCGTATTGGTATACATGTAGTATACGTATAGTATTGGTATAGTACGTATAGTTGACCTGCAGAAAAGCGCTACTGTATATACAGTACTTTCGGTACTTTGATCATCTGCTCCATTCAAAGACGTGATTTGCACATACATCATCTGGGGCCGCAGTACACGTCGCGTGATGCAGCCGCATCAATTACAAAATTTCATTGCGACCGTTCTGAACTGGTCTGGTGACGTAATGGCGCGTTCTAGTAATGTCATGAGACACATGCATTACGTATTGGCTTGGCCCCGGAATGAGCATTGCCCACAGCCATGGTAAAACAGCGCGCGCTGTACGTTTGAACATGGATGTGAGCGGTGTCGGAACAACGGCAGTCATGTAACACTATAAAAATGACAATATGACAATATAATACATGTACGTCAGAACCTCCGCTGATATTACATTTAAAGTTACAAATACAACCTATTTTTTCATTTGTTAATAACTCTTCCACAAATCAGACCAATTAGGTACGAAGGTTTCAATTACATATACAACTGCATTGTTCGTGATAACATATCAATTTGTAACCTTTAGTACTCTGAATATTTCATCCAACGTGGGTGATTTGCAATAAAATCATGGCTGACTAATACATGTGTGAACTTAATATGTATGATGTTACTGAGAGTACGTTTAGTATCATAACGTCGATACCGTAACACTGACTTGCATGCAAGGAAGCACGGTGTCCATTTAGCTATTCGTAAGCTGAATATTCAAATGCAACACATAGTGAATAGTAGGTTAGTGCCGTGAATGGGAAAACATATCTGGCAAGGCTCAGGAAACGGGATGGGCGAGGCTCTGTCGAGCACATCCCATTTCCGTGCCGCGCCAGATATGTTTTCCCATTCACGGCACTAACCTACTATTCTATTTATCCCGTCAACACCTAAACATGGCTTTAAAATGCAAAAATAGTATTGACTGGATATCAACAATGTTTCACGGCACTATGTTTCACAGCACATACACACTGTGTTGACGGGATACAATCATATTTACACCTTCTATAAATTCTGAATGCGGACGCCCATTCGACGTATTGCCTTTACAGTGGGGTCAGCGTGTAAGTGCACACACGAACGAACACGACAGGTTGGTTCCAACCTGTCGTGTTCGTTCGTGTGTGCACTTACACGCTGACCCCACTGTAATCCTAATACAATACATTAGACACACGTGACGTCGCGCGATGTCGTTGATTGGTTAAAGTTAGCAACGTCGATGTTCCAGGAATTGCAACAAAATGACGGGAAATAAGATTACTGTTAAATGAAACGCAATATTTGGTTATTTACATTTTTGAAACTATCAAAAAATGCAGTGTCAATATAAGTAATAAGACCATGGGCTGTTGTGGTTACTGGGGTGTATAACATGTTTGGTCTACACTACAGTAAACGCAACAGCCCATGATTTTATTCGTTCAGCCTAGGAATTCCTACGCGTTCCTAGCATTGCCTGATAAACTTGATAACAACATACACTAGCCTCATAGTATGTATAGCTTAACGATTGACAGTTGCACATGTACGCATTTTGCCGATCCGTTGTTTGAAGGCTTGTCAACTCATACCGGTAGTTCGTTTGTTTAGTTGCATAATTATACAATGTCCATGCATGTTGTGGATGCACGGTATTGTTTCTAGAACTGCATTATAATGTTATCATATCAATACGTGCTATTACAGCGGGACCTCTCTAAACCGGACACCAATAAAACACCTATGATCTTATGTTTGATGAGTTTCTTAATAATTTATCTCAGGTGATAATATCTGTTCGTGATCGCATAGCACACAACTATGCCTCAGAATGATCAACTGCCTGATTTACAGTGAAACCTCTCTAAGCCGGACACCCTGGGGACCTCCCAGGGTGTCCGGTTTAGAGAGGTGTCACTGTATATGATGTGTTGAATTGGAATACAATTTGCGATTCATAGCGCTTTGTGTTTGATATTTCGAAGCATATTTAAACGATAATTATATTACATTACTGTTGCCAGTTCACATCTCTAATGTTCTCAGACAATACATCTACACCGCATGCACTGTAAATATACATGTACTTAGATTGCATTAATGTATACTATTTACATCTTCTATAAATTCATAATGTAAACGGCCACTCAACGTATTGCGTTTACATCCCAATACAATACATTAGACACACGTGACGTCGTGCGATGTTGTTGATTGGCTAAAGTTCGCAACGTCGCTGTTCCAGGAATTGCGACAAAATGACGTAAAACAAGATTATTGTTAATTTTAATGACATATTTGGTTATTTACAATTTTGAAGCTATCGGAAAATGCAGTGTAAATATAAGTAATACAACCATGGGATGTTGCGTTTACTGTGGGCGAACAATATAAGGTTTGATCATGTCCAGCCGTGTGCAAACGTTTGCTGTGGCCCGAGGGAACTGTTTGAACCTCAACGCCGCAAGCCGCGGGTTCAAATAGTTCCCGAGGGCCACAGCAAACGTTTGCACACGGCTGGACATGATCAAACGTTATTGTTACATTTCCAACAAAAACTGATGTAATTTGAGCATTATATTCAGTATTTTCAGTACTTTTATAAAATCGTCCCATTCACGTAGATAATTTTCGGTATGCATATTCCGGGGCCGCGTCATGAACGTCATGCACGTCATGAAGTAGTGACGTCATGAAGGCACTTCCGCGTAGTGACGTCATGAAGGCACTTCCATTACGCGCGGCCCCGGAATGAGCATTGCCTAAAGCCATGTGCAAACAGCACGCGCTATTTGTTTGCACATATGTGTATGAGCAAACAACGGAAACCATGTAACAATGCATTTTATCCGTTTAAAGTTTGCGAGGAGCCCTTCGGACTCCACTCACTTTTAACAGACCAAACGTATTTTTTCAAAGTATATATAGTACAATATATTATATCCCGTCACAAACAAGTATGTATAGGGTAACGTGTATCTTGATTCGTGAATGTGTATAGCTATGCAATGCAGTCACTTTCGAAGTGTGTGAGTTTATCATATACATACAATCAGCATTGACATTTATAGTTCATTGGGTTGTAGTATTACGTTAATATAAATGGAATAAATGCACCGCTATATGTACTTTCTATCTGTCTGAACGCTTTTGCTTTTCAACTACATGTGATAGCCCAACTGTCTATTAGTAAGTAGAATATTAGTTACATTGTGTACATGTATGTGGCACGCCATGTGTCATGGAGAACGTGTCTTATTGTATATGTTAGTGTAATGGTTTAAATAGAGAATACCAGGCTAGTGTCTTTTGATATTAAGTTTATCAGGCAAGGCTAGGAAACGCGTAGGAATTCCGAGGCTTGCCGAGGAATTCCTACCGTTTCCGAGCCGAGCCTGATAAACTTGATATAAAAATACACTAGCCTGGTATTATATTTATCAGGTAACGTTTTATGCTCGAAAATGACATTAGATGACGTCGTATTCTTTGGACAGAACGCGGACTTGTTTACGTTGCGCCATTACACTGACGTCATTCGTTAACGTCACGTGACGTCATCCGACCAATGGAACGTCAGTTTTCACTTCGTTGTAACCCGGATGTTGATATCAGGTCAATGCCTGATACAACAATATGTTATCAGTCAGTACGTATTCGGTCAATGCAGGGCAGGTTACCTGATAAAGGTGTTTAACGGCTTGCCAACAGCTTTCTTTTTATGGATCTAACGGTGTCGAGTCCCATATTTTTGTGCTGTTTGTTTGTTTATGGGTGTTTAACGGCCTATCAACAGTTATGGTAATGTAAGGCCGGGCATACAGGTTGGATCCCATTTTAACCTGTTGCATTGCTGGGGAAAATCCTAAAATCAGAACGGAATATTTACATCGAAAACAAATATATTCAACCCTGTTTTTTTCCTGTACGGGTGGAGGGAAAGTCCCAGAGTCGGAACTGATTGTTTACATAACAAATATATATTCAGCCCTGATATTAGAATAACCAGGGGCCCGTTTCACTAAACATCGTACGATTAAAATGTTCGTAAGTGCAGATTTAGAATAGTCTATACATTTCAATAGATGGATTTACATTTATTGAGCATAGGCTGCATATGCAACCTATGCTCAATAAATGTAAATCCAATAATTGTTTACAATAACACATTCTTAATGTGAAATTTACAGACTATCATAAGTTTGCACTTACGAACATTTTAGTCGTGGGCAGGTTAGTGAAACGGCCCCCTGATATAGGGACAGGTTCTCACTACGCCAGAGTCACTTAGTCCCACACCCTAAACGTAATAAGAGTGGCACTGGTATTATATTACTATGGGTATAATCGGATTCAACTCTCAAGTACAAGTCAGCCAAACAAAAGCAGGTTACCTGATAAACATTTTATTTAACGGTGTTTAACGGTCCATCAACAGCTAATGTCATTTTAGGTCGGGTACCTGATACATTATATAACCCTTGTCTTAAATGACGCGCCACATACTTCGTACAAAGATAATATACATGTCACAATTTGTTTGTTATGCCATCTGCAGAAACAATGTACAGTGTAGTATCACACGTTCATTTGCTAGTTACTCTGTAATTCAACTGTGACTGTGACTGGAGAAATGGCGACAGGTGTAGATCCAGATCAGCCTGTGCATCCACACAGTCTGATCAGGATCTGCACTGTTTACCATTCCATCAATGAATCACCGGTAATGCTTCTAGCAAGCAATATCGATTGCTATCAGGCTACTGGGGTGTGCTGTTTTATCAGGAGCTACACTGACCATAAATCTCATAAGCCCCATTTATCCAGTCATAGCCATATGATGTGCATGTACCATGTCGTTCTATATGCAATAAATTATACATGTTACACTATTTATTGTGACGTCAGTCTGTATATATAATACATACACTTGATAATATGTATATGTTACATTATTGTACATGCTGTTAATTTTCCCCTAATACGAGACACGTCATGCGATGTTGTACCTTCGGACATCAGCGCAATTGTATTCAAAACGTTTACAAAATTTACAATATTTGTCATAAATAAAGTCAAACGTTGACAAAATTTTCAGAGTACATGCGGAATATAATTCCGCCTGTACTCTGAAGAATTTATAAATATCATTTACTGAAAATGTTGTAAAGTTTGTAAACGTATTTCATGAAATTACGCAGATGTCCGAAATTACAAAATCACGTGGCGTGTCTCAATTATGATGTCATGCACATGTATCATTTTGAACAAGAGTAGAGTACCTGTCGATATTGAACATACTTGTTTATTAAACTACACATTTTTGAAGAGCGATCCTGAGATAATTTTTGACAAAATCGAATTTCTGGAGTTTATAAGCACCTGGTCCCGGTTGCTCAAAGCTTCTGTTAGCTTAACAGACTGTTAAATCCTTAGCATATTTAACAGTCTGTTTAGCTAACAGAAGCTTTGATTTAACAGTCTGATTAGCTAACAGAAGCTTTGAGCAACCGGTTCCAGGATATTCAGGTCAAAGGTACATGCCCACTCATTCTGTACTCGCATTTTGCGAATAAAACGGGAATAAAAGCATAATACAATTCCAAGTATGTATATTTACATGTTTATTATTATAGGAATGAAAGGCCTTTTTGTGGAATGTATCGGGGTATAAACTTGGAAAAGTCGCGGGAATACTGGACGAAGGCCGGAAGGCCTCGTCCAGTATTCCCGCGACTTTTCCAAGTTTATATCCCCGATAAATTCCACAAAAATGCCATTCATTCCTTATAATTCCAGCATTTGAAATAAATTCATCAAGAAAATGTGTTTATTTTCCGTTTTCTTAAGAATTATTTTAACTGCGCCTCGCTGTTACGGAAAGTAGTTCGGCGTGGGAGTTTACTGGGATATAAATTTTGGACAGAGACTTGCTACGGGCCAATCAAATGCTAGGGAAGTGTGTAAATAGTTTTGTGCTGGAACTATTGGTCTGTGCAAGTTGTGCAACAGAACTGCGAAGTATTAAACCGCTCGCTCGTCACTAAATGCGACGACAGGATGACAGTTATTGTGACCATATTTTATAATGGGCGGGTCTCAACTATAACGATACAGATACTATAAAGACAGATGAAATAATAAACGTCCTTCGTATAGCTGAGATTAGCTAAGCTATTTGGAGCATTCGTGTCTTCGTCCCTTCGCCGCGTAGAAGCGAAGGTTAGGAACTTTTAAAACTAAATTATTCGCAGCTACATTGCACGCCGCACATAGGTGATCGTGATGAATGCTAGGAGATGGTGTCTTATTGCATGGGTGCACTCTGTCGAGAAATAAGTTACATAGTCTATATTTATATTTTATTTGATATGTATGTTGATATATGCACTAGTCCCACAGCGTGCGATATTGCGCGATTTCAGGAGCGCCATATCGTTGCACGGCGGAATGAGTGACATGTATCCACATACAAATGAAATAACCTTTTGTATTATATGTACATCAATCGCAATTTAAATGCACCTCAAACTAATATACACAATTTTAATAAAATAAATTATTGGTAATTTAGAAGGAACAATTTGCGAGGTGAATCGTAGTTCCGGCACTGACCAATATGAACTCACGAGACGTCAATATGGAAACATATGGACGGCTTGCGTTCCACTGTGTTTGAATGGGAAAGTACGGATATATAAAGAATAGTAGGTTAGTGTCGTGAATGGGAAAAAATATCAAGCAAGCCTCAGTAAACGGGATGGGCGAGGCTCTGCCGAGCACATCCCGTTTCCGTGCCGCGCCAGATATTTTTCCCATTCACGGCACTAACCTACTATTCTATTTATCCCGTCAACACCTACAAATGGCTGTAAAATGGAAAAATTGTATTGACTGGATATCAAAAATGTTTGACGGCACTGTCTTTCATGGCACATACGCACTGTGTTGACGGGATAAAATAAACACTATATACGGAGTTGAACCTCCATTATCTCTCTATGATAACACTCTCTGTAACAGTCACTGTTTTATATCGCTTATAGAATATTTGCCTATATAATCAACCTCACTATCACAGCCATATATACACATGTAAATAACCTCCCTACAACGGACGCATTCTATGACAACCACCTCTCTAGAACAACCACTATTTATATTAAATATTGGAAATTACCTATATATATAACATTCAGACAACGGACACGTTCGACCACGAGCACCTCTATAGAACAGCCACTATAATGTTATAATCATTATGAATAATTGATTAATGTAAACTTTACCTCCCTGCAACATACCTTTATAGAACAGCAACTATTTTATTGTAAGAATATTGATTACGATGCAGTTTACCTCTCTTAAAAGGACACATCTCTACAACAACCCAATTTCGGTAACAGTCATTACAATTCTATACGTGTACCATAAATTGATAATGTACCTAATCGTGAACCTTGATACAACGGCCATCTCTTTACAACAAACACTGTTATATTCTATAGTATGTGCATAATTGACTTTCTTACAACAATCACCCCTCTACAACAACCCCTCCTCTGTAACAGCCGTTATTTAATACCGGAAAAGGATAATTACCTGGGGCCGCATCACTACACTTCGTACGACTAAAATATTCGTAAGCGCAAACATATGATAGTCTGTAAATTTCACATTAACAAAGTTTTCTTGTAAACTGTTATTGGATTTACATTTATTGAGCATAGGCTGCATATGCAGCCTATGCTCAATAAATGTAAATCCATCAATTTCAATGTCCCTGACGATCCTAAATTTGCACTTACGAACAGTTTAGTCGTACGAAGTTTAGTGAAACGGCACCCTGTCGCGTATCATTAACAGTCATACAACGTATATAATTTATACAACAGACTGTACACGGTCATTGTAGTAAATAAATGACTGCTAACCGTTACTGTAAAGAGAAACGCGGACGATTTTAATTTTTTCTTCAAATATCGATGTTATTGCAAAAAATTAGTTTTCTATTTGGAGCTAACACAGATATGTTTGTCAATTAATGTGAGATTGTTATGGATGGACTGACAGAATTGCATTAACGAACAACAAAGTTAAACTAACAGACCATATGTTTTCATAATCAATATTTTTACCGCATTTCATCAAACACGAACATGAAAAAAGTGTGTATTTATAGTTAGTGAAACATTACTGATAGTTAAAAGTTTTTTCTTTTACAGCGATTACAAACAAACGCGAAAGCACTTATACAAATGCTTTCGTTGGCACATATGAAAGCGGAAGGGCGGTCATGATTAATTAATGTAGTTAATATTTACTGATAGTTTAATATGTACTTGCTTGTGTGCATGATGTGCGTGCGTGCGTACATGCGTGCGCGTACATGTACATGTATGTGCAGTACCTGAGCGAACAAACGTGAAAGCGACAGTAGGTTACACGTGGATGCGTCAGAAGTTTGTCTAAGGGAAGCTACTGTTGACTTACCAGGTCGCACAGACAGTACAACATTGTCACGTTGATCTGGTGAACGAAAACGTACCAGTTGTGTGATCGACTTATAAAATTTAGACTACTGGGGGCCGTTTCACTAAACTTCGTACGACTAAAATGTTCGTAAGTGCAAAATTATGATAGTCTGTAAAGTTCACATTAACAAAGTGTTCTTGTAAACAATCGATGGATTTACATTTATTGAGCATAGGCTGCATATGCAGCCTATGCTCAATAAATGTAAATCCATCAATTGAAAATTTCCACACGATCCTAAATTTGCACTTGTTTTTTTTAATCAGACTATGAATTTTGTCAATAAAAATGATATTTTGTTATTTCTATAACAATAGAAGCTTAACATATTCCACAACTACTATTTACATGCATATTGAAATAACAAACAAGTTATTTTATTTAGAAACATGTACATTTGATTATTTATTCCACAGGAAAATGCCACTTTACAAGAGTAAGCCATCAGGACTGTATATCAAGAGAGTCATGAAATCACGACTAGTAGTCATAAACTCACGAATACGTGACATGATTTCTTCAATCAAAGCCCGACTCTTACACGACTGTGGCTGCAGAAATGGAGTTTATATCAGTATGCGACCACTGCAGACCCTGATCAGACTGCGCAGTCTGATCAGCGTATGCAATGTTCGCAATTTAGTCCTTTCAGTAAAACAGTCATGCTTCAGACAATAATATGGATATCCTTTACATAATGAAGGAATGCACCGGCAAAGCAGGTTCAGTACTGATCATAATATGCCAGAGGGCCTATTTCATCAAAATTGCAAAGTATACTTTTCTAGCAAAGTATACTTTGAGGGAGAAATTTTCAATTTTAGGATAAATTTATTAATTTTTATTATACTGAATTTATTACATTATCACAGCCATTTTGGCTGTGATAATGTAATAACTTCAGTATAATAATTCTGCATACTTGTAATCATTAAATATATGCAGTCGTTAGTTCTGTATGAAATAATGCATTTTGGGAAAAGTAAATGATTACTCTCTCAAAGTATACTTTGCTAGAAAAGTATACTTTGCAATGTTGATGAAATCGGCTATAGACATCCCAAATTATCCAGTCACGGCCGTATATACATGTATACACTGAGTGATACATGCATAGGCTTGCTTGAGGCTGTAACTTCGAAAATATCAGCTCTACGGATGTGTTTTATTATTTCATCTGTCTTTTATATTTGCTGTACCCGTGACAGCTGAGACCCTTATAGTGTAACATTTAGTCACAATAACAGCCCAATTTTTCCTCGCGTTTTGCTAAACAAATGGAAATAAAAGGATAACCAATGTCAAACTACGAATACAGTGGGGTCAGCGTGTAAGTGCACACACGAACGAACACGACATATTGGAACCAACCTGTCGTGTTCGTTCGTGTGTGCACTTACACGCTGACCCCACTGTAATAAACATTCAATCACCATTACCCTACGTATTGATTGGCATTATTATACATTTTATATCGGACGTAAATTTCCACAGTTGCGATAACCGTGTTGCCTTAAAATGTTAACGGGCATTAGTATTTATTCTCTGTACACGCTGACCCCACTGTATCTACATGTGTATTATTGGTCTATGAATGTTTTTAACATGACTGTGAAGTGTTTAAAGTTCTCACTCGTCAGACTATGTAGCAAAACGCCAAGACAAATTGGGCTGTTATTGTGACTAAATTGTACACTATAAGGGTCTCAGCTGTCACGGATACAGAAAATATAAAAGACAAATGAAATAGTAAAACACATCCGTAGATCTGAGATTTTCTAAGCTAAGATTACTAGTACCTAGTACCAGAAATATGCGACAAACGTCAGGTTTTGTGTTATTGTAAATTAGTTGTGAAAGTACTTACTGTTCTGTTCGCAGCACTTCTGCACCAGAACGGTCCGCAAACGCCCCACACAACATACTGTACTATGATGTGTCATAACATCGAAACTCGGGAGTGTTCTCGACAGCGAATGGAATTCTGCCTAGAGTCACTTTCGTGATTGAAATGTAAAATCCGTATTCGCCACGAATGGCACACATTGCTTTTATCAGAACAGGCAGAAATCACACCACGTGATAGTGCATCAATATAAGAGGGACACAAAATTGCGCAAACACATCTGAACATGACTGCCGTGAACTAATTTTGAACACATTAAATTTGTGTGTGAATACAATGTACACGCACCCACCCACTGGACACACGTACGTGTAATCCGCACAAAACACGTGACATGGATTTATCGTGCAACCACGGTTGACATAGTAAAAGGTGTCCGGTTTAGGGAGGTCCCACTGTGTTGCCGACATGCGATCACTGCAATGTATTTTACATTGTGTTTTGTAATAATGAGCAGAATTTAATAATGGAGATAAATTACAGTGAAGACCATCGATTTTATACAATATCAAAATTACACTCATCAAATACAATGAAACCCATCAAAATCATAGCGTTGTCGATGAAAATAACAGTGAAACCCATACATTTACAATGAAATCCACACAAATTACAATCAATTTACATTGAAAAGACAAACAATTAATATTAACTTACCGCTAACGTTTCCCCCACCCGGAACCATGACATTGATGTGGACTTTGCAATCATGAACATGATTACTTAAAACATACATTTACAGTGAAAGCCATACAAATAAAATGTCGTTTCTGGCTAGAGAGATGCACTTTATACGTAATCAGAATCTAATAATTGGTCTTTAATGGGTTTCTTATGGTATTTATTTTTATTTCTCTGATGTGCTGCTGGTTTCTATGGAGCCCCGCAGGGGACATGGATTTATTTTATTAATTCGTTCCCACGAAATAACAATTCGTTGACTCGAATTAACAATTCGTTCCCACGATATAACAATTCGTTCCCACGAATTAACAATTCGTTCCCATTGGAACGAATTGTTATTTCATGGGAACGAATTGTTAAATTGAGGGAACGTACCGTTAATTCGTGGGAACTAATTGTTAAATTGAGGGAACGAATTGTTATTTCGTGGTTACGAATAAATAAAAAGATAATTTTACGTCCCCTGCGGGGCTCCGTAGGTTTCAACATAATCAGGGGAATTGAAGCAATTTTACTATCCTTGTATTCTTCAATTTCATCTGTGATTATTTTCGGCACGAGTCCCACATGCGATAAGACATGTTAATAAATCAATCAGTGAATAATATGATCCCACCTTTTTGGTTAGTCAGGTTTTTACGGATGCCCATTAGGGCCACTTCATTTTTTTTAATTTCCATTTATTCAATATGTTTTCTTGAATTTTCAAGTTCTTTTCTTGAATTTTCAAGATATTTGCTTGAGTTATTTTCTTGAATTTTCAAGATCTTTTCTTGAATTTTCAAGAAAAGATCTTGAAAATTAGAGAAAGAACTGGAAAATTCAAGAAAACATCTTGAAATCTTGAATTTTCAAGTTATTTTCAAGAAATCATCTTGAAAATTCAAGAAAGGATCTCGAAAATTCAAGAAAGTATCTTGAAAATTCAAGAAAAGATCTCGATAATTCGAAAAGTGGCCCTAATGGGCTTCCGTAGGTTTTGCTAACTTGAAGGTACAGCAGTTTGTTATTTTACTCCATTTCAGTTTACATGTTTCATAAATATCTCATGAACTACCGGGACAATTGTGATGCGAACAAGCATAGAAACAATAATTTCCACAGTATCATCTGCCCTAACAGACAATTCGGATTACATCTCCCGATGTCGCCGTCTTTATAGCTGTAGCAGTTTGGGAGTTATTTCGAGAAAACTTAACATTTATCAGTTTCGGAACTATTTCGAGAAAACTTACATACATGTAAGTTTTCTCGAAATAACTTAGAAACTGACAAAGCTTTTACGTATGTACATGTATTGTCTAAATTGCTCTGAAATATCAAAAGAACGGCATCAGAAATGTTAGTAGGCTTTAAAGGTACATGCCCACTCAGTAGGCACGAATTGTTCTGTATAGGAATTAACTAAGTGTATCTTATGTCACTATTCCACCAGTACTAAAAATTACGAGTGCCCGCTATACAGATACAAATGTATAATAATATAGTAATATGCATTGTACTGATAGTGACTCGCGGTGGTATCAGACTATTTTCATATGAAAATCAGGCATGATATTTTTTAATTATTTATACTGATTAAATGCGTCACCTGAAACAAAATAATATTTTCGACAGATTATAAAGTATGGTCATTGCACATCAAAAAGTAAATACAGAGAATAAATACTAATGCCCGTTAACATTTTAAGGCAACACGGTTATCGCAACTGTGGAAATTTACGTCTGATATAAAATGTATAATAATGCCAATCCATACGTAGGGTAATGGTGATTGAATGTTTATTACAGTGGGGTCAGTATGTAAGTGCACACACGAACGAACACGACAGGTTGGAACCAACCTGTCGTGTTCGTTCGTGTGTGCACTTACACGCTGACCCCACTGTATGACAGAAAATATCTCAGATGAAGTATCTGATATAAAGAACAGATTGTGCCTACTGATTGTGCCTAACTTTAATACGTAAACTCGTACTTGGATTCCCGTGTTGTTTACTCCACTAGTTGACGAGATATTTAGAAAACATATATCAAGGTGCATGATCACGTGGTTATAACAACAACAACAGTGGCTGCAAGTGTTGAAATCTTGAAAGTATTATTTTAAATTTTCCTTACTATGAAACGGATTTTGATGAAATATGGCGCAACAAACGCGTCTTCATGAGCTGCATTTGGTGGTCCGGGGAGTTTGGCACAGACTTATGTCGTTTTTGCGAAGAATCGATTCTTCGCAAAAACGTTCCGACACGGAAATCGATTCTTCGCAAAAACGACAGAAGTTTGGGCGAAAATACAGAGACCATCAAATGCAGCTTAACACGACGCGTTTCATGCGCCATCTTTCATCAAAATCCGTTACGTTATAAGGACACTATAAAAGAATACGTACTTAATCAGGTGAATTCTGGAAATTTCAGTACTTGTTGTTGTTGTTAGTACCACGTGATCATGCACCTTGTAAATGGAATTGGGCATAACAAATACTTGCGTGTGACGTAACATCTCCACCGTGTTAGTACGTGTGTTACATGTCATTGTATACAATGCATTGTTCAAATATGTTTATATTTATATGTTATATGTATTACAAGAGACAGCGAATAGTATACTGTGTGTGTGTTTTTATTTACGAATATCTTCCGGGTTATTTGGTACCGCTTCAGGATACTAACCCTTTCACCCCTAAGTAAGTGGATTTTGATATGTTCATTGTGCAACCAATACAACTGTCACAAAATAGTTTTCAAACTAGTCCATTTATGAAAAGGGGGTATTTTTTGTTTTTAAAAATGTGAAAATTACTTGCAAAAAGTGCAGATCCTGACGAGACGGCTCGTTACGATCCGGCTCGTCTGGATCTGTACTGTTTGCATAAACCGCTATAGCGGGCTTTCGGGTTCAAAGGGTTAATATTCAGTCAGTAGTAAATTGGTAATTTTCACCATGCAAATTGGCCCTACATGTTCACGTACATTATAGGTTAGAATACACCAAATAGTTTTACTATATACTTTAACCTAATACCATCCAATAAGGCCAATCCCTCCTACTTTGACTATTCGTATGGATGCTGTGGGACCTACTTGTACATGACCTGCAGCCAGTCTGTACTGGTTATGCATGCATTAAACAATAGGTTTACTTACTCCTAAGAAGGAAAAATCCAACCTCGTCATACCCCACAATATTGTTTACATTTTTTGGCCATGGAAACGGGTTCAGTGTTATATTTTAAATGCTACAAATATGCTTAACAATGGTGTTAAAAGCATCCCAAAATGTTCCTCAAGTGAAACTTGAGATCAACATTTGCAAGCAAACTAGGTAAAACTATGTGACCTCAAAACGCCCGCGCTCTTTTTTTTATACCGGTCTACTTCCGCGATTTCGCGCCATTTGGTATTCTGTAACCCATACCTGTACCCAATCAGCATTCTATAAATATGAATGTGACTGGATGAATGGGGCTTATGGGTTTTGCGACCAGTGTGGATCTAGATCAGCCTGTGCATCCGCACTGTTCGCCATTCCATCAATGAAACACATGTCATGATTCTAACAAGCACTATATATCGATGACAGTCCACAGGAGTCTGCTATTTGACCAGGAGCTGCACTAGTCATAAATCCCATAAGCCCCGTTTCTCCAGTCACAGCCATATATCCCGTCAACACAGTGCGTATGTGTCGTGAAACACGGTGCCGTGAAACTGTTGATATCCTGTCAATACGACCTAATCATTGCGTATGAATATGTGCGGTGGCTGGGGTTATATCTTTGCATTTTACTGCAATTTGTACATGAGGTGTTGACGGGATAAATAGAATAGTAGGTACGGGACAAATATCTGGCGCTGTACGGAAACGGGATGTTCTCGGCAGAGTCACGCCCATCCCGTTTCCTGAGCCTTGCCAGATAGTTTTACCCATTCACGGCACTAACCTATTATTCTCTATATTCAAACACTACCATCATATGTACATGTATGACACTACTCTCTGTTCCACGTTTTGCTGCCGACGAACCTTTGGCCATTAACCCTTTCAACACTACAGGCCTGTATAGTGGTATTGGCAAACAGTGTAGATCCAGATGAGCCGGCTCGTGACGAGCCGTCTCATCAGGATCTGGACTTTTTACAAGTAATTTTCATATTTTTGACAACAGAAACACCCCCTTTTCATAAATTGACTAGTCAGAAAATCATTTTGTGACCATTGGCTTGGTTTCAAAATTAACAGATCAAATTCCATTCCAGTTGCTTAGGGTGAAAGGGTTAAACACATTAAATCCAAGACATCTTTAAATGTAAGTACTTTTTGATCAATAACAACAAAGTCACCCTCCCCCAAAACATGTATTTGATGAAATTTAGTAAAATATTAATTTTATTGTAAATTTAACATGGAAGCTAAACGTAGATGTTTTTGAAGTAATTTTTCATTCGGGAATATACATGTAACACAGTTTTCATTATTAACAATAGTAGAGAGACGTGTAGTGTAACGTTGTTGTGGTCACCGTCCGAGTTGCACCTTGTAGATTGAGTGATTGATTGCTGATTATTGGTGTTTAACGGCCTATCAACAGTTAAGGGCATGTTATATAATTTCCTGTCATTACATCAGAATTACAGATTAAACTGGTCCCCGTTGATGTGTGGTTGTCTAAATATTAGGATAAACCCAGTAATACTTTATTTAAAATCTGAGGAACAGGCTACAGTGTATATCGTTATAGTAGCGAGTCTGATAGACTTATACATATACCTATGAATACGCTAAATATAATAGTGTACAACATCTTGGTGTTCTCTAACCTATAATAGATACGCCATGTAATTTTGTACCTTCGGACATCTGCGTAATTTCATTAAATACGTGTACAAAATTTACTCTATTTTTCGTAAATAAAGTCAAAAGTTGACAAAAGTTTCAGAGTATTTCCGCATGTACTCTGAAAATGTTGTCAACTTTTAACGCCATTTACGGAAAATAATGCAAATATTGTAAACGTAGTTCATGAAATTACGCAGATGTCCGAAGGTACAACACAATAATTCCGCGGAATCAAATGTCTCGCCTTGTTCCGCATTGACCTTGACCCTGGGGCCTTGACCTTGACCCTGGGGCCCAGAGAATAGTCCTATGTTCATGTACATATAATAGTAAAGGTGTGTGTAAAGTTTGATGACTGTAGCTGATAAGGTGTTGAAATAATGACCGTAACACGCAAACTTAACATTGAATGATGACGACGACGACTCAGACTCCGGAAAAGCAAAACCTTAGTCTCGCTTTCCGCTTTCGCGGGCGAGACAAAAATCACATGGCGTGTCTCAATTATGACCAAAGTTCAAGATTCCTGACAACAGCCGAGTACCAATGTTTGTATAATTACTTGATAACACGCTGCGTATAGGTAAACATAGCTTCGTATATGAATACAATTATATATGTTTATATATCAAACTAGAGCAGCTTGAGCTGCATCAACGGTTTGAGCCTCAAACATTGATTTCATGTGTAACTAAGCTTTAGCCCAAGGTGTAAACTATCGGTTGCAAAAAGAATTTCTGAAGTTTTAGAATGAACAGTCCAACATTATTGTGTTCGCATCATCACACCGATGTGGGGCCGGTTAGCTTAGAGGTAGAGCGATGGACTCGGAGCGAGGGATACCGGGTTCGATCCTCAGCCAAAGTTTTAGCTAAAAGACTGAAATATCGACTACAGCAAAAACAATTGAAATCGAATGATAAATAACGAAGCTGACGTCACATCCGTTTGCTCTATTTTGAAAACTTGAAAAAATACGTTCATCTTTGACATCGAATGGAGCCGTAAGTAGTCAAGACATAGCTTTGAAAATTATAATCTTTCATGCGGATGACACTCCCCTATCACCCTGGCAAGAAATTATGTTGCTGACAGTACTGTACAAATTGGAAAACGTTTGTAAAGACCACCTGTTATCAGCCGAAATTAGGCAAAATCGTTGAAAAGTATGTACATTTTTCAAATTCAAATGCATATAGCTCTTTTATTTGAGCAGATAGCCGAAAACTGTCAACGAGTTTGAGATAGAGAATATTGTCAGCTTTCCAATGCAAAAAGAATTATTGAAATCGGTTGGAAAATAAGGAAGTTATAGGAAGTATGACGTCACTTCCGTTTCCGTCGAAAGTAGCTTTAAAAGATATCTGAAAATCTCTGAGTCTCTGTTCGCATTTGATCCGAATCGGCATGCAAAATTTGAAGTCGATCCGACCAGCGGTTTGGGCTGTAGACTGAATGGCTGAATAAAAAAAATAAAAATAAAAAAAAAACAACGAATACAATAGGTTTTCGGCGCAGCTGAAAGCCGCCTCAAACCTAAATACGTCAATGCACTAACCGAAACCGCAACAACAGCAAGTTGATTCCTGTGTGCCACCTGTTTTCTGATTGACCTATTATCTCGTTGCCACGACAGAACAAGTCGTGGCCACGAGATAATTGACCAATCAGAAAGAGCGTAACATATTGCTAGTCTTTTGTGATTGGACAATAATCATTATGCCGTGGCCACGAGATACGAAATTATGTGTCTTTTTCTGTTTTATTGACATACGTAAAAAGCACCATGGGTGATTTGGGTGATCTTGCGGAAAGCGAGACTTAGTGATCACAATGACGTCCGTGCGTCAGTCCGTCCGAAATCGGTGTATGTTTTTAAATACCATATCCTAAGTCACATTGACTTGAAACATCAAATGCTTATTAGTCATCATCCATATATTAATTATGTGTCCCACTCATGCGGCCCCTGTGCCCCAAGGTCAAGGTCAAATGACTTTGAAATTTGTGTTAAAGTTTTTGCATACGTTATATCTCCACAACACTTACTCAGATTTGCTTCAAACTTCAGATAATTCTTTATTATCATTCATATTTTCATATTATAGCCCACGCATGCGACCCACATGCCCAAGATCAAGGTCAAATGACTTTCAAATTTGCGTTAAAGCTTTTACATACCTTAATTCAAACTTCAAATAAATATACTCCGACACCATCAAATGCCTCGATGGGCTCGACATGCGGGCCATGGCCATCTGGTTTTTATTTGCCGTAGGTTAAAGTTTTTAAGAACACTATATATCAGAAACAGCTTCGCCAATTCACTCGAAGCTTTAAATGTGTGTTTATCATCATCGATATTTTCATTCTATGCTTAACCCCTGCAGCCCCTGTGCCCAATATCAAGGTCAAATTATTTTGAAATTTACCTCAAAGTTTTGACATGCCTGCATGTGGACAGTGCGATATAGTTGTCACATTGGCCTACATACGTACGTACATCCATATGTACGTCACTTCGTGCGTCCGGTTAAATTTGTTAAAGTTTGTAAAGGTACATGCCCACTCAGTAGACACAAACTGTTCTTTATAGCAATTAAATAAGTGTATAATTGTGTCACTATTCCACCAGTTCTAAAAAGTAAGTGTGCCCGCTATCCATATATAATCATTTAGTAATATTTATTGTACTGATAATGACTAGCAGTGGTATCAAGCTATTTTCATATTCAAATGAGGCATGCTATTTTTATGCCACCGGGTTTCGAAGAAGCTGGCGGCATATAGTGTTTGGACCGTCCGTCCGTCCGTCCGTCCGTCTGTATGTCGGTCCGTCCGTCCGTCTGTCCGTCCGTCACACTTTTCGGTTAACCACTTTGTCACAGTTTCTCAAATATGCTGCAGGTGGCATCCGCGTTCGACAGACGCATTTCTTGTTTCCAATTAGTTATGCTAATTAAAGGTACATACCCACTCAGTAGGCACAACAATTAAAGTTATGTGTATTCTCAGTTATTTGTAGGAATTAAATAAGTGTATACTTTTGTCACTATTCCACCAGTTCTAAACATTACGAGTGCCCTTCATATGGATATAATCATTTAGAAATGTTTATATCACTGATAGTGACACGCGGTGATATCACGCTATTTTCATAGGCAAATGGGGCATGATATTTTGTAATTACTTATACTAATTAAATGTGATTCCCTGAAAAAATAATGTTTTCGACAGATTATAAAGTATGATCATTGCACATCAAAAAATAAATAGTAATGTCTTGGTAACATTTTAAGGAAACACGGTTATCGCCCCTGATAGCAGTGTGCAAATTTACGTCTGATATAAAATGTATAATAATGCCAAATATGTGTATTAATGGTGAATTAATGTTTATTTTGCCCGAAAATGTCTCAGATGATGTCTCTGATACAAAGAACATTTTGTGCCTACTGAGTGGGCATGTACCTTTAAGAACACTATATCTCTGAAACCGCTTCACCAATTCACACGAAACTTCACATACGGTGTATTTGTCAGACACATTTTCATTATTATATATATGTACCCAATGTCACGGTCAAATTACTTTGAAATTTCCCTTAAAGTTTGTGTTGGGCCCGCTTGCAGACAGAGCGATATAGTCGGCACATTGGTGTGCATTCAGGATAAAGTTTTTGGTTAAAGTGTTTTTAGTTGACGTATTTGGGTATACTTTCAAAGCCTCGGCGGGTGCGGCATGTTTTTACGTCAACAGGCTAAAGCTTTGTTGCAATAAAAAAAATTATTTGTACTATCAAATGCCTCGGCGGGCACGACATGCAGGCCATGGCCATCTAGTTATTATGGCATGCGATTTGATCAGTCGGCCATCGCACCATGACTAGTTTAGCACTTCATCAGTCGGCCATCGCACCAGGACTAGATTAGCACTTGATCAGTAGGCCATCGCACCAGGACTAGATTAGAACTTGATCAGTCGGCCATCGCACCAGGACTAGTTTAGCACTTGATCAGTTGGACATCGCTCCAGGACTAGTTTAGAACTTGATCAGTCGGCCATCGCACCAGGACTAGTTTAGAACTTCATCAGTCGACCATCTCACCAGGACTAGTATAGCACTTGATCAGTCGGCCATCGCACCAGCCACCAGGACTAGTTTAGCACTTGATCAGTCGGCCATCTCACCATGACTAGTATAGAACTAGATCAGTCGGCCATCTCACCAGGACTAGTTTAGCCATTGATTAGTGGGCCATCGCACCAGGACTAGTGTAGCCCTTGATCAGTCGGCCATCGCACCAGGACTAGTATAGAACTTGATCAGTCGGCCATCGCACCAGGACTAGTTTAGCCCTTGAGCAGTCGGTCAACGCACCAGGACTAGTAGAGCACTTGATCAGTCGGCCATCGCACCATAAGTAGTATAGCGCTTGATTAGTCGCTCATTTCACCATGCCCAGTATAACACTTGATCAGTTGGCCATCTCACCATGCCCAGTATAGCACGTGATCAGTCGGCCATGCCGAGTATAGCACTTGATCAGTCGGCCAACGCACCAGGACTTGTAGAGCACTTGATCAGTCTGCCATCGCACCATAATTAGTATACCGCTAGATCAGTCGCCCATTGCACCATGCCCAGTATAGCATTTGATCAATTGGCCATCTCACCATGCCCAGTATAGCACGTGATCAGTCGGCCATGCCGAGTATAGCACTTGATCATTCGGCCATCACACCAGGACTACTTTAGCACTTGATCAGTCGGCCATCGCACCAGGACTAGTATAGCACTCAATCAGTCGGTCATCACACCAGGAATAGTTTAGAACTTGATCAGTCGGCCATCACACCAGGACTACTTTAGCACTTGATCAGTCAGCCATCGCACCGGGACTAGTTTAGCCCTTGATCAGTTAGCCATCGCACCAGGACTAGTATAGCACTCGATCAGTCGGCCATCGCACCAGGACTAGTTTAGAACTTGATCAGTCGGCTATCGCACCAGGACTAGTTTAGAACTTGATCAGTCGACCATCGCACCAGGAATAGTTTAGCCCTTGATCAGTCGGCCATCGCACCGGGACTAGTTTAGCCCTTGATCAGTCGGGCATCGCACCAGGACTAGTATAGCACTCGATCAGTCGGCCATCGCACCAGGATTAGTTTAGAACTTGATCAGTCGGCCATCGCACCAGGACTAGTTTAGAACTTGATCAGTCGACCATCGCACCAGGAATCGTTTAGCCCTTGATCAGTCGGCCATCGCACCGAGACTAGTTTATCCCTTGATCAGTCGGCCATCGCACCAGGACTAGCATAGGACTCGATCAGTCGGCCATCGCACCATGACTAGTTTAGAACTTGATCAGTCGGCCATCGCACCACGGCTAGTTTAGAACTTGATTAGTCGGCCATCGCACCAAGACTAGTATAGCACTTGATCAGTCGGCCATCGCACCAGGGGCCCGTTTCACTAACAAATCTTAGTTTGTTCATAAGTTCGAACTTAAGTTATAACTTATGACAAAAGTTATGACCGACTTAAGTCATTGCTTATTTGGTTTCACAACACAAACTTAAGACGGTCATAACAAGTCCGTCATAAGTTACAACTTAGTTATTGTTTACAGCTTTGGTATGTGCCGCGCGGGTTCGAAACCCGCTCGGGGCTTATATTTTTATGATGACTTTACTTTCCCTTTATGTGTTTTGACATCTAAAATAACGGATTTGCAAGCCTAATGTTGAATATTATTAATTTTTAAAAATAATCTCATGTAGAATATAAATTTTATCTCAATATTCTGACGCCATTGAATACATGTGGATATATTTATTGCCAACTAGTGAACCTTATACTGTAATATAAACTGGCATATGACATGAAACAGCAACAAAATAAGCAATTAACAATGTTTTTATTTTTACATTCCAATAAAATTGTAGTTCGACCATTTTTTAAATTTTACTTAGATTACCTCATTAACTCAGAAATCACGTTTCAGAGTCAGCAGAACACATGTACTGTCGATTATTAATGGTATGCCCGGTTAGATATGGATATATCTGATACAACTACCGAATGACATATTATATTTATTTGAACTGGACACGGGTAATTTGTTGATTACATGTAGAAATGCATGCACTGTATGAGTCAGTGTCACACATATAGGATTGCCCCTGAACATGTTTACCAGTATAGGACTGGATTAATGCGCACGTGCGTTCAGCGGACGGGTCTGACATTTTTGTTAAATGCGTCAGGACTGTTTCTCCATCTAGTCTGAAAACCAGGTATCTCCTTATCAGAAACGAAACACAGGCTAACACTGTCCACAAAGTTCTACTCCACTTTCTAGAACCACTTGATTTGCTAATGTTGTATATCTCTCCGGTAACCGCCAGGGTAATACCAGTTGCGTAAAATCGCAATGCAGTCAACACTTGCAATGACACTGACAGACTGTGTGATCTCAGGGTTGACCGTATAATGTCAGCATCATGTGCAATGTTGCATACTTGTAGAAAAAAAATCTTGAGACAGCCTGCATTTCGATATTTGGTCCTCGTTATCCATGAAGTCTAGGGGATTGGTTTGGTCCTAAAGACTCGTTCCCATGGTAAATTGCGCGCCTGGATTATAGCAATTGTAGCTGCCATCGTTTGTATGTTCTGTAAAGAAAGAACAAACAACAGTCGGATAGTCAATCAGACTGATGGACGGACGGACGTTCACACATGACACACCATTAGGTTGTATATTCATCGTTTTTAAAGAAAAGAATGACCACTTAAGACACACTAGGCTTCGGTTACGGAATATGTTGCATTGTTTTCGTTTTTCATAGGCGACACATCCAACCACCTAAGATCCCAAACATGTGCCCGGACGAGGGCGGGGCGGGGCAAGGGGGCGTGGGGCGGGGGCGGGGAGGGGCGGGGCGGGCGGGGCGGGGCGGGCGTGGGCTTCGGGGCGGGGCGGGCGTGCGGGGGCGGGCGGGCGGGCAGGGCAGGGCAGACCAACACCTTTCTACACCGACCGACACAAACCGACACAGAGAGATCGACAGACACCGACCGACCAACTGACACCGACCGACACCGACCGACACCGATTGACACTGACCGACACCGATTGACACTGATACACACCGACCGACACCGACCGACACTGACTGACACCGACCAACCGACCGACCGACCGACCGACCGACACCGACCGACCGACCGACCGACAGACCGACCGACACACCTACACCGACCGACCGACGAGTTCCGACCGACGACCGACCGGACGATCCACGACCGACCAGACCGACCGAGCCGACCGACCGACCGACCGACCGACCGACCGACCGACCGACACCGACCGACACCGACCGACACCGACTGACACACCTACACCGACCAAACGACACACCTACACCGACTGAACGACACCAATCGACCGACAACGACCGACACCGACCGACCCGGACAGACCGACCGACCAACCGACAATGACCGACTGACACTGATTGACACCGACCAAACCGACTGACACCGATTGACACCGACCAACACCGACTGACACCGACTGACACCGACCGACCGACCGACACCGACCGACCGACTAACACCGACTGTGCGAAACCAACTGACCGACGCCGACATACCGACACCGACCGACCGACCGACTGACCGAACGACACTGACAAACCTACACCGACCGACACTGACCGACCGACACCAACCGACAGACTGACACCGACCGACCAACACCGACCAACTGACACCGACCGTGCGAAACCAACTGACCAACACTGACCGACCGACCGACCGACCGACCGACCGACCGCCGACCGACACCGACTGATCGACCGACACCGACTGATCGACCAACACTGACCGACACCGACCGACACTGACGACCGACCGACTGACAGACCGACAGACACCGACCGACACTGACCAACTGACACCGACCAACTGATACCGACCAACTGACACCAACCAACAAACAGACATACGTCATGTACAGGATACATATGGTTTGTTACGAGCCCGCTCATCTGGATCTACAGTGGTTGTAAATGTTGTCGATAACTGGGCATAACGAATACTGGTAACGACATGACCTACATCACAAATAGCAATACACGGGTAACTAGCACAAGTGTGGCTATCTATATGTAAGCATATATGGTTTATATGGCAGATAATTGCTAAAATAGTACGTATGAAGTGAACATTTACCTGCTGTCAGTGAATTGTTTTCTCCACCTCGGCTCACATGGGGGCATCCATCTTTGTTTATTTCATAAGTTCCGACTTAAATATTTAAGTTATAACTTAAGACTGCTAGCTACCTGTCTTAGTTTTCCATCGTAAATTTCGATTGTCGTTCTTGCTAAGATGTTTTGTGAAACGGACTAAGCACGTACTCCGGACTTAAGTTATAACTTATGAACAAAAGTACTTGCTTAGTTCGTTAGTGAAACGGGCCCACCCCGGAACTTTTATGGACGCCAATAATGTAAGATGAGGCTGGTGTGTGTGGGGGATCATTGTTTTGTGTCCCCGTCGGTGGTGCGGAGTACAATGATGAATTATGTAAGCATATATGGTTTATATGGCAGATACTTGCTAAAATAGTACGTATGAAGTGAACATTTACCTGCTGTCAGTGAATTGTTTTCTCCACCTCGGCTCACATGGGGGCATCCATCTTTGTTTATTTCATAAGTTCCGACTTAAATATTTAAGTTATAACTTAAGACTGCTAGCTACCTGTCTTAGTTTTCCATCGTAAATTTCGATTGTCGTTCTTGCTAAGATGTTTTGTGAAACGGACTGAGCACGTACTCCGGACTTAAGTTATAACTTATGACAAAAGTACTTGCTTAGTTCGTTAGTGAAACGGGCCCCGGAACTTTTAGGACGCCAAATGTAGATGGCTGGTGTGTGTGGGGGATCATTGTTTTGTGTCCCCGTCGGTGGTGCGGAGTACAATGATGAATTACTGATGAATTACTGTATTGAGCACACATGTATATGCACTGTGATACCGTACTTCACAATCCTCAGTTTTAAATTGTTTCTGATTCGTAAAACTGAAAATTTATTCATTTTGAAAAACTTAAAATTGTGGCAGATGATCGAAATGAAAACCGGATGTTTACATGCGAAATGAACCGATGCATCGGTATATTTTAACCGCACGATGACCCACTGTATATTCATACCATATCCGTACGGATATACCGTATATACGAACGGATATCGTATGTTTTTGTACAAAATTCGTATAGTACGTTTGTATAATGTAAACAAACTGTACTATACGATGACACATGTACGGTAAGTTTTTATTGCAAATAGCGAAAGAATGACCGCACAAACGGTATCGCGAAAGAATGACCGCACAAACTGGACCGTGAAAGAATGACCGCACAAACGGTATCGCGAAAGAATGACCGCACAAACTGGACCGTGAAAGAATGACCGCACAAACGGTATCGCGAAAGAATGACCACAAAAACGGGACCGCGATTGGACCGCAAGTTAGACTGCAATTTCAGAGGGGACGAATTGCAATTCAAAGACCGCTGAATTGCAATTCTTGGTAAGCGAATCGCAGGCGGGAGTGTATGAATGCATAGCAATTGTATTAGTATATTTGCAATCATTACTACATTGTACTAAACAATGTACGTCTGCGTGCCTTGTTTTTTATCAAAGGGCCGTTCTAGTTCTAGATTTGCAGATTAAACGCGTCTAATTTCGAACGAGCCGCTTCAAACAAATGTCACAGGGTGGTGGAGCTGCATTCCAAATAAATTTATTTTGTGATCGGGACAAATTTAGTGTATTATGGCGGCTAAAGTATTCATCTTGGCGTGCTCGGTGTAATTAGATCCTCGAGAAGGTATCTCGAGGAAAACCTTGAGGACACCTCTCACGGGTATCTTCGTAGATCAGGCTAGAGATTTGCTTCACACCACATCCATCTAACCACATCGGCGAGCCAAAACGGCGGATAGCTGGCTTTGTGGTACCCTTGATGTTATCACGCAACAGTTTCCTGTTTCACGCCACCCTTTCCGAGTCCTTTTCCGTCCTTACATCTCCACATTTTCCCGACATTGATGTATACATATTGCATGTCTATGAAAATACAATTTTTTTCAAATGGTAAACCCAATATCAAAAATTCAAACCCACACAAATATAAAAATAAATAGTAATGGATAATTTTGCTCTGAATGTTCTGTTGGCCACTTTAACAACTATGCATTCTATTTTCTAAATAAATACGTATACTGTCGCGCGGATATCAGTCACGAAAATAACAAATATATGAAGGAATCTGCATAGTACGGTTGATAAATGCGAACATAAATTTGAAGAAAACTTACAATAATAAATCAGTACCGGCATTAAATTCATAACAATAACGCACAATGACTGTTTAAGAGGACACGCCTAACAATATTTTCCCTCGGTGTGTAGGAGTTGGGGTAGTGGGGGGGGGGGGGGGCAGTGGCGGCGGTGGGCCGCCGAGGGAGTGGGGGGTCAGCGTAGCATTTTCCCATAGACCTGCTACCTGCTAGTACGGTCGGGGTAAATGTACATTAGCCCGTCCGTTAGTCATATTGGCTACACAGGAAAACGTTCCTCCCGCTTTCTGAGATGTAAATATAATTCCGAGAGTCAGGAAAGGACAGTCGATTTTTAATTTGTTTAAAAATCCTCGGGGGTGTCCGACTACCCTCTAGACCACCCCATCGGGCGCTGTTCAAAGTCATTGATATGTGCAGTCATAGGCCTATCCAAATTATGGTCATTCATTTCTACAGAAAACAAATGAATTTGTTTCAATCACCGACACGATGTGCATATAATTTACTATTTCAAGCACCAGGAATGCCGTTTAGTTTTTTGGTCTTGGTGACGTAATGTCTACATCAATAAATGACGTCATAAGTAACTGTAAATGACGTCAATTATATTCTGGCCTAAATTCTGAAATAAGTGCAATGTATCTTTCTGGCGACACATGTATGTCATTATGTATAAGTTAGATAATGTGTTCGAGTCGAATATGGTTAGTTAACAGCGCATGGGGGAAATTTAGGGAGCCGGAAATCGTCGAGCCGGTAGGCGAGACGTATTTCGGCCGCCTTAATTCCCCCACGCGCTGTTAACTAACCATATTCAACGAGACGACATTATCTAACTAATTTATTGCACGGATACGTCGAAAGCCTGAGATAAAATTATATATTTTGTCGAATTTATTGTAAGTTTAATACAAATACTATAATTACACAATTTAATTCTTGGGTACCCCACTTTTATTTACATTTCCGCAGACATGTCCTCAATACCCTGCGGTCACGTGACCAGTTAAAAATTACAAAAATATAGCAGGCGTCTGTTATCTGGTTCACAATCTTACCGAAGCTGGATTACTACGTTTACATGCAATCAGTGTATAACCAACACAGCATGCACACATGCGCTGCTTTATCAGTGACTACGGTGTTCGTGGTTCTATAACAATTATATCACTCCACGAGCTGTTAGTGTTATTGGCATTTTCATAGCACTAATTAATAGTATTTTTGTATTTTCGTAACACAGCGCCATGAAACTTCATATTCGGGGTATCGATCCGAAAGTCGCCCAGTCACTTGTAGCCTGTCAATCATGAATGGGTCATGTTATCAGGGCATGACTGGTTAAAGGTTACGCACCGGTATTGCTCTACTTAATTGATTGCTGATATTTGCGCATGCGCAGGTTATCCTGACACGGAGAATGGGCTTTAATCTCAAGCATATAACACACGCTAGACAGTGTATCTCCGTGAATTAACACACGGGGGAAGTGGGCCAGACAGGTCCAGACAGTGATCTCCGGCAGTTAGCACACTGCGGAGATCAAAGGATTTCGCCGCATCCGTGCAATAAGAATCTATTATGGCGATGGTGGCAAATTACGAAGCCACAGGTCGGCTAATTATAGATTTAAAATCGATAGTGGTGCGTTTGTTTTATTCACTACATGTGCATATCATAGTTGTATTCTATTCAATGTTTCATAGTATACATACTAACACTTGTAGATACATTTAGTGTAACTAATATCACATGTTGAAGTAACGGACCGAGGTCTATAAATACATTAAATATGCCTAAAAGCATCAATAAATGAATAAAAAATGTTCGATTGGAAACAATGTTTTCTCTATGCGAAATGTTTCTTTACGGGCCGGGACGACGTAAAAGTGTATTTTCAACCCGATGTTTACTCCTTTATATAGCAGTATCGGCCTCGGAAATGTCTCCGTTCTTTCCCGACCTAGCAATGATGATAATTTGTTTACAACAAAACAATCGATAGCTCGAAAACGCGTTGACATAGCGCAATGGGGAATATATCGTTGCGGAATACTAACATTGTCCCAACTTCTGCAATAGGCGACAATGATATAACTCGGTTGACGATTCGTGAGAGTCCGTTGTCTCGAGCCCGTATGGGTTCGGCCTATTAAAAAGTTGGACACCTTCCCTATAATTATTAGATGGAGGGGGTAAAACCACTTCTTACACCATTGTCAAGGTCATTACCAAGGTCAGGAATGATCGAGACAAATTGTCTCCCCTAATATCATATGAACCAAGTATACTTCAATTGTTATGACGTTATGGCCAATATAGCTTGATCTGACGAACGAAAAGTGGTAACAATGCAGTTGAAGTGTAAGGGATAGGCTAGAGTTGATAAGTACACGTAGTCACTTAAGCACTTATAATGTACACTATGTTACATGTGGAACACACAGGAATACATGATACATTGATATGCGAACATCACTGTACGATGCATGATACTATTCAATTACAAGGTTGTAAGCTAATCGACTGTTATACTTTAACGCAACTTAAAAGCTATAGACGAATAAACTCAGTATGTGGTATATCAATGGTCCCGTAGTGGACACTAGTATGAATGCACAAGTACTTTGATGATCGCTAATCAAAGTGAAATAACATACAAGTACAACATGGCAGAACGAACATTGGAGGACAAATGACAATCATCTAAGCTACCCCAGTGCTGGCGTATCTCAATAGATAGTGGTAACCTCTGCGTATTCAAGGTCCCAAGGTCTGTCTCACCCGCAGTATGAGGTCTAGTCACCAATATGGCTATTATCCAACTTCAAGTGGATTAATCTATAAACAATATATGTAGTCTTACTACAATCCCTTAGCCATGATATGCCATGATAGGAGTATTACCATACACTATCAAAGTATACATATGTATTGCCTATGCAATGTATTTCCAAAGTATGAATTGGCTTTTTCGCAACCTCTCCCCCAGAGATGGAAGATCGCGCATTTTTGCTTCATGATCTCATCAACACGCAGCATGAGCAAAACTAACCCGAATTTTCTGTCTGTAACACGGGGAAAGTCGCCTTGCGTTACCTGCGTTCTAAAATTCGGATTACAGCAAAATATATTTCCAAAAGCGGAAGGCGAGATGGCCGCGGTAAAAAATAGCTTAAATTCTTAATTCTTCTCATGAACCGCCAGCCGGATTTCGGCGAAACTTGGTAGGAATGATCGATGTACAATGCTCTTTCAAAGTTGTTGAAATGGTGACCCAGGGGTAAAAAATGGGCGTAGCTGGCCGTTCATGAGAACGAAGATTTTTGATTAGCGACGACCTCCGTTTAACAAATCTGAAAAGGCTTCATCCATGGACCATAACTGTGAAGTTTGGTCACCTTGGGCCACGCGGTGCGTGTGAAGAAGAATTTTGAAATCTCTAATAAAAGAACGACCGTTTGACCTTTCGGCGGCCATCGTGGATGACATGACCATCCAATTTCGACAAAAAATGTATCAGAGCGATCGCCTCTTTGATACCTTCGATTTCATATAGACATGACCATATTCGGTCAAAAATAAAATTTTACCCCAATTTTACCCCACCGGCCACGCCCATTTTTGACTCCGGAGTCACCATTTTAACAACTTTGAAAGAGCATTGTACATCGATCATTCTTACCAAGTTTCGTCGAAATCCGGCTAGCGGTTCATGAGAAGAAGATTTTTTAAGAATTTATGCTATTTTTAGACGGCGGCCATCTTGGATTAGCGATAGCCTCCGTTTCAACAAATCTGAAAAGGCTTCACCCATGGACCATAACTTTGAAGTTTGGCCACCTTGGGCTACGCGGTTCATGTGAAGAAGAATTTTGAAATCTCTAATAAAAGAACGACCTTTTGACCTTTCGGCGGCCATCTTGGATGACATAGCCATCCGATTTCGACAAAAAAAATGCACCAGAGTGATCGGCTCGTTGATACCTTCGATTTGATATATAACATGACCATATTCGGTCAAAAATAAAATTTGACCCCACGGACAATTCTCATATGCTGCCAAAACATGTTTATTAGAAAAAAATATATTTTGACAAAACTTGAAATCGGAGTAGAGAGACATACCTTTAACTTGATACTTTTACCATCAACATAGGTATTATAAAATATGAATTATAACCGTTTATAAAAGTTCCGTTTTTTTACCACATAGTAAGTGCACGAGTTCCGGCGAATAAACCTGTCCGAGGATGTTTATACAAAATGGCTTCCCGAGAAATGATAGAAATGTCTGTGCGATTAAATTGTCTGTCGTGACGCACAGGACGGGTATAAATATAGGTTTGATCAAATGTTCGATTGGAAACAATGTTTTCTCTATGCGAAATGTTTCTTTACGGGCCGGGACGACGTAAAAGTGTATTTTCAACTCGATGTTTACTCTTTTATATAGCAGTATCGGCCGCGGAAATGTGTCCGTTCTTTCCCGACCTAGCAATGATGATAATTGTTTTACAACCAAACAATCGATAGCTCGAAAACGCGTTGACATAGCGCAATGGGGAATATATCGTTGCGGAATACTAACATTGTCCCAACTTCTGCAATAGGCGACAATGATATAACTCGGTTGACGATTCGTGAGAGTCCGTTGTCTCGAGCCCGTATGGGTTCGGCCTATTAAAAAGTTGGACACCTTCCCTATAATGATTAGATGGAGGGGATAAAACAAATATTTTGTTTTTCTTCATTTATTGATGCTTTTAGGCATATTTAATGTATTTATAGACCTCAGTCCGTTACTTCAACCTGTGACTAATATCAGCAAAGTACTGTAGGCTGTTGAGTTGCATTGTACAAACGTCGCCGTTTCAATAACGTTATTTTCTCGATGACGTTACGTTTTTCCGTACGTGATCCACATGGTGCTACAAAAAGTGAGATAAAACAAAAACTATGAAAAATAATTGCATTTTTCTTTTCAGAATATTGTTTCTGAAAGGTGTCAGAAAATGTAAAAAATTGAAAATCGAAAATGTTTCATTAAGGCTGTTTTTTCCAGAGCGCGGCCCATATATAAATCTAGCATGTCACATGCCGTAAGCATATTGATCACCAACCATGTACAAAGAGGAACCTGTCTGACCCGGACGACATACAAAACTTGTGTGTTTAATTGTGTTGGAGTTCCACTGTAATTTATATGTATTGCAAATCTTGCAGTGCGCAGTGAATTACAGTTGTAGCTCTCTAAACCGGACATTTGGGGACCTTCAAGAGTGTCGGGTTTAGAATGGTTTTACTATATGCCCAGTTAGGATGGTGTAAATTACTTTACACATTATGAAATTATGTAGAAAACAATTAGTACGGTTGTCCTGTATAATTGCAACTGATTACCGTTGTATAACCGTTTAACCTTTACATTGCTGAATACAAATTTTGATCTGCTGCTTATTTTTTATTTTCCATTTTTCCTATCAAAAAACATACTTCGACAGCACTTTAGAATGCTGTGAAACCATGTTTTTATTGAGATAAAGGCAAAACATAAAACAACAGCAGACAACAATTTTCGTTCCTAGCATTCTAAGGGTTAATGGATTTATGCTAATGTGGCAGTCTGTGGTTTTATAGCCGTATACCCGTCCCGGCTGGGCTGACACTATCGGTCTTGTGAAAGGATGTTCATGGTTGATTTCAACTGGCCCCAACATGCCAAATGCGTCTTTTAGCATGTTTATAAGATCCGACAACAAGCGTGGTCAGTTTTCGTCTGCCATCTGGGAAGCAGTGGGCAGCTGATATAACGCACACATAATATTTTCACAGGCTTATGCTACATAGGAGAGAAATTAGCATACATAAGTGCAGTCCGGGTCTACTCTGTTCGCAAAACTAATTTCTGTGCTATTCAATAAGAAATAAACGCTGGAATACAGCATAGGACCGGATCTCAATTCATATATTTGCAAAAGGAGACAACTAGCTGCGATCCCTCATTAACTAGAAATTGACGCTTGTCCACAAGCGCATGTCTATCGCCCTCGCCACCTACAGGCAGTCAAGTGTGAAAATGAAAGTGAATGGGTTTAATGTCCGAGCAACAGCTAAGGTCATATAGAGACGGGTGAGATGGAAATACTATGAAAGTATTGTTGATGCCCTAGGCGAGGTTTGGACCCACAGCCTCCAGATTGTAAATCCGGTGTTCTAACCCCTAGGCCACAACCCATCCATACAGGCAGTCAAACAATAAATTGAGATAACTAATATGTTAGTAAAGTGATTAAATATGATGAAAATGTTTCAAAGAGTAATCAAGTTTTGAAGTGACAGGAAATTAATTTACGAAAAGACAAATGGAGATAGCTTAAACAATTATTGAGAGGTGTCATTCTGGCCCTCAACACACATGTGGGCCGTGGTCTATGAATGTGTGACGTTTCATGAAAGTATTAAAACAAAAAGTATCTGAGTTATGCTCCGGACAAGAAATCAGTGGGCGAAAATACATAAGGAGATAACTAATATGCTGACAGTGTTGACTAGAACTGGTACATTGCTGATTCAAGAATGACAACTCTTGCCTCGATAGAGTAACTCTATCGTGTGCAATATTGTTCTCTGTGGAAGAGTGTTAACTGACCTCATGTTAAATTAACGAATTCAATGAACGTAAGTTATATATCCTCAACCATGAATATTATAATATGAGATCAGCAAACACAGCATGAGCATCTTACCATTATAAAGGTCTGCACAGCACATACCCGTGTTATCTGTCTAGCTTTATATTATTCACACTGGATCAATCCTTTTCATGCTGAATATTGTTTTCGGACTGAAAATACTTACTAGTTTTCTTTTTTTCTGCACAAAATTATATGTTGTTATCAGTCATTTGAACCGACTCGTAAATACGGTTCTAATGAGTGATAACAACATATATTTTCGCACTGTTCGCCATTCAGGCACAAACGTGTGTATATTGCGATGGCGCACCATCGACTTTTCTCTAGTTATTGCTTGTTTAAGGTATGTGTTAATGTGCTGCAATGATGGTTGTGTTGTATTACATTTACATTTAATTATGAATTATTTTGCTAGATATAAGTATATATTTGATTTTACATGCGACTTTCGCGTTACAAAATGATATATGTTCATCATGTTCATAGGTTAAGTTAATATTGTATTTCCTAAACATACATAAACATATTGGCATATGGGATTTATAGGCATATCGACGTTTTTTCCCGCCAACTTCGCGGGATGGGATGAGGGGGGGGGGGGGGGCATAGCGAGGGTCAACACTTGGGGAATTAGACAGCACCATAATCCGAGCAACGTGAATTGGACAGCAAAACAAAATCCTAGGATGGAGTGGCTTGTTAGGCAGGCTGGAATAATGTTCGGAGCTCATGCGGAATTCATGTATTTTGCATACTCTATAATGTAAAATAATCTGCTCCGTGGAACTGACCTAATGCTAATTTAATGAGTTCAATATATTCCAAAGCATGAACGGCGCCGCAAAATGAGATCTGCCAACACCGTCATGCTAATCACACTAACGGTCTGCACAACAGGGAACAGTGATTGTATGGGCCCCCAAGTGGCTGGCAATTAACATGATTATATCTCCACTTGTGAAAGAGAGGGACACCTGAAAGGAACGTCTGAGAGGGTCAGTGGTTTTATCAGATTGTCAGCTTGATAATGATTATTATAGTTACAGGATAGCATGATATTTACAATAATCAATTCTATGGCCGTGTCACTGTCTTACTCATGGGTTTATAATGTTTTCACATTGGATTAATGGGCTACATAAACAAATAATATCACAATGATAGCATGTAGTTAATAACGGGCTTATCACAGGGAATACTATTAATGATAAACAACTTTCCAAACCATTTGTTTCCGCTGGGCACTGTATAAACAGTGATTGTAATCTACGTATACCAATATTAGTTTGCGAATGCATGCAGTTTGTTATGAACACAAGATGGCTTCTTGAAATGCATTTGCATTTTGTTTGCTTAGAAGTATAGTAATGTTTAACCATTCTACTAGATAGTGTTCATGATGTTTGCCAAAATGCATGTAAACGTGCATGAAACATACAACGGACAGTTTGGACAGTGTCTACACTGATTGCCAGAATTATAATGATGATTTAGCAATAATTATTCACGATTCTACAGACAAATGTCTGTCAAAAGAAAATGAAAAACGCATGTAGATTATAAATGCACAATACACAAACATGTGTCGAAATAGTAACATTTCTCTGAATGCCAGGTTTTGATTCATAGTTCCGGTCATCCGAGTACGAGCAAATCATTCTAGAGAAAATGGGTAGTTGATCTGCTGCAAATATAAAAGACGGATACGCACAGGTTCTAATCATGGGAATAACATTGATAATCAAAGTGGTTATTAAATATGTTACAAGAATATAGCTAGCATGGATATAGCCTGATATAGTAACTGTACATGATATACAACTGATATATAGGAAATAAATGCCTCAAACGTGATGACATCTGGCATATTTTAAGTTTATCTGACTTGGCGGGTGGTGAAACATTGTATCGGCATTTACATTATGTACAAAGGTAAATATTGTGATCACTCATTTGAACCACCTCACAGAGATGATCAGAATGAAACATAACACGCATATTTGAGGAAACAATAAATAGAAACACAACTTGCACAATATGTAGATTATTTTCTGACAGATAATTATGTAGCTAATCATGGGGAATAATAGGAACTTTGATATAAATTACAACATAATTTTAAATTATTAATTTACTACAAAAGCAATTTTCAAATTCTGGAACTGGCATGCCAACTAACATCTAGTACCATGATCACGACGATTGCCAGATTACCATGACTACATCATATACAGTCAAAATAGTTACCATGTTGTTGGTGCAAACCAGCAGTGTTGACATATCCGATCCAAATGACATGTTTTGAACTCTTGACTACCATTTGAATCGTCTCAACGAGACTGATCAAATGCTGTCACGATAGAGATACATATTACTGGCATAGGTTATTTGTATCCAAAAGTAACAGGACATTTGTTGAATGTCGACGTAACTTGAGGAAGCTATTTAAATTAGCTGGCACGGTTATCCTAGCAATGTAAGTATATAGTGTATAATTGTGTTTATCTATGTATGGTATATGGAAAGTGCATGTATCACATCATGAACATAGCGATGGTCTACGCATATGTGAAACACAGACATCATGTAAATGGCCAGCATTTACATGATTATGCACATCATGACAATGACGATTTGTCTTGTACACCCCTATGGCACCTACCATGTGCAGTGAGCACGGTTTTCATTGTTTTCTTACAACATGTACATGGTGTGTAGTATCTATGATCATGATGACACCTCTTCGAGTTTGGTTACTCGACTGATGCTAGTCACCATGGTCGTATGGTTGCTTTTCTGATTATAACTGGAGGACGTGATTACACACAACTGTGTTGAATGTCAACATAACTTGAGGAAGTTATATTCAAAATAACTGACAAGCGTTCTCCTAGCCCTGAAAATAGAATGTGTCCGCAATCAAACATGTACAACACCATGAAGATAACTCAACATGTGTGTCAGTCATGTGTATATCTACATGTTATGCTCATATGTGAAACCCAGCTATGGGTTGTTTTTCAAGATAACGTGAGACAGTTATTGCACATAACTGGTATAGGTTATGTTTGTCAAAAACAAATACAAACTTTGTTGAATGTCAACATAACTTGAGGAAGTTATTATAAATAACTGTCAGGGGTTATTCCAATATAGTGCATGCCTGTCATGGTATATGGAAAGTGCATGTACAACATCATGAAGATAA
This sequence comes from Conchocele bisecta, assembly GCA_029237695.1. NCBI lineage: Eukaryota > Metazoa > Mollusca > Bivalvia > Lucinida > Thyasiridae > Conchocele > Conchocele bisecta. The sequence continues at coordinate 102,902,231 of CM055267.1, read as the reverse complement.
CTCGACATGTGTATCAGTCATGTGTATATCTACATGTTATGCACATATGTGAAGCCCAGCTATGGGTTGTTTTCAAGATAACGTGAGACAGTTATTACACATAACTGGTAGAGGTTATGTTTGTCCAAAAAAATACGAAATTTGTTGAATGTCAACATGACTTGAGGAAGTTATTCGAAATAACTGTTCGCGGTTTATTCTAATATAGTGCATGCCTGCCAAGGTATATGGAACTTGCATGTGCACAATCATGACGTTAACTCGGTGTGTCAGTCATGTGTATATCTACATGTTATGCGCATATGTGAAACCCAGCTATGGGTTGTTTTTTCAAGATAACGTGAGACAGATATTACACATAACTGGTAGCGGTTATGTTTGTTAAAACAAATACGAACTTTCTTGAATGTCAACATAACTTGAGGAAGTTTTTCGAAATAACTGTCAGGGGTTATTCTAATATAGTGCATGCCTGCCAAATTATACATGGTAATTGGGAATTGCATGCGCAGTATCAAAAACATAACGAAAATCTAAATGTGTTAGGATATGTGAATCCCAGGTATGTTCGTTATGATCATGAATGCGTTTCTTAACCAACTCAGTATATAGTTGTAACAACCCCATGTGCTGTGAGCAATGTATTTGTGATTTTCTGAAAACATGTACATGATGTACAATGCCTATTCTATTTGGGTTATTTCACCCAAGCTAGTCATCGTTCTGTGGTTTTTGGGTAATGTAGCTTGAAGAAGCCATTACACACTGATGTAGCCTGGTAATGATCTTGTTTGGTATAAGCAGGGTTTAATGGTGGGATGGTGAACAGTATACATCATGATCTGACTGTACGGATGCTCAGGCTGATCTGGATCTACACTACCCATTTATCCAGTCACAGTCACACATATATACAGATACAGTGTCCACATGCCAAACTATGCATCATGGTCGTCACGAGTATGATGTTGGACCCACTCCAAAGAGTTATATAACTGATTAGGTAATGACTAGTGCTGGACACCACATGGTTATGTGGTTGTCAAGTTAACAATGAAGTTATAAAAAATAACGGACATGTTATGTCGACGAAAGCAAACATAACACTTGTTAAATGTCATCATAACTTGAGGAAGCTTTTAAATATAACTTACACGGGTTATCATAGACCTGTATAGTGTCCGAATGCACAGAAGTTAGGTAAATAACATGTATTTGGTATACAAAGATATAAAGAAATTACATGTACAACACAATTATGTGGGCCGCGCTCTGTGAAAACCAGCCTTAATGACAACGTCATGAAAGCCTGAAAATGACGTCGCAAAGTTACACTTAAATTTACCAACGTCACGTCGGATTTTGACACTTGAAATCGTTGCGTCATTGCAATAAGTTGTCCTATGTATAGCCGTACGCTTTACTAATTGTGGCTCACAAATAAGTTAATGTTGGATACGCGTGGCATAATTGTACAGTTGTTTTCATAGTGGTTCAGAAAGTTGTCTTTTTTTTTCGGTTTCCTTCAAGGAAACACGTAGTGATTTTGTCGAATATTTTTTATGCAAATGGGCATATTATTACAAATGATTTTTATAATATATATGGACGACTTGTGCCCTGACATTTGAAACTAAATAACCATACGACCGGTATTTTGTAGATAACACATCACAAAATCAGTATTATGTAATCATATTGCGAATATTTCTTTTGAACTTTATTTATAATTAGTTATACAACACTTACAAACAAACGCGGGAACAAGTGTAGTCGGCGTAGACGGAGGCGTTTGTATGTTTCTATTTAGGGTTGAAACCGGAATACTCAAAGAAAACAAACTTATCCTGTCTGGCGACCACCATCAGATATACATGTACTTACAAACTGAGGATCGAACCCGGTGTGCATGTGTACGCTCTTTACTAATTGTGCTAAACAGTCCTGTTCAGATTGCGTGGAAGTGTGCCCGGAAACGTTACTTTTATTAACGAAACTGTAAACAGTTGGCTCATTAACTGGGACACCTATTCTGGATAAAAATGGTCACGAATAGAACTGGGCACAGGGCTTAATACGTCTAATTTATTGTTTCGCCTGTCAACACAAACGATTTTGGAAATTTTCAGAAGAATAAGCGTATCATATATGTAAAATTATGGTAGTGCCAAATATACACGGCTCATGGCATATCGCATCATGGTGACACTGGGCCAAACATGTTTTGTATTTAGTGTGTTGGTATTGTGTCACATGCATATTTACTGCGAACATAAATGTAGCCGCCAGGGACGTAGCCTACTCACTTGTATGTATCTGCTACCACTTACATGTACCTTAAACAAATCACATTGAATCAGCAGTACGATTGCCGTTTGATAACAATGTAAATATTCTTTAAGATTACCACTTGTAAATATGGTTACATGAATGTATAGTAATTTTATTAGTATATTTGCAATCATTGCAGACACTGATCAGACTGCACATATGCACAGGTCTCCAACATTTACACATTTAAGAAGTTCCGACTTTGTCAGATCGTTGTTAGTGTACTTAATAATTGTGCATTGTATAAACAATGTACGTCTGTGTGCTTTGTTGTTTTTTTTATCAAAGGGCCGTTTTAGTCGGAGGCGTGTAAATAATATAAAGCAAATACACACACATTCCAGATTTGCAGATTAAACGCGTCTAAACAAATGTCGCAGGCTGTGGAGCCTCATTCCAACGAAATATATTTTATGATCGGGTCAAATTTAGTGTATTAGGGCGGTTACAGTCTTCCTCTTGGCGTGCTCGGTGTAAGTGATTGCATCACGGATTACATTATCGAGGAAAACGTTGAGGACACCACGGGTCTCTTCGTAGATCAGGAGATTCGCTTCACACCACCTCGGCGAGCCAAACGGCGGATAGCTGGCTTTGTGATACCCTGGATGTTATCACGCAACACATTCCTGCTGGATGTTATCACGCAACACATTCCTGTGGCGCTAAGCGCTCCCTTTCCGAGTAATTTTTCTCCCTTACATCTCCACATTTTCCCGACATTGATGTATACATATTGCAGGTTTATGAAAACAATAATTTTTCAAACGGTAAGCCCATTATCAAAATATTCCAACCCACACAAATATAAAAATACACAGTAAGGGATAATTTTGCTGTGAACGTTCTGTTGACCACTTTCGATTTTAACGACTATGCATTCTATTTTCTAAATAAATACGTATGCTGTCGCGCGGATATCACTCAGGAAAATAACAAATGTATGAAGGAATCTGCATAGAACGGTTGATAAATGCGAACATAAAATTTTAAGAAAACTTACAAAAGGAAATCAGTACCGGCAGTAAATTCATAGACAGGGTCAATACGGGTATCCCGCATAATAACTGTTTAAGAGGACACGCCTAACAATATCTTCCCTCAGTGTGTAGGGGTTGGGGGTGCAGTGGTGTCGGTGGGCAGCCGAGGGAGTGGGGCGTCAGCACAGGATTTTCCCATAGACCTCCTACCTGTAGTACGAGGTACATGTACATAAGACCGTCCGATAGTCATATTGGCTACACAGGAAAACGTTCCTCCCGCTGATGTAAATTTAATTCCGAGAGTCGGGTATGGACAGTCGATTTTTAATTTGCTTAAAACTCCCCGGGGGTGTCTGACTACCATATATACACCCTCGGGCGCTGAAGTCATTGATATGTGCAGCCATATAGGCCTATACAAATTCTAACCAAATTCAGGCCATTCATTTCTACAGAATTAGTCACAGATTTTTTCAATTTCAAACACCAGGAATGTCGTTTAGTTGTTTGTGTTTGGTCCTTGATGAGTGACGTAATGTCTACATCAATAAATGACGTCACAATTAACTGTTACGTAAATAAATTCAATAAGATTCTGAACTCAATTCTCAAATAATTACAATGTATCTTTCTGACGGTACATGCATATGCATAATCCGTGATAGTTGGCGATAGTAGCAAATTACGAGGTCACATGTCAGCTAATTATAGATTTAAAATCGATAGTGGTGCGTTTGGTTTGTTCACTACATGTACATGTCATAGTTTGATAGTATTCATAGTAACAGTTGTAGATACATTTAGTAAAACTTATCAGCAAATAAAGTTTACAGCAAGCACAGTCAATGAGTATATGAACACGCATTTCTACTGTAGGCTGTTGTGTTGCATTGTACAAACGTCAGCGTTTCAATAACGTCATTTTCTCGATGACGTTACTTTTTTCTCCTTGCGTGATTGACATGGTGCTACAAAAAGTGAGATAAAACAAAAACTATGAAACATATTTTCATTTTCTTTTCAGCATATTGTTTGTGAAAGGTGTCCGCATCCAAAAATGTAAAAAAGTGCAAATCGAAAATTTTGTTATTAAGGCCGGTTTTCACAGAGCGCGGCCCATATATTTGTGTACATGTACCATTACGAAGACATGGTATATTATTAAATTATTTGTAGAGCATGGGTAGGGAGCTGAGCATTGGATGCATCCATCATTTACATGGTGTACATCATCATCACCATCATCAGAACATGTAGATACGACTTCAAATATTAGGATGGGGAGTGCGGAATATATCTTAAACATTGCGAGACCACTGCTCTGTGCCTCAATTACAAATGTAAGTGGATAACATGGCAAACACGTTCAGTCATGCTCATATGACAATGCCATCATTTCCAAACACCATCATTGACCATAGATCGTAACATGATACCTACAGTCTGTTCCACGTTCCACGTTTTTCTACCGTCAAACTTTTGGCTATTAAACACATTAAATCTAAAAAAATATTTCAATGTAAGTACTTTTTCACCAATAACAAAAAAAAGTCACCCTCCCCAAAATGTTTTGTTTTGATGAAATTCCATCAAATATTCAAATATTGATTTTATAGCGAAAAAACTATTTTCCTATTTAACAGGAGGAGGGGGGTGGGGTGGGAGAGAGAGAGAGAGGTGGAAGCAGTGGGGGAGGAGTTAAAACAAACGAAAATGGAAATTGTCTCCGAAATCTGGTTTGGAAATGATGTAAATATGAAAACAAAAGTTAGAATTTGAAAATCGGTCCACAAATAAAACAAGAATTCAGCGGAATCAAATGTCTCGCCTTGTTCCGCATTGACCTTGACCCTGGGGCATTGACCTTGACCCAGGGGCCCCGATAATAGTCGTATATTCATCTACATATCATAGTAAAGGTATGCATAAAGTTTGATGACTGTAGCTGATAAGGTGTTGAAGTAATGACCGTAACACGAAAACTTAACATTGAATGATGACACCGCCGCTGACGACGACGACGACGACGCCGCCGCCGACGCCGACTCCGGAAAATCAAAACCTATGTCTCGCTTTCCGCTTTCGCGTGTGAGACAAAAATCTATTTTTAGCCCCCATGTTAAATTCTCATAGAAAACTCATTTTTTCGTAATAAAATAAATATTTGATGGAATTTCTTAAAATATTTATTTTTGGCGATGGTGACTTTTTATTAATGATGAAAAACTACTTACATTTATATATTTTTAAGATGTAATGTGCTTAATGGCCAAAAGTTCGTCGGCAGCAAAAAGTGGAACAGACAGTAGATGTGTATCGTTTGTATTTTTTCTAAATAACGCTATTCTGATATATGTATTCTCGTAAATTATCTTGATCATGGTATTAGTCGTGAGATATAATACGAATGAGGAACATGCCAGATATATAAAGTGAAATATCGATGAACATGTAGAGTTGAGAATATTTGTTTTCTTTGTAGATGCTGGAGCAGTGAGAGACACAGTTAAACCAATTCAATGAAAATTTCAACATGTTGAACATGTCGTCGAATTATAGGGATGATACAGAATACAATTCACCATCGCTATCATGATTATCACGGTTATGGCCAAAGTGGTATCAAAATGAACAAGGGAATTAACACCACGCTGTAAACTATAGTTCAGTCAACAATTGATGTTGTGTTACTTCCCTTTTAAATTGTGTAGAAAATGAGAGATACTGAAAATAACTGACACAGGTTATCTACAATTTGGCAACGGAAGGGAGGCAAACCTCACACAACTAGTAGAAATAACTGTATCAGGTTATTTCGAACGTAACTGAAATCAGTTGCACCCCTGACTGGTGAAACAGGTATCTTTCTGCCTAGCATGCTAGCCAAAGGGCCATTCAGCACGTTAGCCAAGGGGCCGTGCTTATACTTATGCAGATATATGAATTATTATCGACGCATTCTTGTCATAAATATGGCATAATGAGGTGTAAATCTTTAAATATAAATAAGTCGGATACGTAAAGTTATACACATACATGTCGGATGCCAATGCTCATGCTAAGTTGTTCGGTGTTTGAGTCTGGATGCTGATGAATGCGTGTGCTGGGGACCATACTTGAGTGTCAGTGTATATATCTGTTAAACGAATGATGATGAATGAAAGGGATGGACCCATGTGAGTGTTGCTGTATGCATGTGCTGAATGTAATTGTAATGCCAGACTACAAATACTTGACTTTATTTAATGTGTGCACGGGAAAACTGTCAGTGTCTGCATAATATTGCTATACATTCCTCGATAAATATGTCCAAATTATTTAAAGACAAAATCGAGTCGACACATGCAGAAAGATATCCGTTACTGTGTAAAATGATTAAGAAAAATGTAATATGCATGAGCATCACGAAATACTGGACCTAAAATAGAGATGCATACCAAACAGTAACAGGCAACACATCTTTATCGAATACAACACGGCCAATTATGCTATAAAATAACACGCCAGAATGACAAATACGTGTACAATTAACTGTAGTAATTATGTTTCACAATGTCTAACAAACAATACAGTTTTAGTAGTATATGACAGTCAAAACGATACCACCTTCCTCTGGAAACCACCCCGCTACGCGCGGTGGCTTCCATCAGGAAGGTGGTATCGTTGTTGACTCTCATATACTACTTGGATTTTCCCCCACTGTTATCACGGTATGGATGAGAAGAGTGAAACAAAATTATTTTTCAGCAACCATTTTACTTCCTAGCCTGGATGAGAAGTTATCAATGAGATTACACCCTATTAGATATAAGAATCCATTGGTTATACTCAGTATAATACACCAATCTGTCATACATATCAACAACTGGCAATCATATTAGAGATAAGAATCCATTGGTTATACTCAGTATAATAAAGCAATCTGTCATACATATCAACAACTGACAATCCTATTAGAGATAAGAATCCATTGGTTATACTCAGTATATACAACAATTTGTCATAAATATCAACAATTTACACCCTATTAGACATAAGAATCCATTGGTTATACTCAGTATAATGCCTACCATAAAGCAAATGAGAGAGCAAGCTAAGAGTTGGGGAATTTCCCTAAGAGGTTTGAGACTCAAGAAAGCTATAGCAGATAGGATAAGTGACGCGCGAGCCGTCGTTCGCGAGGAGAGGCTGCGGTGTGCGGTTTCGACCGGACGACTGCCTGCCGACCCCGAAAAACGCTCCGAGAAATTGGAGAACGAGACGGCGGCCAGTCTGCGTGCCACCGCTTACGCGCAGCGTGTAAAAGAAGATCCCAGCGCACGCAGAATACCACCATTCAAGGCGTACTACAATAAGATTTATCAAGGCCTGGTGGGGAGACCTCCTAACAGGAGGAGATAGCTCGCCAGAGATTTGGTGGAGGAGGGTCCCAGGGTTCTCGCCGAATATGCCGAAGCTAGGGAAACTGTTGATAGGGGTAGGAGGAAATTAGTCTGGACCTTCGAGAGGGGGGGTAGACTAGGAGATCGCTAATCGCGTAATGAATATAATTCGCCCAGAGATGACCACGGCATGTTATCTGAGGTATTCGTGCTCGTATCGTATTAGGAACATCGCTACTATGATCTTTCACAAAAACTCACCGGGCAGTCAGTGGATAAACGAGATCGCCAAAGCTGAGAGTTGGATAGCCGATAGAGAGGAGGCGGAATGGACATCGACAAAGTAGATAGACCAAACACAAAATTGACCTTCGTTCGTTGGATATCGATGATGATCATAGATGAGCAACAACTCGTCATGGGAGCGGGAAAACTCCCCGATTGGTTAAGACAGAAAAAGGGAATGTATTCCGTCGACACGTACGACGACTACTTGTGTCTGTTTAGGTGCATATCCATCCACCATGGAGGGAGACCCGACCGCAGTTGTGAGAAGGCACGAGCTCTGGCTGGCGAATACCTCGGGCTCGAAAACGGACCGGGTAGTAAGGGAATCCCCCTGACGATATTAAGAAGGTCGAAGAGCGCTTCAAGCTGGGCATTCGCGTTTACGAGCCCACCGCCGACGGAGTGTGGTACCTCATGAAGTCTCCGGCAAACTACGACGCGGTTGAGGAGAAGATAATGACGATAGGAATGTTTGGAGGTCACTCGTTCCTCATCAAGAACCTCCGCAATATGACGAACGAGTTCGGGTGCACCGGATGTCAACAACGGTTCACAAAGTCGTGTAACATGCACATGCACGCGACCACCTGCATGGGTCGGAAGACCGTGGTGATATGTCCAGGTAAGAGGATAGAGAGACCGCAGTCGGCCTACGAGAAGGCGTTCTACCACAAGGTGTCAGCGAGCGCGATGTCGATTCAATGGTTGAGCAGAGAAGCGGAGAGGGTGAGACAACTCTGTACCCTCACCAGATAGTCTACGACTTCGAGGCGTATCTCCCACATATGCGAATGAGATCCCGACACGCTGGTCGAGAAGTTCGTGACTGAGCTGCAGAGGAGAGGCAAAACCATCAGGGAGGGGGTTAGGAAGAAGTATCTGCCGACCGACATAGAGATGCTGTCGAAACCTCAGCGAAAGAAGATCGTCTCGTGGATCGATCAAGTCCCGGTGGTGGGGTTCAACTGCAGCAGGTACGACCTGAACCTCATCAAGCGGTACCTTGTCGAGAAGTTGGCGGCCACCGTGAATAAGGTGATGGTCGGAAAGAGAGCCAGCACGACGATGTTTCTGTTTACCCCGGAGTTTAGATTTCTCGACATCATCAAGTAGCTGGGACTCGGTACCAGTTATGACCGATGGGTTAAGGCGTACGACTGTAAAACGGTAAAGTCTCACTTCCCGTACGAGTGGTTCGATAGCGCGGACAAGCTCGATCATCCGGGACTGCCCGACTATCCCGAGTGGTACTCGAAGTTGAAGGGTGAGTTCCTACTGTCGTTGTCCGAGTGGAAAGAGTGCAAGAAGGTCTTCCGAGAAAAGGGGATGAAGACGTTCCAGGAATGGTTGCGACCCTACAACGACTTGGACGTCGGGACCGTTGCTGGAGGCACTGACTAAAATGACGGAGTTCTACAGGGGGAGAGGCGTGGACATACTCAAGGACGCTGTGTCTCTGCCAGGGGTTTCCCTTCAGTACCTGCTCCGCGGGTCTATCGATGGGAAGGCGGACACGCCCGAGCTGTGGTCGCCGAAGGATGTGACTTAGGCGATGATGAAGGAGGGGTTGGTCGGTGGTCCGTCCATAGTATTCTCCAGATACGCAGAGGCTGGCAAGACGACGATCATGGGTCAGGTAGGGAATCGAGAGGAGAAGATGTGCAAGGCGGTGGTGGGTTACGACGCCAATGCGCTGTACCCGTCTACTCTATCGAAGGGCATGCCGTGCGGTGAGGAGAAGATATGGACGTGTGACGACCCACAAATACAGTCGTATATAGACTGTTTCGTGAGGAAGGTCAGGAGTGACAAGTGGTCCGGATATGCAGAGATGGATATGGAGGTCCCTGAAACGCTGCGAGACAAGTTCTCTGAAATGTCGCCGCTGTTCGTTAATCGAGAAGTCGAAGAGACCGAGGTTCCGCAGCACATGAAGGACTACCTGACCAGGACCGGGAGGACTAGGGTCGAAGGTCAGAGAAAGCTCGTTGGGGCACTGTCCGCCAAGAAGATGGTCATATACTCCCCGCTGCTAAAGTGGTATCTGGAGCACGGTCTGGTCGTCAAGGCGGTGCATAGGGCGATAGATTACACGCCCGGCAAACCGCACCAATGGTTCGTTAAAGAGGTCACCGCTGCCAGACGGACGGAGGACGTCGACAAGAGCAAGGCGGTGTTGGCGGATATATTCAAACTGGTTGGCAACGCGTGTTGTGGCAAGCTGATAGAGACGCAAGAGAGACACCTGAACACCACTTATACGAAGGATGAGAAGACTGTCGACCGGGCACTGAGGTCGGCGTGGTTCGAAGACCTGGGGGAGATGGGGAGGCTTACGAGATATCGAGCAGGAAGACACGAGTGGTGATCAACAGACCGTTTTAATTTGGCATAGCGGTCTACCAGTTGGCCAAGCTCCGGATGCTGGAGTTTTACTACGATTTATTGGACAAGTACGTGGATCGCGGAGATTTCGAACTTATACAGATGGACACTGACAGCATGTACTTCGCGCTGTCGGAAAAGACGCTGGCGGCGGTAGTGAGAAAGAAGATGAAGAGAAAGTTCGACAAGGAGAAGGCCGAGTGGTTGGCTTGGGATAAATGCTGGAGCGAAAGAGAACCCGGACTGTTCAAGCTGGAATTACACGGGGATATAGCCATCGCGTGCAGCAAGTGTCTAACGATCTGACTTGGGGGAGGTACAAGAGCGCTCTCGAATGGGGTAGGGACATCGCCGAGAACAGGGGATTCCGAATGGATAACGGTGTGATGAAGACGTACAAGCAGGATAAGTTGGGGTTGTCGGCGTACTACGACAAGAGGAGAGTGATGGAAGACGGGGTACACACCGAGCCTATAGATAGGTAAAAACAAAAGAACTCTAAAAAAGGGGAGAATAATAAAGAATCTAACGAGAGTATGACCGACTTTGACGACGACGGTCGGGGGGTAGCTGGGTGTCAGAAGGCACCGCAAGAAGTTCTTCGCGAACAAACCCGCGCGATGGACCATCATCCAAATAATAGAGCACGGGTTCATCGGGTTTGGTAATAGATCGATCCAGATGATATACATTGAGAGACCAAACGGGATCAGTCGCGCGGCCGCGACCACCTTCGAGCTCTTCCGGTTGATAGAGCTACCGGACGGCAACATCCGATGGAAGCCGTTTCTCCGCTAAACCAACGGGTCGCCCACGCGAGACGGCGGATGGTTTGTGCGACACCTTTTTAGACTTCATGGCATCTACGGGCTTCTTACCGATCAATCTGGTCACCTCGCCGTTCAGTGCGGAGACCACGGCGGGCAGCCTGGTCACCCACTCGGTCGATCACGTATGAGGGTCTACAAGCTCTTTCTCATATTGGTGCCCGAACAGCCGCTCAGCCAGGGTTCGATTGAACCGCTCCACGATCCGCTGGTCCCGGTGGATGTCGACGCGGCCGCGCCCGCCGCATGCGTTCTGACAGATACGTCGTGCTTAGCCAATAGATGAGAGACCGCGCCCATGAACTCGGCCATTTGAGAGGACTCCTCTTATATATTCTGGAAAGAGCCTCGGCCACCTCCTTAGATTATTTCGTGGTCAGCGGCTCAGCCCCCTTATAGCGACTCGCTACGTCAACGATTGTCAGTGCGTACTTGTACGTCTTGCGTCCGACGCGATCGTGAGGGAGAAATAGGAGGTCTGCTTGGTGGACTTCGTTCGGCACCGGCGCGTCGAATTTCGGCCGCGGAATATTGTGAGGCGCGGGCAAGTAGATCTGCCAGATGGCCTGCTTCTTGAGCCATTCCTTGGCTGCGTTTTCGGAAACCTTTGTCGCCGCCGCGAGGTTCTTGATGGCCGCGAGTCCCTTCCAGTAGCCGCGGGGGCTGTAGTATGTGTTCGCTAGCTTGCGCGCTAGGCGAACCGATAGTTTGCTATCAAGCTTGTGCGTGTCCATCGTATGCGAGATATTCTAGTAGATCGAACAGTCTCCAACATGCCCTCTCCAGATCGTCGGGTAACTGCGTCATCAATACTAAACCTTTGTTGGAATTTTCGCTGCCTCTGCCGTTCAATTTCCGATTGCTCCCCCAACAGTGTGGGATGAACTCGGGGGAATCTAACATCCGCTTTGCTAAAAGGGTGGCCGCGTTTTCGTCCTCGCGCCACGTCTCTAGAGAGTCTTGGGCCAGACTGATCATACCAGCTAAACGGTATTTAAGGACCGTGTAGCCTACATCGATCAAAGCGTAATAAAGCTCGTCAACTAACATCGTTCTATATATATATTATTTAAAAAGGTTTTTTAAAATAATTATTGCTTATTGCTTTTGCTTATTGCTTTTCCAATATAGTAGCTGACGAAACCCGTCGCAGCCATCCCCACGATGATCTTTTTGTGCCTCTGACGGTACATAGAAATCTGAAAGTTGGGGCTCGGGATCAAGCGGCGCGAGAATTTTCTACGGATATGCCAGCGCGTACTCGCGGTTGGCTTCTTCAACGTTCAGGGAAGTTTGCGCGGCGTGATTCTGGCGGTTCAGCTCTTCGTTGACCCAGTCCAGATGGGCGGTTCGTTTTTTCGAGCATGCTGCGTCTGCGCTCTTGAGTTGTTCTGCAGCTAAATCGTGACGCTTGCGCTCCTCATCCGCGTCCAAGTTGTTTCCTATTAACGAGAATAAATAGTTGCTACCGCCGAACGCCACTGCGCTCAACAACGCACCACCTATCATTATTACGATCGCAGCCATTTATTTCCATACATTAGCGGGTTAGAATTCCAGCTTTAATTAGATAATCTCGGGTCGAAACTGCGGCCGCTACATTCAGGGTCACGAGCCCTACGTCTCGCGCGTCCAATTTGGGAGCGGGCCCTCCGGAGGTCATCTTTGATAGTTAAGCCCACCCGATACTGAGACCCGATATCACCACGGCGTGATAAAGCGCATTCACTATCATTTTACCATCGTTTTCAGCAGTTACATATAGTGATTATTGCATATATAACATTGATCGCGATCAATGTTTAAATGGGGCACAATCGGTTTAGGAACTGCGGCTGGTTGTCTCGAAAGGTAGTTCCACACACACAGGGTGCCAACAACTGCCAGACCACCACCAACAACCCACGGGATGGTCCAGCTAAAGCAATCCACGATTGCTCCGACAGTTCATGCGGAGATTGACCCGCAACTGTCTTCGGGTGTTTTGCTCCAACACTGTTGGGGGTGCAATCAGATATTGCTGCACGCAACTGTCGCTCCTGAGCTTGTGCTGGAACAAATAACGACTGTTTGGTCTCTCGAAGCTCGGCGAGTATTTTATCTTGTTTAGCTTTTCGGGTGGCAGCCGCTGCCCGCCCAGCTGCCTGTCTGTTTGGCTTTTTGTGTCGTGCAATCGGTGATAGTTCATGTGGATCAATCGGAGATTGCTGTTCCGTCACTCTCGCAGGTGCTTGCACAGGTGCGTCTTGTGTCATCATCATTTTCTGAGCTTATAGTTCGTGGGCATATATGTCCAAATTGACAGTACTTAGCCGTGGTCAATACGGTTGTAAGCGGAGCTAAGTACATTCCAAACTTGTGATAAATCGAGCAACAGGCTGTTCTAAGAGTGTGTCCTACAAAAGGGTCAGTCTCTAGATCGCCAATCAATCCCGCGGTTTCAGATATAGGGAGAAGTATACTAACAGCGGTAGCGTACACATGAATCGCCGCCGATCCAATAGTTTTCGTCATCTCCGCACGTAACCTAGATTCGTATCGCGCATACATTTTATCAACCTCCACATCTGACATATTGTCCACCTGACAAACTGAGAGACGCCTACCGAAATACTGCTCCGATTGTCCCCCCGGCAACCAGCGCAGCTAGCCGCTCGCGTCGCGTCGTGTTTTCATTTTCTTTCAGAAAGATACCTTATCGGCAGTCGTGCCATCTTTCAGGAAAGATATCGTGTCGGTTCCTACAGGTCCAGTCGTGTCGGCAGTCGACACGACTGTCGCTTCCATTAGCTGATCGAGAAGTTCGTCGCAGTTCATTATTTTATTTTTAATAATTAGTAGTATTCTGACTAGTCTCATAAGTCTAACATATTGCCAAGCGCACCACCCGATACTTATGATCACCGTTATGCTCGCAACAAAGTTCGCAGCAGAGCAACACATTCTTAACATTGTTAACCATTGTTCAGCATTTGTTCAACATTTGTTCATCATTGTTAAGCATTGTTCAGCATTTTGTTAACCATTGTTCAGCAATTGCTCAGCATTTGTTAAGCATTGTTAAGCATTGTTAAGTATTTATTAAGCATTGTTCAGCAATTGCTCAGCATTGTTAAAGGTACATGCCCACGCAGCAGGTTACACTGTACTACTACTTTTCATTTTCTGTCATGCCTTATATGAGCCATTTGTTTACCCACTAACGAGTTATTTTTAATTACGGCGCATGTCAATTGGTGTTAAATCGCATTTTATATGCCGTAACCAGAAAGGGTATTTTCCGACCTCGTGGTATTTTTACCAACACGCGTCACGTGACACGGTCAATCATATCACATCTTTGACATGCGCAGTGAAATATCGGAAGTTGAGAAGAAAAATCTCTGTTCGAGTCCAAATCTAAATCTCCACGTAACTCTTTCAATTTGGTGATCTGGTCGCCAATATTAACCTCTCTCTCTCTCTGTACTGCCTGTCACTCAAACATTTCGCTTTTTTTTTGGCCGACGCCTTTTCATACAATTTCCGTCCTGGACGTTTCGACATGTTGATATTCTTGTTTACATATTGGGAAGCCTACTGGCGCGCGTAGTATACTGCGCATGCGCACCGCAAGCCGTGATGTGAATGTCGTCGTCCCCGCACATTATCAAATTAGACTGTTACAGCCGCGCGTCGCTAACAGTAAATTGATAATTAATAAATAATTATATTTGTATAGCGGGCACTCGTAATTTTTAGAACTGGTGGAATAGTGACATAATTATACACTTATTTAATTCCTATAAAGAATGGGTATGTACCTTTAAGCATTTGCTCAGCAGATACTAACGAGCGTTAAGCAGCGCTTATTACTTTGTAAGCAGTTGGTTGATCAGTCTTTAAAAGAAGCTTGGCGTGCTTAGTTTCCGAAAGCATCTGTCGAACCTCCTCGCGCGTTGGGATAACGTCGTTCTCTCGAAGACAGTCATCGAATGAGTCTCGGTCCTTGCAGTGAAAGAGGGCGACCCATTTCGTTTGCTCGCGCAGATCCTTGAGGACGGCGTTGTACTTCTGAGTGGAGATGCATACGCTTTGCCCCGCATGGCGGCACCCAAAATGCGAGCTCGGAGAGCATGTCCTTTTTTTTGGTCATCGCCGCCTTGGCCGAGCAGTCGTCAATCACGTATAGGGTGGGCTCGCCCTGGAATCTGTGGTATAAACCACGCAGCCAATCGTGAAGCCTGTCGCCGGGGTCAACGAAGTATACCTCAGGGACGGTCCATATCCACGGGCGCCACTGATAAGTCTCGTAGTGCCGCACAGTGGGACACAGTATCACAATGTGTCGAAAGGCATCGCGGTAGGACCCCTCGAGCAAGTCGAGGATGAAAACCGTTTTTCCGCATCCTGTCTGCCCACATATTATGGTAGAGTGGGCATCACAAACTTTATTTTTATTTTCAGTAGAGTGCTGAGACGTATCGACCATCTTCGATGTTGAGTTGCACGTCTGTGATTATATATAAGTACACGTTAAATGGCCCAGCTACATCCGCCTCTTTGGTTATCTGGATCGTCACACCCTCGCTAGCGTTCTCAACTTGGCGTCCATTACCGTGCATTTGGTCGTCGTAGCTGACTCGCATGTCTAGCCATAACGCGTATTTGGTAGTCAGGAACGGCGCGAGGGAGACGTCCGAGAGCTGCAGGTCTTTGGCAACCACGGGAACCTCCGGGGGGCGCTTAGAGCCGGCAGCAAACTGCTTTCTGGCTTCGTCACACTGCTGGTAAGCGCGAAGGGCCTTGCTGTAGAGTTGATTGGGGCCTCCCTCGATCGTCACCTCGACCTTTGTGATTTTGGGGTTATACATTTTGTCGCTTTTTCTAGCCCCCAGCGCGAACCGACCCTCCTCGAACAGCATCAGTATACCTTTCATCGAGCGGGCGGGCACGTTGACATTAATATTCCACAATGTGTCGCTTTTGTCTTTCGTCATCTTGCGGTGGCGAAGAACTCGGTCGTAATCTCTGGCAACGCGCCCGGCGTACTGGGATCTGATCAATCGCGTGAGTTCGGGCATCGTGACCATGTCGTACTCCAACGAAACATTGTCGATCGCATACGTCGATGCACGTCAGCGAGGTCCCTCGAGTAGCCACCGACGCTATTCGCACAATGGAGATCAGCGAAAGCGAGCTAGACGAAATACTCAGCACGATGGATGACTCACCGTTACCTCTTCGCGAACTCCGGGGACTTGATAAGGCTCTACAAACGGTCCGGTGCGAACTGGTCCTTAACCTCTCCAAACTGACGGCGATGGATGAACATATCGCGCTAGAAGAAAGAAAACTTGGGGAAACCCGTGGCGATAGAGAATCTACCGAGCGGATCACCGAACGCCTGCGGTCGTTGCAGGATGAAAGAGAAGCTCGTTTGGAAGCTGCATCTGCTTGCCGTGAGGCTCTCCGCACCCAAATAAGTCGGATCCGCGAAACAATCTCGAGGGTTCTGCACGAGGAGACGACACTCGGTGAGCGTCTTCGCACTCTGTTCAGAGAGCAGGGCGTCGCAATAGTAAGCATCCTCACAGCTGCCGGCATGAACTATATCGACCATAGTTCTAGCTTTCACTGGCGGTGCGGCGACTGCACCCGCGCCAGCACCCGCGCCGGCACCGCGCCAGCAACCGCGCCATCCGGCGGAACCAAGGAGTGGGCAAAAAAGCATCTAAAAGCCCTCGCCAGTCTCCTGGCTAAATTAGCCGGAAAGGCGGCTGCCGCGCTGCCTGGACTGACCGGGGGTCTCGTTTCCTACTTGTTATCAATATTATAAAAAACGGCCGGATGGCTCGCCGAGAATGCTTGGGCTTTAATCGTGGCAATCGCCGGTATCCTACTTTTAGTCTCCCGAGAGTTCCTAAAACCAAAGCGCGAATAGTCCGATCACCACGAGGGCGACGACGAGCCCTAATTTCTTCTCCTCGTTTGTTGTGGCACTAGTTCCTAAGGAACTGGTTGGTGCATCAAGTCCTTTTGGAACATGCCTCTCCTGAGCTGGAGCGGAGGTGGAACTTGATGAGACACTAGTTCCGAAGGAAATTGATGGTGTGCTTTGTACTGGGGGTGGGTGCTTGCGGTTTTATGAAATCGGTTCCACTTCCAACTCCGCTCCCGGGCCTCTTGGGGGGAGCTTGATTATACCCGTGTTCACATTCCCGTTGTGGCCGATTTTTTTATTGACGGTGGCGATTACGATCTGATTATTGTAACCGTAAACCTGATCGTCTCGTAGTATCATATTGCTCGGCGCCATATAAATACCTATTCCAAATACATAGTCTACTGAGGTGTGGGCATTCTGCAAAACGTCTTGATACTGCTTGATCGCCGCCGGGAGGTCCACCTTAGCTGAGATGGGATGGCGTCCTCTACATTTGCCAAGAACTGTTTTTGTGCGTCAAACACCTTTCCCGTGCCCAGTATAGCACTGAGCGTTTGCTTCTGTGAGCCGAGGATGGTCCAGACGTATATGCGAATGTAGGCGTTGAGGCGAGTAATCCCGGCCTGAGTAAATCCAGTGCTTTTATCTAACATAAATGATCCCCACGCGGTATTTACCCACGCAGGTTGCTGAATGAAATCAACGTGGACCGATTTGAAAGACCATGGTACTGGTGGCACGAAGTCGGTATTCTTTGGTTTTATTGGTGGTGGTGGATCCTTTGGGTGCTTCAGAAACCCCATACCCGTTATGTAAACGTCACCTAAATCGAAAGTGTACCAGAACTCTTTCTGTCTCCCGTCCGCGTCTTTTGAAACGTTAAATTCGTTACACAGTATTTCAAACGCCCTACGGTCGTATGCGTTGGAAATGGGATTCCAGGCGTCGTCTTGAGGTAGTAGAATACCTAGTTCTTTGAGAGTCCTCCTAATAGTATAATACACATGAAAGTTATAAACGGCCCTCAAGAAGGGATCCTGCGCGACTAGATGGTCCTGAGAGGAAACACCGCATCCGGCTGTTGCGCACCATACGGCGAAGTTGAGCTGATTCTGCCAAAACTGCATCGGTGTTGTTTTCCACCCGTTCACGGCCTCCATTGTAGTAATCTTGGGCAGCCTATATTGTTCAAAGATGTCGGGGAAGTTGGTTTGAAAGCCTTTTCCGCCGCTAACAAAAACAGAGTTGTGAACTTCAAAAGTCAATCGACAACTGCTGCGGAAAACGCCGGGTAGGCCTCAGATCAATCACCTTCACGGTTGGGTTGCGAAACTTGGGGGAGCGCGAAGGGTTTTACTATGTGAAGGATGGACGCCAAGTAAGTGTAAAGCTGCCTCCCGGACTGTGGGGAGCAAGACAGCTCATATACTTTGTTTCCACCGAGCTTGGCGACGAAGCCAACCTCACAGTATCGAATGCTACCGGGCTTGCAACATTAATTGCTCCCGAAGGCACTGTGATAACTATATCAGACCCATTAAGCATTCGCCTCGGTTTCAGGTCCACTTAAAAAGTTTGTTTCCCCTCGGGGCCAAAAATTTGTTGGAGCTGTGCCTGTGGATCTAGTCTTTACCAAAACCCTCAAAATACATTTGAACCAGTTGAACACGTCGTACAACTTGTTGGATGGAGCCCCCAGCACACTACTTAAAACAGTGCACGCCAGCGATTGTTACTTTGGGGAGACCGTGACCTTAGACTTCCCATCCCCCGAGATGAAAGTTTTGGAATCTGGACACGAATCCACGAATTTACGGTCTCTATCCTCGACGACCGATCTAAATAGTTGATGAACTATTATCCGATTTCGGTCGTTCTCGAAATTTCGAATAATTAGACACAAGCTACCCAAATTTATATCCATATAAAAATGAGTATATACGGGCCAGATAGTTCTTCCAATTTATTATCCCCACCGAAATACAAATATGATTCAGGTGGTGGATTTACCCCCACAGAGAGTGATTTTTAACTACCGGGAAAACCGTAGCACTGGTTGATGACATTGTGACTTCAGCTACAAAGTACATTCGTAGAAGTATAACACAACTGAGAACGGACTTCCTAACATCTATAGCACAAGTTCACCAAGAGGCCCGGACGGGTATTGAGGAAGTCCGGACGGGTATTGAGAAAGTCCGATCAGATACACAGACTGGCCTTGGGATGTTACGCTCTGAGGACCAGACAGCACTTACTGAACTAGGCGGAAAAATAACCGAATTTCGGGAAGAGGCCCATAGAGTTTATGGATGTTTCCGATAAACTAAGCCGAGTTCGTAGAGACGCTCACCAAGCCCTTGAGGAGACCTCTGAAAAGGTTCGTGTTGAGGCCCATACCGCTATCGAGAAGCTTGCCGCATTGTTGGACACATCTGTAGAGCAGTTTAAGTTATTACCATGATTACACTGCAGAAAACCCATCATCACAGTTTTGGCAGAGGAGATGGGGGGCGTTGGAAGGCGGTGCCTATGAATATTCGTTTGGCGCCAACGCGAGCAATATATATGGGGGATACGTCATTACAGCTCCAGGTACGCTTCTACGAATGGCGGTCTGCTTGGTTAATTTTAAGGGTAATTCTGTGGCCGCGGTCACCGTAAATCTCGTACTGGATGGGGAAGAACGGGCGATTGGAGTCACTAAACTCGCTGGACAGAGGTCCGGGATGGTTTTGTTCGCTGGTGACAATCCAATTAGAGTTTCCGAAGGTAGTGTTATTAACTTTGTTACGAAAATCGCTGACCCAGCGAGTTCTTCCACTGTTGTAACATTGTTAATTGAACTTGATTTATGACGAGTGAACATTTAATACCGTTGAACCTACAAACAAAACCTGCCGATCCTGTTTTAACACCCAATCGAGCATTGGAATTGGGGGATAGGAGTTTGACCCCGTCAAGCTTCAGGTTGGAAAATATCGTCGAGATACAGCAGATTCTAAAACAAGAGGGGGAAACTCGGAGGGTAAATGCTAAATAATATAGACGAGCTGCAAATATAGCGGAGGGGGTGAGCACTTTGCTATCGTCCGTTTCTATAATGGGTGGGGCTGGAAGCGTTGCCTTGTTATCTACAGTCGTGACAATTCCTATATATTGCCGCGGGTTTCAGTGGTGTAGCCGCTGGGGCAGGACTGCTATGTATGGTGTTTAGAGTAGTGGGGAGAAAATTCGAAAATAAAAGTAGAAAGCACGACAGAATATCAGTTCTCGCGAGGTCTAAGAAAAATAGCATCGACGTTATCGTGTCCAAAGCGTTGGCCGATAACAATATATCACACGCTGAATTTGAGTTGGTGGTGGAGGAGATGTCTCGATATGAGGATTTAAAAAATACTATTAGAACTAAGGCGCGCGCCATCCTTCCCAAGATTGAGAATATTGATTGGGATAAATTTAGGTTAAAACTGGGTGATAAAGTGGGGGAAAAAAGTTACAACACCACCCCGCTCGGGAGCAGCACCAATACCATCCAATCCGCGATTGGGGTTGGACAATTTGAAGGAATTGTGATATTCTTATTCGCGTGTCTGCAGCGGCAGCAGGATATCCCACCACCATACAGTCCAGCTGTTCCGACGGCCTGCCCGCCGTACGGAACATACAACTTTTTCGGGCCCCATTACACCACCGTGATTATGTCACCCACCGGCAACCATACGTATCGATAACCGCAAACTGTCCGTACCGGGAAGTAATCGTGTTACCATAGTCACCTCTCTCATATATTGATCGCCTCGATACTTTGGTGCATATGGTTAAACCAATACACAAAACAAATACACCGGCGGTTTGTGAACAGGTAATGTTTATCTCCAGGCTTATGTTTCATAACTGCTTTGGTGGTTGTGTGTGTACAAATGAGCGTTCCTATCCGACCGCCGTTAAATTGTGCCATAAATCGACCGAATGCCGATATAACGAGTGGTGGTGTAGTGACAATGCCCGACAAATAACCTCGGCAAAATAGTCTTACGGGACAAAATCTACACATCAGATCGGTTCTATCTTTATAACTGATTTTCTGATTTGAATTATTACTAAACGATAATACTTGCGAGCACGTAATCCCTTGCTAGCCAGTCGATGCGTAGCCTGAGTGCCACTGCATGGTGGACATAGCAGTGACTCGGATTTGGTCCCTACCCCGCAATGCCGACATGGGCGAGGCGAAACGGAACCTCTTCGCATCCATGCCCGGTGATGTTTGCAATACTCGTAAATACCGGTACGATGACACCTCTCGTGTCTACCTGTCTTCAACCACGCACAATTAACTAGAACCATTGTGTGAATACACATACTGAGTATAACCAATGGATTCTTATCTCTAATAGGGTGTATTTCACCTTATCTATTATTGCGCAACACTAGGTAGTGTTTTTCTTCAGGTTTATATTTCATAACACCCTTCGTGGTCGTGTGGGATAAGGCACCACTCTATGGAGACGTGGGTTGTGAGTTCGCGCCGCGGCTGGACCTAAAACTTTTTTTTTTAAACTTCTATTCTTACAAACGAAATCGCTATGGTAAACAACTGCATGACAACGGCGTTCCTATCCGACCGCTCGAAGAAATATATGGTCTCGTGGTTGATGAAAAATAATTTCAACTCTTCTCATCCAAACCCGGCGAACAGTGGGGGAAAATCCAAGTAGTATATGAGAGTCAACAACGATACCACCTTCCTGATGGAAGCCACCGCGCGTAGCGGTGTGGTTTCCAGAGGAATGTGGTATCGTTTTGACTCTCATATACTACTGTTTTTTTTATCATACACTCCCGCCTGCGATTCGCTTACCAAGAATTGCAATCCAGCGGTCCTTTAATTGCAATTCTTCCCCTCTGGAATTGCAGTCTAATTGCAGTCTAATTGCGGTCCAAACGCGGTCCCGTTTTTGCGGTCATTCTTTCGCGATACCGTTTGTGCGGTCATTCTTTCGCGGTCCAGTTTGTGCGGTCATTCTTTCGCGATACCGTTTGTGCGGTCATTCTTTCGCTATTTCCGGTAAAAACTTACCGTATCATCGTATAGTACAGTTTGTTTACATTATCAGTGATTATACAAACGTACTATACGAATATTATACAAACTATGATATCCGTTCGTATATACGATATATCCGTACGGATATGGTATGAATATAAAGTGGGTCATCCTGTGGTTAAAATATACCGATGCACCGGTTGATTTCGAATGTAAACATCCGGTTTTCATTTCGATCATCTGCCATAATTTGAAGTTTTTCAAAATGAATAAATGTTCAGTTTTACGATACAGAAACAATATTTAAAACTGAGGATTGTGAAGTACGGTATCACTGTACATATACATGTGTGTTCAATATACAGTAATTCATCACTGTTCTCCGCACCACCGCCGGGGACACAAAACAATGATCCCCCACGCACACCAGCCATCTACATTTAGCGTCCTAAAAGTTCCGGTCTATATCCCACAGTGGGAACAATGTGTATCACCACCACCACCAGTTTTTGTCTATGACTACACTACACCCCCCCCCCCCACCGCCCGACCACCACTTCTGTCTGTAACGCAGGATGACGTGGCCGACTGATCAAGTGCTAAACTAGTCCTGGTGCGATGACCGACTGATCGAGTGCTATACTAGTCCAGGTGCGATGGCCGACTGAGCAAGGGCTAAACTAGTCTTGGTGCGATGGCCGACTGATCAAGTTCTAAACTAGTCGTGGTGCGATGGCCGACTGATCAAGTTCTAAACTAGTCCTGGTGCGATGGCCGATTGAGCAAGGGAAAACAAAAACTAGTCTTGGTGCGGTGGCCAACTGATCAAGTTCTAAACTAGTCCTGGTGCGATGGCCGACTGATCAAGTTATAAACTAGTCCTGGTGCGATGGCCAACTGAGCAAGGGCAAAACTAGTCATGGTGCGGTGGCCGACTGATCAAGTTCTAAACTAGTCCTGGCGCGATGGCCGACAGATCAAGTTCTAAACTAGTCCTGGTGCGATGGCCGACTGAGCAAGGGCAAAACTAGTCATGGTGCGGTGGCCGACTGATCAAGTTCTAAACTAGTCCTGGTGCGATGGCCGACTGATCAAGGACTAAACTAGTCTTGGTGCGATGGCTGACTGATCAAGTTCTAAACTAGTCGTGGTGCGATGGCCGACTGATCAAGTTCTAAACTAGTCCTGGTGCGATGTCCGACCGATCGAGTGCTATACTAGTCTGGTGCGATGGCCGGACTAATCAAGGGCTAAACTAGTCGCAGTGCGATGGCCGACTGATCAAGGGCTAAAACTATTCCTGGTGCGATGGTCGACTGATCAAGTTCTAAACTAGTCCTGGTGCGATGGCGACTGATCAAGTTATAAACTAGTCCTGGTGCGATGGCCGATTGATCGAGTGCTATACTAGTCCTGGTGCGATGGCCGACTGATCAAGTGCTAAAGTAGTACTGGTGTGATGGCCGACTAATCAAGTTCTAAACTAGTCCTGGTGTGATGGCGACTGATTGAGTGCTATACTAGTCCTGGTGCGATGGCCGACTGATCAAGTGCTAAAGTAGTCCTGGTGTGATGGCCGAATGATCTAGTGCTATACTCGGCATGGCCGACTGATCACGTTGCTATACTGGGCATGGTGAGATGGCCAACTGATCAAGTGCTATACTGGGCATGGTGCATAGGGCGACTGATCAAGCGCTACTACTTATGGTGCGATGGCGGACTGATCAAGTGCTCTGCTAGTCCTGGTGCGATGACCGACTGATCAAGTGCTATACTCGGCATGGCCGACTGATCACGTGCTATACTGGGCATGGTGAGATGGCCAACTAATCAATTGCTATACGTACTGGGCATGGTGAAATACTACACTCCCGCCTGCGATTCATAAGTAATTCATCATTGTACTCCGCACCACCGCGGGGGACACAAACAATGATCCCCACACACACCAGCCATCTACATTTGGCATCCTAAAAGTTCGGTCTATATCACCACCACCACCACCACCACCACCACCACCAGTTTGTGTATGACTACACTCACACCCCCCCCCCCCCCCCCACCGACTACCACTTCTGTCTGTAAACGCAGGATGACGTGGCGACTAAATCAAGTGCTAAACTAGTCCTGGTGCGATGGCCGACTGATCAAGTGCATAATAATAGTCTTGGTGCGATGGCCGACTGATAAAGTTCTAAAGTAGTCTTGGTGCGATGGCCGACTGATCAAGTTCTAAACTAGTCGTGGTACGATGGCCGACTGATCAAGTTCTAAACTAGTCATGGTGCGATGGCCGACTGATCGAGTGCTATACTAGTCCTGGTGCGATGGCCGACTGATCAAGGGCTAAACTAGTCTCGGGTGCGATGGCTGACTGATCAAGGGCTAAACTATTTTTGGTGCGATGGTCGACTGATCAAGTTCTAAACTAGTCCTGGTGTGATGGCCGACTGATCAAGTGCTATACTCGGCATGGCCGACTGATCACGTGTTATACTGGGCATGGTGAGATGGCCAATTGATCCAAGTGCTATGCTGGGCATGGTGCAATGGGCGACTGATCAAGCGCTATACTACTTATGGTGCGATGGTAGACTGATCAAGTGCTCTACTAGTCCTGGTGCGATGACAAACTGATCAAGCGCTATACTAGTTATGGTGCGATGGCAGACTGATCAAGTGCTCTACTAGTCCTGGTGCGATGGCCGACTGATCAAGTGCTACATGTATACTTCGGCATGGCCGACTGATCACGTGCTATACTGGGCATGGTGAGATGGCCAACTGATCAAGTGCTATACTGGGCATGGTGCAATGGGCGACTAATCAAGCGCTATACTACTTATGGTGCGATGGCAGACTGATCAAGTGCTCTACTAGTCCTGGTGCGATGACCGACTGATCAAGGGCTAAATAGTCCTGGTGCGATGGCCGACTGATCAAGTTCTATACTTGTCTGGTGCGATGGCCGACTGATCAAGGACTACACTAGTCCTGGTGCGATGGCCAACTGATCAAGGGCTAAACTAGTCCTGGTATGATGGCCGACTGACCAAGGGCTAAACTAGTCCTGGAGCGATGGCCGACTGATCTAGTTCTATACTAGTCATGGGTGAGATTGCCGACAGATCAAGTGCTAAACTAGTCCTGGAGCGCTGGCCGGACTGATCAAGTTCTAAACTAGTCCTGGTGCGATGGCCGACTGATCGAGTGCTATACTTGTCCTGGTGCGATGGCCGACTGATCAAGGGCTAAACTAGTCCCGGTGCGATAGCCGACTGATCAAGTGCTATACTAGTCCTGGTGTGATGGCCGACTGAACAAGTTCTAAACTAGTCCTGGTGCGATGGCCGACTGATCAAGTGCTATACTAGTCCTGGTGAGATGGGAAACTGATCAAGTTTTAAACTAGTCCTGGTGTGATGGCCGACTGATCAAGTTCTAAACTAGTCCCCCTATACAGACATAATCATTTAGTAATATTTATTTTACTGATAGTGACTCGCGGTGATATCAGGCTATTCATACCCCCCGCAACGAGTAGTGGGGGTATAGTGGAGTCAGACTGTCCGTTCGTCCGTCTGTGCGTCCGTCCGTCCGTCCGTCCGTCACTAAACTTAACATCAGAGAAATATTGTTATAACTTCTACTTCCTTCATCTGAATTGCTTAATATTTCACACATGCATTCCTGTAAGGCTCTACTACCATACTGTGCCAAATCCACGACCGTCCAACACCCGCTGATCCCAAGGTCAAGGTCAAATACTTAGTCTCTTTACAAAACTTAACATCAGAGAAATATTGTTATAACTTCTATTTCCTTCATCTAAAATGCTTAATATTTCACACATGCATTCCTGTAAGGCTCTACTACCATCCATGCTGTGCCAAATCCATGACCGTCCAACCCCCGATGTTCCCAAGGTCAAGGTCAAATACTTAGTCTCTTTACAAAACATAACATCAGAGAAATATGTTGTAACTTCTATTTCCTTTATCTAAAATGCTTAATATTTCACACATGCATTCCTGTAAGGTTCTACTACCATACTGTGCCAAATCCACGACCGTCCAACCCCTGCTGATCCCAAGGTCAAGGTCAAATACTTAGTCTCTTTACAAAACTAAACATCAGGGAAATATGTTATAACTTCTATTTCTTTCATCGAACATTCTTAATATTTAATGCATGCATTCCTCTAAGGCTATACTATCATGCTGTGACAATTCCCCGCTGATCTCGAGGTCAAGGTCACATACTTAGTCTCTTTACAAAACTTAACATGAGAGAAATTGGTTATAACTTCTATTTCCTTGCTCGGATCTGCTTCATATTTGACACACGCATTGCTCCAACGGACCTCTACCACCGTGTGACAAATTCACGTTCGTGCCCAGAGTCAACGTCACAAGCTCACACACTTGGATTTGTGTTTACATATTTAGGGGTACATGTACCTGGGCCCACGCGGGGGTGGGGGGGGGAGGTGGTTCCGGAAGCCTCGCTTACTGACCAATCTAGTTTCATATGCAATATGCAAATGAGGTGTGACATTTTTTAATTAGTTATACTAGTATGATGATTGCACATCAAAAATAAATACAGATACTAAATAGTAATAACCGTTAACATTTTAAGGAAACACGGTTATCGCCCCTGGTATCAGTGTTGAAATTTACGTCTGATATAAAATGTATAATAATGCCAATCAATACGTGGGGTAATGGTGAATGAATGTTTATTTTGTCAGAAAATGTCTCAGGTTATGTATCTGATATAAAGAACAGTGTGTGCCTACTGAGTGTGCATGTACCTTTAATTCTCAAAATATCGGGTCGAAATGTTTTGTTACCGTGTTTCGTATTTGTAAAATCTATGAAGGCGAAAGATCGATGATCGCAATCAGCCACCATACATTTTGATCTTTTCTTTATGCCGCATTACGATTCTCGATCAAACAGAAATGCATACAGCCTATTTGCAAACTTCAGTAATATTAATCATACTTTTCGTGTTCAAGTAGTTGAATTGAGCAATGCACGTGTTTATGGGATGAACCAAACCTTATCATATGACATACAGTAATCGATATACATGTAGTCATCATTTATGTACTGCAAGGGTGAATCCATTTGGAAAATAGTAAATACAGTGGAACCTCTCCAAACCGGACACTCTGGGAGATCCCCAGGGTGTCCGGTTTGGAGATGTTCCACTGTAAATCAGTCATGTGAGCACTTCATGACACATGCTAGTGCTTTGCAAACATAAAAAGTCATTGCAATGAGAGATACATAACAGCGAAACACATCTAAGGTAAACATCGATATTTTCCCAAGTGTCCGGTTTAGTGGGGTTCCACTGTAGTACATACATGTACCTGTATGCATTGTGTTATTCACTGTGTACGGGCGGCGCGGGGCGGCGCGGGCGGCGCGGGCGGCGCGGGTACAGCTTGTCCACATAACATACAGCTTGTCCACATAACTATACAATGTAGTTCTACTTGTTGGATAGAAACGAAATTCGCAATACCTATTGATTTTCAAAAACTTCTGATGACTTATCTCCCCTTGGTGCCAATTTGTATTAATCCCATTCCGCGCTATAACTCAAGTTATATGTTGATCAAGACGAAGAACACTATTCATTTTAAATATCTGGTGACTTGTCTCCCCTTGGCGGCATTTTGCAATTGCTGTAGAAGAAAAAACATATTGATTTTCAAAATTTTCGGATTTGTTAATTTCCCTCGTCTGCCATTTTTTTTAATTTTCGCCTTCTATATCCTTATCCACGCAAAAATCGAAGTAATGCTTGATTTAAAAATAAAAAACAGTTAAGTCCCCATGGCGGCCAGTTTTAATTTTCACGTTCTGTATCCTTGTCCTCGTGAAAAGTCAAGTTCTACATGGCATATCTTAACCAAATGTGATATACATGTTTATCATGGCAAGAGGAAAAATCCTGTTGATTTCCAGAATATTCAGAACAGCTATCCCGCAGTGGCGGCCATTTTTATGCCCCACCACGATAGTGGAGGGGGCATTTAGTGTTACCCTTGTCCGTCCGTCCCGTCCGGACGTCCGTCACAAAACTTTAACGCTCAGGTAAAAAAGAAATTTGACTTGGAATTTGGCCTCATTTATTATCAAAGCGATATGTGGGGCATCCGTGTTCTATGAACACATTTTCTACTTATTTTCATGTTCTCTATCATGTTGCACAAGGTGTAAACTGAAAATAAAGTATAGTGCACATACTCCAAACTACGGAGCCCCGCAGGGGACATGGATTTTGTTTTATTAATTCGTTCCCACGAAATAACAATTAGTTCCCACGATATAACAATTCGTTCTCTCGAATTAACAATTCGTTCCCAGGAAATGACAATTCATTCCCTCAATTTAACAATTCTTTCCCTCGAATTAACAATTCGTTCCCACGATATAGCAATTCGTTCCGACGAATTAACAATTCGTTCCCGTGGGAACGAATTGTTATTTCGTGTGAACGAATTGTTAAATTAATGGAACGAATTGTTAATTCTTGGGAACGAATTGTTAAATTGAGGGAACGAATTGTTATTTCGTGGGAACATATTAATACAAAAAAATCCATGTCCCCTGCGGGGCTCCGTAGCAAACTGACATAATTTATTTTGAGTATGTCGGTTTGCACCATGTGCAACAACCATCTCAACTATCCCAGTGTGATGAATAGTTTCACCCTCACATGCAGGGATGATACGACCCCATGCTTGCAGATACATCGCATCCATTAATATTAATAAACACTTCATTAAAAGGGCATGTTTAAAATATGCTTGCATTACAAATAGCATCGATTCAAAATGAGCTATGCACACCTATCCTCGAATGAATCAATGCTCTTGGGGATTTAAATATTGTACTTGAAATTTGAATAGCCGTGAAAGTACTAACGTCTCTAGATGACGATTTCGTGATCAGTTGAATGGTATATTCTGCCTGGGTGAGCAAACGTGTATTGTTTATATTACCCCCAAATATTTTCTAGAATTGCTTTATATTTTAAAGTACAAACATTATGACATTTGAGACACGCCATGGTATTTTGTACCTTCGGACATCTGCGTAATTTCATTAAAGGTACATGCCCACTCAGTAGGCACAACATTTTCTTTATAGGAATTAAATAAGTGTACATGTATGTTAATGTTAAAGTTAATGTCCGTTAACAGTTTAAAGAAACACGGTTATTGCCCCTGATATCAGGTGGAAATTACATCCGATATAAAATGTATAATAATGCCATTTAATACGTTGGGTATATGGTCAATGAATATTTATGTTGCCAGAAAATATATAAGATGATGTCTCTGATATAAAGAACATGTTGTGCCTTATTGAGTGGGCATGTACCTTTAAATACGTTTACAAAACAATTATAATATTGTTCAGAAATAAAGTCAAAAATTGACAAAATATAATAATTCCGCATGTACGGAGATGATAATGTAGCAGATATGAATAGTTCTGTCTATAAATGAGACACGCCATGTGACTGTGTATCTGCGTAATTTCATGAAATATATTAATTTTACAGAAAATGTCATGTTTTCGGTAAATGACGTCAGAAGTTGATAAAATGTTCCGAGTACATGCGGAATTATTATATTTTGTCATGGATATTTCAAGGTGTTAGTGGAACATGGGAGTGGGGGTGTGGGGGGGGGGGGGGAGGGGCTAACTCCTTTATTGATTCTTCTGTATCGTGGGAGCGGTGGTTTTGGAACATGTTAAGTATGCCCTCTATGCGTTGCTATTGCGGTTCCGTGCTTACGTACTTGCGTTCGTCCGTCCGTGTACATTTACGTCGAAATGTCGAAACGTTTGTAAGAGTTTCTCCAGTATGCCAGTCCAGTATGCCACGGCGGCATATTTGATTTGTATGGAAGCGTCCTGGTGCCAATGCTAAAATATGTTTATCTCATAATTATAACTCCTAATTAGGAGATATTAAGTCCTAATTAGGAGATAGTAACTCCTAATTAGGAGATATTATCTCATAATTATACTTATTATTTCCTAATTAGGATTTAGTATCTCAAAATTAGGACTTAGTATCTCCTAATTAGGACTTACAATCTGTGTCAATGCTAAAAAATGTTTTATCTCCTTAACTCCTAATTACGAGATAATATCTCCTAATTAGGAGATAGTATGTCCTAATTAGGAGATAGTAAATCCTAGTTGTGAGATAATAAGTCCTAATTAGGGGATAATAATTCCTACTTAAGATAGACTAACTCCTAATTAGGAGATACTAACTCCTAATTAAGAGATACTATCTCCTAATTGGGACTTAGTATCTCCTAATTGGGAGTTAGTATCTCCTAATTAGGAGATACATATCGAAGGTCTAGTAACATAAGGTCGTAACTGCTATGCTAAAGCATAGCACTTACGACCTTATGTTACTAGACCATCGATATATGTTAGCACCAGGACGCTTCCATAGATTTGTGACCAATGTACAATGTAGCTCCTTACCAAATACCGATATATACTCCTTGTTTAAGCACGGTCAACGTTTCATTCAATGACGTGGCTGGATCTACACTGGTCGCAAAACCCATAAGCCCCATTTCTCCAACCACAGACACACTTAGCGATTTGGTTCATCCTTATCGGAAACCCGATATCCCTAGTTTGGCCCTCAAGTACACTGCTGGTTATATGGTACGTGAGAGTTGAATACGGATATACCCATTATACAAGTAGTAAGAGTAGTACTACTTATGTTATGGGAGTGGTGCTAAGTTACTCTGGCGTAGTGAGGACCTGGCATCCGATCAGGTTATTCTAGTTCCGGACTGAATATATATATTTGTGTTGTATATATTCAGTTACGAGTTTGGCATTGTTCCACCATCCATACAGGTGATATGCGGGATACGACCCCGTAAACCTGGCCTAAAATGACCTTAGCTGTTGACAGGCCGTTAAACACAATTAACTAAAGAGGGAAGCCTCATACTTATGTGATACTATCTCCTAATTAGGACTTTGCATTCCCTAATTAGGAGTTATTATCTCCTAATTAGGACTTACTATCTCCTATTCTAATTAGGAGATACTAACAAGCTCCTAATTGGGAGATACTAAGTCCTAGTAGGAGATAGTAAGTCCTAATTAGAATATATGTACATGTACTGCTAATTTCCCAATTAGGAGTTAGTATCACCTAATTTATAACGTAGTATCTCCTAATTAGGAGTTAGTATCTCCTAATTAGGAGATACATATATGTTAGCATTGGCACCAGGACGCTTTCATAGCTAAATAAATACAGGCTCTAGCTCACTGACACATCTAGTGTTGATTCATATTACTGTTATGTACGTATACAATGTACATGTATCTACAATGTAAGGATATTGTCTGTTTATGATCTTCGATGCTCACACACACACATCTTGGATGTAAAGTCCATATACCAGAATTACAGTGGACCCGTTCTAAACTGGACACTCTGTGGATAAACAAAATTCAAAACCAAGCAATGGTATTATATGCAGTTTTTTGTTGCGAAATGTTCTGCATTTCAACCTTTAAAGTATACGTTGAATACATTTACATAGTTGGTAGTTTCAAATTCGTTATTGTGACGAAAATGCACCGTCGGCATTATTTCGCAACAACAACGTGCTAATTTCAATGCCAAGTTTGAACAATGGGCGCTGTCCTATAGTACAAAAACATATCGCTTCACTGAACACAGACAGATTACTTTAAGCTGGTATTTCCAAATACAAATATGAGCGATATATACTGCATTATAAAGTGTCTACTGACATAGTAAAGGCAATAGGGTCACTTTAGACTATTTTTATTGCGGGACAAGTTTAACGAGCAGTACATTCGTGTTGTTCAGTTCAGTACTAAGCATTGCAGGACAAGCTTAACGAGTGGTATGTGTGTGTTGTGTTTAGTGTTAAAGCATTGCATGACAGGTGGGGATATAGCATTAGTCCATGTACGTACGTGCGTGCGTTAGTAGCACCTTTCATTTTACAATAACTTATGAACCGCTTGAGCACTTGCGTTCACCTTGTTTGTAAGGCAAGCAAGTTAAAGTTTTAGTTTGTTTTATTATTATCAATGCTGTCAGCGAGGGGATTAGCTTAGTGATTTATCCCGTCAACATAGTGCGTATGTGCCGTGAAACACGGTGCCGTGAAACATGTTTGATATCCTGTCAATACGACCTACTCACTTTTTATGAATATGTACGGTGGCTGGGGTTATTTTGTTTGCACTTTAAAGCCATTTGTAGGTGTTGACGGGATACATAGAATAGTAGGTTAGTGCCGTGAATGGTAAAAATATCTGGCGCGGCACGGAAACGGTTCATTCAATTGTGATGTATGTGAAAAAATACGAGTTTCGTATATGTGATGAAAATAAAATATAAAAAAATATATTCTTTTTGCTCATCTTAGCCGACTGAGAAGAATTATAGCACATTCTATATTTAGCAAGTAACGTATTGTTTGGCGAAGTGTCATTCAAATCTACTCGAAGGGTGGATTCTAATGAGATTCCACAAATATGACGATATGAGACAAGCAATGTGATTGTGTACCTGTAGCCGATTTCATCAAAATTGCAAAGCATACTTATCTAGCAAAGTATACTTTGAGGGAGTAATAATTTATTTTTCCCAAAATGCATTATTTCATATAGAACTAACCACAGCTTACAATGTATATTTGATGATTAAATGTTGCAGAATTATTATACTGAATTTATTACATTATCACAGCCAAAATGGCTGTGATAATGTAATAAATTCAGTATAATAAAAATCAATGAATTTATCCTAAAATTGAAAATGTCTCCATCAAAGTATACTTTGCTAGAAAAGTATACTTTGCAATGTTGGTGAAATCGGCTACTGTTTATTGGATTTACATTTATTGAGCATAGGCTGCATATGCAGCCTATACTCAATAAATGTAAATCCATCTGATGTGCGATATCTCATAATACATGTTTACAAAATTTACGATATTTTCCGTAAATGACGTCGACAGTTGACGAAATGTTCGGAGCAAATGCGGAATGCCAGTCAAGATGACGTCAACTTTCGACGTCATTTACAGAATATTTCACAAGTTTCTGTAAATATTTTCCATGACAAATAGCAAATCGCATGGCTTACCTCATACAGTGAAACCTCTCTAAACCGGACACCTTGGGAGGTCCCTAGAGTTATCCGGCTTAGAGAGGTTTCACTGTAAATCAGGCATTTGATCATTCTGAGCCATAGTTGTGTGCTATGCGATCACGAACAGGCATTATCACCTGAGATAAATTCCCCAAGAAACATCACAGGTGCTTTCTTAGTGTCCGGTTTAGAGAGATTTCACTGTATACACTTTTCAGATAAAACAAACTACACATTTCGTTGCGCTGACATTTCTCTCCAAGTTATTCATAGGCTATTGAAAATACAGTTGATTTGAGTGGATTTTTGGATACAACTTAACACTCACTAGTTCACAGTGTGTTCTGCAATAGCACAACTACAGTTTCAGTGTTGAGAACCGATGCACCTGTAACAGAAAGGCCGTGTCTAAACAATGGGCTGGCTACGTCAGCTTGGTGCTCTTTTCTGGAAGAACTACGTCCTGCGGAAACGTCACCCGGTAAGTAGACCCCGATATATACTGGCCCGCATTAACCCTTTGAACCCGAAATCCCGCTATAGCGGTCTATGCAAAAAGTGCAGATCCAGATGAGCCGGCTCGTAACGATCTGCACTTTTTGAAAGTAATTTCAATATTTCTTAGAACAAAAACACCCCCTTTTCATAAATGGACGAATCTGAAAATCATTTTGTGACCATTGGATTGGTCGGAACATTAGCATATCACAGTCCATTCCAGTTTCTTAGGGTTGAAAGGGTTAAGGTATCACGGACGCATAGACATGATAGCGTTTCCTTCTTTATTTGATACATGATGAAAGCATTTTTGTCGGATTTTTTTATAATACGTTTCAAACAGTTTACTATAATAGAGATGATTTGTATACCACTGTACTCGTGGGTGGCAGGTGGGAGCACGCGATGTGTAATTTAACGATCGGGATTCATCCTTAACGGAATCCTGACTGGAGACTTGGTTTGGCCCTCACATACGTCTTTGGCATTTTGTATGTGACAGTTGAATCTGGTTATACCCCTTATGTGAGTATTACGATATTCGTAATCATATTTTAGGGGAAGGGGCCAAGTGACCTTGGTGTGGTATGGACCTGGCACCAGGTCAGGTTATTCTAATTTCAGGGCTGAATATATTTGTTCTCGATTTAAATATTCCGTTCTGATTTTGGGATTTTCCCCCCAATGCAGCAGGTTAAAATGGGATCGAACCCGTTCGCCCGGCCTTACATGACCTTAGCTGTTGATAGGCCGTTAAACACTAATAAACAAACAAACAAACCATTGTACTCGCCAGACACTCTGGTACAATGAATAGAAAACAATAGGTTGAAAGATTGGGGAAAATGTCATCGCGACCTGAATGACCGTGATGACCCATTCTGACGACCAAGATCACAAGCCAAGTTACACGTTAACAGTATGTAGAAAGGCGCAACATTGTATTGTTAAGCAAACAGTCAATGTGAACATAAATGGCCATACTATCTCGGATCTATAGTCTGTTTCACGAAAGCTGCCCAAATTTTACGGCCATATAAACAATTCAAAAACAGTATTGTTTTCGATAATATTAAATTAAAGGAAACTTTAAGAATGAGCCTTCTTTTTATTTCGTGAAATTTGGTCAAATATTGATTTCATTGCGAAAAAACAATTTCCCCATGTTAAATCCCCATAGACATATTCACAGAGTAAAGATGTCTATGGGGATTTAACATGGGGAATGTTTTTTTAGAATTTCAGAAATACTGGACCGATTTTTAAAATTTAACTTTTGTTTTCTTAGTTAGATCATTCAGTTTCCAAACTATCTAGCTAGGTTTCGGAGTCAATTTCCAAATTTTTTCGTCTTTTGACTCCTCCCACTTTTTTTCCCATGTTAAATTCCCATAGAGAAATCAATTTTTCGTAATAAAATCAATACTTGACCAAATTTCATGAAACAAAAAGAAGGCTCGTTCTTAAATTTTGCTTTAATTTAATATTATCACAAAAAAATATTGTTTTTGCATTGTTTACATGGCCGTAAAATTTGGGCAGGTTTCGTGAAACAGACAGTAGTCTATTTTAACTAGTTCAGTCACATTCAGATCACTACAGGCAGACAATGGTCCCTGACATGGCAACTAAATACGCGGGCTCTTTGTTTGCACTACTATAGCCTCGGAAGTCACATCATGTATCAATGCGTCATGTTACATTAACCCTTCACCCCTAGGTAACTGGAAAGGATTTTGATATGCTCATTTTGCAATCAATCCATTCGTCACAAAATGATTTTCAGTCTAGTCCATTTATAAAAAAAGGGTGTTGTTTTGTTCTCAAAAATATGAAAATTACTTGTAAAAAGTGCAGGATCCTGATGAGACGGCTCGTTACGAGCCGGCTCATCTGGATCTACATTGTTTTCAAACCCCGCTATAGCGGGTTGTCGCGTTCAAACGGGTAAACGCACTGGGCCTATATGTGGCTCTGAGTGGAGAAAAGAGGCTTGTGGATTTTGTGACCAGTGTAGCTCCTAATCAAATACATGTACTAGCAAACTAATGTTGCCTGATAATTATCTATATTGCTTGTTAGAAGCACGACGGCGGGTGCTTCATTGATGGAATGACAAACACTGCCGATCCTGATCAGACTGTGCGGATGCACAGGTTGGATCGGCACCGGTCGGAAAACTCATAAGCCCCATATTTCTCCAGTCGCAGCCACATATACGGGATGCCTTCAAGACACTGAGCATCATATACGCACTGAAATGGAGAATACAAGACTACTGTCTGTTCCACGTTTTTCTGCCGACGGACCTTTGGCTATTAATCACATTAAATATATAGAGGATATTCATATGATATATGTTCATCGAGTGGTGTGGAATATCCATATTTCACGAGTGCCGTTAGGCACGAGTGAAATATGGACATTTCACACCACGAGATGAACATATATGTCATATTCGTTGCAAAAATATGAATATTTTATTTATTATATACCGCTCCATGGAAATGAGCAGTTTTTTAGACTGTATACGGTAATGAATGTGTATTTGCAGCCTATTTGCAGTCCGGCACTGCAGGTGCGCGTTATGAATATAGATAGCGGAAGTACATGTAGTCGTATTTTCACCGGAAGATGTTTATTTCATCGATGAGAACATTTGACTTTTATTTACATCCCATAACTATGTATTTCATGGGTTGGTATATAATAAAAATGTTAAATTCCCATAGACGAATAATTTATTCGCAATAAAATCAAAATTGGACAAAATTTCACGAAATGAAAAGAAGGCTCATTCTTAAAGTTTTATAAAATTTAATATTATCGAAAAATTACTGTTTATGCATTGTCTATATGGCCGTAAAATGTGGGCAGGTTTCGTGAAACAGACAGTAGTATTGTATGGATCTTCGTGTGTGTGAACACTCAGACGGTAAATGAATGAATTATTCATTTAATTGGGACAGTGTACTTTTCTAAAGCACTGGGTCGCAGAAACTGATGAAACATATTAATAAAAATTAAAGTAAATAATTTGTAGTATAGACTCGTAAGTTGTATATACGGACCCAACTGTACCTATATTAATATATTACGTGTTAAAAAAATTTGATAATGCCAATCTAGAACTAGCGTTGCAAACGCTAGTTTTTTCTGCAACTTATGTTTACTAAATTAATTTGATTTATCAAATTAATTCCAAAAATTGTCTGCGGGTGGTTGGTTGGGAGCATGGGAAGGGTAGCTTTAACGATGGTTTCATCCTTACCGGAATGCCGATATTTCCTGTATGCAAGGTGCATGATCACAGTTTGCCCTCCCATTTACGTTTACTGGTGTCAGTTAACATTAAGTGTGAACAGAAAACGGAAAATGATAACTTACTGAAACTTTAACTAATATTATATGAGACGCGATACCTTGTACCTCGGTACATATATTATGACGTCATGACTTGACGTCACGTACTTGTGACGTCATTGAACGTGAATACATGTTTGAAGTTATGGCCATGGTGTCGTGACAAAATATTATAGCAAGGATACTTGCATTAGTTCCTCGCAGCATTAATGACTACGAAATGCTTCAGGCGCTGTATATTGTCGCCTAACTGTCGTTCTTTGACATTTTTACTATTTTTCGTCGGTTGTCCTTGTGAATTCAAAATGGTGAACGCATAATTTAACTGGCTACATATAAGAGAAGTCTTCGCTTACACTGCACTTTGATTCCTAAATAATCTTAAATACATGTATGAACAACCTAGTGTATGCCAACGATATTGCCATCTATTATCTTGGTAAATTGAGACTTTTGAACAATTCTATCCGGTACTTAGCGAATGATATGCCATTTAATGCCACTCATTTGATCATAAATGGAGGTAGACAGGCATCTATATAATGACATAAATATCCGGGGTTTGTATTGAATTTAAAATAAATCAACATATTAATTGGTAATGTGATGGTCATAAACTTGCTTTTGTAGTCGAAAGTGCTTTTGTAGTATCAAATCATCAGTTTATCACTTTACTGCATAATAATGTATATCAGGCGATGGTAATGCGATCCTCAAGAAAGACACATGACGACAATTATAAGGTATCTGCCCGGTATCGTGTTTTGTCACAAAGTTAATGGTATAAGCGACCTACTGCCTACTTTAAAATATGTTAGCGTTAGTCCATGTGCGTGCGTACGTGCGTGCGTTTGGGTGTGTGCGCGCATGCTTACGTGCGTGCGTATATTATTAACACCTTTTTCAATAACTTGTGAACCGCTTCACCGATTTTAATAATATTAGGCCAGAATGTATGTCATTGTGCTTTTTTGCATACGACCCACGTCCGACCGCACAAGGTGAAGGTCACTGAGAACTTATGTTCACCTTGTTTGTAAGGCAAATTCGTTATTTTTGTTTTCATTATCAATGTTGCCAACGAAGGGATTAGCTTCGTAATAAAGATGCCCTTGTTTACAGTTTATTCTGGTGCTCGAGGTGATCTGGCCGCTTGCAATATTCGCGATCGCCGTCATCGTGAAGCTTGGTATCCCGCCCGGTGAAAAGCCGACGTGTAAGTACAGTGATAACCTTTCCAAACCACAGGTAGAAGACACCTGTGACATAAAAATGTCACTTGAAGAAATAATTGCATTACCCCACCAACGTGGTATCGTACTGTAGGCTACGTTATAGATCTATAGATCATGGGGTACAATGTTTTTTCATTGAACACCTTTTTATTTTATTTCACAGGTCCGAGTCTTCCACCTGTGCTCCACACAAACATCCTTAACCCCTGTGTATGGTGGCTTATTGAGCACACCGAGAGTTCACTATTTACAAAGTATTCACGAGAAACCCCGTGTTTTCACGATTTACCCTTTAGCAAATTCGAAAGTCGCAAAGTGAAAACTATGGTGTAAGAACGGGGTCATAACTAAAATATACAGGTGCACCTACATTTTGATGCGTCAGTCGAAAGTCCACCTATACATATACATGTAGGTGCATCTGTAAAATACACAGGTGCACCTGTAAAATACACAGTTGCTGCTGTAAAAAACACAGGTGTACCTATAAAATACACAGGTGCACCTGTAAAATATATGGAAGGTCATATCCGCCATAATTATATTTGGCTTGATGCTTGCTGGCTGATGACATTTCAAGTTCTATCCGTCTTATTACAATTGTATGTCAAATTTATTTTTTTGGAATTGATTGCTTGATGGCTGATGACATTTTAAGTTATATCCGTCTTATTACAATTATATGTGGCTTGATGATTGCTGGACTGGTGCCATTACCCCCCTAAAAACCCCCACTTTATTCTTTCAATGCTATTGCATCCGTCATTCGTGGTTATTGACATGGAAATCTTCTCCATTGTAGTAAATTGCAATCCCTGCATTGGCTTTATGCTTTATTCTTTCGTACTGTTTCAATGCGTTTGTGTTGATTACATTCTAAGTAGCTTGATGCTTCACTGGTAGTGACATCCGGAGTTCCATTATTGATTATTGCATCGCTGTTTTGCTATGAGCTTTTGTTAGCTCGCTAAGCCACGCCCCTTGACAACAATAATTGCAACAGTAATTTTGGAACAAATATTATGACGCCAGGTGCGCTACTAAAACTTAAAATAGTTCTACCTAAAAGTATTTAATATGCTGGAACCTGTCCTACAATGCTCTCTAAAATTGTTCCATGTCCCTAACGGTGTTGATGTAGATTGATGCCGCCTTTTCTATTGCGCCATGTTGAGGTTAAAAGACACCAAATAGTTTTACTGTATAATTTAACCGAATCCCAGCCAGTCTTTCCTACTTTCACTATTCGTATGGATGTTGTGGGACCAACCTCGTCATGTCAGGCGCGGATCCAGTATTTCGGGTTGGAGTGGGCGTAACTATTTTGCAATACTTGACTATATTATCGAACGAGTGTAGGATTGTAGTTCAGGTTGTTGTTGTTGGCTGCTGTCAGATGATGCTGCTGCTGCTGCCCCGCGTTCATTTTTTGGCCGCACCCCTCCCCCCCCCCCCCCTCAATAAACAATAAATTCACAACGCGAACGTAGAAACGTGCCTTGTAACTTGTAAAAAATCTTTACTCAGCGAATTTTAAGGAGGGTGGGGGGACGCCGGGTCCGCACCCCCTGAATCCGCACATGCATGTCCCCCAATATTGTTTACATTATTTGGCCACGGAAACTCTGTTTACATCTCGTGAGCAACTATGGCATGTCAAACGTTGCTATATTACATATCTATTTTATTATTATTGTATGTTTCTTATTGTTATTCAATGTTTCGTTATTGTTATTCAATGTTTCTTTATTGTTATTCAATGTTTCGTTATTGTTATGCAATGTTACGTTATTGTTATTCTATACTTCGTTATTGTCATTGTATGTTCGATATTCTTATTCAATGTTTGTTATTGTTATTCAATGTTTCGTTATTGTTATTCAATGTTTCGTTATTGTTATTCAATGTTTCGTTATTGTTATTCAATGTTGCGTTATTGTTATTCTATTCTTCGTTATTGTCATTGTATGTTCGATATTCTTATTCAATGTTTTGTTATTGTTATTCAATGTTTCGTTATTGTTATTCAATGTTGTGTTATTGTTATTCTATACTTCGTTATTGTCATTGTATGCTCGATATTCTTATTCAATGTTTCGTTATTGTTATTCAATGCTTCGTTATTGTTAATCAATGTTTAGTTATTGTTATTCAATATTTAGTTATTGTTATTCTATACTTCGTTATTGTCATTGTAAAACTTGTCAGTCGTATTGTATGTCATGTGATTGTATAATTATCTTGTTATTCTTATTCGATGTGTGCTATGTTTATCCTGCGGAATGATGTAATGCGTTTCCCTTTGTAACAAGGCATTTCATTGGCTTGTTATAAACGAACGTAGAGCGCGTGTATTCCGAATCGAGGTTACAGAAAATGCTACCACAATATTGTCAAGAACAAGGAATGTCACACTTTCTCTTAAGTACGGACAGTTTTGGTAAGGTTTAACAAAACATGTTCCGGAACCACTACACTGAACCAAAGGTGTACGCACAGTCGGCGAAGGCAAATCCCCTGGCCCATAATGGGGAGACATAATAAATATTCGGAACATGTTTGTACTTACCAAAACTGTAGTAAACTAAGAGAAAGTGTTTTCTTTTAAATGCCTCAAATATGCTGAAACTGGTGTCAATTTCTCTAACCTTAAACCTAGAGTGCTACATGCCAGGTTATAATATAGGGAGACATGTTTTTCTTTATTCTTTCAATCTGACATTTTTCTGGCAAAATGAACATTGATTTACCATTACCAGACGTACTAATTGACATTATTATACTTTTTATATCAAACGCGAAATGCCAGTTTGATATCAGGGGCGATAACCGTGTTTCCTTAAAATTATGACGGAAGCAACTATTTATTCCATTTATTTATTTTTTGATGTGCAATATATCATACTTTATGATATGTCGATAAAAATATTTATTCAGCATTTAGTTGATATAAATAATTTAAAAAGTATGCATCATATGCATA
Source organism: Conchocele bisecta (assembly GCA_029237695.1). Classification (NCBI taxonomy): domain Eukaryota; kingdom Metazoa; phylum Mollusca; class Bivalvia; order Lucinida; family Thyasiridae; genus Conchocele; species Conchocele bisecta. The sequence goes on along the minus strand of CM055267.1, from coordinate 102,860,760 downwards.
TGGAACTAGCTTGATACCACCTCGAGTCTCTATGAGTACATTAAAGATTACTAAATAATTATATCTGTGTAGCTGGCACTCGTCATTTTTAAAAGTGGTGGATTAGTTGCAATTATACACTTATTTAATTTCCATAAAGAAAAATGTGTACCTACTAGATGGGACCCCAGCTTCAACAATAATTAAATTTATATTTTAATTAGTTAAGATCCAGAGCAGAATAAATGCAGGTTATTGGAAAATAGGTCACACAACATCCATAAAAAAAATGAAAGTAGTAGAGAATAGCAAAATGTGTGGCAACGGGTTAGTGTTTTAGGGAAAATCAATGGTGGTGTGCCACCTTAGTCTGATTCTTGACGGTTATTTGTTTGCATCGGTAACCGGCCAGTTTAACAGTCACCCTGTGCAAGTTACCATGTGTGTAACTTACTATAAACATGTGATTAGTTTCAATTACGTGCATATGTAATTGAATTATGAGGAATACATGTATGTTATAAAACAACAATTAGTAAGTCAAACACCATAAACCCCATACCATAGGCGTAGGAAGCCGTTTCAAATTATTGGGGGTGAGGGGGACCCAAACTATTTTGCTACATATAAAATTAATATAATGTTCGGTTATGTATCTTTGCTTAAATATGCTGACAGTACACTGTCCTGTACTACATGCATGTAATATAAGGAAAGAAGTATACATGGCTGTGTAGTGATGCAATTTAAAATTATACCGCTTGAATTGATTGTGTTAGCTTTATGTTATGCCCTTATAATAGCGTAACATGTGTACTAACCAGAAATACAGAATACAAGTTTACATAACCCATTACACAGCTTACACTTACACTCCAAAAAATACATAGAATGTAAGCTTTTTTATTTTGTAAAATACCAATGATGTTATACACATTATCAGTTACATACATACACTGATTGTAATTCCCTCTAACGATACATTATTTGATGAATAAACGTTTGCAGGCTGTGCATTGTCAAAGTATGACATACCGAAAGGGTACGTTGTAATGAATTGGTGCCCGAGTGAGATGTTTTGTGACAATGATACGTTATTCTATTTTGATTAGCGTTTGAGCAGCAATCCTGCTAGTAAAACCTGTCAAATGGATAGGTACAAAACCTTAAGGACCCGTTCTATACCTGATCATCGTTTGATTCAAAGATAATTGCTTCGTAAATATGATACAATATATGTGAATACTGCCTCGTTACTGTATCCTATACGGCACATGCAGTGGCCAAATCGGTCATCTTTGTGTGTTCCAGCCATCAGCCAGTTTCACCTGTTCTGCCGTTTGACAAAGAACTCAAAATGTGAACGGACTCCTATCCAGGAGAACGGACTCCTATCAATTATATTATACCAAACTGTAAAATATGTCAGTTTTCTGGACATGTTTGTGCCTGTGTTTTTTTACAGCATGAACCACCATTATAAATAACTCATACACAGAAAATCGCACAGTGTATCACTTTTACCTGGCAAACCATACAACACATACCATATATACCCACTACTGTACTCTGTTATTAGCTATCAAATCCAGTGACATGTAGGCAGTCACCTGAGTGTATTGTCCCTGGTGTCTACTCACCTACTATGCAAGTAAATATGGCTTCACCTATGGTAGCATGTACAATAACATGGACGGCGCATCAGATTGAGAAGTTTACACATCAACATTTATTTTGATATTGATGGGAGAAATGCTCAGATATGTCGTCCTTTGTATAATTTGCTGGCATAATATTTATAGCTTGCCGTTGTCATATGTGTCTATTATGTATTGCACCAATATGAATATAACATATGCGAATATTTTCTTGTTACTGTATACTATATGGAGCATTGAGTTGCCATCTCCGCCATCTTTGTATGTACAAGCCATCGTAAAGTTTCACCACTTTGTGCGTTTGACACATACAGCAAATAATATGCCAGTAAACCAAATAAAATCTGGTGCAATACATAATAGACAGATGTGACAACGCCAATCTATAAATGTAATGCCTGTACAAAAGACGAGATATCTGAGCATTTCTCTCATCAATCTCAAAATAAATTTTGATGCGTAAACTTTTCAATCTGATGCACAGCCTATTGTTAGTGTACATATTATGCATAGGTAAAGCCATATCTACTCGCATAGTAGGTGAATAGACACCAAGGACAAAACACTCGGGTAACTGCTTACATATCACTGGATTTGATAGCTAATAACAGAGTACAGTAGTAGGTACATGTATATATGGTGTGTGTTTTGTGGTTATATATGGTATGTGTTGTGTGGTTGGCCAGCCAGGTAAATGTTTCTGACAATAAAAAAATACCTCACGATGTATTAAAATCTACCTGTGTTTAATAAATCGGCAACAAAGAACTTAGTTTCCTTTTTTGCCTTTTGTTTTACCATTGGTCACGTTATCTCCCTTGGACAACTGCTCACGTCGTTCTCAAGGCATAAAACAACATACAGAAGCGCTTTTCTGCAGGTCAACTATACGTACTATACCAATAATATACGTATACTATACCAATACGATATGTTTTCTATACGATATGCATATAATATAAACGTACGGTATGTTTGTACAGCACATACCAACCAATATCGTATATATATACCATTCAAATCGTACGTTTGTACGATGTTTATACATGTGTATAATTCTGGTACGTTTGTATCGTACAAACATATCAGATTATGGTATATTCATACCATATCCGTACGGATATATCGTATATACGAACGGATATCGTATGTTTGTATAATATTCGTATAGTACGTTTGTACTGTACGATGATACGGTACAAACATACCAATATTATATGATCATACGATATGCTCATTAAATATACCAATACTATACGATTACGATATGTATACGATATGAGTATATACAAATAGGTAAGGAGCAGAAAAGCGCTACTGTAGAGGTGTGCCCATCTGGGCGCTAGGATATAATTGGACTACGGCGGCGGACAACTTACGGGTAATTAGATAAAAGTTAAATAATCCCACCTCTCTATTTAGTCTAATTCTCCGTGTATGAACGACCCTACCTCATAAAGGTGTATGTGCATTGCAATCATGCGGACATGACAACCCAGGTCTGGGAAAACACATTTAAATATCACATATTTTATTCACCCGTTTACATCGACAGTTGATTCAAAATTATACGAAACTGTAATTGTTAAACGTGTGTATAACTCCGTTGGATAAAACATGTCCTACATGCGTTTCTTTTATATGTTGGCTAGTTTTGTTCTCTAAGTCTCGCGACGACCCCTCTTTAAGAAATTTGATACATGGGCACGCAACGGCCGTCAAAAACTATATTCATCTTTATTCATAATTGATGACTTAAAATTAGAATCATTGTGTTGACATAATTTAAGGTCGCGTATTGCAGATATTGGAAATAATTTCCATTGAAAATCTTCCTACAATCTAAAGCCTCATTCATTTACAATGATTATCACAAGGACGGGGTTCGTTTATAGATATAATTATAGTACTTATAGGTTATTATGTTTTCTATATGTGGATATACGCATGAGCTACGTAGCATGCGATATTGTGCGACTTTAGTCGGAACGAGTGGCAATTATATCCACATACAAATCAAATAACATTTTTATAATATTCTGTAAATCACTCACAACTAAGATGCGCCTAAAATATACAAACTATAAATGAAGTAAACAAATTACTGATGATTTAGAAGGAACTATTATACAATGTGAAAAGTAATTCTGGCACTGATCAATATGGTAAAATATTGACAATTTACTTTCCATTGTGTTTCAATGTCAAACAAATGTACAGATATAATAAATATATATGTTTTATTCTCTGATGAAATAGGGCCATCAGTAGTATAAAGGGAGTCGAAATAATACCACATTAGGTGTTATAATATTCAGCCCTTTATACTACCCCCACCACCCCGAAAAATTCAAAAATTGGTTAACGAGAAAATTGTATCCGACAGCAAATTTATGAATTTTGTAGAAAATAATCAAAATGATATTGGAAATTGAACAGAAAAAACACTACAAATATTATTAGATAAAATGGATAATACAATACAATGGGAATTGAAAATTTTTAATCACTGTGTTGAAGAAGTTTACGAAGAATACGGGGGTTATAATCCTATATATAAATTCTATAAAATGAGAACTCTAGGCGATATCGAATACATGAAATACCAGCGTAATTTATTACGCTCCGATAAAAACGTTGCATTTACAATATTATACCGGCAATTATGTCAACTATACAAGAGGCAAATACAAACATTAAGGCGGATAATGCGTATCGGATATGAAACTAAGGTGTATTATATAAAATTGTTAAAACCCAACGATTCGCTTGCGAATATACATTTCTACGAGATCGCTTATAAAGAAATTGAAAAAATTATTATTGAACAGAACTAATTAATTTATGTTGTAATGACAACACCAAGCAGATGACAATGTTCCAATTACATATGTTATGAACATACAAATTAGGTGTCCCACCTTACACACACATATTAAATGTCCATTTTTAGAGAGATTTACACGATACATCTTCCGGGATGGAAAAATAATACACACACGGTTATTTATAAACCGAGCGTATTTATCCTTATCGATGGTATGTAAACGGGCTATCGATTTACACAGGTGGTGTGTACACAGTTTAGTTATAAACACTTAGTGATGGTTATATAGTTCACGAATTTCCGGGATGGTTCGTTATTTAATTAATTTTGTAAACAATTTATTAATTTAAAGCTGAACACCCCCTATTATATAGAAAACATATTAATTAATTAATATTATATAGAAAACATATTAATTAATAATTTTTACAAAATTAATATAATATTTCCACCAACAAAAGTTAGGTTTATATAAGAGAAATAAACACAGTTCAGTGTCGGGACGCCGGCATTAATATCTCAACAGTGAGATAGGTTTTGCCACATGTACTTCACTCTGACCACTCTACACATTATAGCGGATGGAGGTAAAAAAAAAAATTGAAGAGGAGGGTTCCGCGGTAATCGGTTCCTAATGATGGGGTGGAGGAGATGTGAGCGTGACACATCCCACTAAGCCAAAAAACGAGAAGAGATGAGATTTAAAGTGAAGGCTTAGTGGGATGGGCCCAGAAGGGTTTTGCTGGCGCGGGTTCGAGCCTCGGTGGGACCTAACATTTTTTTTTTTTTAAATTGTCAATAATTTATAATTTTGCAAAAATTATTAATTATTGAATTGTTTACTGCACCAATATAATTAATTTAATAAAAAATTAATTAATAATTTTTAAAAAATATCACAATTTCGGAATGGTGGTGCTGTAACATTTCCTCCGACTTTATTTTCAAATTTTACCCTAAATTTATCCCAATCAGTACTCTCAATCTTGGACATGGTGGCGGCGCAGGCCTTGAATTCTAACTATCATTTTTTAATTCTTTCATTATCTCCCCATTTCTTCCACCACCCGGATTTCAAACTCTAAATTTGATATTTCATTATCGGCCAACGCTTTGGACACGATAACATCGATGCTATTTTTCTTAGACCTCGCGAGAATGGATATTCTATCATGTTTTCTACTTTTTTTATCTAGTTTTACACCAGCCACCCTAATTATCATAAAAAGTACTCCAGATATAACTGTAATTCCACTCAAAACCCCAGCAATTGGAACTGTTACAATTGCAGATAGCGTTGCAGCAGTTCCCGCACCACTCATTACAGATAAACCTGCCAGAACCGTACTAGATGCTTCAGCTATGTTCGCCGCGCGCTTATATTTTTTAGCATTTATTTTTCTATTTTCACATTCTCTAACTAAAATATCCTGCATAGCGACGATATTATCGAACCTAAAATCAGAACTTCTTTCGCCAATATCATCCAATTCGTTCATGATATTCAATATATTGGTATTTTACAAATCAAATTCAATTAACAATGTAACAATAGTGGAAGAACTCACTGGGTCAGCGATTTTCGTAACAAAGTTAATAACACTACCTTCGGAAAGTCTAATTGGATCGTCACCAGCGAACAAAGTCACCGCGGAATTATCTCCAGCGGGTTTATTGAATCCAACCCCCCGTTCTTCCCCATCCAGTATGAGATTTATCACGACCGCGCCCACAGGTTTACCATTAGCATTAACCGAGCAGACAGCCATTCGGAGAAGCGTACCTGGAGCTGTTATGGTGTATCCCCCATATTTATTGTTCGCTTTGGCACCGAACGAATATTCAGAGACCCCCAATCAATGGGCAATGGGCCCCGCATTCTCAGCCCAAACCGGTATGACACGTTTTGCGTTTTCAATAACTGCTCTACAGATGTGTTCAACAATCCGGCAAGTCCCCCGATAGCGGTATGGGCCTCAGCACGAACCTTTTCAGCGGTCTCATCAAGCGCTTTGTTCGCGGCTCTACGAACACGTTTTATTTTATCGGAAACTTCCATAAACTCTGTATGGGCCTCGTCCCGAAATTCTGTTATTTGTCCGCCTAGTTCAGTAAGTGCTGCATGATCCTCTTCCCCAACTTGGATTATTTTTACACTGAGATCCTTACGTCCTGTATGTGCCTCTTCGCGAACTTGTGCAGTCGCCGTCAGTACGTCTACTCTAAGCTGTGCTATACTCCTGTGAATCCCGTTTGTGGCCTCCGATATAGTTTTATTGATCAAGGCCTTTGTGTTTTCGGTAGTTAAAAAGTCGCTCACTGTCGGGATGAATCCCCCTTATGCCGGTTCCAAATTATTTATATCTGTCACCCGTTCAAGGGAAGAATTACCTGGTCCGTATATACTCATTTTCAATAATTATATTACGAACATGTGTTTAATTAATTGGAAATTTCGAGAACGACCGAAATCGGGTAATAGTTATTCAACTTTCTCGCTTGATCATCAAGAATAGAGACCGTAAATTCGTGGATATGTCCCGATTCTAAAACTTTCATCTCGGGGTGTGGGAAGTCTAAGGTCACAGTCTCCCCAAAGAAACAATCACTGGCTTGCACGGTTTTCAGTAATGTGCTGGGAGATCCGTCTACCATGTTGTACGATGTGTTCACCCGATCCAGGTGCATCCCGAGAGTTTTCGTGAAGGGGAAGTCCACCGGGTTATCACCGAGGTACTCACCCGGGGCAAACAATCCTTTATTCGCTGAGTATGTCTCTTTAAAACCGAGTCGAATACCCAACGTCGGGGATATCCTTACCCGGCTGTATGGGCCGATGGTCATTGTTGCGAGCCCGGTAGCCTTCGATACAGTGAGGTTGACCTTACCGTCAAGCTCTGAGGCGACACAATATTTGACCTGTCTAAAACTCCACAGTCCGGGGGGCAGCTTTACCTACTGTGCGTCCATCCTTCACATAACCAAACCCTTCACTCTTTCCCACATTCTCCCACCCAACCGTGAAGGTGATTGATCTGAGGCCTACCCGACGTTTCCCGCAGCAGTTGTCGATTGATTTTTGAAGTTCACAACTCTCTTTTTGAACATTAGTGATAGTAGCAAACATAATAATATCTTTCAATGGATACCAAAGCATTTAGCTTTAACTCTAATGCAAAGTACGCGGTCGGAGGTAAATACACACAAAAAACGTTGTTAATCCCCTTGTACACCCAACTATAACAGTTAGACCGGACAGTGGCTTTACCACCAACTTTCCCGACATCTTTGAACACTATAGGATGCCCAAGATTACTACGATGGAGGCCGTGAACGAGTGGAAAGCAACACCGATGCAGTTTTGGCAGAATCAGCTCAATTTCGCCGTATGGTGCGCAACAGCCGGATGCGGGGTTTCCTCTCAGGACCATTTGGCCTCGGAGGATCCCTTCTTGAGGACCGTTTACAACTTCCACGTGTACTATACTATTAGCAGGATTCTCAAAGAACTAGGTATTCCACTACCTCAAGACGACACCTGGAATCCCATTTCCAACGCATACGACCGTATGACGTTTGAAAGACTGTGTAACGAATTTAGCGTTTCAAAAGACGCGGACTGGAGACAGAAAGAATTCTGGTACACTTTCGGTTTAGGTGACGTTTACATAACGGGTATGGAGTTTGTGAAGCACCCAAAGGATCCACCACCACCAATAAAATCAAAGAATACCGACTTCGTGCCACCAGTACCATGGTCTTTCAAATCGGCCCACGTTGATTTCATTCAGCAACCTGCGGGGGTAAATACCGCGTGGGGATTATTTATGTTAGATAAAAGCACTGAATTTACTCAGGCCGGGGTTACCCGCCTCAACGATTCCATTCGCACATATGTCTGGGCCATCCTCGGCGCACAGAAGCAAACTCGCAGGAGTCGGAACGGCCTTTGATGCACAAAAACAAGCATTGGCACTTGTAGAGGACGCCATCTCAGCTAGGGTGGACCTGGAGAAGGCGATCCAGAATTATCAAGACGTTTTTCAGAATGCCACCCCAGTAGACTATGTATTTGGAATAGGTCTTTATATGGCGCCGAGCAATATGATACTACGAGACGACCCGGTTGACGGTTACAATAATCAGATCGTAATCGCCACCGCCAATCAAAAAATCGGCCACAACGGTAACGTGAACACGGATATCATCAAGCGCACCCCCAACATGATCGGGTTCAACAGTGTTGAGGTTGTAAGTGGAACCGATTTCATAAAACCCCCAATTCACGAATTGGATACACCCACACCACCAACCCCAATTCACGAATTGGGCCCCCCATCAAGTTTAATTGAACCCAGTGTTCCACCGCGTTCCGCGGTTGTTCCACCCGCAGCAAGTTCCCCCAATTCTTCCAATCGCGATTGGATTGGAACAGGAGCGGAAACACCAATCGAGATTGGAAGCACAACACACGAGGAGGAGAAATTAGGGCTCGTCGTCGCCCTCGTGGCGTTCGGACTATTTGTTCTTTGGATTTAGGAACTCTCGGGAGGCTAAATGTAGGAGACCGGCGATCGCCACGATTAAAGCCCAAGCATTCTCGGCGAGCCATCCGACGGTTTTTGATAATATAGATAGCAAGTAAGAAACAATACCTCCTATCAACCCAGGCAGCGCGGCAGCTGCCTTTCCGGCTAATTTAGCCAGGAGACTGGCGAGGGCTTTTAGTTGTTTTTTTACCCACTCCTTGGCACCGGATGGCGCGGGTGGTGGTGTGGGTGGTGGCGCGGGTGGTGGCGCCGCACCACTAGTGAAAGCTAAAACTATGGTCGATATAATCATGCCGAAAGCTGTGACGATGCTCACTATTGTGATGCCCTGCTCTCTGAACAGAGTGCGAAGACGCTCACCGAGTGTCGTGTCCTCGTGCAGAACCTTCGAGATTGTTTCGCGGATCCGACTTATTTGGGTGCGGAGAGCCTCACGGTTAGTCGATGCAGCCTCCAATCGAGCTTCTCTTTCATCCCGCAACGACCGCAGTCGTTCGTTGATTCGATCGGTAGATTCTCTATCGTCACGGGCTTCGCCAAGTTTTCTTTCTTCTAGCGCGATATGTTCATCCAGCACCGTTAGTTTGGAGAGGTTAGGGACCAATTCACCCCGGACTGTTTGCATAGCCTTATCGAGGCCCCGGAGTTCGCGAAGAGGTAACAGTTGGTCATCGTTCGACCCTTGGCCGAGGTTGAGTATTTCGTTTTCGCTGAACGTGGTCTCCATCGTGTTAATAGCGTCGGTGGCCACTTGAGGGACCTCACTGAGCTCGACAGTTTATATCGCGGCGGCTGTCTTCGCCATCGTTTCGTCGGTAGACTTGAGGGCCTCTGCAGCGCGGGCCGGCATAATAGTTTTACCACGCTTCCAATCTGGGAATCCGAGTTCGTTCCTTATGATTTGGCCACCGCCCGGGTTTCCGACAACGGTGCCCAGCGCTAGGGGTTTAACGGTCCTCGTGTTGACTATTGGCAGATTTGGTGCCGCTTTTAGTCGCAATCTACCGTTCAGATCAAATTTGAACTTGGAGTAGTCGCGACCGACAGATGGGACCAGACCTTTTTCTGCCAAACTGTTGTAGTAGTCGTTTACAGCTCCCTCGAGTAATTTCCGACTTTGACTAGTGGTAGCGCCACCTATTTCCCCCAATTGTGATTCGATTGGATCTTGAGGCTCTATGGTGGGTGTCGCGAGGGAATCCTCGAAGTCATCATCATCATCACCATCGAGGTAATCGTCTCTGCCGATATCATCCATGTCAATATCGTAATCAGCCATTTTATAATTATTATATAATTATGTATTAAAGACAAAACCATACGGGTTTAATAGAGTTATTTATTTTCACTGAAAAATGTCTTCGAGTCAATACGGTCGCAAACTCAATCCATATCGCAGACTGCGTGAGCCCCTCGGGGCAAAAGGCGTGAGACAGAGTGTCGTTATTACGAACAACCAATCGACGATCGATCAGAACCAGCAGCTCTTAGTCCGCTTCCCCAACCTCGGAGCTAGCGACGTCATTGTGCCTGGTACTGTTCGCCTCGCTTTCACTATTTCACTGACGTCGACAGACGCGGACCGAACCGTCGTTCAGAACCTGGGTCGCGCCATCGTCAAGAAGACCATGATAAAGATTTCTGGTAATGAGGTGATGTCGATCGACGACAGCGACGTCTACCATTGCTATCAGGACATGTGGAAGACGACACAAGAGCGTGAAAACGCGGTCTATCAGGGTATTGACGCCAGCAAAAATATGAACGTAACCAAACTTAGAATCGGGGCTGGTAACAAGGCAGATAACGTCGCGAGCGACAACGCGATCGCCGCGTTACGGCAACCGATTCTACATCCCGCTCGACTTTGAGTTGCTGGAGAGCCACATGCCATACTATCAGAGTGCTTTGGCTGACCGCCTCGAATACGAACTAACGTTCAACGACTACGGTCGAGTTATCATAGCCACCGACGTGGCATCGGTGTATACGATCGATAATGTTTCGCTGGAGTACGACATGGTCACGATGCCCGAACTCGCGCGATTGATCAGAACCCAGTACGCCGGGCGCGTTGCCATACTTTACGACCGAGTTCTTCGCCATCGCAAGATGACGAAAGACAAAGGCGACACATTGTGGAATATTAATGTCAACGTACCCGCCCGCTCGATGAAAGGTATACTGATGTTGTTCGAGGATGCTAGGTTTCGCGCTCGGTGCTAGAAAACCAGACAAATTCTATAACCCCAAAATCACAAAGGTAGAGGTGACTATCGAGGGAGTCCCCAATCAACTCTACAGCGCGGGTCTTCGCGCGCACCAGCAGTGGGACGAAGTAAGAAAGCAGTTTGCTGCCGGCTCTAAGCGCTCCCCGGAGGTTGCCGCGGTTGCCAAAGACCTGCAGCTCTCAGCCGTCTCCCTCGCGGAGTTCCTGACTACCAAATACGCGTTATGGCTAGACATGCGAGCCAGCGACGACGACCAAATGCACGGTAGTGGACGCCAAGTTGAGAACGCTAGCGAGGGTGTGACGATCCAAATAACCAAAGAGGCGGATGGAGCCGGGCCATTGAACGTGTACTTATATATAATTACAGACTCACAACTCAACATAGAAGATGGTCGATACGTCTCAGCTTTATACTAATTTTGATAATTCTAAAGAATTAATTAAATATCAATGCCCACTCTGCCATAATATGTGGGCAGACAGGATGTGGAAAAACGGTTTTCATCCTCGACTTGCTCGAGGGGTCCTACCGCGATGTCTTTCGTCACATTGTGATCCTATGTCCCACTGTGAGGCACAACGATACTTATCAGCGGCGCCCTTGGATATGGACCGATCATGAGGTATACGTTATTGACCCCGGTGATAGGCTTCACGATTGGTTGCGTGGTTTATACCAAATATTTCAGTGCGAGCCCACCCTATACGTGATTGACGATTACTCAGCCAAGGCGGCGATGACCAAAAAGAAGGACATGCTCTCCGAGCTCGCATTTTCTGGCCGCCATGCTAGGCAAAGCGTATGGATATCCACTCAAAAGTACAACGCCGTCCTCAAGGATCTGCACGAGCAAACGAAATGGGTCGCCCTCTTCCACTGCAAGGACCGAGACTCATTCGATGACTGTCTTCGAGAGAATGACGTTATCCCAACGCGCGAGGAGCGCCTGCAGGTTCGACAGATGCTTTCGGAAACTAAGCACGCCAAGCTTCTGCTAAAGACTGATCAACCGACTGCTTATAAAGTTATCAATTAATTAATTATAAAATTAATTAGCAATTGCTTAACGCTTAATTTTAAGAAATTTAGTAACTGCTGAGTAAATGCTGAACAAATGCTTAACAATTGCTGAACAATGCTTAGCAATTGCTGAACAATGCTGAACAATTGCTTAACAAATGTTGAACAAATGCTGAACAATGGTTAACAATGTTAACAATTTGGTGCTTCGCTGCGAGCTTTGTTGCGAGCATAACGGTGATCATAAGTATCGGGTGGTGCGCTTGGCAATATGTTAGACTTATGAGACTTGTCAGAATAGTAAAATTAATAATTTTGAAAAAAATGAACTGCGACGAACTTCTCGATCAGCTAATGGAAGAAACCTCAACGGAGTTGAACCCCAACACCAATCGCGAATTGGAAGAGCAACCGCAATCTCCAACGGCGTTGGGGATTTCTCCAACTCCAACTACAATCGGGATTGGGACCGATGCGAAATTTTTCCTGAATGAAAACGCGGCGCGACGCGAGCGGCTGGCTGCGCTGGTTGCTGGGGGACAGTCGGAGCATTATCTCGGTAGGCGTCTCTCAGTTTGTCAGGTGGATCAGATGCGGAGGTCGATAAAATGTATGCGCGATACGAATCCAAATTAGGTGCGGAGATGACAAAAACTCTCGGATCGGCGGCTATTCATTTGTACGCTACCACCGTTAGTATACTTCTCCCTATACCAGATACCGCGGGGTTGATTCGCGATCTAGATAATTACCCTTTTATAGGACACACTCTTAGAACAGCCTGCTGCTCAATTTATCACAAGTTTGGAATGTACTTAGCTCCGCTAACAACCGCGTTGACCACGAGGAAAACACTGTCAATTTGTACATATATGCCCACTAACTATAAGCCCTAATATTATAAATGATGATGACACAAGACACACCTGCGAGAGTGACGGAACAGCAATCCCCGATTGCACCTCCAACGGCGTTGGGGATTGATCCTCCAACGGAACCGTCAACCCAATCGAAATTGGAGTTGGAGCAATCCCCAACGCCGTTGGAGATTGCGGTTGCACGACATAAAAACCCAAAAAGACAGGCAGCTGGGCGGGCGGCGGCTGCCACCCGAAAAATTAAACAAGATAAAATACAGAGACAGCAAAACACCCGATGACATCTGTTTCTCCTCCAATCGAGATTGGATTGGAACCGATTGCTCCAACTCCCAATCTCGATTGGGTCCCGTGGGTTGTTGGTGGTGGTCTGTCGGTTGTGGACACCCTGTATGTGCTTTACCGTTTCAACAACAGGTTACACCAATCCCCGATTGCTGCCGTTCCGAAGAAAGTTACGAAACACCAATCATCAACAATGTTGAATTTGGATGCGCCCCATTTAAACATTAATCTCGATCCCTTTTATATGCAATAATGGCTGAACAAGATGGTAAAATGATAGTGAATGCGCTTTATCACGCCGTGGTGATATCTGGTTTCAGTATCGGGCATGCACGGCTATCAAAGATGGCCTTAGGAGGGTCCGCCCCCAAATTGGACTTTACTGTGAGAGACGTAGGGCTCGCGAGCTTAGATGTAGCGGCCGCAGTTTGGACCCGATATTATCTAATTAAAGCTGGAATTCTACCTGTTAATATATGGAAATAAATGGCTTCAATCGCAGTAATAGTAGGTGGTGCGCTTGTAAACGCATTGGCGTTCAGCGGTAGCAACTTTATATTATCTAAAATGAGAAGCTCGAACGTGGATGAGGAGCGCAAGCGTCACGATTTAGCTGTAGAACAACTCAATAGCGCAAAGGAAGCATGGTCGAAAAAACGAACCGCCCATCTGGACTGGGTCAACGAAGAGCTTCGCCGCGAAAATCACGCCGAGCAAACTTTTCAGAACGTTGAAGAAGCCAACCGCGAGTACGCGCTGGCATATCCACATAAAAGTCTCGATCCAATGGATCGCGAGCCCCAACTTTCAGATTTATATGTACCGTCAGAGATCCAAAAAGACCGCGAGATCGCGTTCATCGTCGTGGGAATGGGTGTGGTGGGTCTCGTCACCTACTATATCCAATCGAAATTAATTAATTAATTTTAAGAAAATTAATATTTTTTTTTTATAAATATATATGGAACGATGTCAGTTGACGAAATTTATTTTGCTATGATCGATGTAGGCTACACGGCCCTTAAACACCGTTTACCTGGTGCAAAGAGTATGATTCGTCTGGCCCGAGATTCTCTCGAGACGTGGCGCGAGGACGAAAAATCGGCCTCCCTTTTCGCGAAGCGGATGTTAGATTCCTCCGAATTAGCTTCCTCCGAGGTCCCCCAATTATTCCAATCACGATTGGATTGGAACAGGAGAAAAAACTTAACCCCCAATCGTGATTGTACTGCCAACAAAGGTTTATTATTATCGACGCAGTTACCGGACGATCTGGCGAGGGCATGTTGGAGATTGTCCGATATATTAGAATACTTCGCATACGATGAACACGCGCAAACTTGATACCAAACTATCGGTTCGCCTAGCGCGCAAGCTAGCAAACACATACTACAGCCCCCGCGGCTACTGGAAGGGACTCGCGGCCATCAAGAACCTCGCCGCGGCGACCAAGGTTTCAGAAAACGCTGTCAAGGAATGGCTCAAGAGGCAGGCCATCTGGCAGATCTATTTACCCGCTCCTCGCAGTATTCCGCGTCCGAAATTCGACGTGCCGGTGCCGAACCAAGTTCACCAAGCGGATCTCCTGTTTCTCCCTCACGATCGCGGCGGTCGCAAAACGTACAAGTACGCACTGACAATCGTTGACGTAGCGAGTCGTTATAAGGGGGCTGAGCCGCTGGCCACTAAAGAGTCTAAGGAGGTGGCCGAGGCTCTTTCCCGAATATATAAGAGGAGTCCTCTAAAATGGCCGAATCTTCTCCAGGTCGATTCCAGCCGCGAGTTCATGGGCGCGGTCTCTCATCTATTGTCTAAACACAACGTTTCTGTCAGACGCGGCCGCATCAACATCCACCGGGACCAGGGGATCGTGGAGCGCTTCAATCGAACCCTGGCTGAGAGACTGTTCGGACACCAATACGCCAAAGAACTTGTAGACCCTCATTCGCGATCGACCGAGTGGGTGGCCAGCTGCCCGCCGTGGTCTCCACACTGAACGGAGTGGTGACCAGATTGATCGATAAGAAGCCCGTAGATGCCATCAAGTCTAAAAAGGTGACGAGCAAGCCATCTGCCGTCTCCCGAGGGCGACCCGTTGGTTTAGAGGAGCAACGACTTCCCTCGGATGTTGACGTCCGGTACCTCTATCAACCGGGAGAGCTCGAAGGTGGCAACCGCCGCGCGACGGATCCTGTGTAGTCTCTCAATGTATATCATCTAGATCGATCTATTACCAAACCCGATGAGCCCGTGCTCTACTATTTGGCTGATGGTCCATCTCGCGGGTTTGTTCGCGAAGAACTTCTTATGGTGCCTTCTGACACCCAGCTGCCCCCTGATTCACAGAGTCTTTAGAGAGGTTCTGTATGTATTCCGTCTGGTAACACGCGTCTTTTATCGTAGTACGCCGAGAGTCCTAATTTCTGTTGACAGTACGTTTTCATAACACCGTCTTTCATTTTAAATCCTCTATTCTATGCTACATCTATAATGTGTTTTCCATCTTCTGGAGCTTCACTTAGTACTCGTCTATATTTATCCCAATTTAAATTGTTAGTTCTCTTGGACATTCCTTTCGCAGAGTTTTTATTAATTTTAATTTGTTCCAAATTATCTTTAGAATTAGTGGAATTAAGTTTTTCTATAAAATAACACTTACTAGATAGCGCTATCGCCCTATCTCCGCTAAATTCCATTTTGAAAAGTCCTGGCTCTCTTTCGCTCCATTTATCCCAAGCCAACCATTTCTTTTTTTCTTTTTCAAACTCGTCTAGTAAGTTAGGTCTAATCAATTCCTCTATCGTTTTTCCACTAACTCCTATATACATACTATCCGTGTCCATCTGTGTTAATTCAAAGTCTTCTATTTTTACGTTTTTGTCTAGAAATTCGTAGTAAAATTCCAACATTCTCAATTTAGCTAGTTGATAAACCGCTATTCCACAGTGGAAGGGGCTCTTTACTGCACACCGGGGTTTTCGGGAAGATATTTCGTACGCATCTCCTATCTCTTCCAAATCACCAAAGAATGCAGATCTTAATGCTTTGTCAACACAGGTTTCGTCTTGTGTATATGTCGTATTTAAATGTCTCTCTTTTGCCTCTATCATTTTTCCACAACACGAATTACCTAATAATTTCATTATGTCAGCCACCGGTTTCTTATTTGGTTCTACATCCCCCATTCGTCTTGCGGCTGTAACTTCTTTCGCGAGCCATTCGAAGGGTTTACCACTAATATAATCTATAACACGATGAACTCCCGTTATATCTAGGCCGCGTTTTAAATACCATTTCAATAGTGGCGCGTACAGCAGTACTTTGGTGGCCGACATAGATACCACCAATTTTCTTCCATTTCCTCTAGTTCTTCCAGTATCTTCCAAATATTTTATCATGTGTTCTGGAACCTCATCAACATCTACTTCTCTGTTTATAAATATTGGGGACATTTCATAAAACTTATCTTTTAAGTTGTGTGGAACTTCTATATCCACCTCCGCAAACCCAAACCAGTCTCCGGATAAAACCCTTTTACAAAACGTTTTAATAACTTTTAGGATTGTGTGGGGAATCTATATGATGTATTGTTTCTTTTCCATACGGCATATCTTTATTTAACGTAGATAAATATAATGCTTTTGCATCATACCCCAAAATAGCCTTACAAGGTTTGGAACCCCCTCTAATCTTTGAAACACCGGCTTCTGCATATCGTGTAAATACTATTGATGGACCACCAACTAGAGCGTCTTTCATCATTTCGTATGTTTCTTCTTTTGGTGCATATAGAGCATCCTCCGTTATAATCGTCTTTGAAGATTTTTGTTCTTTAATGGTTCCTCTCAATAAATATTGTATAGCTACTCCAGGTAGTGTTACCACACCTCTGTGTTTATAAAATTCACACATTTTCTCCACCGCTTCTAGGAACGGTGCTACATCTAAATCGTTATAATATTTCAACCAATCTCTGAAGGTTTCCATATTCTCTTCTTTGAAAATTCTACGACATTTGCTTAATTCTGTTTCATCTATTAACATTTTCGCAGATAGTTTGGAATACCAATTCTCTATATCCGGTAGTCCTGGATAATCCAGCTTGTCTGTAGAATCGAACCACTCGTAAGGAAAGAAAGATTTCTGTCCTTTACAATCGTAGGCTTATATCCAACTATCGTAACTTACACCGGGTCCTAGGTAAAGTATTACATCAAGAAATCTAAACTCTGGAGTAAATAGAAATATTGTTGCGTTCACCCTTTTTCCAACCATTACTTTCTTTGTTGTTTATGACAGTTCACCTACTAGATATTTCTTTATTAAGTTTATATCGTACTTACTGCTGTTAAAACCGATAACCGGTACTTGATCTATCCACTGCTCGATCTTGGTGATTTGGTGTTTACGTAAATGTTCTGTATTAAACCCATATCTTGAACGCACTTCTTCTCTTATATCTTTTCCCCTGACTTTCAAATCTTCTAAGAATTTTTCTATAAGTTTTGCAGGATCTTTATCACAAATATGAGTTACTGTTCCTGATAAATTATCTCCTATACTAACACTTACCGGAACGTGCTCGGCCTCGTATTCTAAACGATTACCGAGAGTTTTAAGTAATTCTTTAGAATTAGGTGGCTGGAGATACGCCTCAAAATCATATACTATCTGATATGGATAAAGAGTAGTGTCGCAACCGATCTTTATATCTTTACCCGTTCTTTGAAATTCGCATTCCCACATAACTACTAGGTTGAATTATTTGCTTCTAATAAATTTATCTCTTCTCATTGTGGATGCGCGTTCTTCTTTTTTATCCTTTGCATGAATCTCACACCCGTGCCAGTAACAGCCGTGATATTGGTATACGGTATTGGGTTCTGAACAGTATCCATCTACTGGAGCTCCTAAAATCCATCTTTCACCCCCGTGTCCACACTGTTCATGGTGAATGTGAATTCCCTCCTTCTTTTCCACAGAGTACATCCAATCGATCGCACCATAACTGTTAGAACATTTTGGGTAGAACGCTTTCTCGAACGACGAACGCGGGCGCTCTAAATAATTACCATCACATATTACTTTTGTCTCACCTTTCATACATTTTGGTCCATGTCTCTTCTTGTTACTCGCTTTCGTGAATTTCTGTTTGCAATTATCGCAGGCGTAAATTTTAGATAGGTTTTTAAGGTTTTTTATCAGAAATGCGTGATTATTAAACAGTCCTATTGTCATTGGTTTATTACCTAGTGCATCATAGTGCGCTGGTACCTTTTTCAACCACCAAACACCACCTTGTGTCGGTTGATATACTTCTATACCGATTTTAAAAAACTCTTCAACCTTTTTCAGATCTGAAAAAGGAATTGGTGAAACCACATTACTATCGAAATATTGCTTACTAAGTTCTTTCGCTTTTTCTGTGCATCTGTCGGGCCTTGCACTTGTCATATGCATAACTAGACACCTGAACAGACAAAGGTTGTCATTATACTTATCCAAAGAATACATACCTTTTCTATTCCTCAACCATTCTGGAAGTTCTCCTCCTGCTGCTTCTTTGGATTGTAGTCCCAAATCTATTCCCCTACTTCCCTGTATTAGCTTTACAAAAACCTCTACCCATCATACAAACTTCCACTTTGTATTTGGTCTGTCTATTTTATCGGACATTATTCGTGTTTGCTCCTTATCTGACAGCCATTTTTTAACGGTTTTCATTGATGATAGTGGTTCGCTACCACCGAGATTTTTGTGAAATGTTATAGTCATAGGTTTTCCCCCAATTTTATTGGATTTAGTTTCCACCATATGTTCTAGCTTGTAAGAATATGAATATCTCAAATAAAAATTGGTTGTTAGATACGGAGCGATTTTATCGGACATGCGTTCAGACTCGTTAATGTCAATGTTTTTACGAAAGGATAATGTAACTACCCGTCTTCCATTTTCTACCTTTTCCAATGTTTCATCATGAGCCCTCAAAATTTCTTCACCTTTTTCCACTATCGCGTGAACGATAGATTTTTTCTTATTATTTGGTATTGGGTGACCTGTGTGTCTAATTTGGGACAAATTATTGGTGCTTGATGGTTTTATTACACTAGCCCTTAACCCCACAATACTTTCTTTTTGAATTCTGTTACCAACTTCCTCCGCTTTGGATATATCACTAAAGGCTCCTCTTTTGTGGGCGCGGGTAAACCGCTTCATAAACGTCTCATTCTTTGTGGCGTTTATCAGCTTTGTCAACCCCCTAACTCTCAAGCGTTTACTATAAGTAATCCCTAGAGATTCGGCTTCTCTTCTCAAACTTTCTATTTCTGGCGTTATCATATTTTCTGTATATAACCTATTAAATGTATCTGTTCAATTGGACGTGAAAAAAACATGATGTAAATTGTCGCGTCCAATTGAATATAAACATATATATAAAAATACATATATATAAAAATACATATATAATGGAGTGTGTGACTTGTTGTAAGACGTTTACGCGTAAAGACTATCTACGAAGGCATCTATCGAGACGTAGAAAATTTCCTTTTGTCGCCCCACAATTTCAATGCCCCAGATGCCCTTGTAAATTCGTTAGTGCCCAAACTCTTTGTAGACATAAACAACTACGCTGCCCTGTGGCTAAAGGTGTGCGGGGTAGACTAGAGCTGGTAGAATTAGTTGCTGATCTGCGAAATAAATTAGCTATATTGGAGGAGAATAATGGGATCTTGGAATATAAACTATCACGCGCGGCACATTGAAATTAATTTTGTAAAATTAGATAATTATTTTCTCCAAAATTTCATAAATTTGCTGTCGGATACAATTTTCTCGTTAACCAATTTTTGTATTTTTCGGGGGTGGTGGGGGTAGTATAAAGGGCTGAATATTATAACACCTAATGTGGTATTATTTCGACTCGTTTTATACTACTCCATCTGAGAAATGCATGTATTAAATAGCAAAGTGCTCTATGAAAGGAAACAGAAGTTATAAGACATTTACCCCTACGTTAAGTGTGTGGACACCGACGCCGACGACGCAGGGTGTATGCCATAAGCTCTTCCGCACTTCGTGCAGGCGAGCTAAAAACAGGTCGTTGAAAATATTCATCCGAATCTCCACAAAAAGTAGTCCTTCGATCTGGTTCACATGAACGAAACTATAAAAAGAAACAAATGGACATAACTCCAAAAGAGAAATCTCACATCTTTGACACGATATCTATGAATGTGTGAAGTTATTTTTTAAATATTCCATATGATATTTAACTTATGCTCTGGACAAGAAATAAAAAAAGGAAAAGAAAAAAGAGCAATAAGTAAAAATATAACGATGAAATTATCCAAATTAGCGATGCTAGAATAGTCATTCTTGCGTACGACACACCTTTGATTCAATATATTGTATGCGTGTGTGAAGTTTTATTAAAATATTGCACACGCTATTCAACTTAACCCTTACACCGCTATCTTAATTTTTTGTCGTCTATTGTTTATTTTCCAGTTTTATCACCATGCTTTAACAGCACTTTAGAATAATTTACAACATCATGCAAAGTGCTGTAAAAACATGTTTTTACTGAGAAATAAGGCAAGATATAAAAGTAACAGCAAACGACAATTGTTGTGCGTAGCAGTCTAAGGGTTAAGATGGTCGAGACCAGAAAATGTCTCCAGACGTGACTGCTTGACCACGTCAAATTCATAATATTTACACTGTCCTTAAATTCATAATGGAAACGCCCATTCAACGTATTGCGTTTATATCCCAGTTCATTACATTAGCCCCACGTGACGTCGCATCCGTGTTCTATGAACACATTTTCAAGTTTACTATTATTGTTATAAAGCTGACAGATAATCCTTGTCTTTATATGTTATTTTGCATGCAAATAGTCTAAGTAATTACTTACTACAAATTTGGCTGCAACTAAGATTCAGGCGCGGATACAGACCCTCCCCCCCCCCCCCCCCTATATCCGCGCCTGAGATTTGTAAAAAGCATAGGCCTAAAATTGATCGAAAATCAAACTATAGTTTCGCAGAAACTTTTTTGTTGTTGTTGTTGTAGAGATCTACTTGTCTGTGTAAAACCCCGCACTTATTTTTCGCGGCACTAACATACTTCCAGTAAACGCTTGCTCTCTTGTATCAGTCTCTGCATTATAAAAAGAACTGTCGCACGAACTTAGGTGAAATTATTCACAAACTCTAGCTTGACATTGTCTCATATATATATATGAACAGTATAAATGACGATACATCCACACAATTTCGTGCAATTATTGGAGGGGCCAAAACATACTATGCCCCCCCCCCCCTACTCTCAATATTGGGGGGCTGGAGCCCCCCCCCCCCCCCCTGCCCCCCCCCACCCCCTGCTCCTACGCCTATGCATACGTATGCAATTTAGTTAATATAGATTAGAGAATAATAAATGGTGCGAAATCGTTAAGGGGGTAATAGTAGTCCAGTATGAACAAATTCGTGCAGGTGTTTTGAGGTCACTGACACAGTTTGCTTGCAAATCTTGATCCATTACTACACAGTTTCACTTGAGGTACATGTGGGGTATTGGTCATGTCATGTAATGTAAACAGAGTTTCCGTGGCCAATAACATATGTAAACAATATTGGGGGACATGACGAGGTTGGCTTTTTCTTTTTTAGGAATAAGTGAACCTATTGTTTAATTCATGCAGAACAAGTACAGACCGGCTGCAGGTCATGTACAAATAGGTCTCACAACATCCATACGAATAGTGAAAGTAGGAGAGACTGGCCTTATTGGATGGGATTCGGTTAAAGTATATAGTAAAACTAGTTGGTGTCTTCTAACCTATGCTGTGATAATTTGTGGTTGAAATCTTACATCAACACCGGCATTGGAGGTGTGACTTGAACAGCCAATCAGATGTCGGACTATAATTTATTAGAGGGAGAATTACTTGAGCGGACAGCAGTGCCATCTGACGTCATAATGACGCACTACTAACCCATATATTGCTTGCATCATTCTGCTTGTAGCTTGATGCTTTCTGCTTGCGGCTTTCCGCTTTCGGACTATAGCTTGATGCTTACTTCCTGCGGCTTTGTCCTTACTGCTTTCGGCCTTATTCAAAGTGCTAAGTGCTTGGTTCTTACTTTCTATTGCAAATGCTTAGTGCAATAAAACAGGGACACGAATAAGGACGTATCAATAATTGTAATGTAAATAAGACGAATTAACAAAGAAATCAGCAGAATGGGCATGTAAGAAAGACAAATACAATTACAACAAGCAGATTTCAAATGTAATAAATACAAATGACGAATGAAATAACATGAATATAAGTTGTAATGTCATCAGCACGCAAGCATCACGTCACAT
Source organism: Conchocele bisecta (assembly GCA_029237695.1). NCBI lineage: Eukaryota > Metazoa > Mollusca > Bivalvia > Lucinida > Thyasiridae > Conchocele > Conchocele bisecta. Next base: position 102,837,954 of record CM055267.1, on the reverse strand, counting down.
AGAATTATGGCGGATATTACCTTCCATAAAAATACACAGGTGCATCTGTGAAATACACAGGCGCCCCTGTAAAATACAAAGGTTCCCCCGTAAAATACACACGTGTACCTGTAAAATACACAGGTGCATCTGTAAAATACATAGGTGCCCCTGTAAAATACACAAGTGCCCCCTGTAAAATACACAGGTTCCCCTGTAAAATACACAGGTGTACCTGTAAAATACACAGGTGCCCCTGTAAAATACACAGGTGCCCCTCTCAAATACACAGGTACAGCTATAAAATACGCATGTGCCCCTGCAAAATACACAGGTGCACTTGTAAAATACACAGGTACACCTATACAATACACAGGTACACATTTAAAATACACAGGTGCCCCTGTAAAATACACAGGTGCCCCTGTAAAAACACAGGTGCCCTGTAAAATACACAGGTGCCCCTGTAAAATACACAGGTGTGTCTGTAAAATACACAGGTGCCCCTGTAAAATACACAGGTGCCCCTGTAAAATACACACGTACACCTATAAAATACACAGGTTCCCCTATAAAATACACAGGTACACATATAAAATACACAGGCGCCCCTGTAAAATGCACAGGTGCACCTATAAAATACACAGGTACAACTAGACAATACACAGGTGCACCCGTAAAATACACAGGTGCACCCGTAAAATACACAGTTTCACCTATAAAATACACAGGTGCGCCTGTAAAATACACAGGTGTGTCTGTAAAATACACAGGTGCCCCTGTAAAATACACAGGTGCACCTGTAAAATACACAGGTGTGTCTGTAAAATACACAGGTTCACCTATATACCCCTGTAAAATACACAGGTGATCCTATAAAATACACAGGTGCACCTATAAAATACACAGGTCCACCTATATACCCCTGTAAAATACACATGTGCACCTATAAAATACACAGGTGCACCTGTAAAATACACAGATGCACCTGTAAAATATACAGGTGCGCCTGTAAATATTTTTAGGTGCACCTGTAATTTTAGTTTTGACCCCGTTCGTATACCATATACCATAGAAAACATGCCAGGTTCCTGTTTTCGCCTGTCGTCTTCTTAAGAGGCGGAAATTATCCAACATACGTGCACATGTAAATGTATCTATGGCATAATTGAGACGAGCCATGCGAGTTTGTTGTACCTACGAAGATCGTTCATGAAACTGTGATATTTTCTGTAAATGACGTCGAAAGTTGCTCCAAGTTTCTATTCCGCATTTGCTCTGAACATTTCGTCAAATACGTCATTTACGGAAAATATCGTACATTTTGTCATATGTTTTCATGAGATATCGCACATCTTCTTAGGTACAAATTCACGTGGCTTGTCTCATATGATTTTGTACCTTGTTACATCTGCGTATATTCATGAAATACGTTTACAAAATGTATAGTATTTTACGTAAATGGCGTTAAAAGTTAAAAAGGTCAGACTTTGAAAATGTTGATGCAAAATATTGTAAATTTATAAACGTATTTAATGAAATTGCGCAGGTGTCCGTAGGTACAAAACCACATGGCTAGTCTCATTCAATTTCCAATGATGCCTCAAGAAAAAATAATTAACTCGCCGTACCAGAACAGCTGTGTAATTATCGGTGATTGTAACTAGACCACTCTATAGAAGATCACGGCGTACCTTTATATTAAATGTCAGGGCTAATTCTATAATTCCCGGTAACAATGGCAACGTTTTGTTGTACACCTGTTGACATTAATAGAGACGTCAATACTGATGTTTTCCTCGGCTTATTTTGCACGACTGTGCGACAAAACTACTTCCGGCATCGCAATTCTTAGAGATAGCCGATGTACATGCATTTTCAGCTCGACTATTCGAAGAATAGTTAGAGCTTATGTAGTCACCACGGCGTCGGCGTCGGCGTCGGCGTCGGCGTCGGCATCGGCGTCAGCGTCGGTGTCCCCGTCACGCATTGGTTAAGGTTTTTAGTCAAGCTTGTATATTGAATACTCCTGGCCCTACACCCACTATACTTGGACAACTTCATATATTAGTGATGTACATCAATAACCCCTGACCTATATTTGACCTTGACCTACATTTAACATTGAATTACTTAGTTAATTCCCATTGGTTAAGGTTTTTACTCAACCTTCGTTAAGTCTTTTAGTCAAGCTTGTACATGGAATACTATTATGCATACAGACACCATAATTGGACAATCTTTTCTCATAGGGATGTACATCAATAACCCCTGATATATATTTGACCTTGACCTACATTTCTTCTTGAATTACTTAATTAATTCCCCTTGGTTAAGGTTTTTAGTCAAGCTTGTAGATGGAATACTCCTGGCCCTACACCAACCATACTTGGACAACTTCCTCTCCTAGTGATGTACATCAACAACCCCTGACCTATATTTGACATTGACCTACATTTAACCTTGAACAACTTACTTATTTCCCCTTGGTTAAGGTTTATACTCACACTTGGTTAAGGTTTATAGTCGAGCTTGTAGATGGAATACTATTGTGCATACAGACACCATACTTGGATAACTTTTTCTCATAGGGATGTACATCAATAATCCCTGACCTATATTTGACCTTGACCTACATTTACCCTTGGATTACTTAGTTATTTCCCCTTGGTTAAGGTTTTTCGTTAAGCATGTATATGGAATACGCCTGGGCCTACAGCAACCATACTTGGAAAACTTCATCTCCTAGTGATGTACATCAATAACCCCTGACCTATATCTGACATTGACCTACATTTAAGCTTGAATTACTTAGTAATACTTAATTTCCCTTGGTTAATGTTTTTAGTCAACCTTGGTTAATGTTTTTAGTCAACCTTGCTTAAGGTTTTTATGCAGGCCGCAGCCACCTTGTTTGTCAAGCTATGTGTACATCGACAACCCTCGTAGTCGAGCTATGCTGTTCTCCTACAACTCTTGTTTATATGGAGGATCTTACATGAGTGATGATTTAAAGGTACATGCCCACTCAGTAGGCACACATTTCAGAGAGCATCTGAGGCATTTACTGGCAAAAGAAACATTCATTCACCATTACCCCACGTACTGATTGGCATTATTATGCATTTTATATCAGACGTAAGTTGTGACGTAAAGGTGACGCATTTAATTAGTATAAATAATTAAAAACACATCATGCCTCATTTGCATATGAAAATAGTCTGATACCACCGCGCGTCACTATCAGTAAAATACACATTACTAAATGATTTATTTGTATAGCCGGCACTCGTAATTTTAGAACTGGTGGAATAGTGACACAATTATACATTTATTTAATTCCTATAAAGAACACTTTGTGCCTACTGAGTGGTCATGTACCTTTAAGCGAGTGTACTGAGTTCATAAGAAACGAGGCAATGTATGGTATTCAGGTCCACTTTGAAATACAGTAAGTTTCATAATACATGTATTTATGAATCTAACGTTACTGGGGTAATGGTTCCATGAGTCCAACTACCGCTGATAAATCATAATGATATACGCCGTCCTAGTAGCTGCAGTCGTTACTGACTGGTTATTTCGCTAAAACTGAACTTTGCTCAGAAATATTTGCCACCAAATTTCTCTGAGATATACCGTGTACGTTAGGATGTGAAGGTAAAAATGTATAGAAATGTATTGTATGATCTATAAATAAACAGTACATGATTGGTTCAGACTGCTATCGGCGAAAAAGAAAACTGTCTAAATATAGAAAACTTCATTAGTATGCACAAATGTAACTGGTACCCAGCTTTCCTATACAGCTGGGGCCCGTTTCACTAAACTTCGTACGACTAAAATGTTCGTAAGTACAAATTTAGGATCGTCTGTAAATTTCAATTGATGGATTTACATTTATTGAGCATATGCAGCCTATGCTCAATAAATGTAAATCCAATAAATAATTGTTTATAAGAAAACCTGAAGGTGAATGTCACATTTCGAATAACACTCTCGGACTCTTCTCGCGCAACGATACGAGTCAGATACTGATATTATAGGAATTAATGGCCTTTTTGTGGAATTTATAAGGGTATACACTTGGAAAAGTCACTTTCGCAATTGGCAATAAAAATAATTGGTGATAAAAAATTACAATTTTCGAAAAAAAAATAATATTTTTTTCGAAAATTGTAATTTTTTATCGCCAATTGTTTATTTTTATCCTATTGGTTATTATAGGAATGAATGGCCTTTTTGTGGAATTTATCGGGGTATACTTGGAAAAGTCGCGGGAATACTGGCCGAGGCCGGTCGTTAAAAACTTTGGATATGTTTTCCTAAAAGTTCGACATTAACCAGTGGTATTGGCCAAAAGTGTAGATCCAGATGAGCCGGCTCGTGGCGAGCCGTCTCATCTGGATCTGCACTTTTTGCAAGTATTTTTCATAATTTTGAGAACAAAAACACCCCATGTGAAAATCATTTGTGATGATTGGATTGGGTTGCAAAATTAACATATCAAAATCCATTCCAGTTACTGGTTAATTTGCCGAGGTATGTCCAAATGTTTAGCCCTTTGTGCCGTCGATAACGCACCCCCCTAAATTAATTTCTGCGTACGGGCCTGTATTGTGTGTTGCTATTCACAGTAGTTAGCACCCAATTAGGTTGTACTACAAATATAATGACGATATGTCACACGGTACCAACAATTGTGTCACGGTATGCAATCAAACAACATACATGTACATTGGAGCAAGGTAGGCAAAGTACAAGTTTATCTTTATTATTATTATTCGTTTATTCACTCAGGTCACATAGTTATGACAACATGAGGTAAATACAATGCAACATTATGAAATGACGACTAGCTAGCTGACCATGTAACGGTGACGTTAATTCAAATTTCTGAAAACATAAACATTGGTTTGGAAATAGATGTTTTATACGGAAGCTTAAAAGGGACATGTGCAATCTTTTTTCTATGTCGTTCCCACGACATAGCATCTCGTTCCCACGAGATAGCATCTCGTTACCACGACTTAGCTATGTCGTTCCCACGACATAGCATCTCGTTCCCATGAGATAGCATCTCGTTACCACGACTTAGCTATGTCGTTCCCACGAGATAGCATCTCGTTACCACGAGTTAGCTATGTCGTTCCCACGACATAGCATCTCGTTACCACGACATAGCATCTCGTTCCCACGAGATAGGATCTCGTTACCACGAGTTAGCTATGTCGTTCCCACGAGATAGCATCTCGTTACCACGACATAGCATCTCGTTCCCACGACATAGGTAGCCAATGAAAATGCAGCATAATTACCGCCATTTTTTCTTTCAGCCACAGCGCTGTACATTGTCGCCTAACTGTCGTTCTTTGACATGTTTACTCTTTTTCGTCGGTTGTCCTTATGAATTCCAAATGGTGAACTCATACTTTAACTGGCTACATATCAGCGAAGTCTTCGCTTACACTGCACTTTGATTCCTAAATAATCTTAAATATGAACAACCTAGTGTTTGCAAACGATATTACCATCTATTATCTTGGTAAATTGAGACTTTTGAGCAATTATATCCAGTACTTAGCGAATGATATGCCATTTAATGACACTCATTTTATCATAAATGGAGGTAGACACGCAGCTATATAATGACATAAATATCCGGGGTTTGTATTGAATTTAAAATAAATTAATCAACATATTAATTGGAAATGTGATGGTCATACACTTGCTTTTGTAGTCGAAAGTGCTTGTGTAGTATCAAATCATCAGTTTATCACTAGACTGCATACTAATGTAGACCAGGCGGTGCCTCAAGAAAGACACACGGCGACAACTATAAGGTATCCCGCTACCAAATCTGCCCGGTATCGTGTTTTATCACAAAGTTAATGTTATATGCGGCCTACTGTCTACTTTAAAATATGTCGTCGCATACGAAATGTTAAATGATGTAGCTATTATTCCCCAAAATTATTTCAGACAGCAGCAAACAACAGGGAAACGCCTCACTCTGCCTTATTTCAAACTTATTCATACGAAATTACGTTACTTGGGCCGCAATCCAAAACATAACGTTACATTAGCAACTGCAACACGAGCCATAAACATTATTTTCATACGTTGTCTTGGCCAAATGGAGACACTTGGCCAGGCTACGAGATATCCAAATTGGGTTGACATGCGATCAAAGATGACAAATATATAGGACTTGTCCGGACCAACACCCCATGTATACGCCGTTGATAAAAACGTCGTAATTTCGACGTCATTGATCTAAAAACGTCATATAAAACGTTTTTAACCACGCGTCATAAAAACTTACTTCTAAAATGAAACATAATTGGGATACATTGATAATTTTGGCGGAATATGGCTTTTAAAAGATGGACAATTCAGAATACGCGAAAAAGTAAAAACTGAAAATGTTGTCATTAAGCGCGGGTTTCGCACGGCGCGGCTCATATATTTTTGGCGTTCGTATTTGTGCAAAAAGTACACACAAGATAATGTTGACTTTGCCCAAGGTTACGTGTCGTTTGTCAATTATTCACTAATAGTATAAAATTATAATACACTACTTAAAACCAACCTACATGGCAGGCCTATTCGTTTACTACTCCATTACGCTTAAAGTCGCCCGTTAGTGTTAACGTCGTAATTGCGACGTCATTGAGCTAAAACGTCGTTTGCGATTCTACCACGTGTTACAAAAATACATGTAACATGAAAAATAATTGAGATACAGTGATAGTTTTTGTGGTATATGACTTTTAAAAGATGCGGTATTCAGAATATGCAAAAAAAATGAAAAAGGATTGTTTTGTCATTAAGCCCGGTTTTCGCATGACGCGGCCCATATATATATATGTCAACGGTCCCATTAGCGTTATTCCCATAGCAACTAAGGACTCCCACTGATATTATTACATTCTGGCAAGTTATTTTTTATGCGAAAGGTACATACATTCTACTAAAGGGCGGTACGTACATGGTGATTTATGTACCTTTTAATATCACTTATCATTTGGTAAACTGCAAACAATTGATATATATTCAGATTGTTATTGATTATGTGAAGCAAAGTATATGTGTATGATGAGATAATGTAATATTTCTATAACATTCTTGGTTTCAATGACAAATCGGAATTCAACGTCTGACATGCATGTGCAGTTGATTTTATTACATACAACTCAATATGGATGCATGCATATTTTAAAAAATGACAACCATCAATATGGAGTGCATGCATATACATGTTAACATACGTAAATGCTGAACAAAGAAATCAAATTTAATCACAAATTCAATAATTCTGAGAAAAACACTGAGATAATGTAGAATAAATATTATAGTGTGGACACAACTAATACACATTGGAATGGTATATACGACAGTCATTCCAGCTGAGCCACTACTAACTCACGTAACAATAACTGTTATAGTCATTGCAGACTACAATACACATAGTACACACAAATATATACAACATGACAGCATGCAAGGTACAATGCAATGGATATAAGAAATGCAGTAGTCACGAAGTTTAATATACTAATATGACAATGCTAAACAACGTAACTGTCATCCCTTGCGGCTAGAGTATTTGTGCCATCATATCTTCTTCTTTTCTTATAGTCATATCTACAATATTAACTTTCATTATTTCATGTATACTGTGTATTTCGTTTTAATTAGTTTGTCGTTATCGTATGATATATTATTCGTTTTTTGATTGCCTTGTATATTGATGTCCTTTTGAAGCTTGATGGCGAGGTAAGCGGGAGGTTTGCCAAACAGTTCAGTTTCAACCATCCAAGTGTTCTGTTTTATGCACTGTCCTGTTACTTTACCAGTAGTTCATTGGGGAATAGTCGTTGTTGTGCTTGCTCTGCATTTGTTATACTGTTTATGTAGTGTATGCACAGTTGCTTTCGTTTTGGGACCGTACACCGCTGATCGTGGAGTGCATGTTTGTGCCGCGTTGAAGGTTCTGCGACCACCGAGGTGCGCATGTCATTTGCTTATTAGGAAGTATTTATTGCGTTGGTTTCTTATGGGTCTCACTTTTCTACTATGCTATCCATTTTAATAATCATTTCATTATTATGCGATCGTCATTGACATACATTTGTAAATTATTGCTATAGCAGTGTGCTCCCTATGGAGCTGGACTGAACTTAATTATATAACTTAATTATTAAACGATGATTGCTATAATTTATATTTTGCAGCCGTCTTGGACTTCTGCTATTGGAACACGTGTCTAATTACATAACAAGGTTACAAGAGAACACAAGATTGACATAAATATGTGTTTTTTCTTTGTAATAGGTCAACGTGACATTTCATATTTTAATCATTACACATTATGATTGTCATTGCCAGGTAATTTATATCTGGCGGTCATCTAAGGCTTCTTCTTTCTATTGACACAATCGTATAATATTGCATTTGAAAGTTCAAAGTTACATACAACGTTCAATGTGTCAATAAACCTGAGATATGTATACTAATATGCTTAAACTAATCAATAGCCCCGGTAATTAGTATGCAATTTGCGCAGTATAAGGCAACGTGACTTTTTTGTTAAATATTTGGCGGCCATTTTTGACTTCTGCTATTGGCACAGTTATTTAATTATGTGTCTAAAGTTACTGAAAACGTTCAGAGTATGCCTAAATCCAATACATCTATACCAATTTACTATGATATGGCGTTAATATGCAGTTATATACTTAATTATCAGTCCGTTTACATTATTGTTATATGATATATAGCTATATGTGGCGGCCATCTTGGACTTCCCCTGTTCAACAACTTGTCTACGAACATATCGAACGTACCGAAAGCGTTTGTTGTGGCAATATATCCAATATCATTATCATGTTTGCTTGATATATATGTGAGAGTAGATATATGTAAAATATGTTACATTTGACGGCCATTTTGGATTTTTTCCATGTCACAGTGAATTTAATTGAATATTAAAAATGTTGACCGCTTATCTGATAAGTCAAGTAAATCCACTTTACGCTCTTAAATTACTTCAATACCTCACACGGCATACTATAACTGTCTGGCGGCCATTTTTAATTTATGCAAATTTCTCAAAACGCTCAAAGATGACAGAGTGTCATTAGCGGATTCTGGATGTGGTTGGCATGGACAAGCAAAATCGCCAATAACAAAACTATGTTAATCAAAACAATGTTAAGCTACCGGCTGTCGGACTAAAATGGCGGTAATTAAGCTTCATTTTCATTGGCTACCTATCTCGAGGGAACGAGATGCTATGTCGTGCGAACGACATAGCTAACTCGTGGTAACGAGATGCTATCTCGTGGGAACGAGATGCTATGTCGTGGTAACGAGATGCTATCTCGTGGGAACGACATAGGTAACTCGTGGTAACGAGACCCTATATCGTGGGAACGAGATGCTATGTCGTGGTAACGACATAGCTAACTCGTGGTAACGAGATGCTATCTCGTGGGAACGAGATGCTATGTCGTGGTAACGAGATGCTATCTCGTGGGAACGACATAGGTAACTCGTGGTAACGAGACCCTATATCGTGGGAACGAGATGCTATGTCGTGGTAACGACATAGCTAACTCGTGGTAACGAGATCCTATCTCGTGGGAACGAGATCATATCTCGTGGGAACGAGATGCTATCTCGAGGGAACGAGATGCTATGTCGTGGGAACGACATAGCTAAGTCGTGGTAACGAGATGATATCTCGTGGGAACGATATGCTATGTCGTGGTAACGAGATGCTATGTCGTGAGAACGACATAGAAAAAAATTTGCGCATGTCCCTTTTAAGCTTCCGTAGTTTTATGTGTAATTACGATTTAATATCTTTGTGAGGACAACATACTTAGATGGTTTTCTCAAGAACATGTTCGACCCAGTTGACATCTTAAACATAAATGTACATGGTCTACCTACATAGAGGATATTGCAACGAATATGACATACATGTATATGTTCATCGAGTGGTGTGAAATATGTAATATGGGCATTTCACACCACGAGATGAACATATATGTCATATTCGTTGCAAAAATATGAATATTCTATTTATTATATACCGCTCCATGGAAATTAGCAGTTGTATACGGTAATGAATGTGTATTTGCAGCCTATTTGTGCTGTTTTCCCGAACATAGATTTTATGAATAGAGATAGCGGAAGTGGTCGTATTTTCACCGGAAGTTGTTTATTTCATCGATGAGAACATATGACTTTTATTTACATCGTATAACTATGTATTTCATGTGTAAGTATATAATAAATAGTATTATTATAGATATGTGTATTCAGGATGATATGTTGCTGGCAGTTGAAGCAGTACATTTATCGGTAGTCTACACACAGGCCATTTGTTTCCACCTCCGACCTCTGTCGGAAATAGAGTTATGGCAGATGGTGTAAAATGGATGTAGATTCCGAATATGACAGTTCGCGCCATGTTCTGTTCTGTTGTGTTGTATAGTTTCTTCCTATGATAGGAACACCTCATTCTCGGAATAAAAGGTCGTAGACAGTGGTTCTTATGATCTGTTGATATGTACAGTTCCACCACCGCAATCATAAGGATAATATGTATTTAACGCTTTGAACCCGAAATCCCGCTATAGCGGTTTATGCAAACAGTGCAGATCCAGATGAGCCGGCTCGTAACGAGTCGTCTCATCAGGATCTGCACTTCTTTAAAGTAATTTTCATATTTTTGAGAACTAAAATAATACCCCATTTTCATAAATGGACTAGTCTGAATATCATTTTGTGACGATTGGATTGGTTGCAAAATTAACATATCAAAATCCATTCCAGTTACTTCGGGATGAAAGGGTTAATAAATCAATATATGTAGGGGTCGCCAGCGGATGCGTCAACATAGTTCAGGTCAAGCGCATGCTGGCTAACAGTTTCTATGTGTAGGCATTAGTTCTTGTTGCGATGACGACGGGGAATTAGTGGCATTTGGTTATAGGTTAGCCACCTCCAAATAGTTTTACTATATAATTTAACCGATTGCCATCAAATAAGGCCAGTCTCTCCTACTTTCACTATTCGTATGGATGCTGTGGGACCCACTTGTACATGACCTGCAGCCAGTCTGTACTGGTTCTGCATGAACTAAACAATATGTTCACTTACTCCTAAGAAAGAAACATTCAACCTTGTCATATCCTCCAATATTGTTTACATTTGTTGGCCACGGAAACTCTGTTTACATCACGTGACCAACAGCTTCAGTGTTTTCTTTTAAATGCTACAAATATGCTGAAAACTGGTGTTAAAAACACCCCAAAATGTTCCTCAAGTGAAACTGGGTAGTAATGGATCAAGATGTGCAAGCAAACGGTGTCTGTGACCTCAAAACACCCGCACTATTTTTTTACACCGGACTATTTTTGCATACACCCTGGGCGATTTCGCACCATTTGGTATCCTCTAACCTATATCTCTCAACATGCATGGTGAAATTGACAACGGACTTAAATAACCCACATCTGAAGGGCTTGGGATGTACACTTTTGTCAGTAATCACAACAGTATGCATATATGACCCTTAGAAATACAGTGTATGGTTGATTGATGAATACAGAATTCCAATCTGCACGGTGTATCTGTATTATTCATGTAATTCTTTTGTAATGTAACACCCCAACCACCCAGCACCACCACCCCATTCTTCTTCTGCTATTTGTGTTTTGCTTTTATGCTTGTAATGTACATGTGTTATATCCCCTCGCCGATGGGAAAACGTATACATATAGTTAGTTTATATACGTACGTACGTAAGTAGGTTAGTAACACCTTTGCTTTCTTAATAACTTTGAACCCCTTTCACCGCTTTTAATAATATTGGCCACAATGTGTATCTAGCGATGGTGATTTGTTCTGCATACAAGTACATCCCACGTCTGAACACCCACGATCAATGGCACTGATGTCTTACGTTAACTTTATTAGCAAGAAAGTCAATGAGAGGATTAACTTACTGATAACGAGCCATTTGAGTAAATCAAGTAAATTAGTAAATCAAGATATCTATATGATAGTTTCCGAACTCGGCTACCGTTCTGGTAACCGAGTTCGGAAACTATCATATATATACCTCATCTCGCCGTTCTGGTAGCCAAGTTCGGAAACTATCATATAGATATCTTGATTTACTGTTTCCAATACGCGCACCATCTTTGTTCTCATCGCACTTTCCAAGGCCCTCTACAGGCTACAAATGCAAATAGTTGCAGTCAGTAATGGACACATAAAACGCATGTTGTCAAAAGTTTTATTTATCCAACACTGACACTTACAATTCATCGCAGATCCCCATGATATTATGAGAACCAGACCTGTAGACTATTTCAACAACATTGCAAAATATACTTATCTAGCAAAGTATACTTTGAGGGAGAAATTGTCAATTTTAGGATAAATTTATTAATTTTTATTATACTGAATTTATTACATTATGATAATGTAATACATTCAGTATAATAATTCTGCATACTTTTAATCATCAAATATATGCAGTCATTAGTTCTATATGATATAATGCCCTTCCCCCCCCCCCCCCAATCAAAATTCAAGGTAGAACAAAATCCTCACCCCCCCCCCCCAATAAAAATGTAGCCTAGGACAAAATCCCCCCACCCCCCCCCCCCCCACACACACACACACACACACACACGTCCAGAATCAAGGTAAATCATATTCAGTGCTTTTATTTGCACAATAAACATCAAAGATCAAGCACATTTAATGAAGTAGTTTCAGTTGCACAATCAAACAAGCACATTTAATGAAGTATTTTCAGTTGCATAATCAAACAAGCACATTTAATGAAATATTTTCAGTTGCACAAAATAGGCCAGCCCAGTCAACCACACCATGCCAACCAGTTTGATGTATGTGGGAAACAAAATCAACTGCCGTACGTTGTATTATGCACATTACTCCACATATTTGCTGTCCGAAAATACGTAAATTTTGAATTTTGATGGGGGTGGGGGGGATTATGTCCGACCTATGATTTTGGACGGGGGTGGATTTTGTCCTACCTGCATTTTAGACGTTGGGGGGGGGGGTGGGGGAGTGGGGGGATTGTCCTCCTATGTCAAAAATAAGGGGATGGGATTATGTCCGGGGCGTATTTTGTCCGTATCCCAGTCGCCACCTACGATTTCTAAACCAAACACCGTGTAAGTTGAATTATTTGCAAACAATAACCTATAAACTCTATCAATAGTTGTAGTGGTAACAAAGTGAACGGCATATACATACATAAATGTAAAGGTACATGTCCACATTTTATATCAGACGTAAATTTCCACACTGATATCAGGGGCGATAACAGTGTTTCCTTAAAATGTTAACGGACTTTACTATTTATTCTCTGTATTTATTTGTTTGATGCGCAATGATCATACTTTATAATCTGTCGAAAATATTATTGTTTAGGTGACGCGTTTAATTCGTAGAAATAATGAAAACATAGCATGCCTCATTTGCATATGGAAATAGCTCGATACCACCGCGAGTCACTATCAGTAAAATAAATATTACTAAATTATTGTATCTGTATAGCGGGCAGTCGTAATTTTTTTAGAACTGCTGGAATAGTGACACAATTATTCACTTATTTAAGTCATATAAAGAACAGTTTGTGCCTACTGAGTGGGCATGTACCTTTAAATAAGTAAAAAAAATAAAAACTCAATCACATGTTTATGATCCGGTTTCTACACTACCAATATTATAGGAATGAATGGCCTTTTTGTTGAATTTATCGGGGTATAAACTTGGAAAAGTCGCGGGAATACTGGACGAAGGCTGGAAGGCCTCGTCCAGTATTCCCGCGACTTTCCCAAGTTTATATCCCCGATGAATTCCACAAAAAGGCCATTCATTCCTTATAATTCCAGCATTTGAAATAAATTAATCAAGAAAATGTGTTTATTTTCCGTTTTCTTAATAATTATTTTAACTGCGCCTCACTGTAACGGAAAGTAGTTCGGCGTGGGAGTTTACTGGGATATAAATTTTGGACAGAATGTTAGAGAATTGTGTAAATATTTTTGTGTTGGAATTATGTGTCAATGTCTTTATTTCAAAATTCGTAATTATTGAATATTGTTCTTGAATCAATCAAGTAATGTGATTGTCTGAGCCTGAGCTTGACTGCGAGTTGGCAATGTCAATAGTCGCTCCGAAACGTTGGTAATCTGGGCAAGATTTACCCTTTGAACACGAAAGCCCGCTAAAGCGGTTTATGTTTACAGAGCAGATCCTGATGAACCGGGCTCGTAACGAGCCGTCTCATCAGGATCTGCACTTTTTGAAAGTAATTGTCATATTTTTGAGAACACAAAATACACCCTTTTCATTAATGGGCTAGTCTGAAAACCATTGTGTAATGGTTGGATTGTTACAGCAAACTTAACATTAAAATCCATTCCAGTTACGTATGGATGAAACGGTTAACGCAGGCGGATGTGCACCACTGACTCGGACCCCCGTTATTCCCGCACTACTACGGTACATTGCAACGATATTTTGTAAACAAACATCCGAAGGAGGTAGCAATCGTACGGAAGCCCATTAGGGCCACTTCACTTTTTTTTTTTATCTTTTCTTGAATTTTCGAGATATTTTCTTGAATTTTCAAGATACTTTCTTGAATGTTCGAGATCTTTTCTTGAATTTTCAAGATGTTTTCTTGAATTTTAAAGTTCTTTTCTTGAATTTTCAAGATCTGTTCAAGTTATTTTCTTGAATTTTCAAGATCTTTTCTTGAAAATTCAAGAAAATATCTTGAAAATTCAAGAAAAGAACTTGAAAATTCAAGAAAACATCTTGAATAAATGGAACTTAAAAAAAAGTAAAGTGGCCTTAATGGGCTTCCGTACAATCGGGCCAATATTATCATGAACATGTTTATTTGATGCTCCAGGCTCCTACCCCGAGAGGGCTCTCCCCAGCGCTGGGCTGTTTCCCTTCATTCAGTCGGCCGCATGCACCATAGACAACACATGCAGTACACCAGTCATACAGGCGGAGCGTGCCGCCTCGCAACAAAGGTACGTTCACGCTGAGGGATGACGAACTGAGTCGTATTTGATTACATTCGCCTGCGATGGTACAACGGTACGTACATATGCAGGGACGAACATACTGATTCGTACTTACATCCATTCGTCCGTAATGATACACAGGCGCGTGTATAGTCAGAGACGAACTAATTCGTACGTACTTGAATCCAATCGTCCGCAATGGTACAAAGGTACATACATAGACAGGGACTAATGAACCGATTCGTACTTTATTGTTTCCCCCATACTGGTCAATGACACAATACTCGTTAGTGTGTAGCACTTTTTGCACACTCAATTGTATTGTCTTGCCAATATTGATAAATCAGTCTATTTGTTTGAGCGTGAGCTATATTTATTTTATCCACAAATGATCAGAACATTTCATAAACAGTAGATCTACACTTTGCGAGATAGTAAACGCAACGTGCAGCTTATTGGCTTATTGACCCGTCGGCTGAGTACATGTGCATGATTGTAATTCACAACCACAGGTTGAAGTAACATATCAAGGCCTATAAATACATTAAATATACCTAAAAGTACAAATAAGTGGAGAAAAAGTAAGTTAATTATTTTATTTCTCCCTGTTATAACACAATACTTTATTATTGTGTTCTAACAGGGAGTAGTCTAAACATTTTTTTTCAACTGATTTTTTCCCACTTATTGATACTTTTAGGTATATTTAATGTATGTATAGACCTTGGTCCGTTACTTCACCCTGTGTTCATAACGTCTTCCATCACGTCAGTTTTGTACCGAGCCCCGCAGGGGACGTAGAAATTTTGTTTATTATTAATTCATTTCCACGAAATAACAATTCGTTCTCTCAATTTAACAATTCGTTCCCTCGAAATAACAGTTCGTTCACATGGGAACAAATTGTTAATTCGTGGGAACGAATTGTTACATCGTGGGAACGAATTGTTAATTTGAGGTAACGAATTGTTAAATTGAGGGAATGAATGGTCATTTCGTGTGAACGAATTGTTAATTCGAGGGAACGAATTGTTATATCGTGGGAACGAATTGTTAATTCGAGGGAATTAATTGTTAAATTGAGGGAACAAATTGTTATTTCGTGGGAACGAATTAATAAAAAAAAACATGTCCCCTGCAGTGCTCCGTAGTTTTGCGCTGTTTTGCCAATATTTTCTTTTTCTTAATTATATTAAAGTAACATATCAGTATCAGTAAAATGCATTAAGTTTGAATAAATATGTATTCATCGGACACTGCCGTTACCCACCCATTTATTAGTATTATATTTGGAAAAGGAAATGTTTATTTTTACACGTAGTCAAAGGTACATGCCCACTCAGCATGCTCAGTAGGCACAAACTGTTCTTTATATCAGAGACATCATCTGAGACATTTTCTGGCAAAATAAACATTCATTCACCATTAACACACGTATTGATTGACATTATTACACCTTTAATATCAGACGTAACTTTCCACACTGATATCTGGGGCGATAACCGCGTTTCACTAAATGTTAACGGACATTACTATTTAAGTAGTATATAGGGAGTCAAAATGATACCACCTACGGTGATATCATTTATAACCCTCTATAATACCCCCTACACTGGTCACAAACGTTGCAATATACCTTTTTCGCATTGAAAAGCAACGTAATATAATGCACTTAGTTACATCAGAGATGTGAATACCGTAGGCTATGTCCCTGGCTACTTGCATAACATGACAATACTACGTACTAACACCAAAATAATATCCTTTATTATTATCATAAATGCTAAACAGAACACTCTGTTCTGTTCTGTTCTGTTCTTATCAGTCATAAACCGTTTTTAAAATCTATCAAACATTATTATTATAAGTGCTAAACAGAACATTCTGTTTTGTTCTGTTCTGTTCTTATAAGTCATAAACTGTTTTTGGCGGGAGACATACTGTCTCCACGCTATTGGGATCGTGATTCTGGCCGTTTGCACGGGTCTAATTTCGGAAGTGGCTCTCTGTTCATCGGGGGACGTCTCAATAGGCTCAATTTGCGTTCGCAATTAACAACAGTCAGGTGACATTTAAAGTCAGCGAGTGAACTGAAAGCAAGTTATTAATAGCAACGGCAATGCTGAACATTATGTGTAAAATAGTTGGCATGCCCAACATTACTTTTGAAGAGAACAAATTGCTGTTATTGAGACGCCCCCCCCCCCCCCCCCCCCTATTGTGTACCACGCAGTCGCAATGCGACGTCGAAGGCCATTTATTTTTCATATTGTGGTTTACGGGCGATTTTCGAAAAATTACCCTCTGGGTGAGCGAAACAAAATTCATGAAAACATTTTGCCGTTCATGCAGCATACACGTATGTAGGCCTACGCCCAGTCATAATTTTGAAAAGATTTCACATAATATTATGTCACACCTCCAGAGTTCCTGTTGGGTATGCAATTTGGTTTAATCGGTTTGTATCCCTATTCTGCAAAGTGCCGATTGAATTTGGCCAAATAAACATACTAAAAATATAAAAATGTCCCCGTTTTTTTTCTTCACATTACGAAAAACCTATGCTGCCAAAAATATTTTTTGAACGCACAAACTTTTTGGCAGAGGGCACCTCTCACCATATCCGTATAAAGGCGTATATCACCACTTCAATTCTGGGTTCTACCCCAATAAATACGTCTGCAATATACCTCGTAAAGCGGTTTATTAGTCGGACATAAAGCACCTTTGCTTCATCAACATATTTGTGTTTAGAGCAGGCTGTATTTTACAAACACCAGTAACTGATCAACTTCTCCAAATTTGCAGATTGTACATCCAATAATCAACATCGAATATATTTCTAACAAGGAATTTCTGAGTATGCAAATTCACAAGTGGCTACTTGTCTCCCGCCAGTCAGTACTTTCAGTACTTTGATTAAAATATATCAAACAGTTTGCATTTGTATGTATATTCGCCGATAATTGCTTCATATCTTTATGCTATTGGTATGAAATTTTAATCGACCTTTGCAGTATTTTTCTATGCATTTCACAACATTTGAAAATCCTGTTTGATAAACAAACAAACGGCATGTCAATATGATAAGAATCGGCATCTCGTTATAATAGTGTTTATGTTAAACGGTGTTTTATTCAAGTGCATGCAATATGCTAAATTATTCAATAGCACACATAAGTTAACTTTTATGGAAGACGTAACTGCCCCGGGCTGACATTTTAAAGTGGCTGTGTCTCAGTCAACAAATTATAAATGCTTGGATTTAACGACGGCACTGGCCCGATGTGGATTGTGGCCTAAGGGTTAGAACACTTGACTTCCAATCCGGAGGTTGTGGGTTCGAACCTCGCAAGGGCATCTAACATTCTTTCGTAGTATTTCCATCCCACTGGTCTGTCGGATGAGACCTTAAATTGTGGTCACATCTCTATATGACCCTAGCTGTTAGTGGGACGTTAAACCCATTCACTTTCACTCTCTTTTTTTTCGGTGACCTTGCATGTCGTCTCCTAAGAATGGCAGAAAGGAAGGTGGATAAAGAGGAAACAGGCCCTAGTCGGCCTAGCTCTTATTAGTATAGTCCCCTCTGGTTCTTTAAATGCCAAAACTCGACTCTCCTTCAAATATGTAGCCTATTTCACCAACATTGCAAAGTATACTTATCTAGCAAAGTATACTTTGAGGGAGAAATTTTCAATTCAAGGATAAATATGTATTAATTTTTATTATACTGAATTTATTACATTATCACAGCCAGTTCAGCTGTGATAATGTAATAAATTCAGTATAATAATTCAGTATAATAATTCAGTATAATATATTCGAAGTATATTCTTCGAATATATGCGGTCGTTAGTTCTATATGAAATAATGCATTTCGAGAAAAATAAATGATTACTCCCTCAAAGTATACTTTGCAATGTTGGTGAAATAGGCTACATATACACGGGACCGCCTTTTAAAGTCCATATCCGAAAGGACTAGTAGAGCTTCGTATGACTAAAATGTTCGTAAGTGCAAAATTATAATAGTCTGTAAAATTCACTTCAACAATGTTTTCTTGTAAACAATTGTTGGATTTACATGTATAGAGCATAGGCTGCATATGCAGCCTATGCTCAATAATTGAAAATCCATGAATTGAAATTTCGAGACTATTCTAAATTTGCACTTACGAACATTTTAGTCGTAAGAAGTTTAGTGAAACTGCCCCCTGTGTCTCATAATGTTTATACGTGGTTTGTTTTTCTTTCGTTTAATGAACTGAAAATGACGTACAGTCTATACTCGCTTACTCAAAGTCAAAGGACTGAGGAAAATACTTTAGTTAGCGAAAAGTTTAGTTAAAGAAAGATATGTATAGTATAGGAAAACGAGTAGTATATAGGGAGTCAGTTTGTTACCGCGAAGTGTGGGGGAAGAATTGAAAGCAGTGGGTAGCCCCATAGGTACCAAAAATAGTAAAATTTCCTGTTAATTTAAAGCGAAATAAATACAACCCACAGTAAAAATAAAATGTCATACTGTAGTATAAAATGTGTCCCCGATTTGTAGCGGTTTCAGCTACCCAATGAAATAGTAAGTCGATTTGCAAGGGTTTCGGGTACCTATTTCAGCTACCCAACGAAATAGTAAGTCGATATACGCGGGAGGTCTCCCATATAGGAATGGCCGCTCTGTAGAATTTTTCTAGTCCATATCGAAAACGGAGCGAGAATAGGGGGAGGGAGAGGGCTTTGGGTACTTTTGCAGTTGGGTACTATATATAGTTGAAATTATGTGTTCAATTGGGCGTACTTTCAAAGAAAATATTCGAGAAATTATTCTGAGTTTGGACTACCGAAATTGTTGGGACTCGACGAAAAAAAAGAGTTTGTCTGTTGGTGTCTATCGCAATAGTATGTGAAGCTACTATAGTCTGGTAGTTGAAACGGGGTAGTTGAAACCAGTGCAGATTTGCCACGGATTTTACTAGTATGCCTAGTTGTGTTATTAGTATGCCTAGTTGTGGTACTAGTATGCCTAGTTGTGGTACTAGTATGCCTAGTTGTGGTACGAGTAAGCCTAGGCATGATACGAGTAAGCCTAGACCTGGTAACGAGTAAGCCTAGTTGTGGTACTAGTATGCCTAGTTGTGGTGCTAGTATGCCTGGTTTTACCTAGGCAAATCATGTTGAACATTGGGCAAACTATATTTGTATGTACTTGCATATTTTGTGCCTACAATATGCCACCAAAGCAAAATTTGTCCGAACAAGATATAGAAGATATCCGTAATCTTCGGGGTATAGAGTCTGCAGACAATACGAAGAAGAAATTTGGAATCGGTACCACTCGCCTTCGAAGAATATGGGACGCCGTCGATGCGGAACATAGTACAAAACCCGAAGAAACCAAATTTGGAACAAATTTAGAAGAACAAGAAACCCCTACCCCCGTAATACCCAGGGTGACCACACCTGGTCGCCCTACCGAGTTCCCCACGGCTCTACTAGAAGATGCGCGAAACACCAGCTCGTTCGAAGAATCGACGCGCCTGTTCGACATGGAGAGACGTCTGGAGAACCGGTTGGACGCGCTGGAACGCAGGCTGTTGGACGCGATTTCCGGCGATGCCGATTCCGAGTGTCCGAAGAAAGACGAGCGGGAGGTACACGACATCTGGAGAACCGTAGAGAATACGAAGTGGTGGCTGGGGTTCTATGTGGCGGCGTACGCGGTTTGCAAACCACTGCTCCCATTCGCTCGCCTAGAGGCTTGTAGACTCTGGAAGAACCAACCAGATCCCGACGCCCAGTTCGTGCACTCCGCAAAACAGTCCGGTACGCCGATTGGGAAAAAACTAAACTCCGTACACCAGCACTCTGGTAGTCGCGACCCGTTCTACATGCAGTAGCCATTTTGGAAAAAGTATCCGAACCCTCCCCTATTGGGAACTTCGATTGGCAGCTAGAACTGCCACCGGACAAACCATCTGGATTTCTTCTTGTTGGGTGTAGTGCGAGGCTCCCCCGATTCTACACCGAAGCGGATTCTGTAGTTCGCACAGTGGCCTCCCGATGTTGTCCACTTCTCGATTTCCAAAAAACTGCAAAAGTACCCAAAGCCCTCTTCCTCCCCTATTCTCGCTCCGTTTTCGATATGGACTAGAAAAATTCTACAGAGCGGCCATTCCTATATGGGAGACCTCCCGCGTATATCGACTTACTATTTCATTGGGTAGCTGAAATAGGTACCCGAAACCCTTGCAAATCGACTTACTATTTCGTTGGGTAGCTGAAACCGCTACAAATCGGGGACACATTTTATACTACAGTATGACATTTTATTTTTACTGTGGGTTGTATTTATTTCGCTTTAAATTAACAGGAAATTTTACTATTTTTGGTACCTATGGGGCTACCCACTGCTTTCAATTCTTCCCCCACACTTCGCGGTAACGAACTGACTCCCTATATACTACTAAACGTGTACTTGGGATCAGGAAATTTGACTTTGAGTTATCAGTCGTTTGACGTATGAGAGTTTGAAGTAATAAATGTAGACTGTATATCACTGAACCCAAAACACCATTGTATTCGGTCAACGTGTAAGAAGTTTGTGTCGTATTCTACATACTATACACGTAGCTAACCTGAATGTTCTGTTTGTAACGCAGGGCGACTTACTTACTTAAGTCGCCCTGCGTTACAGACGGAAAAGTCTGGTTAACATGTAGCGCAACCCTGTTGTGGCCCTGGAATTAATGGTTTATCTACACCTAAGTGTTGTGTTGCATATCCCATGCACTGTTGTACGACATGGGACCCATGTTGAGCCGGGACACAACTCTCGTGGCCCTGTAATTAATGGTTTATCTACACATAAGTGTTGTGTTACAGACTCCATGCCCTGTTGTCCGACATGGGACCCATGTTGAGCCGGGACACAACTCTCGTGGTCCTGGAATGAATGGTTTATCTACACCTAAGTCTTGTGTTACAGACTCCATGCCCTGTTGTACGACATGGGACCCATGTTGAGCCGGAACACAACTCTCGTGGCCCTGGAATTAATGGTTTATCTACACCTAAGTGTTGTGTTACAGACTCCATGCCCTGTTGTACGACATGGGACCCATGTTGAGCCGGGACACAACTCTCGTGGCCCTGGAATTAATGGTTTATCTTCACCTAAGTCTTGTGTTTCAGACTTCAGGCCTTGTTATACGACATGGAACCCATGTTGAGCCGGGACACAACTTTGAAGGCCCTGGAGTCGCTACCCACGATATCCGTCGTCTTGGACGCCATTAAGAACTCTACAAACGCTACCAATATCAAGGCTCTCGGTGAGTTGTCAATAAAAAGTAAAGTTCCCTGAGCGTTCTTCAAGCCATGTTCGAAAATAATTTCGTTGAGTAAGATTGTCATTTCGAGCATAGATGCTCAAGCGTGTCTTTGATTGCCAATTATTGTTTGTATATACATGAAAAACCTTTCTAAACATTGTACACAATAATTAAAATGTACACGCATGCAATCACATTATAGCGAGTCTTCTGTTAAGACCCAGGCGCATATGAGTTGTTTTACCGTTAACCCTTTCTACGCTGTTGACGGAAACTGCCGTCTGCTGTTTTTCATTTTTGCTTTAATTCTTAACAAAAAACTGGTTTTGACAGCACTTGAGAATCGTCTGCACTGGAGACGGAATCGTCTCCACTGGAGACGATTCTCATGTGCTGTCAAAACCAGGTTTTTGTCGATAAATATTGAAAATAAAACATTTCCAGCAGACGACAACATTTAATTCAGCGTAGTAAGGGTTAAGCGGGCAGGTGGCGGGCAGAACATCATTGCCTGAGGCGAGTGAGCTTCCTGTCAATCATTTGGAAACTTTACACATGTCTTCTACACATAATGAAAATGTCCACCATCATGTTTTTTACGAAACATTTGTTTTTTTCTCAAAAAAAAGGTATTTTCAACATGGCCATTTGTCACACCTTTGCATACAATCTGTATAGGGTATACAGTTTGTGTCATTAACTCCTCCAACAGCTTTTTATCCCATCGCGTCGCGAAAATGGGATATATGGATGAATAATGTGTCCGTCCGTCTGTCCGGGCCAACGTCCGACGGTTTAAGAGGTTAGGGGCGTGGCCTAACACAAAAGATTCCTTTGATTTATTCCGTAAGCTCCTAAATTATATTGATGTTTAGGGGCTTTTTCTTTGTTCTTCAAATAATGGAAATAGCCTATAAACCCAAAATGTTGGTACGTCCGTCCGTCTATCCGTCCGTCTGTCCGTCTATCAGTCACGTTTTCCGTTAAGCTATAACGTCTTTAGCGTATGACCGATTGGCAAACTTCATGTACATATTTAGTATCAGCCATATTTTCATTCCCCATCCCACCCATTCTCCCCGTGCCTAAGGTCAAGGTCAAATAACATCATATTCACTAGATGTTCGCGTTCAGTAGATGCGCGTTTCTCCATTCCCCTATAACGTATTTACTTTATGAGCGACTTGCTTGTAAGTTGTAATTTCATGTGCATGTTTCTCATCATTTATAGTATCATTCCTCACCCCACACACGCTCCCGCACACACAAGGCCAAGGTCAAATAACTCTGGAATTTACACAGTAGATGCTTGTGTGTTTCTGCATTGCCATAAAACATCTTTCCTGTATGAGCGATTGTCTTGAACCTTCATGTGCATGTTTCACGTCATTCATATTTTGATTCCCTGCCCCACCCATGCTCTCCCGCCCCCAAGAGTATGGTCAAATAACTCAAAATTCACCTTCAGTAGATTTGTGCGCGTTTCTCCATTCCACTATGACTTATGTAGTGTACAAGCGATTGACTTGAAACTGCGTGTGCATGTTTCTCATCAGTCATACTATCATTCTCCACGCCACAAAGGCTGCCCCACGCCCAATGCCAAGGTCAAATAACTTTGGAATTTTACATTCAACTGATACATGTGCGTTTCTGCATTCCCTATAACTTCTGTACTGTATGAGCGTTTGCCTTGAAACTACTCGTACATGTGCATATTTCTCATAATTCATATGTTCATTCCCCACGCCACCCATGCTCCCCCCGCCCACAAGGCCAAGGTCAAATAGCTTTTACATTTCCATTCCACTATAACTTCTTTACTGTATGAGCGATTGACTTGGACGTTCATGTGCCTGTTTCTCATAATGCATAATTATGTGCATTCCCCGCCAGACACATGCTCCCCACTTTCCCAACGCCAAGGTCAAATAACGTTGAAATTCCACATTCAGTAGATGCGTGCCAGCTTCGCAATTATCCTGTAACTTCTTTAATTCACGAGTGATTGACTTGAAACCTCATGTGCATGTTTCGCATCATTCATGTTTTCATTCCCCGCCCCACCAATGCTCCCTCCGTGCCCAATGTCATGGTCAAGGTCCAACAAATTTCACATTCAATTATAGATGAGTGCACGTTTCTCCATTGTCCTATGCTTCTTTACTGTATGAGCGATTGGCTTAAATTTGAATATGCATGTTGACGATCAAACCACCACAGCGATGGGATACATGCCGTTGGCGGCGTTCTTGTTATTATCATAAAAACATGGTATGACTGCATTTTAGAATAATTTCCAAATGGAAATGATTCTAAAGTAGTGTCAAACTATGTTTTTATTGAGAAAGAAGACACAGTACATACCAACAGCAGACGACACGTTCTGTTTCCCGCATTCTTAGGGTTGAAACTGTTTATCTTTCAGACGACAAACTGCGGCTGCGCAACATGTTCACTGCGCCCGATGACATCATTGATATGCTGGTGAATAAATACGGAGTGATGACGTCAGAAGCAGCGGACGGCCTTATGAACTCCACGCTCAACGTAGTCACGGTACGCTTAAACCGAATTCACACGCAGCCGGCCAGTGCGTTTTCAATTGTTCAATTGTGAACCGAATGTTCTGGTTATCACATGATAGTGTGACATAAATTGTTCAAGGGCTTAGTGAAGGCTAAATCGATGATATGCTATGCCGAGGCAAGACGAAGCAAGCCAAACCCGGTGTGACTATTTGTGTCATTTTTGTCGCGCCTGCTTTTTCCGTCGTCGTGGTTGTCTGCGTCGTTGTCGTCGTCCGAAATGTCCAGTTCGTCATCATGGTATTACTTTAATATTATTTGACAGATTGCTTCTATATTTGGACACTTGATACATGTGAATATTTGGAACACACTCATGCTGTCATCAACATGACCTTGACATTCTTTACCTTCACATAGCCATTTTTTATGCCAGAAAGTGTCTTCAGCTTAGACCTTTTTCGTGTTTTAAGCATGCACTTCTGTGATTGTTTTTGTGATGCTTATTTTAGCACATGTCCATGATACGGTCAATGCCTCGGCAGGCGCGACACCGCTTCGGTGGCGGAATTCTTGTTAAACGGTCAATAATTATTGGTCCTTAATAATCGCACTATTTGAATGTGCGTGACCATCGATATCTACATGCACTGTAAAGTTTGTAAACACCTCAGGGCCTACATCTGGTTTGTCAACTACGGCAGAAACTTGATAGATCAGACAGTATTTACGAGCTATTTACGGCATACTATTTAAAGGTGGTTTCGCTCGACGGCAGTATATGGACGATAATGGTGTATTTATCACATAGATGTTTCAATCGAAATTGCAAACCCATAACATGCTTTGGCCTCTGTCGGCATTATATATGTAATGGGAATCTCAGATGTGGAAATCCCGAGAAATCACATATGTGTGCTCCGTGTAGGCGTGATTTCGCTTTCCATAGCATCGCTGATAATTTTACCGCCAAAAGTTGAATGGTTATCCTGTACCGAATATAGGATAGAATTATCGATATTTAATAGATGTTATCAAAAGAGACACGTCATGCGATTTTGTACCTTGGGACATCTTCGTAGTTTCATTAAATACGTTTACAAATTTTACAATATTTGTTTATAAATAAACTCAAAAGTTGACACAATGTTGTCAACTTTGACGCCATTTACGGAAAATATTGTAAATTTTGTAAACGTATTTGATGAAATTACGCAGATGTCCGAAGGTACAAAATCACATTGCGTGTCTCAAAAGGGAATTTATTTTGTAGAGTTTGGACGTGAACCACGTCGTTTTACATGATTAAAATAGTAGTTTTAGTTTGTTTCGGATCTACAGTGGGGTCACCGTGTAAGTGAGTGCATTATTTGCATGTACTTGTATCGTGTGCGCCTTGCGTTTCACTCGTGTCAAGATAATGACATCCAGCACATTAGATGGTGCTGGTGTAATGTCGTGTAACACCACCTTAATGGTGTGTAACACCACACTAGTGTCGTATTTAACACAACAGGTGTAATGTAGAACCACGCGAGTCCACTAGTCTAACGCCCCACTCGTGTGGTGCAATACTACACCGTTGTGTTTGATTGGTCAAGGTCATGTGAAAGTTGAGGTCGTGTTTTTGCCGTATGGCGACGGTGTCGTGTTTGTTCGTGTAATAATATACACTGTGACCCCACTGTAATTAAGTTGCATTAATTTACCTCCTGTTACTTACTCCTTTCAATACATACAGCTGCTGCAAGACATCGGCTACATCGACTTTGAGAAGATAGTGTGCACCCCGGGTCTCCTGACCGACTACATGGTGTTCGCCGACGAAGTCGACGTCGCTGCCGTGTCTACTGAACTGTGTGGAATAGACAAGGACCTCATCCCTAATATCACCAATACCCTCCTCGGTCATCTGGACGTCGCTAACATCATACGAATCGTACGTATCGCTGTCACTCAAATTGCATACTTGGTTGAAAATCATGTATTGCACTATACAGTGGAACCTCTCTGTCTGACAACCCCATTTTGTTTAATTGAGATGGGTTTCACTGTAATTTATTTCATTTTCGAGTCTGTACATGAGTGAAAATGACAAACAATTTTTATAGAATGCTTAATTACAGTGGAACCTCTCTAAACCGGACACCCTGGGAACCTCACAGGGTGTCCGGTTTGGAGAGGTTACACTGTATTTACAATTTAACGATTATATTTTATATTGGATTTCACTGGATTCAGTTGGAAACCGACTCTATTGCTATTCTCCCCCGAGGCAAAATGAAGCATTGACATTGGTAACTTGTTCCAACGTAGTGGAGATAAGGAGGGAACTGAGTATCTTCAAGATGGATCCATCATTTAGTATGCTTTGTGAATTTTATAGGTTAGAGGATACCAAATGGTGCGAAATCGCCCAGGGGGTATAAATAGTCCGGTATAAAAAAATAGTGCGGGTGTTTTGAGGTCACAGACACCGTTTGCTTGCAAATCTTGATCCATTGCTACCCAGTTTGACTTGTGGAACATTTTGGGGTGCTTTTAACACCAGCTTTCAGCATATTTGTATAATTTAAAAGAAAACACTGAACCTGTTGGTCACGTGATCTAAACAGTGTTTCCGTGGCCAAAGAATGTAAACAATATTTGAGGATATGACAAGGTTGGATTTTTCTTTCTTAGGAGTAAGTGAACCTATTGTTTAGTTCATGCAGAACCAGTACAGACTGGCTGCAGGTCATGTACAAGTGGATCCCACAGCATCCATATGTATAGTGAAAGTAGGAGAGACTGGCCTTATTGGATGACATTCGGTTAAATTATATAGTAAAACTATTTGGAGGTGTCAAACCTACACGAATTCACACGTGAGGCTAAGTTATTCGGTATTTACCGGTACTTGTCACTGGGAGCCCGGCCAGTACACTGTCGGTGCTTGGCATTTTTGTTATTCCATCATCTAGCGAAAATTGGATAGGGATACAAAAGTGTTCCGTCCATCTGTCTGTCCATCTGTCCGTCACCTTTTCTGTCACGTTTTTCATTCTCCTACAACCTCTTTACCATATGAACAATTCGCTTGACACTTCATCTACATGTTTATCTGAACTGTGAATTTCGGGTGACCTTCGTGATGGAAACACTCACCGGCGATTTTCTTGTTTAACCCTTACAAATTGAATTAAATGTTGTGGTCTGATGTTTATTTTCCACGTTTTGTCATCAAACACATGGTTTGACAGCACTTGAGAATCAGTTCCAATGAAAATGATAGTAAAGTTATGTCAAAACATGTTTTATTGAGAAAGAAGGCACACTATAACACGGCAGCAGACGACCATTCTTTCCTGTAAAGTTTTAATGGCTACACGCACACTGATTTTCGGGCCACACATTGTTCTATCCGGAGGAGTTGAGCCTTAACAGTTTACTGTTTCTCCCGCCCACACATGACTCACTCTCGTTTAAAAGTTACACTCATTTTCGGTTCACACATTGTCTCAGGCGGAGAAGTTGAGCCAATACACGGGCGAGTTTGACCTTGCCCTGCTGCTGTCGGACGTGGCGGGTCTGACGGACTTATACCGCGAGTCCTCCCAACTCCGCGGCCTCCTGGACTCCATGCCTGGCCTTCGTGACTCGGTGCCGGAGATACTCGCCCAGGTCGCCGACCTGATGACCAGCCTACAGAAGCTGAAGGAGGTCGACTTTGAAAGGTAAGGAGTATTGTTTCTTCAGAGACCGTGCACCTATCAATGTTCTTACATTATCCGATATCAATATAAGCGTCAAGCTTCGCATGTACTTTATTTCTTGTATACCTTCTTATATGTATTTGTTTATTCCGGTCTCGTAATTCATTTGATAAATGTAACAATGTGGGAAGGATTTTTTTGGGTGATCAGTCACAGTGTTTATTTAACCTACTTTTAAATGGTTTCAGTTAATTTATTAACCCGAAATGTTGCCTGTTACATAGGGCGATTTGTAAGTCGCCCTGCGTGACAGCCAAAAACATGCTGGCTACTATTAGTATCAATGTCTGTCCTGGGCGGTGAAGGCAGCCGGCAAACATCCGGGAATTGAACACATTCTAAAATGAATGGAAAGTTGAAATCCCGCCTTTGATAGTTCTGGGTCGAATATTTGATATGCCATGTATAGTTAAATTGTGTCTCATTTGTGTCTCATTCCTGGCGATAGGTGTAACGTACGTAGCTTCCATATCAGCCGCAAAGTACGAACAGACTTGTGGCCATCAGATCGCTCAATCATCCATTTCCCTCTGTCTATCCCTACCTCTATACCTCCCCCTCCCTATACCTCTCTCTCTCTCTCTCTCTCTCTCTCTGTCTCTCTCTCTCTCTCTCTCTCTCTCTCTCTCTCTCTCTCTCTCTCTCTCTCTCTCTCTCTCTCTCTCTCTCTCTCTCTCGGTCGCATGTCGTCTCTGTGGCATGTAATGCAGTCAAATCCCACTGACGTCATTCGGAATTAAACAACCGACAGACAGGCAAGTTTAGTTAGTGGGTCTGTTAAACATGTGTACATTAACATTATTGACGAACTGATTCAAGTGCGAATGATTGACATCATTTCGTCCCTGACACATGGCGGGAAAGTACAGCTGTTGAAAATTGTCGCGAATTCTGAAGTTTTCTGTCATTTTACGTCGTAACACATGCCTGGTGTACTTGCAATTTGTTGTTTGTGAAATAGACAACATTTAAGCGCAGTTCATTAATTAGGTTGGCATCAGGCACGGATCCAGATTTCGGGTTAGGGTGGGCGTAACTATTTTGCAATACTTGACTATATTATCGAACGAGCTAAGCTCGGCTCGTTCGATAATATAGTCAAGTATTGCAAAATAGCCGAGATCTATCTATCTATCTATAGATACTGCTTGCACGCCTCTTGCGGGTATTATGAGCAGGATTGTATTCCTTTTATTATATATATACATGTACATACAATGTCAAATACAATTTCAAATACAATCGATGTTCCCGGTAATTAGCCGGTACCCATTTACAGCTGGGTGAACTGAAGCAGTGTGGATAAAGAGTCTTGCTCAAGGAACCAACGCAACGCCACCTTTGGATCAGTGGGGTCCGGGGGCATTCCCACCCGGAAAATATTGCAAATCTACATCGCATTTCCTGCATTCTGGCGCATTTTCGAGCAAAAATATTGACACTAAGTATGTTTAGACATGATTTTTGTTTGAAAACGTTTCAATTTTGAAGCAATAAGAAAACGACAAAAAATGCATGGAATACATGGCACTTGGCATGAAACGTGCCTTGTAACTTGTAAAAAATCTTTACTCGGCGAATTTTAGGGGTAGGGGAGGGGCGCGCCGGGTCCGCCCCCGCTGAATCCGCCCATGATGTATGTGGCGACAATTCCTTTTCAGAAATGTACACCAGAGTAAACGTTTAACCAGTAGTCGTTGTGGTCAGTAGTCGGACAGTTTCAAATTGTTCAGTATCTTGCCTTGAAGACCATAATGTCCAATTCCTCCTATCACCTGGCTGAAAGCTACCTTATGGTGTGTGTGACCAGCATAGCTCCAGATCAGCCTGTGCATTGCCATATATCACTTGTGTGGTCAGGATCACAGACCCGTTTTGGTATGAACGGGAAAAGCCTCTTTAAATCATACCCAATTTTACTCCGATATTTTAATTTTAATGCGCACGAAGACTGGGACCCGGCTGGTATTAAATTGTAGTTAGAGAGCTGGGCCCCGAGGTACACTAGTACAGGTTTCGTGGCCTAGGTGTCAGGAAATCGCATCGGCGGCGATCTGGCATTTATAAATTTCCTGGCGGAGAACCCCCATACCCTCCAACTTCCCGATGCGCATCGCGCTTCGCACTCGCGGAGGTCAACTACGCCGATTTGGAACTTCAGACCACCCCCCCTGCAATTATTTCTGTATCCACGCCTGTAGTACCACTTCCGTTGGTTGAAAAGGATGGTGAGTGTCCTACTTGCTGGATATTTCATATCTGAGTAAAATTGGGCATTATTTAAAGAGCGTTTTGTCGTTCATATCAAAAAGTACCTGTGGTCATGCAGGTGAGCGTCTTGGCACTTGGCGACTACAGCTGTTACTTCTGTCAACAAAAGGATTTGATACAGCTATGTGCAGAATGACCAGGACCAATATTTGTGGCATATTTGGCTATGCCTGGAGAAATTGGGTTGATGGTATTTGTGACCAGTGTAGCTCCTGATCAAATTGCATGCTCTTATAGCCTGATGAGGATCTATATTTCTTGCGAGAAGCATGGAATTAAGGGTGGCTCATTGATGCAATGCCGAACACTGCAGATCCTGATCAGACTGTGTGGATGCATTAAATCGAGGTCCCATCTCTGCATGACCTTAACTGTTGCTGGGACCCCAGAGCTCCAGATAAGTTGCGTATTTGCTTAAATACCCTATTAAAATTGCCAAAAACCCAATTGAAATCAGAAGTAGCGAGTATCAAAAAGAAATAACAATTTTGTGGTACCTTTATCATGCTGCAGAAAACAATAAACAGACCACAAATATAGCATATTTTTTATTATTTTCCATGAAAACACATCTTGGTATTTCATTAGAATTGTCTCCATGGAGACAATTCTAATGAAATGCCAAGACATGCTTTCATTTTGAAGCAAATTATTCAATTTGAAATACCCAATTGTTTCAGAATTGATGAAGTGAAAATACTAAATTACTAATTACTTATCTGGAGAACTGGACCCATTAACTAATCACTTTTGCCTACCTTGACCTTTCAGTTTGGGGTTACTGTACGATGTGGTGGAGCCCATGTTGAAGTCGCTGACCAGTGACAGACAGCTGTTGGATTCAATCAGGGACTTTTTGGACGGTGCCGAGAAGTCGAAAATCTCCGGTGACAGTAAGTTGGGGAAATATGTAGTTGTGGCCAGTAACTTTGCCAAACTCACAGAGTTTTGTAGAGTTACTACCAGCAACTAGGGATATTTTAGGAATAAAACAATGGGCTATTGTGTTTACTGTAGTATGAAAAACATTTGATCTGTTTAAAGTGCATGGAGTTAAAACACAAACAAACAAACAAATTATTGTAAAATAAACTTGAAACTACCGGTAAATGAAAATAAAATAATTAAATGAATTTCAGATAGCACTTATTGGTCAATTGTTCTTGAATGTCAGCACAAATTAGTCAACTGTTTATGACCTTCAGATGGCACAGATTGGGCGTCGCTCCTGAACTCCATGGCCCCGCTGATGGACGGAATTACAAGCCTCGTCTCCAGCAACTCCACCCTTATAGAAACATTGACGTTGTTGTTCGACATGCCAGTCCGTGATCTGTACAACATTCCAGCCTTGTTGATGGGAAATTCATCTGGTGCCAAGCAGTTTGATGAAAAGTAAGTTTCTATGTTTCACCCCTCTGTAACTGGAACCGTCTTCATCAAACTTGCAAAGTATACTTATCTAGCGAAGTGTACTTTGAGGGAGTAATCATTTAGTTATCCTGAAAGGCATTATTTCATATAGAACAATCTGTGCCATATTTGATGATTAAAAGTATGCAGAATGATTATACTGAATTTATTACATTATCACAGCCAAATGGCTGTGATAATGTAATAAATTCAGTATAATAAAAAAATAAAAATGTATCCTTAAATTTCTCCCTCAAAGTGTACTTTGCAATTTTGGTGAAATCTGCTACTGGTATGGACTATTCCATGTTTTCAGACTATTTCTTTACTTAGAAAATATGACTGTGACATTACAGAAACTGTCCACATTGGTGCAGATCCTGATGAGGTTGGTTATTATGCTTCTGTATCTTCTGTAAATGTTGAAAAACATTTGAGAACACATGTGGACTTGCATGTGCTCTGTATATTCTGTCAATTCTTGGAGAAACTATGCTTAAAGGTACATGCCCAGTCAGTAGGCACAAAATATTATTTGTAGGAATTAAATAAGTGTATAATTGTGTCACTATTCCACCAGTTCTAAAAATTACGAGTGCCCACAATACAGATGTAATCATTTAGTAATATTTATTTTACTGATAGTGATGTGCGGTGGTATCAGGCTATTTTCATATGCAAATGAAGTTTGCTGTTTTTTAAGTATTTATACTAATTAAATGCATCACCTGAAAGAAATATTATTTTCGACAGATTATAAAGTACATGTATGATCATTGCACATCAAAATATAAATACAGATAATAAATAGTAATGTCCGTTAACATTTTAAGGAAACACGGTTATCTCCCCTGGTATCAGTGTGGACATTTATGTCTGATATAAAATGTATAATAATGCCAATCATTATGTGTGGTAATGGTGAATGAATGTTTGATTTTGCCATAAAATGTCTCTGTAGCCTATTTCATCAACATTGCAAAGTATACTTTACTAGCAAAGTATACTTTGAGGGAGTAATCATTTATTTTTCCTGAAATGCATTATTTCATATAGAACTAACAAATGCATATATTTCATGATTAAAAGTATGCAGAATTATTATACTGAATTTATTACATTATCACAGCCAAATTGGCTGTGATAATGTAATAAATTCAGTATATAAAAATTTATAAATTTATCATAAAATTGAAAATTTCTCCCTCAAAGTATACTTTGCAATGTTGATGAACTGGGATACAGATGATGTCTCAGATATAAAGAACATGTTGTGCCTACTGAGTGGGCATGTACCATTAATATTCTAAATCAATGTTGGCAAAAAATGTGTGACAATTATTTCATGGGTTTATACTGTCAGAAATGGATTATAATTATTTTTGGGCCTCTTGGTGACAAATGGGCAATGTTGTTTGCCATTCAGTAATTGAAGTATCATTCATATCATCAGCAAAACAATTAGATCCTAATCCTGCTACAAGAATGTGCAGGAGGATCACAGCCCGTGATTATAAAATATCCTGAGCATGTACTCCATTTCCTTGCTCGAAAATAGCAGATGACAATTCATGATAATTCCAGCACAAAAATATTTACACAATTCCCTAACATTTGATTGGCCCGTAGCAAGTCTCTGTCCAAAATTTATATCCCAGTAAACTCCCACGCTGGACTACTTTCCGTAACCGTGAGGCGCAGTTAAAATATTTCTGAAGAAACGGAAAATAAACACATTTTCTTGATGAATTTATTTAAAATGCTGGAATTATGAGGAATTAATGGCCTTTTTGTGGAATTTATCGGGGATATAAACTTGGAAAAGTCGTGGGAATACTGGACGAGGCCATTCATACTGAAAGGCCATTCATTCCTATAATAACCAATAGGATAAAAATAAACAATTGGCGATAAAAAATTACAATTTTCGAGAAAAAAAAATCGCCAATTGTTTATTTTTATTGCCAATTGCAAAAGTGACTTTTCAAAGTTTATACCCCGATAAATTCCACAAAAAGGCCATTCATTCCTATAATATTTCTCCCTATAAAGATCATGAATATGTCTTGGAATTTCCGGAGGACACAAATCTTACAAAATTACAAGACATATTTACAGAGAGAAATAAGAAACATATTTGTAATTTGTTGGATGTTATTTTCACTGCTAGCATGCAAAGTTAAACTGTGGTTCCATCTCTATATGACCTTAGCTGTGGCTGGGACATTAAACCCTATCATTTTTCATCACTCGCTGTAATTTATAGCTATTCGTTTTCAGGTCAATCAACAAGACCCTGGAGTCCATGCGTGTGATGTTGGACTCCATGATGGGCAATGAGATGATGGGAAAGATCACGTTGGTGGGCAAACACTCCCTGCTCATGGCCATGGATATCATGATATTCTACACAGGTATGGCTACACTCATACAGTGGAACATCTCTAAACCAGACACCAAGAACACAAATGAGACACGCCATGTGATTTTGGACATCTGCGTAATCACTAATACGTTTACAAAATGTACAATATTTTTCATAAATAAAGTCAAAAGTTGACAAAATGTTCAGAGTACATGTATGCACGTATTGCGACACTTTCGCCAATATGTATTAAATTAATAATTAATTGTTATATTCCACACGTACTGTCAGCTTTTGACGCCTTTTAAGGAAAATATTGTAAATTTTGTAAACATATTTCATGAAATTACGCAGATGTCCGAAGGTACAAAATCACATGGCATGTTTCATATGTGATCTTATTTTTGATGAGTTTTTTGGGTCATTTAGCTCAGCTGATAATGTCTGTTCATGATTGCCTAGCACACAACGGCTCAGAATGATGAAATGCCTGATTTACAGTGAAACCTGTCTGTGTCCAGTTTAGAGAGGTTTCACTGTAGTACATCTTATCTAACTACAACCACACTGTAAGATAAATATGGGGTATGGAAAGCCAAGTAATAAAGGGCATATTTAGTGTATAAAGCTTTGAAATTGGAGCACATTTGTGTCTGATGTACTGTCGTGAATTATGGTTAAAAAGTACTAATACATGTAATGATATGTGAGCAAAATGTAAAAATAATTTAAATTTATTTTTTATATTTCTGTAAGGGTACCTACCATTGAGCCGGTTCAAGTGAGTAGTCACAACATATAATTCTGATAAGAAATTAGAAAAATAGATGGGAACATATTTAAAAATTTGAATACGTTTGAAAGCATATTCTGAACATAATTGGTTAAACTTCACTACGCTGGAGGCGGAAATTGTCGTCTTTTGCTGTTTTTCATTTTTGCCTGAAGTCATAACAAAAAAAGAAAACATTTCCAACAGACGACAAAATTTAATTCAGCGTAGTAAGGGTTAAATCATCTTTTGTTACATTTTTTTGCTACATCATTGTTTCATGTTCTGCATAAAATATATCACTTTATTACAGATATAGGCGAGTCTATGTCGAACATCATGAAAAACAGTGCCGTCACTGATGTGGCCAAGATGTTTGTGAAAATGGGACCCACAAATACGTCACGACTCGTACAAGAAATGGTGAAGCTGAACAATGTGGATGTAAGTATGAATAATGAACTGATGTAGGAAGAACAAATAAAATCCATCTACCGTATTTATTCTAATAAACACCCCCGGGGCTATGCAATCCGTGGGGATCAAAATATGTTATTTTCACATACAAAAACCATTTAAAACAATATTTTAAATTGCTTTTGTATGTGAAAATAACATCCTGTTCGTATTAAATTTTCTGCATAATTGACCTTGCAGCAATCCTGAATGATTTGAGACTGCCATAATTTTGTACCCTAGAAAAATATATTTTTCGTAAATGCATTAAAAGTTGACGAAATTCTCAGACTGAGTAAAGCAAATGCAGAATAAAAATCCGCATTTGCTATGACAATTTTGTCAACATTAGTAAATATTTTTTATAAAAAAATCACTCGTCTTCTTAGGTACAAAATCACATGGCTTGTCTAATATGTGAATTGCGCATTTCAGAAACTTATCGCCGGTGAGCTGGATGTAAAGACAGCGTGTATGGATACGACCAACGCCGTGTTTCCTGACATGGACCCTGCTGACCTACTGACCATCTTGGACACTGTGTGTTCGGACAACATCACGGATATGGTCAGTGACGCGATTGACAAAGGCAGCTACAAGAAACTCACTTCTATGGTTAGTACGGATTCTACCCACATGTTCATCTTTATACAAACGCTATATGACCTTGCTGTTGAATGGCCACAAATGAGACTCGCCATGTGATTTTGTACCTTCGGGCATCTGCCTAACTTCATGAAATACGTTTACAATATCTTCCATAAACTGAATCTAAAGTCGACAAATATTCCACATGTACTCTGAAACTTATGCCAACTTTGTACACCATGTATTGTAAATTATTTCATGAAATTTGGCAGATGTACAAAGGTACAAAATCACATGGCGTGTTTCATTTGGTATATGACCTAACTGTTGAATGGCCACAAATATCCCTGATGATGTATTAGATACTCAACATGTTGTTTTCCCTCTATTGACTGCAATTTCAACATTATATTTGATCAAATTGCATATAATTTATGTTTTATTCTACTATATACTATCATACATTGTGACAAACACAGGATATATAGTGGTAGCATTGTTCCACTGTTACTGTACTAGGAAGCACAATTTGTGAAATATTTTTAGATTTTTGGTTGTTGAGTATAAAACATTACCGCCTTGAGCCCTATTTGTGTTACAGCCGTCTGTATAATTATATGGCTGTGACTGGAGAAATGGGACTTATGAGATTTGTGACCTGTGTAGCTCCAGATCAAATAGCACCTTCATGTAGCCTGATGTTTCATTGACGGAATGGCGAGTAGTGCAGATCCACATCAGACTGTGCGGATGCACAGGCTGATCTGGATCTACACTGGTCGCAAAACCCATAAGTCCCATTTCTCTAGTCACAGACACATATGCTGTCTATTCTTGCTGTTGAATGGACATAAAGCCCCAATAACTCGATTATGTTACAGTTCAATTCAAGCATGGATACTATGGATCAAGTCATGACCGGAAAATACAAAACAGCCGACGACTTCAGTGTTGAGGACTTGTACTACCTCTCCGTGGACAAAATGGGCTCGATGGCGGAGATGAGAGCGAAGAGTAAAAGTCAGTGGGATGAAGCACTGGATGTGGTCAGCTCCGAGGTGACCTATGACTTCTACAAGGACGAATGGAGCAAAGTTTGGAAGACGGTTGGAACACAATATGTCTCATCCAAGTAAGCGTTTGGTATCATGATAATAGCGGCTGATTACACATTTCTAGAGCCTCAGTAGTGAACAGAGTTGACCCCCAGCTGGTGTTTGATAAAACTACATGGCTATATCAGCTATATGAGCATATCTGGTGACATGCAACCTGTAAAATATAACTGTTCGT
This sequence comes from Conchocele bisecta, assembly GCA_029237695.1. Lineage (NCBI taxonomy): Eukaryota > Metazoa > Mollusca > Bivalvia > Lucinida > Thyasiridae > Conchocele > Conchocele bisecta. The sequence goes on along the minus strand of CM055267.1, from coordinate 102,800,100 downwards.
TATAGACTTTCCCATAAACACATAGCTATACCATGTAAATAAACATTATACAGTGAAACGTCTCTAAACCGGACACAGAGCAAAGTTAGTTGTGCTTAATTTTGATAGGTTCCATTTCCCTTTATCTCTGTTGATACTGTCTGTTCATGATTACAAAGCACTCACTAGTATCTTGAAGTAGGTGTCTGTCTGTTTTACAGTGGAACCTCTCTAAAACGGACACCCTGGGGGACCTCCCAGGGTGTCCGGTTTAGAGAGCTTCCACTGTAAGGTCCACATGGTGTCTGGTTTAGAGAGGTTGCACTGTACATTCTCCTCGATGAAATACACAACTTCCGGTGAAGTATCATTACTTCCGGTATCTATATTCATATGCGAACCTGCTAAAATTGACGTAGTCTACAAATGTCCATACACATGTCTTACCATATACAGTGTAAAAAACTGACTAATTTGCTTGGTGAGGTATATATTAAATATAATATTCATATTGTTGCAATTAATATGACCTACATATTTACATGTTCATCTTGTAGTGTGAAATGTTCATATTTCAAGGAGTGCTGCACTCGTGAAATATGGACATGTCACACCACTCGATGAATATCGTCTATTTATTTCACAAATCTTGGTAAATATTTTGAAATAACCACTAATTTTGATTATATGATTCCCAACTTTGGAAAATCCCTTTCACTAGCCGTAAATAAATATTTCAGTTTGGTGATAATGTACCGCGAGGTGATGACATCGATGGAAGGCTCGGCCATGTGGGACGTGCTGGGCGAGTACATACAGATGGCCGACGCTGCCATGGCAACCATAGTCGGTCCACTACGGACACTACATGGTGGGTACAGCTGGGTTTTGCATTGGGTCACTTTGGAGGTATTTTTATATGCTTTCCTCTGATGATCATCATTCCTTCTGCGAATAATCCATGACCCACCAACTCGCAACTGATACCAAGATCAAAGTCACAGACCTTGTTTATGTCTAGGCAGGTGTTTGTTTATGATCAGTTACGGCATGCTTGACACCGCTTCCGTGGGTGGCAGGTGGGAGCATGCGATGGGTAATTTAACGATCGGGTTCATCCTTACCGGAAACCCATGACTGGACACCTGGTTTGGCCCGCACGTATGTCTTTGGCATTTTTGTATGTGACAGTTGAATCTGGTCATGCTCCTTATGTGAGTATTACAATTATTTGTAATCCTATTACTTTTAGGAGAAGGGACCCTGCAAGTGACTTTGGTGTCGTATGGACCTGGTACCAGGTCAGGTTATTCTAATTTCAGGGCTGAATATATTTGTTTTCGATGTAAATATTACGTTCTGAATTTGGGATTTTCCCCCCAATGCAGCAGGTTAATTGAATACGGGATCGAACCCGTTGGCCCGGCCTTAAATGACCTTAGCTGTTGATAGGCCGTTAATCACCAATAATCAATCAATCTTGTATGACCTATGTCCAGGGTCCTAGATGGAGTACCTAATTTAAGAAATCATAATTGGCAATCACAAACACAATAATCATTACTTTAACAGGCAATTCCAAATTGAGTTGAGTACAGAACAAGTTTTATCACCTTAGGGCTTTGGCTCCACAAAGTACAGCATGATATGGTGTAAATATTCTTAGAAATAATTTTTGTTAATAGTGGCTGTAACTGGAGAAATGGGGCTTATGGAGTTTGTGACCAGTGTAGATCCTGATCAGACTGTGCATCCGCACAGTCTGTTCAGGATCTGCACTGTTCACCATTCCATCAATGAAACACCCATCATGCAATATAGATCATCAAGCAAAATGCAAATGTAGATCACCATCAGGCTATAGGAATGTGTTATTTGACAAAGAGCGACACTGGTCACAAATCCCATAAGCCAGAGCTCCAGATAAGGTGCGTATTGGCGTATTTTACGCACTTATTTTAGCTGAATACGCATTGATTATCAACAATGGGAGTACAAATACGCACAGCAATGTGAAAATACGCATTGATATTCAAATTGAGTAGTGAAAATACGGTATTAAAGTTGAAAATTTACTTAGTTGAGCTGCAAAAAGTAAACAGTGTTTGCTTTTTGCAGCTCAACTAAGTAAATTTTCCACTATGTAACAGTATACATAAGTGAATATTAAGTAATAATACACTCAAATAAGTGAATGGTTAAATTTGTTTTATGTTTTAATCATGTGTTCCCTATTTAATAATGAAGAAAATAAATAATCCAGTTGTAAAAATAAAAGAGGCATTTAATTTGAAATCGGGGGGTAGAATACTCTTTTAGACATAAAGCTTATCTGGAGCTCTGATAAGCCCCAATGGATGTGGATGTCCTTCGTTTATTCCAGGACTAGATGAGAAAACTACCATTGACATGATTGAAGGACAAGTGGCTATGTATGTGCAATATCTACCTGACATAATGACCGCTTTGATGAATGAATCTAACTGGGAACAACAAAAGGAGGTAATTCGTAATTTCTCACCATGCATCTGATATTGACTAGACTAACATTTAAAAAAGCCATGCTTATCGAAAAATACATCGACCAATACGATTATGTATCTGAACTATCAGATCAAGGTCTGCACCGCCAATTCGAGCCAATTCCCACCCTTATATATAAGCCGAGCGAACGAACGAATCAAGGTCTGCACTGTCGGTGATAAATGTGCCAGGTCTCTAAGAAGCATTATAGGTTATCAAGCTGCAGTATTGCTCACATAATCATTAGGTTAGATCATAACTACTGGCCACACGTGTCATTTGCCCCTTCAGTTACATTCATGTTTGACTGGTCTACACTGTGCAGTGGATCATTGGTTATTCATCCTGGGAATTATTTTTTGACACTAGAATTTAAAATTGATGCATCAGTCAAATATTTGCCACAATCTGACAAAACTCAGCTCATTACCTTTGTGGCCAGTGTAGACGCAGACCAACAGTTCCTGCAGTTTCTGGGCCAAGCCTGTAGCCGATTTCACCAAAATTGCTATTAGCATACTTCTCTAGCTAAGTGTACTTTGAGGGAGTAATCATATATTTTTCCCGAAATGCATTATTTCATATAGAACTAACAACTGCATGTATTTGATGTTTAAAAGATGCAGAATTATTATACTGAATTTATTACATTATCACAGCCGAAATGGCTGTGATAATGTAATAAATTCATTATGATAATTTGGTCAGAAAATATGGTTTATTTCATTAAATAAAAAGTAATAAATTTATTCTTCAATTGAAAATTTATCATTCAAAGTGTACTTAGCAAGATAAGTATGCCTTGCACTTTGGTGATACTGGCTACAGATAAACTCGACAATCGGTTGTCTGATATTCTCTGTGTTACAGGCTGTGGAGAAGTTGAGCTCGGGAGACACGGCGGGATTTGTAGACAGGATCTGTGATGACCACCTCTTGCTGAATCTCTCCCTGCCGACCAATGTTCCCGTCGCCGACATCGAGCGGTTAATCTGCACCACTGACTGGTCGGCATGGCTACAGGAGCTGGGTGACCTGTATAGCACGAGCAGGATGGCACAGAAGGTGTGTACCATAATAACCCTCGATATTCGGACACAATTTGTTTTGGGAAACCCCTATAAAATAGGGGTTTCCCAAAACAAATTGTATCCAAATATAGTGTTATGTGATAAACCAGTACAACCCTATTAACCCTAAGCATTTGGGAAACTCTTTTGTTACTGGAAACCAGATATTTGTTTCCTAGAATGAATTCTGTCCGAGTTATTACAGTATATACTAGTCTTATAAATATGTTATGAAAAATATTGTAAATTTTGTAAAAATATTTAATGAAATTACGCAGATGTCCGAAGGTACAAAATCGCATGGATATGCCACATTTATATTTCCAGATCAAAGAGCACGTTGACAAGACGACGGTTACCGGCATCGATTGGCAGCAAATGGGAACCAACATGGCGGAGATACTCGACTTAATGATGGACGACGACGACAATTTTGTGCTGCCGGGAATGTGGGACTTCATGTCGAAGCTCAACATGACGTCACCACTGTCGTCACTGAGATCCATGTACGGTCTGATGGCCAACATAACTGCCGACCAGTTGTCCAGGTGAGTCACTGGGATCCATGCACTGCCTTTTTTTTCAGAAATTATGAAGGAGCCTGTGACTTCTGATTATCCGCAAATCTTACGGACGAACGGACAGATGGACGAAAACTAAATACCCCTCGACATACTTTGTACATAAGTTTTCGGGTACCCATTATCTCTGCAACCATAAGTCAGATTGACTTGAAACTTCATACACTTTGTTATCATTATACATATTTACATACTATAGCCCACCCATTCCAAATGACTTAGAAATAATTGTTGGTCGGATAAGGCATTGGCCTGGGGTATTCGTGAGCCCCTACTCACTTGCTCATGTTTTGTGAAAAATATGCGTGATTTTCACCAAATTTGTGAAAAAGCGATAATTTTGCCAAAATTGTGAAAACGCATTCAAAATCAAATAATTTACATGGTAATACTAAAAACGTCACAGAATTTCAATGGATTTGTAGCAACTTTGAATTGTGGTTGAATAATTGAATAAAGATGGTGCAATGAAGAATGATGAAAAATAACCTTCCGTATTGTATCATCTTAATTTGGCATAATCTCTGAATTTTCTAGGTCATTCATTCAATGACCAGGGATTCACTGGTGATCGCCACTTTCGTAATTGGCGATAAAAATAAACAATTGGCGATACAAAATTACAATTTAATTTTTTTTCGAAAATTGTAATTTTTTATCGCCAATTATTAAAATTATTTAAATCAATATAGGAAAGATAAACAATATGACAAGGGAGATATTTCGAGAACCAATGTCGTATTTTACAAGTACTGTGACATGGTAATGCCACTATTAGACGCATTACAGAATTAACAATCACCAAAGGTTCGAGACTTTAATCTCCAGAATTTGTCCTATATTACAGATACAGTGACAGGCTAGCAGCGCCCATGTTGGACGTGCTAGACAAGGCATTACAGAACGTCACCATCTGGAGATTCCTGAAGCACGGGATACTCGCCTGGCACGCGTCAATCCGCGTCGTAAACGATTACCTCGTCACATCACAGGGTGAGATAGTTCTTCACAAATCCAACTGAATGACATTCAAGTCTGCATATCAATTATTTACACATTGGGCACATGGCAAGCATTCATACATGAATATTTACAATGTCCATAAATTCATAATGGAAATGCCCACTCGATGTATGGCATTATATCCCAGTACATTACATTTGCCCCACAGGACGTCACGCGATGTTGATTTGTTAAATTTTGTTTTACGTCATAAATATAAACGACGTCAAGAACGTCGCGCTATTGACCGGCATTGTCATATTTGGTTCAATATTATGTGATTATGACTGGAGAAATGGGGCTCATTGGTTTTGCGACCAGTGATGATCCAGCTCTGCCTGTGCATCTGCATAGTCTGCATTCTGATCAGATCTGCACTGTGCACCATTCCATCAATGATGCTAACAAGCAATATAGATCGTTATCAGGCTACAGGAGTGTGGTATTCGATCAGGAGCTACACTGGTCTCAAATCCCATAAGCCACATTTCTCCAGTCACATTATTTTTTAAGAATCTCATCCACACTGGTGTCCAATTTAGTCCGGACTCGCTGTATTTCCATCTTTCAGCGCCAGGATTCAATCTCGCCAATTACGTGACTGAGATTTCACCAACGCTGGGCGAATACCTGAACAACTCGTTGGTGTATGTACCCGATCTTATGGACACTATCACAGATAACCTCAAAAACCCTGCCAAGGTGAGTATAGGTGGACGTGTGATTGTTTATCCCTTTCAAGGGGCCTGGGGCCAATTTCACTAAACTTTGTACAACTAAAATGTTCGTAACTCCAAATTTATGATCGTCGCAAAATTTTAATTGATGAATTTACATTTATTGAGCATAGGCTGCATGTGCAGCCTATGCTCAATAGATGTAAATTCATTAGTTGAAATTGAAATTTCGCGACGATCGTTAATTTGGAGTTACGAACATTTTAGTCGTACAAAGTTTAGTGAAATGGGCCCCAGGCCCCTTGAAAGGGATAAACAACCACACAAATATAAATCCAATACTTGTTTACAAGAAAACATGAATACAGTATAATATCATTTATCGAAGTGCAATGATTACTTTGCAGCAGACGGAATATTTTCTCATGGTACCTGATTACATTGCAGATGATGGAACACCTATTCACGACAGATTGGTCGAATATATGTGACGGTGCCAGCGTTAGCAAAGTTCCAGGACTTCCACCCTCGGCCAACGTGATAAAGTTCGAGGAAGGCTTGTGTAAATTGAGCTGGACACAGATTGTCGAGGAGCTGAAAGAAAATAATCCAGATATGAAGACGTATCTGGATGAGGTGACTAAAAACAACTTGTTATTAAATACATTCTTTTGTTTAGTAAATGTTTTTTTTATTTGCAACATCATTTGAATCACTCGACAGATTGCAATAACATTAATGCGGAATTTGCTTTAAAAATGTTGTCATCTTTCGACATCATTTACAGAATATATGACAGTTTCAGAATTAAAAATCACACAATATGAGACACGCCATGTGATTTTGTTCCTTAGAACATGTGCGATATCTCATGAAAAATATTTACCAATATTTACGATATTTTCCATATGACGTCAAAAGTTTCAACTTCATTTATAGAAAATATCACGGTGTATGTAAATACATTTCATGAAAAATCGCACATGTTCTTAGATTTTTTATTTTATTTTTTTTTTCTTCAGTTTGTATATGTTTTTATTCTTCCCGTATTAGGTCTGTGGTGGTCGGGGAGACATCACCGACAAACCGTACAGTTGTGTACATGTATATGATTTATTGTGTCTCATATTTATGGGTATGATTTATTGTGTCTCATATTTATGGGTGAAAGTGTTAAACAAAATTACCTCCCCTGTTACAGATTAAGATTCTATCATCGGACATGAACACTTTGCCCGACGTAGCTGTCGACTGGAAAGAGCTAGCTCGATCATTTGAGGACTACATGGGGACCGTAGCCAACTACACAGGGGCCCTGGGGGACTGGGATGTGGCGGGGCTGGATATGGACCGGTTCAATATGTCCTGGACGGACTTGGGCAACTTGTTCACGAAGACCAATGGGCTGGACATCCAAAGGTGAGGATAAATTGTTGAAATCTACCCGCTGATTCAATCTTTGTTTTATAGTTTAAACTAACATCAGCAATGTTCAGTGGAACAGGCTGGACATCCATAGGCGAGTATAAATCAGCGTTTGCAAACTGAGTTTTCTGGTTTGAGTTAAGGATGGGAGGGTATACACATGTTAACCTATTTCGTGCTAATGATTCGCCATCTGTCTGATGAAAATTATATATATTTTCTTTATTTCAACTCTAAAATATAATGTATTGCTTCCACTCATTTGAACCGTTTTGCTAAGACGGTTCAAATGAGTGGTAACAACATATACTTTAGGGTAGAAATAAAGAAAACAAAATTCTCTGCTGGCGATCGCCACTTTCGTAATTGGCGATAAAAATAAACAATTAGCGATACAAAATTACAATTTAATTTTTTTTTTTTTTTCGAAGATTGTAATTTTTTATCGCCAATTGTTTTATTTTTTTTGAAGTGGCGATTTTTTTATTTTCCCCAGCAGAATCCCTGAATGACTGATTATTTAAATCAATATAGGAAAGATAAACAATATGACAAGAGAGATATTTCGAGAACCAATGTCGTATTTTACAAGTACAGTGACATGGTAACGCCACTATTAGACGCATTACAGAATTAACAATCACCAAAGGTTCGAGACTTTAATCTCCAGAATTTGTTCTATATTACAGATACAGTGACATGCTAGCGCCCATGTTGGACGTGCTAGACAATGCATTACAGAACGTCACCATCTGGAGATTCCTGAAGCACGGGATACTCGCCTGGCACGCGTCAATCCGCGTCGTAAACGATTACCTCGTCACATCACAGGGTGAGATAGTTCTTCGCAAATCCAACTGAATGACATTCCAGTCTGCATATCAATTAATTTACACATTGGGCACATGGCAAGCATTCATACATGAATATTTACAATGTCCATAAATTCATAATGGAAATGCCCACTCGACGTATGGCATTTTATCCCAGTACATTACATTTGCCCCACAGGACGTCACGCGATGTTGATTTGTTAAATTTTGTTTTACGTCATAAATATAAACGACGTCAAGAACGTCGCGCTATTGACCGGCAATGTCATATTTGGTTCAATATTATGTGATTATGACTGGAGAAATGGGGCTCATTGGTTTTGCGACCAGTGATGATCCAGCTCTGCCTGTGCATGATGCTAACAAGCAATATAGATCGTTATCAGGCTACATGAGTGTGGTATTCGATCAGGAGCTACACTGGTCTCAAATCCCATAAGCCACATTTCTCCAGTCACATTATTTTTTAAGAATCTCATCCACACTGGTGTCCAATTTAGTCCGGACTCGCTGTATTTCCATCTTTCAGCGCCAGGATTCAATCTCGCCAATTACGTGACTGAGATTTCACCAACGCTGGGCGAATACCTGAACAACTCGTTGGTGTATGTACCCGATCTTATGGACACTATCACAGATAACCTCAAAAACCCTGCCAAGGTGAGTATAGGTGGACGTGTGATTGTTTATCCCTTTCAAGGGGCCTGGGGCCAATTTCACTAAACTTTGTACAACTAAAATGTTCGTAACTCCAAATTTACGATCGTCTCAAAATTTTAATTGATGAATTTACATTTATTGAGCATAGGCTGCATGTGCAGCCTATGCTCAATAGATGTAAATTCATCAGTTGAAATTGAAATTTCGCGACGATCGTTAATTTGGAGTTACGAACATTTTAGTCGTACAAAGTTTAGTGAAATGGGCCCCAGACCCCTTGAAAGGGATAAACAACCACACAAATATAAATCCAATACTTGTTTACAAGAAAACATGAATACAGTATAATATCATTTATCGAAGTGCAATGATTACTTTGCAGCAGACGGAATATTTTCTCATGGTACCTGATTACTTTGCAGATGATGGAACACCTATTCACGACAGATTGGTCGAATATATGTGACGGTGCCAGCGTTAGCAAAGTTCCAGGACTTCCACCCTCGGCCAACGTGATAAAGTTCGAGGAAGGCTTGTGTAAATTGAGCTGGACACAGATTGTCGAGGAGCTGAAAGAAAATAATCCAGATATGAAGACGTATCTGGATGAGGTGACTAAAAACAACTTGTTATTAAATACATTCTTTTGTTTAGTAAATGTTTTTTTTATTTGCAACATCATTTGAATCACTCGACAGATTGCAATAACATTAATGCGGAATTTGCTTTAAAAATGTTGTCATCTTTCGACATCATTTACAGAATATATGACAGTTTCAGAATTAAAAATCACACAATATGAGACACGCCATGTGATTTTGTTCCTTAGAACATGTGCGATATCTCATGAAAAATATTTACCAATATTTACGATATTTTCCATATGACGTCAAAAGTTTCAACTTCATTTATAGAAAATATCACGGTGTATGTAAATACATTTCATGAAAAATCGCACATGTTCTTAGATTTTTTATTTTATTTTTTTTTTCAGTTTGTATATGTTTTTATTCTTCCCGTATTAGGTCTGTGGTGGTCGGGGAGACATCACCGACAAACCGTACAGTTGTGTACATGTATATGATTTATTGTGTCTCATATTTATGGGTATGATTTATTGTGTCTCATATTTATGGGTGAAAGTGTTAAACAAAATTACCTCCCCTGTTACAGATTAAGATTCTATCATCGGACATGAACACTTTGCCCGACGTAGCTGTCGACTGGAAAGAGCTAGCTCGATCATTTGAGGACTACATGGGGACCGTAGCCAACTACACAGGGGCCCTGGGGGACTGGGATGTGGCGGGGCTGGATATGGACCGGTTCAATATGTCCTGGACGGACTTGGGCAACTTGTTCACGAAGACCAATGGGCTGGACATCCAAAGGTGAGGATAAATTGTTGAAATCTACCCGCTGATTCAATCTTTGTTTTATAGTTTAAACTAACATCAGCAATGTTCAGTGGAACAGGCTGGACATCCATAGGCGAGTATAAATCAGCGTTTGCAAACTGAGTTTTCTGGTTTGAGTTAAGGATGGGAGGGTATACACATGTTAACCTATTTCGTGCTAATGATTCGCCATCTGTCTGATGAAAATTATATATATTTTCTTTATTTCAACTCTAAAATATAATGTATCGCTTCCACTCATTTGAACCGTCTTGCCAAGACGGTTCAAATGAGTGGTAACAACATATACTTTAGGGTAGAAATAAAGAAAACAAAATTCTCTCGTGACGAGCCGTCTCATCAGGATCTGCACTTTTTGCAAGTAATTTTCTTATTTTTGAGAGCAAAAATGCCTCCTTTTCATAAATGTACTAGTCTGAAAATCATTTTGTGACGATTAGATTGGTAGGAAAATTAACATGTCATGGTCCGTTCCAGTTATTTAAGGGCGAAAGGGTTAAGTGGTATTGAAGTTTTGTTTCTTTTTTTTTCCAGTTGGGTAGCAGCAACCTGCTCAGGCACAGTACGTATTATTCGTGGCACATATTTCTACAAATTTACCTGGAAAGACAAGTTGGATGCCATCAGTGTTGCAACAGAAATGACACATATGTCTTTGTATGTCAATCTACGTAAGTATATTTATGAATGTATTCATATGATACTGCCTTCACACCATTTTGTCTATTGTTATTTTTATGAAAAATCCTTGCTATTACATTGTACATTGGTAAAAGCCGATGATAAGTGAATTTTTCACACCATTGTGTCTATTGTTATTTTCATGAAAACAGATCCTTGCTATTGCATTGATAATTGTATCCCCCGGACTCCGTCGGGGGATACTATGGATTTGACAGCGCACCGCGTCCGCGTCCTCCGCAGACACTTCTTGTCCGGAGCATAACTCGAACACCCTTTGGAATATTTTCATGAAACTTCACACATGCATAGACCACGACCCGAAGGTGTGTCGCGCACAAGAATGACAACTCTTGCATAGCTAATTTTTTGAGTTATCTCCCTTTTTTGTTTCTCGCACTGATTTCGTGTCCGGAGCATAACTCCACCACCCTTTGGAATATTTTCATGAAACTTTACACATGCATAGACCACGACCCGAAGGTGTGTCGCGCACAAGAATGACAACTCTTGCATAGCTAATTTTTTAGTTATCTCCCTTTTTTGTTTTGCGCACTGATTGACCATAACTCGACCAACCCTTTGGAATATTTTTATGAAACTTAACACATTCAATTAGACCACGAAGAACCGAAGGTGTGTCGTGCACAAGAATGACAACTCTTGCATAGCTAATTTTTGAGTTATCTCCCTTTTTTGTTTTCGCTCACTGATTTCCTGTCCGGAGCATAACTCGACCACCCTTTGGAATATTTTCATGAAACTTCACACATGCATAGACCACGACCCGGAGGTGTGTCGCGCACAAGAATGACAACTCTTGCGTAGCTAATTTTTTAGTTATCTCCCTTTTTTGTTTTGCGCACTCTACAAACTGGACAATAATGCATGAAGACCTGTTTTCTTGTCTGCTCTGTACACCTTTTCTCGTGTGCTCTGACACCTTACCTACACCTTACCTGTAGAGAGAACAATAGAAACTGGGAGAACCATGTGCTAGCATGGGCTAGCATGTGCAGATGTCCAGTGCTTGACCACTGCTGACCAGGTAATTTATACAGGTAAATCACTACATTGGGTACTGTGTTGAAAATATTGTGGCATTATGTGGACCTGTGCATATTTTTGTAGATAAATATAGGACTATTAAAAAAAATCTGGTCTCCAATAGCAAGCATTATTATTTTTAAACTTTTTTTTCTTCATTTTTTTTTTATTTTTTTTCATTTTTTTTTTCATTTTTTTTTCATTTTTTTTTTCATTTTTTTTTCTTCAAATTATTTTTCAATTTTTGTCTAGTAGCATAAGGTCGTAAGTGCTTTATACAGACTATTCACCTGTAGTAGGGTCACAAAGCCAGATCCCGTGACCAACCTTCGGCAAATATACTTTTATGATTGATTATGGTACTTTAGGGCATTTGTAAAAAAATGAGCTGGCGCGAAATATCACTAATTTATTTAAAGTTCATTTATTCCTTCCCAACTAAAGTATTTATGAACAAACTGACATCCAATATTGATGTTAATTTACTCAATAATGCCTTTCAGTGTATTTAAAAGCTACATTTGCTTTTAAGTCAATTGCTTAAATCCAAGATGGCCACCAAATATCAATATTTGTATTTCTTATTATTTAAAGTTCCTCCTCCTGAAAACTACTTGTGAACAAACTGACTTCAGTTATTGATGTGCATTTACTCAACGATGAATTTGAATGCATTTCACGGGATCTGGCTTTGTGACCCTACTAAAAGTGGCCTGACAGTGACAACAAAATAAAATTGAGAAATTGCATGTATATTTATGTTCATGAAAATCTTGGTGATAGTACTAGTCATTGGTTCATTATACATACTATGTTATTCTACATAATACACGAAGGACACGCTTAGGCTTCATATTTCGTTGAATTGCATATATTACTGGTATGTGATCATGAATCATCACGGATTGAGACAGTGACCCTCATACACTTAGCAATTAATCAGCTCTAGATTCATCGGATGAGTCATCCGTTTCTGAGTCGAACTCATCATCAATTTCGGCCACTGAGCTAGGATCCTCAGATTCATCATTGACCTGTGGACTTGGGATCACAAGTGCAATGGGTAGGGCAGGCTGTGTATGGCGCACTGGTTTACACCGACCATTAACCAGTTCCCAGCCATGGCCTATGGGGGAGGGGTGGCTTCGCAGGTCAGGATGACGCTGGATGTAAGCCAGGTAGTTGGCACGTGCGATATGCTGATGCAGACTGTCATCATCGGGTGGCAAACGCGTAAGCGTTTTTTTCTTGTCCCTTTTCCACTTGGCTGCCCGAGCAAGATCCAATGATGAACTCCGTGCATCACCATACACGTAGCGGATGACATAGCACTTGAGGTCACCCAATACGTCATCAGTGAGTGGAAGGGCATCGCCACACTTGGAGAGTAGAGTACGGGCCTCGGGACATTTCATCATTTTCTCATAGAGAGATATTTTCCCATGACCATAGAAGCAGCTATTTGCATCACATCCAGTCATGACATGGAATGCAATAAGGCATTTCGCGATGTCATCATCAGCACACATACCTCTGCAGAAAAGCAGTTGCTTCTTTTTTCTCATGCAGAGGATGCCCGGTACGTCATTTGAAATGGCGACAGCCTGGACGTACACGTCTGTGTCTTCCGCATCGATGACCACAGGCTCACTGCAACCAGACGACCTCAGCGCAGTGTAAATAGACAGCATGATGGTGTCTGCTTCACACTGATCAAAACACAGACTCTCTTCGACTTCACCAGATTGGAGTCTAACACAATCCTCACCTACTGAGTACAACAGTGCCTGTTTGGTGGACTGTGCTACATGACAGAGACTAGCCTTAATCAGCACCTGGAGACGCTTTTTGTTGCCAGAGCTGCAGAGAACAGTCTTAAACTCTCGAGCAGAGGGAAATTTATCACCAGACTTCATGAACACATTGGGGACGTGACCTTGCCCCTGGATGCGCAACTCGCGCTCATCATCTTTAATGGACTCGGTATGGTCATAGGGGTCATTGACGCAGATGATGGTAGTCGCATCCGCATGGCGTGTCAGTACCATAGATGAGACCTTGTTACCATAATCCCCCCAGGTATAGGCAGATCCATCCCCCTTCTCCCTATCCTCTGCTGTGGGTGTTGCACTGCGCCATATCATACCCATGTCAACCAAAGCAGTGTAGGATGGAACATCCAGTGGCTGCTGTGTAAGCTTCTGCAGAAGTTTGGACTTCTGGGTCTTCCTGAGTGTGCCGTTGACATGGAATAATGTCAGGCACTCATCAGTGACACGGTGTTTCAAGACTTCTGAAAGTGGCACCAGACCACTGACATCGACAATGTTGACAACAGATGTCAGAGCCCTACTCTCCATTTCACACTGCTTCACTTTCAAATCCCCACCCGTAGCTTTGTCAGCTGTGGTATTTGCAAAAGTGTGGCGATTGCTGCGCTGTATACGATCGTGGAGAGATTTATCCTTTGAGTAGACACGCTCATCCATGAAAGTTTTCAGCTTCATCTCACCGTCCTGTTTTGCAGTACTAAAATCCAGAACCAACTTGGGTGGGGCAGGAATTGCTGACTGCAGTGTGCGAAGAGCGGGCGACGCAGGGTCAAATGGGAAGCAATCAAACTCCCTGATGCAGGATACCAGGTCCTGCACAGCTTGTTCATCCACACGCATACGCTTGGGAGAGCACTCATTGTGCTTTCGGGACAACTGTTTACGATTGAGCTGGCGCTGAAGTGCGGCTTGAATTCTGGCGAGATTGTTTGCATTTATGGTGTCAGCCATCAGCTGTTTCTCATTTCTGAGAATTGACAACCAGCCAGCTTTCATTTTCGAGCCCTTGTTCATGGTCATTTCAATCCAGAGGTCCCATGGAATGGATGTGTATGGCTTGCCTGTCATCGACTGGGCAAAACTTGTGCTGAGGAACTCAGACTTGTCAGCAGGGAGAGATGTGAGCATGGCCCAAAAATCGGGGAGCCAGCGACCATAGTTAGTCTGGTCGTATATCATCATCCATGGCATCATCTCTCGCAAGGAGACAAGATATTCATCCCAGTTGCACGTGTGTACAGCATGTACATTCATGACTAAGACGTCCACCATTGCCATAAACTCAAACCAGTAGGTTCCCATATCCGACCCCTCAGGCATATGAAACAGGCTGTCGAGTAGAGCAGCTATGGCCGGATCACTCTCAAGCTCCTCATGAGCTGTGGCTAGTGATGCTTGAGAGTTTGTGGTTGGGTCACGTAGCACAGCAAGTCGTGCTTTCGTGGAAGCCTCAAACTGAGACACTGCGACGTTCATATTCAGAACAAGATGCATCAATGCTTCATACAACAGCAGCAGGCAGCGCATAGCCCGCCTATAGTGCTTTCCCCGTAATGCCTGGTCCACAGAACCTTCAGCAATAACACCAGCGGCAACCAAAACCTCGGCAATCTCACTACCCTTATGACGCTTGTAGATCGCATAGATCATGCAACACTGTGTATGGAAGGGGCCTAGGAATGGAATGATATGCTCATACTCCTGGGGATGCTCACTCTTGATTTCGAGGAGCAGTGTGTACACCGGCTGATCACCCACAACTACCGCAAAAGGCATACGTTTCCTAGCAATCGCAGCCTTAACCTTCAACATAACATCATTCAGAACTGACTTTTTTGGTGGATCTGTGTATGTCATAAAGTAGTAAGCCTTGCTCTGTTCTACAGGGCTTGAGAGCAAAGCCTGTAATCCAGAGAAACCAGGAACTGCCTGAGCTATAGCCATGGGTCTATCCCCAGAAGCATCGGCGCGCACCAGGGCGTGAATAACATTGCGCCTCCGTTGAGGCTCGGTACTACAAACTTCACTCGGATCCTATCACTAACCGGTGGCTCTCCTCGCTTGTGAGACACGTAACGGTCAGCGTTTGCATATCTGAAGTTATCTCCTTTAATGTCGAAGATAGGGCTTTAGCATCTTTAACACGTTCAGAACATTGGGGATCATGATATTCCTGAGAGACAGACTGAACATACATCACATTTGTACGGTGGGACGTATCCCCGCCAGTCAACGTGTCATTTCGAAAATCATCATTGTCAACGATGACAACACCTGGTATGTCCTCAGCGATCTCACTAGGACAATCTGTGCAGAGCTGGATGTCATGCACTGCCCATGCGTCTCTGAGAAGGAGAACCGATGCATACCGAATACAAATGCCTGCTTTATGAAAGGTATCAATCAGCTCTTTGCTGCGGGTAAGACCATGTAAAGTCATGCTCAAGTTGATTGAAGTTGTTG
Source organism: Conchocele bisecta (assembly GCA_029237695.1). Classification (NCBI taxonomy): domain Eukaryota; kingdom Metazoa; phylum Mollusca; class Bivalvia; order Lucinida; family Thyasiridae; genus Conchocele; species Conchocele bisecta. Next base: position 102,783,909 of record CM055267.1, on the reverse strand, counting down.
TTGGACGACCAGTGATGTAATGCGTGAGAATGGATGATAGTGCACATGCCAAAGTGTCGTCAGGCACTTGCTTACCAGGGTGTTTCAATGACATGACTAGTTGAACCAACAGAGGTGCCAGTTCTTCCTTCTGCTCTAATTCTACAACCTGTGGGGGCCATGTTACTGTTTTAGTGTTTTTGACCTCATTTCCTACCCGACCAGCCATATTCTGGACTAGCAACTGATTGCTAACCCCAAGTGAGGAGAGAGCGGCCTCTACGTATGAATCACAGCCCCCGGTATCGTATACAACCTCGCTCTGATTTTTCTGAGGACGAGTATGAAAACCTATGCCCACCCCGAACTCCCGCACTAGCAACTCCTTAATATAACTGGATTTGGTACCAGATGTTGGGAAACCATAATGACCTACAATGTTTTGATAATCACGTAAGAAACTCTGCACTGTTCTGATCTCGTGTTCAACAAAAATGACTTCACGAGCATGGTCTATGAACATTGTCTGTGCCTCGCGAAATGTCACATCATATAGGAGAGGAAGGGCTTCTTCAACTGACATCTTCTCGAACGGAACAACATATTTAAGCCAGCACTTGTGATGATACCGTATCTCTACTGAATACGGGTCAGTAGTTGAATCGATGAGTTTGTTGATTCTGTCCCTCATGGTGTCGTCTTCTAGTGTCACTGTGTGTCTACGAAATAAATTCCATGCATTGTCATATGAAATGAGACAAAACCTGCCTTGTCGCTCAGGATGTTTATGGTCTAAACTCTTTAGGTTTCATGCACCACACACATAGATTTTTATCATGTACGATTCCTATGTCAGAACGTAGACGCTTAGGTGCTGACGATGGCAGATCCTCATTACGAAGACCTGTCGGATCCATGCCGTGAGATGTTTCTTCAATGTCACGTTTTTGCTGCCTCTTCTTTGATTTAGTCAACTTGACCGTGCTTCTTATATCAATTCGACAGTTATTGTGTGCATGCTTGCCTCTGGGTCCCGTTTCCCAGTCCACCGAATCGTACACATTTCCAAACCTATCAAGGCCTCTCCAGTTCAACGCATTTGATTTAAGACTGTTCCATCCTTCTTCACGTGTTTTATCTAGGGAATGTGAAGGCTCACACGGTGTTCCACACTGGAAAATGCAGTCAAATTGTGAAGACGCCATTCATATGCTTCGGAGGTCACGTGTCACATCCGGTTACCATGGCACAACACGCTCATGGAGTCTGAAACAATAAAATCATGGTTATGGAAAGTGACAAAATATTTATAACCTTTGCAAAATGTTTAGAACCTGCTCAACTGGGTACCATTGTCAAGAATATGTTTCGTGGCTGATGGTTGTAATGTATAGTATCTAGAGACACAATACAACCCCAACATGAACTCGCATTGGAGTGGTGTCAATGATATGTCTAATCGTAGACTTGACATCAGAAATGGGTTCCGCACCCTGAAATCAGTCAAAAATGACATATTATGGGGCTTTCTAACCCATTTGTATAAAAAGTTATAGTTTCAATATGGCCGCCGCCGGCCATCTTGGATTTGAATGTCCATGTAATTGACTTCTAAACAGACAGCCAATATCAGAAATGGATTTCTCACCTTCAGATGAGTAAAAAATGACATATTGTGGACGTTTCTGGACATTTTCGGTAAAAAAATTTTGGCATTTTCAAAATGGCCACCGGCGGCCATCTTGGATTTCGTTGTCATAGAGACATCTAAGCAAACAAATGACATCAGAAATGAATTCCTCACCCTCAAATTAGTCTAAAATGACATATTATAGAGGTATACATGTCATTGTGCTAAAAAGTAAAAATTTAAAAATGGCCACCGGCGGCCATCTTGGATTTCTCGCTCCACAGAATGTTGCCCAAGGTTTCCAGAGGGACCCACCAGCTCATTTTTTTACAAATGCCCTAAAGTACCATAATCAATCATAAAAGTATATTTGCCGAAGGTTGGTCACGGGATCTGGCTTTGTGACCCTACTACTGTGCATGTGCTAGCATGTGCAACTGACCACTGACCACTTACAGGTAATTTATACAGGTAAATGATTATATTACATTTCCGTAAACTGTGTTGAAAATATTGTGGCATTATGTGGACCTGTGCAGATATATGTAGATAAATATAGGACTATTAAAAAAAAATTCTGTGCTCCAGTAGCAAGCATTATTATTTTTAAACTTTTTGTTTCCATTTTTTTTTTTTCATTTTTTTTTTCAAATTATTTTTCAATTTTTGTCTAGTAGCATAAGGTGGTAAGTGCTATATACAGACTATTCACCTGTGCATGTGCTAGCATGTGCAACTGACCACTGACAACTTACAGGTAATTTATACAGGTAAATGATTATATTACATTTCCATAAACTGTGTTGAAAATATTGTGGGAATATGTGGACCTGTGTATATATGATATGTAGATAAATATAGGACTATTAAAAAACATTCTGGGCTCCAGTAGGGAGCATTATTCTTTTTCTTTTTTTTAATTTAATTTTTTTTTCCATTTTTTTTTTTTACATTCTTTTTCAATTTTTTAACTGACCACTAACTTATTACAGGTAATTTATACAGGTACATTATTACATTTCCGTAAACTGTGTTGACAATATTGTGGCAGTATGTGGACCTGTGCAGATATATGTAGATAAATATAGGACTATTAACAAAAATTCTGGGCTCCAGTAGCGAGCATTATTTTAAAAAAAAAAAAATTGTATATTACATTTCCGTAAACTGTGTTGAAAATATTGTGGCATTATGTGGACCTGTGCAGATATATGTAGATATGTAGATAAATATAGGACTTAAAAAAAAAAATTCTGGGCTCCAGTAGCAAGTATTATTATTTTTTATTTTTCACCTTTTTTTTTCAAATTTTTTTTAATTTTTTTTTTTACATTCTTTTTAAATTTTTTAACTGACCACTAACTTATTACAGGTAATTTATACAGCTAAATTATTACATTTACCTAAACTGTGTTGACAATATTGTGGCAGTATGTGGACCTGTGCAGATATATTTAGATAAATATAGGACTATTAAAAAAAATTCTCGACTCCAGTAGCGAGCATTATTTTTTTTATTTACATTCTATATTACATTTCCGTCAACTGTGTTGAAAATATTGTGGTATTATGTGCACCTGTGCAGATATATGTACATAAATATAGGACTATTAACAAATAATTCTGCGCTCCAGTAGCTTCACACATGCATAGACCCTAAAGGTGTGTCGCGCAAGAATGACAACTCTTGCATCACTAATTGTTTAGTTATCTCCCTTTGTCCGTCACCGATTTTGTCTTCGGAGCATAACTCGATCACCCTTTTTTCAAACTACTTGTGTATCTGGGGAGGGGGATACACATGCGCTTGTCGACAAGCGTCCATTTCTAGTTGAATTTGCGATCTGCCTGTTATTTTGCAGTTGTGTCCTTTATAAATCTTGACAGTGCAACTATGATTTCTGGCAACAAATTACAAAATATGATGGAACCTCTCTAAATATGACACCCTGGTAGGTCCCCAGGCTGTCCCATTTATATATGAGACACCATGTGATTTTGCGTAATTTCATTAAATACTTTTACATTTTTCATACATAAACTCAAAAGTTGACAAAATGTTCAGAGTACATGCGGAATTTAATTCCGCCATGTACTCTGAAAATTTTGTCAAACTTTTGACGCCATTGCTTTGATGTGTGTTTGCAGAGTTACGTTCAGCAGTATGTGACGTTCCTACAAATAGCCTCGCCGAGCTCGTTGACGAATTGAAGTCTAGAAGTATTCCCGAGCGGCTTCAATGGGTAACTACTTCATTCAACAGTCCATAGTCACCTTCACACTTGCACAGAGCAGGGAGTCTACAATTGCCTTCTTAGCCCTTTCACCATTAAATATATAACATGCTATGTTCCATGCTAATGTTTGGCTGTTTGATTAATCCAAAAAATGGTTATTGTTTCAAACTCTTAAAATTAAGGACAAACACTGCAGACCCTGATGAGACTGTCACCACGAGCCGGCTCACCTGGATATACAGTACATGTATTTGCAAATGTTGGCTTTATGGACTCTAGGGTTGAATTACGTAAAATAATTAGCTTGTATTTACCCATACTACAGGGACACACATGTCCCCCCACCCCCACACACCCCCCTATATATGCCCTATCGATATGCCAACATAAAGTTTTGGTAGATCTTTGTGCGAATGTGGTTTCCCAATGTTATCCGAGTGCTGGAGAGACAGGCTTTGCATGTGTGATACCTTGCTATATACCCCTCACTAAATTCAAGGTTGTGGTTGGCATCTATGAACAGCATGCCCTGGGGGCCATTTTTCTGGGTGTGGGGAAGGGGAGAATATTTGCCAACACTGGGATATACAGATTATTCACATATCAACATTCAATTAATTAATAGTTCCTTTATATCAAATAGCACATTCCAAGGCAATGAATTAGCTATTAACCATATTGTTTATATAACCTGATGGAATTTGTTGTGTCTTAGAGGTAGGGCACTGGACTTCAATTCAAGAGGTTTTGGGTTCAATGCTTGCCCTAGGCATACAAACTACTTTCATAGTATTTCCATCCCACTGTTCTTTCGGATGAGATTTGAAACCGAGGTCCCTTCACTAAATGACTGGATGGCAGGTGGGAGCATGTGATGCATTATTTAACAATTTGGATTCATCTTTACCTGAATCCCAAACAGAGGCCTGGTTTGGTCCTCGGGTACGTATTTGGCATTCTTGTATCCTGAGGGTTAAATCTGATTATACCCCTTGTACGAGTAATACGATTATTCCGAATCCTATTACTTTTAGGGGAAGGGGCTAAGTGACTGGTGTGGTATGGACCTGGCACCAGGTCAGGTTATTCTAATTTCTAAACCCGTTGGCCCGGCCTAAATGACCTTAGCTGTTGACATGACCATAGCTGTTGACATGACCATAGCTGTTGCTGGGACATTAAAACCATATGCTTTTTATTCGCAGATGGCTGAAAAATATGCTGGCGATGTTGACGATATTCGCTTCGATTGCGACAATACGGCAAAATCTGTGAATGGACTGATTGACCTGCTGAAACAGACGATGAAAACCTACACGCGCGATGATGATACCACGCTGGATTGTATGAAAGATGCATATATGAAGTCAGATAAATTCTTTGCAGACATAGAAACGTATGTATGGAAAATATGCACCATTCATTTCATTAGACTTGGTGTTGACACACTCGTTCATCATGTTGTATATATCTGAGGATCTCAATTACGCAAACACATCTTATTTGGAATTAATAAATCACTCAACTACTTTCGGCAAGGGAGATATTCAATATACACCACTACCACACGTATGGGAACTATTTTCATTAGTTGATATAGTTTTAATCTATCTCCTGTGATATATAATGATACATTACTGTGTTTTGTTATGGGTACTAATACATGTTGTTTCAATAGCGTATCGCTGTAAAGGTATCGTTGTAGACGGAGTTGCAACTAATTTAATAATTATTATGTTAAAATGTTTGCATAATACTGATAGTACTTCTGTACAAATGTAATCATCGTAAATGGTACAATAGTCATGAGGTTAAGGTCGCTGACTTTTATGATTGAATTATCGACTTGGTATGTATATTTTTTTACATTAATTTTGTGATTTTAATAATTGTTTACTGTATTCACTGGCCGCAAACACAGTAGCCTTCGGCGTCTATTTATTAAATTAGTATTTTTTATTTGATTTGAATTCCGCGTGAGCGCTGAACTTTGTGTTAACAGATTTACAGAAAATATTGGTGATTTTCTAAACTAATATCGGCGAAATCCGGCGATATATTTTGTCAATTTTCAACACCATTTACGGAAAAAAATTACTGATTTTTCTAAAACAATATCGGCAAAACTAAATACGGTGATAGAATTTTTGTCAACTTTTCAACACCATTTTACGTAAAATATTATTTATTTTCTAAAAACAATATCGGTGAAGGTGTACTGAACAACTTAAAATATGTCTCATGCTTTTAACATTCCGGCCTCCGAAAATCGATTTTTTTTAAATAACCAGCCGTCTAATAGATCTGCGTATAATCGAGATTGTATTGTCTCTGACAGCGAGGTGTGGGCACACATCAAAACCACACGTCAATTTCAAAACATTGCCTAAGGGTAAAAATGTACAGCTGTGTGAAGTCATCAGATCAACAACTCGTCACACTGTACGCGTTATCGATTTTTTCCACACAAACCCACACGTGTATTTATAATTAGATGTTCGGGTACATATTATCATGATTAGCACACCGTCTTACGAAGCAGGGGCTACTCAGGGAATGGTATCACGTGGTCTATTGTTTACACTGGATTAATGGCGGCCCCCAAGAGGTCTCGGGAGGGGGGGGGAATCTTATTGTTCATCAATACGACTGTGGTTTCTTGCTTTTAATGATGACCATGTTCCGACCGTTAACATTTATTTAGCAGCATTACCTATGTAGATAGTCTGAACATTCTGCAGAGAAATTTAAATCGGCTGGAATCGAACTTTTTTTAAACTTGGTCCAGTTCATATGCACAAGTCAAAATATGAACTGAAAATGGCGCTTTGTGTGACAGAAATCCGTACGCGGAGGAATAAAAAAAAAGTTTTGTTATAAATATCACATATAGCTATACAGCGAGAGCATCTATTGTTTTAATAATATGCATACATAATTATTGTAATTAATGTTTAATAGCGATATACTTATGAATAATATACTATAATAGTGTTTATACTCCAGCACTATGTTTTAAGGCTGTGTGATTTGACTCAAAATAAGCTGGATCAGTTAATACTTATATTCATACACTTCATGAGATCATCTACACATTCAAAATATACAAATATTACTTAAAGGAGTACCGATATACATTTTAATAATACAAATATTGAAAATACACATTACAATCGCTGACAACATACTTTATTGATCGAAAATAGTCACTGCATCGTGGCCTATTTGACCACATCACCTATTGCGCGGGTACCTCACTAGACCCCCTGTTTATGTAGGTAAGTGGGGGTGTAGTGGGGTACGCTCGCTAATACAATGTTTGCATACTATCTTTTACTGAACTAAGTTTTCAATTTTAAATTAAAATTGAAATTATTTATTTGGTATTCGTGTCCCCATGACTGGCTTTTGTAGAAAGATTACACTGTAACGTTTATGATGTACTAATGCAGTTTTGATTCCCTTACTTGCATCGTCCTGTGGGTGTCTATTAGAATAAATATGGTAATGTTCATGCCTTGACATGGTTTTATAGCTTAGTAGTAGGGCATTGTACTGGCATGGTGGGAGTATGCGATGGGTAATTTAACGATTGGGGTTCAACCTTACCGGAATCCCGACTGGAGACCTGGTTTGGCCCTCACATATGTCTTTGGCATTTTGTATGTGACGGTTGAATCTGGTTATACCCCTTATGTGAGTATTATGATTATTCGTAATCCTATTTCAGGGGAAGGGGCCAAGTGACTGGTGTGTTAGGGACCTGGCACCAGGTCAGGTTATTCAAATTTCAGGGCTCAATATGTTATTTCTCGATGTCAATATTCTGTTCTGATTTTGGGATTTCCCCCTCCCAATGCAGCAGGTTAAAACGGGATCGAACATGTTTGCCCGGTTGTATATGACCAGAGCTGTTGATAGGCCGTTAAACACCAATAAACTAACAAAACAAACAAACCTACTGGTCTTTCGGTTTAAACTGATGATTTGTCTCTATAGAGCATTAGCTATTGCTGAGATGTAACCAGTTCACATTTGACATGGTTGAACAAACTTATTAATACTTGCTTCACATCTTGTATACCAATTTCTTTCCAGTTTATTCAACACGGGTGCTGACATCTTGAATGTTCTACAAGACGACCAGTTTCGGGAATTTATCACCACCCTGTTTGGCAACGACGACTTGCTGAAAGTGGCGGCAAGCTTCATGGACGGCTTCCTGAAACAGGAACAAGGTATTCAAATTATCTCCCTTGCCTCATCGCAATTTCCCACCAATATTGTGTTAGAAAATGTGGCTGTGACTGAAGAAATGGGGCTTATGGGAATTGTGACAAGTGTAGATCCAGATTAGACTGTGCATCCGCACAGTCTGATCAGGATCTGCACTTTTGGCCGTTCCATCAATGAAACAGCCGCCATGCTTATAACAAGAAATATAGATCGTTATAAGGCTACAGGAGTCGGGAATCTTACCAGGAGCTACATTGGGCACAAAGCCATTAAGCCCCATTTCTCCAGTCACACCCACATATTAGCCATAATTGCCATAAATAATCTTACACATGTGCTCAGAAATTTGTTTCATCAATCGATGTCATTAAGAGAATATGTGAACATGTAATGTTTGCTTAAAACGTTCTGGACACATAAGTGGCTGTGTCTGGAGAAAAAGGGGCTTATAGTATTTGTTTACCCATGTAGCTCCTGATCAAACGACACACTCCTGTAGCCTGATAGTGATTTGCATTGCTTGTTAGAAGCATGGCGGGTGTTTCATTGATGGAATTGCGGACAGTGCAGATACTGATCAGACTGTGCGGATGTACATGCTGTTCTGGATCTACACTGGTCGCAAGCCCATAGGCCCCATTTCTCCAGTCACAGCCACATATTTAAAATGAATATGTTACAATGGTAGTGTGATTCACATTGATGGCTAGCTGTTACCCTCTGTCATGGATGTTGGCCTACTTGTTTGTGGGCGAGACCATCCCTGGTATTTGTCTTGTAAAACTATGCGACCAAACCTAAATTATTGTAATTATGTATTCTAATGTATATTTATTTCGATGTAATTATTCCGTTCTGATTTTGGGATTTTCTCCCCAATGCAGCAGGTTACATGCGGGATCGGACCCGGCTTTAAATTACCTTAACTGTTGATAGGTCATTAAAGACCAATATATCAAATTAAATGTAACTAGGTCAACAACATGTGTATATAACTTTGTCTCTCTTTCACACAGCTGCTAGCGAGTTGGAAGAGATTCTGTTGAAGAACATAACAAACGCAGAGCAGTTTCTACAAGATGCATACAACGTTGCTCCAGATGCCCTCAAACGATTCCTGAACGCTACTATGAACTTGGATATGGTATGTTAATAAGACATACAAGTGTTCTCTTTTTTTTTGTTAAGAGTATGTGTTGTGACTACTCAGTCTTATAACCGTCTTATCTAGCTATGGCATGTAACTATGACGGTTGTAAGCTACACAATCGCCTGCGTTGATCTAGCCCAGATGTCAGCGTTTCTGAACATCTATTGGCAATCTCAAGTCGCAATCAAGCAGTTTGATTTGTTGAGCCTGAGCTGTAGCACAGCTCAGGCCCAGCCAATCAAGCTGCTTGATTTCAAGCTCAATCTTCGAGTATTTTGAAATAAATATAAATTCAAATATTGGCAATATTAGCACAGGCGGTCGTGTATGTGTTATGACATGATGCGATGTCACTTGTAACCGAACCATTCGTAATGGGAGAGCGTTTAACCATGTAACTGTTCCTAAACGTATTGCATTGTTTGTCAACAGAATGTTTGGCCTGCGTGCCTGCGCAGTAGTGATAATTTGCAATGCATGGTTGAAAACGTATTGTACGTCTTTCACTTGTGTTTTCATGCAAACGGCAAACGATCGCTATGGAAACACAAAGTAAACTTGTAAACCCGGCAGACACTTGGTATTATTTATTTTGTACTTCAGACCAACATCACAGCAGATGCCTTGATCAAGGCCATATGTGATACAGACACCGCGGAACTTGATATCGACTTGAGTACAACATTGTGTGGAGCTGATCGAGAGTTAGCTGAAAATGTTGCCCATAATGTAATAGGGCTGGCTCGCATGATTGACAAGGTATGACTATTAAACCTTGCATTAACATGTTGTACAGTGCAACCTCTCTACAACAGCCACCCATGGGCAGACGCAAAACTGGCTGTTGTAGAGAGGTGGCTGTTGTAGGGAGGTTAATACTGAATTAAATTTTGTACTCTGCTGTTTATTTATTTTCATCCATAATTCTCATCAAATACATGTTTTGACAGCATTTTAGAATCATTTCCAATGGAAATGATTCTAAAGTGCTGTCAAAACATGTTTTTATTGAGAAAGAATGCAAAAGCAATATCAGACGACAATTTTTGGGGTCCGACATAGAGGAAATCATCCATTTGGGATATAAAATAGCGGCTGTTACAGAAAGGGTGTTGTTGTAGAGAGGCGACCATTCAGGGAGGTTCGACTGTACATGTGTATTGTCTGCAATGCTCTACTTCCGAGTTACAGTGCCATCCATGTGTTTTCCCTGTTGTGAAACGAATCAGATATGGATATGATTCACATATGAGACACGCCATGTGATTTTGTACCTTCGGACCTCTGCGTAATTTTATGAAATATGTTTACAAAATTTACAATATTTTCCATGAATGGAGTCTGATTGTGAGCACAAGATCTCTAGAAGCTCGGACTATTTTAAATTCCTCCTCCCTGTTTCAGCTTCTATCTATCAGCACCAACAACACCACAGACTGGTGGGAAGTGTTAGCCGATGACCTATCGGAACTGGTGAATGACATCGAGGGGATATCTGAGCTGGCTAACGTGATCAGAGACCTCGGTGACATAGACGTGACAAACATACAGGGCAATGGTGACATCTTACACATCATAGAGAGGCTGCTTGTTGATAACAGTCCCGACAACCTTATAGACAGGTATGGGTGTTTTTTATGGAATATGGATGGGTCCGTGGCCTAGGGGATATGGCAGTGGACTTTGAGTTCAATCCTCACCCTAGGCATGAAAAATACTACATAGTATTTCCATCCCACTGGTCCGACTTGAAACTGAGGTCCCGTCCCTAAATGTCCTTAGCTGTTGCTTTCACTTTTTATTATTGAATAAATAACATGAATAATAAAGTCTAACAGATCTGTCTAAAGGTCTTCCAATATTTTCGAAGAATTTTATCGGGTATCAACTTTTAAAAATTCAACTATGCTGGTTGAAGGCCTTCTGGCCTTCAACCAGTATTGTTTGATTTTTAAAGGTTTAAATAACTGGTGAATTTATCGGAGTACATGTATAAACTATTAACTATGCTTGTTCAGGTCAAGTGTGACCTATACACCATACATAGGCTGTTTATTGATAACGGTCCCGACAGCCTTATAGACAGGTATGGTAGCTCGGTGCAAAACTAGCTAACATCCGAACGCCGAGAAAAAAGCTGCATGCATTTGTCGCAGAACATTTGATCACAGGCGATTGCACTGCCCACCCACATACCCCCATTATACAGATCCATCTGCTACAACAAAACTATGTTTATTACATTGATAATGTGGGGGAGATGTTGAGACAGGGGAGTTCAATCGTGTGCAGGGATGGGTTGTGGCCTAGTTGTTAGAATACCTGACTTCCTATCCGGAGGTTGTGGGTTCAAACCTCGCCGTGGGCATGAAAAATACTTTCATAGTTTTTCCATCCCACTGGTCTGTCGACTTTAAACTGTGGTCCCGTCTCTATATGATCTTAGCTGTTGCTGGGAAGTTAAACCCATTCACTTTCACTTTTCTTTCCCTCGATGAATGAACAGTCTTCATCACTGCGGCCATGGCCCTGATGCTTGGTATCTGAACAATTAACGCGTGTGTATATTCACAGACTGTGATTTTAAAAATATAGGAGACACGCCATGTGATTTCGTTCAAGACTTTATGAGACCATATGAGACTTTAAACTGTGGTCGCATCTCTATATGACCTTAGCTGTTGGTGGGACGTTAATCACATTCACTTTCACTTTTTCTAGTTTCAACGCAGTCCTCGTTAACTTTGAAGTGATTGACAGAACCGACCAGACAGCAAATATCATAGACAGTATCAAGTTCATCACACGAGGCCTGCTGTCCTTCCAAACATTGCGGCAACTGATCATGACTAATGGTAAGTAAAGAGCATGCTCTGATCAAGACGTAAATGTTTAACTTTCTAAGGAGCATAGCCCTGAGGACGTTAACCCTTTCAACACCACAGGCCTGTATAGTGGTATTGGCAAAAAGTGTAGATCCAAATGAGCCGGCTCGTGATGAGCCGTCGCATCGGGATATGGACTTTTTGCAAGTAATTTTCAAAAACACCCACATGTCATAAATGGACTAGTCTGAAAATCATTTTGTGGTGGTTGGATTGGTTGTAAATTTAACATATCAAAATCTATTTCAGTTACTTGGGGGTTAAGTGTTGATTTTGAGGTATATGCATACCAGTGTATCTTTTATACCAGCCATCTATTACATTTGTTGCTTTAAATATAAAACCAACTTTGAGGTAATGACACTTCGACACCAGGGAGCCTTTCACTAAACTTTGTACGACTAAAATGTTTGTAAGTGCAAATTTAGGATCGGCTGGAAATTTCAATTGATGAATTTACATTTATTGAGCATAGGCTGCATTGCTGGAATTGTGTTACTGGTAACTTCATTACTGATTAATCTCTTGTGTTTTGGTTGCAACTAGACAGATGGGATCTGGCTCTTCACTATTTGCCGTTCAGTCAATAATAATGTATTCATCCTTCTAACAAGCGCTATATAACATTACACTATTACATGAATGATCATATTGTCCATTTCTAGCGACAGATATGTTATTGGTTGCAAGGATATTTTATAACATACTTCCTCTATATCCACAGTTCGCCTATCAGATTTAGTGAAAAGTCCCGAGGAGTTGAATGCCTACATGGTGGAGACCCTCGGCTTATCAGACGACGTCGCTGCAGCTATTATAGATGGCAGTTTCAGTTTTGAAGTGGTAGGTAACTCCCAATATGGTGTACTGTGGAATACACCAGACAACGTGCCGTCTGATCAGCCGATTTGGTCTTCTCACCAGTCTCAGGCTGGCTATATTACATGCAACCCAGTGATTTACCCCGATTCTGAAGGGATTTCCTCCTAGACGTTCGCGAGACGTAATTGACATCACATTTTAACGTCATTAGCTGATCTAAGAGCAAATTTCACACTTTTCAATGTGAATCCGACAAAGAATATTGTGCTCCGATTCTAGGGGGAAATATATCCGGTATTCAACATTGTAGTTAAATAAACTCTATATATTTTTTAGAAATCAGATATTTGTAAAATCATCATTGAATTTTGTTAGGAATCCACAGTGACACAGTGCCTTTTTTTACAGGGAGAAATAAAGAAAATATATGTAATTGTCGTCTGCTATTTTTATCTATTTATAGCCTACGAGTTTCCCAGAATGCAAAGAACTTATATATCTTCATTTATAGCTACTACAAGCATCACAAGTGGACGTCACAGAGTGGGTCTGCAACAGTACCCGTCTCGCTGAGCTTATCTCCATGGACCATACATCTGTCGATGCCTCCGAGATCAGCGAGCGTTTTTGTAACCTCGATCAGGATACCGTGACGGCCATTTTGAATGAAGCACTTGCGAGAATCAGTGTAGGGGAGCTGGTGAAAGAGGTACCTGTTGTTCTTCTGTGACAGGAGCTATGTATATCAAGCCACTTTTATGATATGTGCTTATTCAAATGAAATAAAATACAAATTAAAGCAAACCACTTCAAAAATACTTTCATAGTATTTCCATCCCTCTAGTCTGTCGGATGAGGCTTTAATCTGTGGTTCTGTCTCTATATGACCTTGACTGTTGGTGGGACGTTAAACCGATTCACTTTTCACTTCTGATTGGTTGAGCCTGATCTGTATCACAGTAAACCCATTCACTTTCACTCCCTGCCATGAAAAAATACTTTAGTATTTCCATCCGACTGATATTTCTGATGAGACTTGAACAAAGGTCAGGGGGCCGTTTCACTAAACTTTGTACGACTAAAACGTTCGTAAGTGCAGAACTATGACAGTCTGAAACTTTCACATTAACACTGTTTTCTTGTAAACAATTATTGGATTTACATTTATTGAGCATAGGCTGCATATGCAGCCTATAGCTAAATAAATGTAACTCCATCAATTGAAATTTCCAGACGATCCTAAATTTGCATTTACAAACATTTTAGTCGTACGAAGCTTAGTGAAACGGGCCCCAGGTCTCTACATGACCATAGCAGTTACTGGAATGTCGTACCCTTCCACTTTGTAGTAGTTGATTTATAAACACGAGTTGATTAACTTTTGTCACAAATCTTGAATCTTGAAGGCAGCTTGAAGTAGTGTGGTTTCATTCCTCATTGCATGTAAAGCTTGTCTTGGAAAGTGTGCGAGACTCCATAAGTGACATAAGTCACAAAAAATATCGCACATATCCAAAACCTGTTTCACGAAACTCTTGCATTCCTTTCCCAGTTAGTGACGAACACGGTGAACAACGTGCTGCAAGATGCCGGCATCGACATGGCCGACATCGAGGGCTCCATCAATAACATAAACGATGCCCAGTCGGACTTCAACACGATCATGAAGAGACTAGAGGATTACCCCGATGATCTGACAACCGCCTTCGCTAATATGGCCGAGGCTCAGATAGGTCAGTACGTAGGAAATGAACGATAATAATTCCAGCACAAAAATATTTACACAATTCCCTAACATTTGATTGGTCCGTAGCAAGTCTCTGTCCAAAATTTATATCCCAGTAAACTCCCACGCCGAACTACTTTCCATAACCGTGAGGCACAGTTAAAATAATTCTTAAGAAAACGAAAAATAAGCACATTTTCTTGATGAATTTATTTCAAATGCTGGAATTATAAGGAATGAATGGCCTTTTTGTGGAATTTATCGGGGATATAAACTTGGAAAAGTCACGGAAATACTGGACGAGGCCTTCCGGCCTTCGTCCAGTATTCCCGCGACTTTTCCAAGTTTATACCCCGATAAATTCCACAAAAAGGCCATTCATTCCTATAATAAAAGTCATGGGGCACGTTTCACTAAATTTCAACAAGAGACTAGTAAGTCTGTAAGTGCCAAATTTAATTTTAACCCATTACATGCGAAATACACCTTTACAGGTATGATTTTTGTTCTCAGTGAAACTATATGTTGCGACCACTCATTTGAACCGCGACATATACTTCTAAGCACTTTTAAAGAAAATATTTATGATTTTACCCAATCAATATGGCATATCCTCAGCATTAAATGGGTTAAGAATACCATTCACACTGACGGCCAATGTTGGAAAATATTTAGAGGATGTGTTCACATGTAATGATGTGTACATACAGATGCAGAATAGTAATGTTAGCTAACTACGTCAATGTGGGAAGCAAATTAATTAAAATATTCTTACAAATATTTTTATCGTATGAAGTTTAGTGAAACGGGCCCCAGGTTCTGACAAAATTAACGTAGAATTCTATAAACTCTTTTGGCATGATCAGGGATTCCACTGGGGAAAATATAAAAATTGCCACTTCAAAAAAAAAATCGCCACTTCAAAAAAGAAAATCAAAAAGAAAAATCCTTTTTATGCCACCGGGTTTCGAAGAAACGGGTGGCATATAGTGTTTGGACCGTCCGTCCGTCCGGACTTTTCGGTTAACCACTTTGTCACAGTTTCTCAAATATGCTGCAGGTGGCATCCGCGTTCGACAGACGCATTTCTTGTTCTTTTTTTTCGAAAATTGTAATCTTTTATCGCCAATTGTTTATTTTCATCGCCAATTGCGAAAGTGGCGATCGCCAGCAGAATCCCTGCATGATATAAAATCATATCCAGTCAAGTCCCTTAATTTATCTTTTCAAAGAGTGTATTATGCAACATAGTGTCCAATATTTGAGGCTAGCGCTGGTTTATCACAATAACAGTGAAAATTTGATACAAATTGTTTTTTCCAAAATAGATGGTGTCCAGATATTTTGGGTCATTACGGTAGTTGAAATATAACCATTACAATAACAATTTTATAGGGGTTTCCCAAAACAAAAAAGTGTCCCAATATTAACCCTTATACCGCTATCTTAATTTTGTTGTTGTCTGCTGTTTATTTTCTATTTTCCATTTTTATCATCAAGAACATGCTTTGACAGCACTTTAGAATAATTTACAATATGGAAATGATTCTGAAGGGCTGTCAAAACATGTTTTTATTGAGAAGTAAGATAAGATATAAAAGCGACAGCAGACGACAATTGTTGTGAGTAGCGGTATAAGGGTTAATGTTGGTAGTGTTTATCACAATAACAATGTAATTGGATACAACTTGTTTTGGGTGGGTGGCAGGTGGGAGTATGCGATGGGTAATTTAACGATCGGGGTTCATCCTTACCGGAATTCCGATTGGAGACCTGTAGCCTATTTCACGAACCTCCGTTAGTCGACTAAACTGTTAGCAGACTAAACTAAGTTTAGTCGACTAACCATAGTCTGCTAAACTGTTTGACATGTTTGCATTTCACGAAAGATTTTGTAAGCCACGTTCAAAACAACCGTGGGCGCCGCCATCTTGGAATTCCGTCGTCTGCTATTTTGCTTAGTAGACTAACCAAAAGTTTAGCCGACTAACGAGGAGGCTAAGCAAAGTAGACTTTGCTTAGTCGACTAACGTGTTCGTGAAATGCGTTTTTTCCCGTTAGTCGACTAACGGCCTGAAGTTTAGCAGACTAACCGAGTTTAGTCGACTAACGGAGGTTCGTGAAATAGGCTACTGGTTTGGCCCTCACATTTTGTATGTGACAGTGAGTATTATGATTACTCGTAATCCTATTTTAGGGGAAGTGGCCAAGTGACTTTGGCGTGGTATGGACCTGGTCAGGTTATTCTAATTTCAGGGCTGAATATATATTTTCTTGATGTAAACATTCAATTCGTATTTTGGATTCCCCCCCCCCCCCCCATGCAGCAGGTTAAAACGGGATCGAACCAGTTTGCCCGGCCTTACATGACCTTAGCTGTTGATAGGCCGTTAAACATCAATAAACAAAGATACAAACAACTTGTTTTGGGAAATCCCTATTTTATAACCCAAAACAAATGGTCTCCAACTGCAGTGAAACCTCTCTAAACCGGACACCCTGGGGACTTCCCAGGTTGTCCAGCTTATAGAGGTTTCACTGTAAATCAGACATTTGATCATTCGGAGCCATAGTTGTGTGCTCTGCGATCACGAACAGATAAATGACCAAGAAACATGTGGTTTCTTGGTGTCCGGTTTAGAGAGGTTCCACTGTATTTCGGGTTGATATTGGTTTATCACAATAACTTTGGATACAAATTGCTAGGGGTTTCCCAAAACAAATGGTGCCCAACTACAGTGAAACCTCTCTAAACCGGACACCCTGGGTACCTCCCAGGGTGTCCGGCTTAGAGAGGTTTCACTGTAAATCAGACATTTGATCATTCTGAGCCATAGTGGTGTGCTCTGCAATTACAAACAGACGTTATCACCTGCGATAAATGACCAAGAAATAAGATCATAGGTGGTTTATTGGTGTCCGGTTTAGAGAGGTTCCACTGTATTTAGGGTTGATACTGGTTATCACAATAACAATGAACTTTGGATACAAATTGCTAGGGGTTTCCTAAAACAAATGGTGTCCAAATATTTATGATCATTACATTATACTTTCCAACATCCAGGATCATCGGGCCTGTCGTCACTGTCTGCCGTACTGTGTGGTGAGGTTATACCCACGGTTTCCGACGACTTCAATGTTGGCGACAAGCTGGGATCCACATCACATCTGCCGGACATTCAGGAGCGCGCAGATTTGCCAAGTATGCTGTCAGACACGAATAAGCTATGATCTTACAAAACTGGCATTATCGCCTTTGCAAAACTGGGATTATTGCTAAGAAACTGGGATTGTTGCATTCATTTATTGTATAAAAACTGCGATCATTGCTTTCAAATTCAGTTTATTGCTTTTATATTTGGCTTATTGTACTAAAACTGTGATTATTGCATAAAAACTGGATAAAAAGTGGGATTGTTGCTTAACAACTGCGATTTTTGCTTAAAATTGGGATCATTGACAAACTTCGGATTAACACATAAACCCTGGAATTTTGCTTAAAAAATGGGATTAGCATAAAACTGGAATTATTTGTTTACCAAAAAAATGGGATATTGTGTAAAAATAGAATTATTGTTTGAAATTGTATGGCTTCGTGGCTTTGACTCGTTCCTTTATTTGCTGATTATTGACCATATTCCTAGCGCTATAACGTGTAATAATTCCAGCACAAACATATTTACACAATTCCCTAACATTTGATTGGCCCGTAGCAAGTCTCTGTCCAAAAATTATATCCCAGTATCCTCCCATGCCAAACTACTTTCTACAGGTGCGCTGTCAGTGCTGTCAATGTAAACAAATGGCTGCCGTCTGTCAAAATAAACACATTTTCTTGATGATTTTATTTCAAAGCTGGAATTATAAGGAATGAATGGCCTTTTTGTTGAATTTATCAGGGATATAAACTTGGAAAAGTCACGGGAATACTGGACGAGGCCTTCCGGCCTTCGTCCAGTATTCCCGCGACTTTTCCAAGTTTATACCCCGATAAATTCCACAAAAATGCCATTCATTCCTATATTAATTTATTTGTTTCAGATGACTATTGCAGGGATGTGTACACCGACATAATGGAGGAGAGGGAGGGACCTGTCATCTGGTCGTACCTGAAGCCGTTAATCAGGGGCAAGATACTGTTTGCTCCCGATATCCCCGCCACACGACAAATTGTTCATGAGGTATATTGTTACGTTATTTTAGTTTTATTATCCCCTGACTGATAGGCAAGAGGGGATATAGCGTTAGTCCATGTACATACGTATTGAAAAATGAAAGGTGTTCGAACGTTAGTAACACCTTTCATTTTTCAATAACTCCTGAACCCCTTCAACGATATTTATAATATTTAGCCACAATGTGTGTCTAGTGATGGTGCTTTGTTTTGCATACAACCCACGTCTGACCGCCCAGGTCAAGGTCACTGAAGAGATATGTTCACATTGTTGTATGTAAGGCAAAATGTTTAAGACGAATGTACAAAACGATAGAAGGTGTATTATATAGATGTAAAATATATTATCATTTATATATTTTTGTAGATGAATGCCACATTCAAATCAGCAGTACATGTATATTGGAGTGTGGGGTTCATATGGTTACTGCAACCCGTTTATATTGCTTATTTGAGTGTGGTGTTGATAACTTTAATTTGTATATCTTCTGAGTAAACATTATCACGTATGTGTTTTGTAGATGAATTCCACATTCAGAACGATTGAGAATGTATTGAGTGTGGCCAATACTTGGGCGACTGGCTCTGTTGGGCTCGAGAATATGGTTGGAGATGAACTCGCTGAAATCCAGGTATCCAAGTACATTCATGTCAAAAATTAAACATGTTGATGTTCCTCTGCTACCAACCCATTATAACAGCCCTTCATACCCCCTCCCGTGCCTCCACTACATTATAGTATTGCCTACTGTCTGTTTCACGAAAAATGCCCACATTTTAATGCTATATAACCAATGCAAAAACAATAAATTTGTTTATAATATTATATTTTAGCCAGAATTTAAGAATGAGCCTTCTTTTTATTTCATGAAAATTGGTCCAATATTGATTTTATTGCGAAAAAAAAGTACCCATGTTGAAGATGTTTATGGGGATTTAACATGGGGAAATTTTTCTAATTTCAGAAATAGCTGACCGATTTTCAAAAGTTAACTTTTTGTTTTCTTAGTTACATCATTTCCAAACTATCTAGCCAGGTTTCGGTTTTTTTTTTACTCCTCCCCCAGCTCCTCCTTTTCTCCCATGTTAAATTCCCATAGGAATTTATTTTTTCGCAATCAAATTAATACTTGACCAAATTTCACGAAATAAAAAGAAGGCTCATTCTTAAATTTTGATCAAATTTAATATTATCGAAAAAAATATTGTTTTTGAATTGTTTATAATGGCCGTAAAATTTGGGCAGCTTTCGAGAAACGGACAGTAGTATAGATCTACATTGCTTGTTAGAAGCATGATTGTTGTTTCAATGATGGAATGGCGAACAGTGCAGATCCTGATCAGACTGGGCGGATGCACAGGTTGATCTGGATCTACACTGGTCGCAAGATATACTATTTTGCTATTATTTTCTTCTTCATCTAAATTGCTTGGCCCTAAATGACACACTTTTGTGTTGGTGGGCCATTGAGCGTCATTTCATTCTAGTCACAGCCACAAATCTGCCCTTGTATTATTCAGGATCTGCTAGCAAGCCCGCTAGTCGGTGCCATACTAACGTGCATATCGGGCGTTCCAGTATCCCTATCCCGGTTCAACACCATAACTGATATAACTCGCATGAATAAATGTATCTGCCCTTGTTTTTATCAGGATCTGCTTGCAAGCCCGCTAGTCGGTGCCATACTAACCCAGGTAACGGGCGTGTCAGTTTCCCGGTTCAACAACATGCTATACACGATCAACGACACAGACCCGGACCTGGTGAATGGTATGGCAAGAGGGTCGCGACTCCTAGCTAAATACATGGAGTGTGTACAGTTGGACAGGTTCTATGGATTTGATACAGAGGCCGAGCTGGAGCAGGAGGCATTCCGACTCGGAGGGAACAACAATTTGTTGGCAGGTCGGTATGGTTTTGTTTTTCTATTAATCTTTAACACAACATATAATCTTACACATAGTTGACATAGTCGAGAAATAATACAGTTTATCCATGTATGTTTAATAGTTAAAAAGTCCATAATCTGACAGAAAAAAATATATACATATTTGTCAGAGCCTGGTCGCGTTCCTTTAATTGTGTAGATATGCTTGTAACAATGAGTTTTAATTTTAATATGGGTTTATATAGGTTATTGGATTATTGGATCGGGGGTAGGAGGTATATTTATATTGGAAGATTGGAAGGGTGAAAAACCACTTACATGGTAACATAGTGATTTTGGGAATATCGGCAAGGTTGTTGTTGTCGGAATTTGTTTTACGGATAATGTTTGCCGCCGGCTGCGAAATGGATCTTACAACATTTCATCCCATCACAGCCCCAGATCAGGTTTTGTGACCAGTGTAGATCCAGGTCAGCCTGTGCATCCGCAGTCTGATTAGCATCTACACTGTTCGCCATTCCATCAATTAAGCGCCCGTCGTGCATCTAGCAAGCAATGTAGATCGTCATCAGGCTACAGGAGTGTGCTATTTGATCAGGAGCTACATTGGTCACAATTCCCATACGTCCCATTTCTCCAGTCACAGCCACTAATAGCATTAATTATCTTCACAGGAATTATCTTCACGAACGTGAACGACGACTCGATACAGAAACGAAGCACCACAAACACAAGTAACCTCCCAAAACACGTGAAGTACAAGATACGGGTCGACCTGGACAACATCCGACACACCAACATGCTCAAACGGCGGTTCTGGCGTCCTGTACCAGATGACAATTTTGCGGACGATCTACGATACTTCCGTGGCTTCATACAGCTACAGGACCTTCTTGATATGGCGATCATTCGGGTACACACGGGCGCAGACATGTCCAATGTGTCCATCACAACACAACAGTTTCCATCTCCTTGCCACAGGGATGATTTGTAAGTACATCTAACCTCGATGCATAATAACCCTAATATCTGCACACCATTTGTTTTGGGAAACCTCCCGATTTATAGGCAACAGGTTGCACTATATCACTACACCACTGTCAACGGTAAAAATGTGCGTAATAGCATTTACATTTCCCGCACTGAAATATAGAAAAAACCTGCAGGGCATTGATGTTCATACTTCGCTATATTGTTATTCAGAGACAATTCTGTAATATGACACACAAATATTACCATAAACTTACCTAATAAAGTGTGTATTAGCAAAGTTCTTAGGTCGCTCTCCACGAAGTAGAAAGTAAATTAGTTATGTAGTTATGTACTCGGAACGTTATTGTGATCAACTAGTCAAACCATACCAAATATTTATGGTTGCTATGGTAACCTCTAATACTGACACCAGGGCTCCAGATAAGGAATTAGTAATTGAGTATTTTCACTCCCATCATTTCTGAAGCAATTGGGTATTTCAAAATTTTAATTGGGTAAAATAAAATCACACTACTGTTTACACATCAACAGACGGCAATTATTGAATAGTTTGCTTCGAAATGAAAACATGTCTTGGCATTTCATTAGAATTGTCTCTTTGGAGACAATTCTAATGAAATACCAAGATGTGTTTTCATGGAAAATAAGAAAACTATGCTATATGTGTGGTCTGTTTATTATTTTCTGCCGCATGTTAAAGGTGCCACAAAATTGTTATTGCTTTTTTGATACTCGCTACTTCTGATTTCAATTGTGTTTTTGTCAATTTTAATTGGGTATTTAAGCAAATACGCAGCTTATCTGCAGCTCTGGTGTTACTGCCAGGAGCCATATAGTGTTTGGACTGTGTGTCCGTCCGTGTATGTGTCTGTCCGTGTATGTGTCCGTCCGTGTATGTGTCTGTGGGTTACTGTGTGTCCGTCCGTGTATGTGTCTGTGGATACTGTGGGTCGTCCGTCCTGTATGTGTCTGTGGTTACTGTGTCCGTCCTGTATGTGTCTGGGGTACTGTCCTCCGTGTAGTGTCTGTGGGTTACTGTGTGTCCGTCCGTGTATGTGTCTGTGGGTTACTGTGTGTCCGTCCGTGTATGTGTCTGTGGGTTACTGTGTGTCCGTCCGTGTATGTGTCTGTGGGTTACTGTGTGTCCGTCCGTGCATGTGTCTGTGGGTTACTGTGTGTCCGTCCGTGCATGTGTCTGTGGTTACTGTGTTCCGCCGGATGTGTGTGTACTCCGTGTATGTCTGTGGGTACTGTGTCCCCGTGTATGTCTGTGGGTTACTGTGTGTCCGTCCGTGTATGTGTTCTGTGGGTTACTGTGTGTCCGTCCGTGTATGTGTCTGTGGGTTACTGTGTGTCCGTCCGTGTATGTGTCTGTGGGTTACTGTGTGTCCGTCCGTGTGTGTGTCTGTGAGTTAATGTGTGTCCGTCCGTGTGTGTGTCTGTGGGTTACTGTGTGTCCGTGTATGTGTCTGTGGGTTACTGTGTGTCCGTGTATGTGTCTGTGGGTTACTGTGTGTCCGTCCGTGTGTCTGGGTTACCTGAGTTTCTCCAGTCTGCCACCGGGGCATTTCTCACATTTCTTGTTCTTAATTCTCACCAATTTCACATAAATGCAGAGCTCCAGACAAGGTTTGTATTTGCGTATTTTATGCAATTTCAAATTGAATAGTGACATGCTGTTGAAAATTCACTTAGTTGAGCTGCAAAAAGCAAACAGTGTTTGCTTTTTGCAGCTCAAATAAGTGAATGTTTAATTTTTTTATAATTTTTTTATCCTTGTTCCCTATTTAGTAATGAAGAAAATCAATAATCCATTTGTAAAAGTAAAATACGCAATGATTTTGAAATCAGGGGGTCTAGTACGCTTTAGACACAAAGCTTATCTGGAGCTCTGTAAATGGTGTTGAAAATGTGGAACTATCTGTTTTTCTTCATGTTGAAATAAATCAAAGCATCATGTTACAGGTACCTGTCGGCGATGACGAGCTACATCCTGCCAGTCATGATCACCGTCGCCTGGGTTGCTGGCCTGGCTATCGCCATCAACAACCTTGTGTACGACCGCGAAAACGGACAGGAAGAGGTCAGAAACTTTTATACGCATTATAAAAGTAGTAAGATTAGTACTAATCATATTACTTTTAGGGAGTGGAAGAGGGACGGGCTGTGGCTCAGAGGTAGAATACAGGACTTCAACGCTGAAGGTTGTGAGTTCAAAACCTACCCTATGGCATGCAAAATACTTTCAATAGTATTTCCATCCCACTGGTCTGTTGGATAAGACTCGACTGTGGTCCCATCCCAATATGACCTTAGCTGTTGCTGTGACAGTAAACCCCATTCATTTCATTTCATTTCATTTGAATCTGGTTATACCCATATAAAAGTAATATTATTAGACACTTGATACATGTGATCATTTGGAACACACTCATGCCGCCATTAACATGACCTTGACCTTTTGCTAGGTGTTTATCTGATGACATCATTCAGTGCGAGGCTGTAAACTGTGTGACCTTTAGGCTATGTTTTGAAATTGAACTGATTGGTCAATACGTCGTTTGATCTGTGCTGCAAACATCGGGGAACGTGCAACTTTCACCCTCGCATCAAGGGGCAAAATTACCAATTACATGCTGAGGAGACGCTATCATGTTTGCGGAAAATCTTAAATATTTTCCTTCTATGCGCTCAGAAGTATACGTCGCGACCACCATTTGAACCGTCTAGTCGAGACGGTTCAAATGAGTGGTCACAACATGTACTTTCATTCAGATCTGTCGCCATATTCGCCGATATTGATTTCGAAAATATATCCCGTAAATGGTGTTGAAAAGTTGACACAAAATTCAGAGTTCATGTGGAATTGTCGGTGACTTTAGATATGAAAGGAATGTTGGGTCGTGGCGTAATCGTCTGATGATGTGTGCTGTCTGGTTTCTGGCAGACTTCAAAATAAAATCGGGACCTTGTAGTATTCTTTGATGTTACAGTTCAAAGCATTTGGAAGAGTTATGATCGCGGATTCGTGGTAGGAAGGAAATACATTTTCATTGGTTGCATAAATTATTGGACGAAATACTTGAATGAATGCGCGCGTGTCATTTGTATTTACAATAACACCGGTATGGATTAATTTGCTGATTCTTACGTGTTTCACCGAAAGTACCCGGGCCAGTTGTGTTACCGTAATACTCGTACATATACGGATATTAATTATTGCTAATTGAACACATTTTTTTTGCTGTCCGAAAACTTAGGGTTAACAAAATGTCCACATTTTTCACCTGTCCGAATTTTTAGAGACACAAAAAATAATTATTTTCTTGAAAAATAAGAGTGTCCGAATATTTAGGGTGTCCGAAAACATAGGGTCAGTACGGTAGCCATTTTTTGTACAAGTTTCTTCATCATTGTGTAACATTAATATTGTTTAATGGAGTGCTTCAATATTTTGAGACTTGATACATGTAAGCATTTGGAACACACCCACGCCGCCATTAACATGACCATGACCATTTAGACCTTCACATGGTTGTGGAAACACTTAGCAATTTTTTATGTCAAAAAGTTTCTTCAACCTTGACATTTTTCGTGTTTTAAGCATGCATTTCTCCGACTGTTTTTGTGATGCTTACTTTAACACATGCCCATGATCATGGTACAGTCAAATTTCTCGACAGGCTCGACATCGCTTCTATGGCGGAATTCTTGTTAACCAATGACATGTGGTATTTGCAGATATTGAAGGCAATGGGCCTGATCAGTTGGCTCAACTGGTGGGCATGGTTTCTGTCTACAATGTTGCTGATGGCCTTTGTAGCCATATTTGCAATTTTAATGCTGTCGTACGGCAAAATCTTCCCAACGAGCAACATGCTGATCCTGTTTCTCTACCTACTGGATTTCTGCTTCTCGGCCACCCTGCTATGGTATGTACAGTAAAACTATGGTATTTCATACTCTTTCGGCAATAATACAATTAATATGTTCAACAATTCTGCAAAAACCACAAACCCACTTTTCCGACGTTTCGGCACAAGGCCATTTAAATCTTAAATGGATGCCACTTACCGATCAGTAGAAACTAATTCCTTGATAAAGGCCTTGTGCCCAAACGTCGGATAAGTGGGTTCCTGGTTTTTGTCTCGCCCGCGAAAGCGGAAAGCGAGACATAGGTTTTGCTTTTCCAGAGTCGTCGTCATCATTCAATGTTAAGTTTTCGTGTTACAGTCATTACTTCAACACCTTATCAGCTACAGTCATCAAACTTTATACATACCTTTACTATGATATGTATATGAATATAGGATTATTCTCGGGGCCCCAGGGTCACGGTCAAGGCCCCAGGGTCAAGGTCAAGGCGGAACAAGGCGAGACATTTGATTCCGCAGAATTCTTGTTGCCGAAATGTATGGTATATAGGACAGGGATGGGCTCTGGCCCTGTGGATATGTCATTGGACGTCAATACTACAAGTTGTGAGTTAAATCCTTACCCTAGGCATGAAAAATACTTGCATAGTATTTCCATTCAACTGGTCTGTCCGATGAAACTTTAAACTGTATGACCTAGCTATGCTGTTGCTGGGATGTCAAACCCATTCACCTTCACCTTCTATTTTTGATAGTTTTCACTGTCATATGTAGAGGATGGAAGGTGGGAGAATGCGATGGGTAATTTAACGATCGGGGTTCATCCTTACCGGAATTCCGACTGGAGACCTGGTTTGGCCCTCATATACGTCTTTGGCATTTTGTATGTGACAGTTGAATCTGGTTATACACCTTATATGAGTATTACGATTACTTGTAATCCTATTTTAGGGGAAGGGGCCAAGTGACTGGTGTGGTATGGACCTGGCTCCAGGTCAGGTTATTCTAATTTCAGGGCTGAATATATTTTTATGCCACCGGGTTTCGAAGAAAGGGGTGGCATATAGTGTTTGGACCGTCCGTCCGTCTGTCCGTCTGTCCGGGCAGACATTCGGGTACTTATGTGGCTAGCCCCACAGGGTTATGGACTTGTTAAAGGATAGGGTTGGTTACAATTAGCCACCTAAAACATCGTTTTATGTGGCTAAAAATGGTTTTATGTGGCTAATATTTAACATGCGATAAGCCACATAGTTACCTGAAAGTAAAGACATCCGTCTGTCCGTCCGTCCGCCCGTCCGTCCGTCTGTCTGTCTGTCCGAGCAACCAAGGGTGTACAAGGGGCCATGGGGCGGAGCCTAACACAAAAGAATCCTTTGATTTATTCCGTATGGCCCCTTATTCTATTGTTATACTTATTGTATCCCCCGGACTCCGTCGGGGGATACTATGGATTTGACAGCGCGCCGCGTCCGCGTCCGCCGCAGACACTTCTTGTCCGGAGCATAACTCGAACACCCTTTGGAATATTTTCATGAAACTTCACACATGCATAGACCATGACCCGAAGGTGTGTCGCGCACAAGAATGACAACTCTTGCATAGCTAATTTTTGAGTTATCTCCATTTTTTGTTTCTCGCACTGATTTCGTGTCCGGAGCATAACTCCACCACCCTTTGGAATATTTTCATGAAACTTTACACATGCATAGACCACGACCCGAAGGTGTGTCGCGCACAAGAATGACAACTCTTGCATAGCTAATTTTTTAGTTATCTCCCTTTTTTGTTTTGCGCACTGATTGACCATAACTCGACAACCCTTTGGAATATTTTTATGAAACTTAACACATTCAATTAGACCACGAACCGAAGGTGTGTCGTGCACAAGAATGACAACTCTTGCATAGCTAATTTTTGAGTTATCTCCCTTTTTTGTTTTCGCTCACTGATTTCCTGTCCGGAGCATAACTCGACCACCCTTTGGAATATTTTCATGAAACTTCACACATGCATAGACCACGACCCGGAGGTGTGTCGCGCACAAGAATGACAACTCTTGCGTAGCTAATTTTTTAGTTATCTCCCTTTTTTGTTTTGCGCACTCTACAAACTGGACAATAATGCATGAAGACCTGTTTTCTCGTCTGCTCTGTACACCTTTTCTCGTGTGCTCTGTACACCTTACCTGTAGAGAGAACAGTAGAAACTGGGAGAACCATGTGCTAGCATGGGCTAGCATGTGCAGATGTCCAGTGCTTGACCACTGCTGACCAGGTAATTTATACAGGTAAATCACTACATTGGGTACTGTGTTGAAAATATTGTGGCATTATGTGGACCTTTTTTTTTTTTTTTTTTTTTTTTTTTTTTTTTTTTTTATTTTTTTTTTTTTTTTATTTCTTTTTTCTTTTTTTTTTCTTTTTTTTTTTCATTTTATTATTTATTTTTTTTTCATTTTATTTTTTTAATTATTTTTCAATTTTTGTCTAGTAGCATAAGGTCGTAAGTGCTTTATACAGACTATTCACCTGTGCATGTGCTAGCATGTGCAACTGAACACTGACCACTTACAGGTAATTTATACAGGTAAATGATTATATTACATTTCCGTAAACTGTGTTGAAAATATTGTGGCATTATGTGGACCTGTGCAGATATATGTAGATAAATATAGGACTATTAAAAAAAAATTCTGTGCTCCAGTAGCAAGCATTATTATTTTTAAACTTTTTTTTTCCATTTTTTTTTTTTCATTTTTTTTTTTCAAATTATTTTTTCAACTTTTGTCTAGTAGCATAAGGTGGTAAGTGCTATATACAGGACTATTCACCTGTGCATGTGCTAGCATGTGCAACTGACCACTGACAACTTACAGGTAATTTATACAGGTAAATGATTATATTACATTTCCTTAAACTGTGTTGAAAATATTGTGGGAATATGTGGACCTGTGTATATATGATATGTAGATAAATATAGGACTATTAAAAAACATTCTGGGCTCCAGTAGGGAGCATTATTCTTTTTTTTAATTTAATTTTTTTTTCCATTTTTTTTTTTACATTCTTTTTCAATTTTTTAACTGACCACTAACTTATTACAGGTAATTTATACAGGTACATTATTACATTTCCGTAAACTGTGTTGACAATATTGTGGCAGTATGTGGACCTGTGCAGATATATGTAGATAAATATAGGACTATTAACAAAAATTCTGGGCTCCAGTAGCGAGCATTATTTAAAAAAAAAAAATTGTATATTACATTTCCGTAAACTGTGTTGAAAATATTGTGGCATTATGTGGACCTGTGCAGTATATGTAGATAAATATAGGACTATTAAAAAAAAATTCTTGGCTCCAGTAGCAAGTATTATTATTTTTTATTTTTCAACTTTTTTTTTTCAAATTTTTTTTAATTATTTTTTTACATTCTTTTTAAATTTTTTAACTGACCACTAACTTATTACAGGTAATTTATACAGCTAAATTATTACATTTACTGTTACTGTGTTGACAATATTGTGGCAGTATGTGGACCTGTGCAGATATATGTAGATAAATATAGGACTATTAAAAAACATTCTCGGCTCCAGTAGCGAGCATTATTTTTTTTATTTACATTCTATATTACATTTCCGTCAACTGTGTTGAAAATATTGTGGTATTATGTGCACCTGTGCAGATATATGTACATAAATATAGGACTATTAACAAATAATTCTGCGCTCCAGTAGCTTCACACATGCATAGACACTAAAGGTGTGTCGCGCAAGAATGACAACTCTTGCATCACTAATTGTTTAGTTATCTCCCTTTGTCCGTCACCGATTTTGTCTCCGGAGCATAACTCGATCACCCTTTTTTCAAACTACTTGTGTATCTGGGGAGGGGGATACACATGCGCTTGTCGACAAGCGTCCATTTCTAGTTCACTATTGGTGGCACGTCCGTCCATCTGTCCGTCCATCACACTTTTCGGTTAACCACTTTCTCACAGTTTCTTTAACTGGCCATAGCATCTACATAAGTTGCTTAATCGCTTCAATACTTCAACACTTCATTCATTGGTATGTGTGCCACACCTGCCTTTTCATAATTTATATCACCTTCGCCTTTTGACCTTCACCAGGTTACTTAAATGACTTAACAATTTTGGTTAACCAGTTCATCACAGTTTCTCAAACTGCCCATATCATCTACATAAGTTTCTTAATTGCTTCAATACTTCAACACTTCATTCATTGGTATGTGTGCCACACCTGCCTTTTCATATATTTATATGACCTTCGCCTTTTGACCTTCACCAAGTTCCACTGGACATTATGAACAAGTTTGGGACCAAAAATATGTAACCCACCATTACATAAATTACATGAGTGGGTGGCAGGTGGGAGCATGCAATGGGTAATTTAACGATCGGGGTTCATCCTTACCGGAGTCCCGACTGGAGACCTGGTTTGGCCCTCACATACGTCTTTGGCATTTTGTATGTTACAGTTGAATCTGGTTATACCCCTTATAAGAGTAATCCTACTGGTATAACTTTTTAATAGGGGAAGGGGCCAAGTGACTGGTGCGGTGTGGACCTGGCACCAGGTCAGGTTATTCTAATTTCAGGGCTGAATATATTTCTTCTTGATGTAAATATTCAGTTCTGATTTTAGAATTTTCCTGTAATGCAGCAGGTTAAATTCGGGATCGAACCCGTTGGCCCGGCCTTAAATGATGTTAGTTGTTGACAGGCCGTTTAACACCAGTAAACAAACAAACAAACATAAATAACATGTAGCTTCTTGAGTATTTAATGACTGTAGCGCTTGTTCAGCTAGCAAGTATATGCAGCTTTATATACATGTAGTGACATGATATTTAATTTTTATCGCCCGCGCTTGCGGACACCGTGATATAGTCGACACATTGGCATACGTCTGTATGTACGTACATACATACATATGTACATGTGTCCGGTTAAAGTTTTTGTTTAAAAGTTTTTTTGTTGTTTTTTTTTGGTTTAAAGTTTTTCGATGTACTATCAAAGCCTCGGTGGGTGCGATATGCGGGCCGCGGCCATCTTGTATACTTGAAGCATGTGTCGCACCTCAACAGTGAACAGACTTTTATCAAGTAACAAGCTTTGTATTGGCCCAGTTCATACTGGCTGATAATCAACATGCTAACCGTTATATTTACTGACAGCTACTTCGTAAGCGCGTTCTTCACACGAACATCGCTGGCCATCCTGGTTTCGCTCATCGTCTACTTAGTGAGTTACCTGCCCTATGTCATGATCCTCACCCTCGAAGTGGACATGCAGTTCTGGCATAAAATTGTCGCTGTAAGTACCCACCCTAGTTATGGCCAGTAAATGTGTCTGTTACTGGAATAATGGGGATTATGGGATTTGTGACCTGTGTAGGTCCTTATGAAATTGCACACTCCTTCAGCCTGATAGCGATCTATATTGCTTGTTAGAAGCATGACAGGTGTTTCATTGATGGAATTGCGACCAGTGCACAGGCTGATCTGTATCTGCACTGGTCGCAAAACCCATTAGCCCTATTTCTTCAGTCGTAGCCACAAATATTTAGATTCTGAATCTATCTTGGGCCCGTAATATGATACACACCATGTGATTTTGTACCTTCGGACATACATGTACATGTATGCGTAATTTCACTAAGCAATTGAGTGAGTGCAGCAAACCAAGTTGGTTTATATTTAGTTGCCAATCATTTCATGATAATCCGCTTTGCTGTTTATATTTTCTTCCATTTTCGATATAAGAAAGTACGACTAAAATTATGATAGTCTGTAAATTTCACATTAACAATGTTTTCTTGTAAACAATTGATGGATTTACATTTATTGAGCATAGGCTGCATATGCAGCCTATCCTCAATAAATGTAAATCCATCAATTGAAATTTCTAGGCGATCCTAAGTTTGCACGTATGAACATGTTAGTCGTACAAAGTTAAGTGAAACGGGCCCCTGAACCCACTGGTGGCATTCACCAATATATCTGCATAAGCTACTCGTTGTACTGCAAGAAAACTTTATTATTTACCTGTGTACTGCAGTGCCTGTCATGCACGACGGCGTTCAGTTTCGGTGCCCAGTACATCGCGCGTTTCGAAGAACAACAGCTGGGCATGCAGTGGGAGAACGTGCGTGACAGCCCGATCACCAACGACAAGATGAATCTCTACTGGTGCTTCATCATGATGGTCATAGACGGGTGTGCATATCTCGTACTGGGCTGGTACGTCCGCAACGTCAAGTCGGGTAAGGCTTCAGTTACATCGGTAGCCGATTTCACTAAAATTGCTATGCATAGTTATCTAGCTAAGTATACTTTGAGGGAGTATTCATGTATTTTTCGCAAAATGCATTATTTCATATAGAACTGCATAGATTTTGATGATTAAAAGTATGCAGAATTATTATTCTGAATTTATTACATTACAGCCAAATGACGGTGATAATGTAATAAATTCAGTATAATAAAAATAATAAATTGATCCTTAAATTGAAAATTTCTCCCGCAAAGTGTACTTGGCAAGATAAGTATACTTTGCAATTTTTGTGAAATCGGCTGCAGGTAAATCTTGATGTTCATAGACATGTGCGCATATCTCGTACTGGGCTGGTCATAGATGGAGCCGTGTATCTCATAATGGGAGGGTACTTCTGGTAATGCTTCAATTAAATTTCAATATCTGACCAAATTTCATGCAATAAAAAGGTTTATTCTTCAATTTTGATCACATTTAATAGTATCGAAAAAGTAATAATTTATTTGTTTTGGTCTAGTTTTCTGGAAACATACAGTGACTGTGCCAGATGATCATGATATGATGTTCAACTTTTGTAAATGTTTGTATATTGTATGACGTGTTACTATTCAGGTAAATTTGGCGTGTCCAACCCATGGTATTTCCCGGTGTGTCCATACTACTGGGGGATAACACGATCATCGTCCAACAAGCGATACCAACCCGGACCAAACCGTATGTTTGCCAGCAGTTTTGGGATTGCTTAATGGCATATATTTTCGTTGAGAAATAAATAAAATAAAAATTAAATGGTGGTAAATTTGTTTACGTGGTATCCTCATGAATTGGGTTAATAATGAGTATTTTCACAGTGAATACATCTTTATCCAGATTTAGAGCTTATCCCATATATCAGCAAGCCATGTGATTGTGTACCTCTGTAGCCGATTTCATCAAAATTGCAAAGTATACTGTTCTAGCAAAGTATACTTTGAGGGAGAAATTTTCAATTTTAGGATAAATTTATTAATTTTTATTGTACTGAATTTATTACATTATCACAGCCATTTTGTGATAATGTAATAAAATTCAGTATAATAATTCTGCATACTTTTAATCTGACATCAAATATATGCAGTTGTTAGTTTTATATGAAATAATGCATTGCATGAAAAATAAATGATTTCTCCCTCAAAGTATACTTTGCTAGAAAAGTATACTTTGCAATGTTGGTGAAATCGGCTACTGAAGATGGGCGATTTGTCATGAAAAATATTTACATAAACTTATCTTTCTTTAACTGAATTTTTTTTAATAGCAAATGCAGAATTATATTTCGTCAACATTCAACATCATTTACAGAAAATACCATAAATTTTGTAAATATTTTTCATGAAAAATCGCACATCTTCTTAGGTACAAAATCGCATGGCTTTATCGGAGTATAAACTTGGAAAAGTCGCGGGAATACTGGATGAAGGCCGGAAGGCCTCGTCCAGTATTCCCGCGACTTTTCCAAGTTTATATCCCGATTGTCTCAATTGATAAGCTGGTGTGATAAGCACACCCAACACCAAATCAAGATTTGTGATTTTAATGTTTCGAAAAATAGTGTACACTGTGTCAGTACATACTATATTAACAATTTCCTTCTCTACCCCTTCCACCACAACCAACTTTTCTTCTGCCAAAAAGCATATGCTAATGTAATGAATAAACTTATAATATTACATATATCAACCTTGAAGGACATCACACTCTTGGGACACAAACAAATTGTCATAGAAAAAGCTGATTAGTTTACCTTATTTCTCAGCAAAAGATGTATTTCTCAGCAAAAGAAGACGTTGTTACCGCTCAGTTGAAACGTCTAGTCGAGACGTTTCATATGAGTGGTAAAAACAGAAATTTTCATGGAGAAATTATGAAAATAAATAGAAAATAAATCCAACAGTGGTCATTTTAATAGGGGTGAATGGGCTAACATGTGTCAACTATCTACATTCAGGAGAGTACATTGAGGAGTCTACCACTCGCCAGCCAGTTGTGATGTCAGTCCGGGGTCTGGGAAAAACTTTCTCCAACAACACGACGGTCGTTGAAAACCTTCACCTTGACATTCATGGCGGTGAAGTCACCACATTGCTGGGACACAACGGTGCCGCCAAGACCACCACAATGTGAGTACAGGGCACAATTAGTATGGTACTCCCTGAAATTAGACTTGATGACAAATTTTGATGTTCGAACTAACTATCGTTTGAGTGAAAATATTTTAAAATACAGTAAAACCTCTATAAACTGGACAGCCTGGGAGGTCCCCAGGGTGTCTGGTTTAGAGCGGTTTGACTGTAAATTTGATTATTGTGGGCCATAGTTGTGTGCTATGTGTCCTGAACAGGCATTGTCACCTGAGATAAATGACCAAGAAACCCATCAACATAAGATGGCAGATGTTTCTACTGTAGTACCCTTTGTTGAGGGGAATATTGTGGATTATCTCGTGATATGATCTATGTATTGCTTGTTAAAAGCATTTCATGCGTTTCGTTGATGGAATGGCAAACAATCTGGTCCTGATCAGACTGCGGATGCATAGGCTGATCTGGATCTACACTGATCACAAAATCTGTATGCCCCATTTCTCCAGTCACACAGCCAGATATTTGGATACTTGATATACATGTGTACATGTGGCACACTCGTGTCACCAATAACATGACCCTTCACCTTTCCAACTTTCATAATTTCACCGAAGCACTGATTTGTAAGGTCCTTCATCATGTTGCAATGTTAATGTTGCAATGGATTACTAGTACAACTACTATGTGTACATGTGATACTTACACAACACATCACCGTGACGTGTTTCGCATTCAAAATCTTACCCAATCACTATACATTAGCAGGGATTCCGCTTTTTTTTGAAGTGGCGATTATTTTTCGAAAATTGTAATTTTGTATCGCCAATTGCGAAAGTGGCGATCGCCAGCGGAATCCCTGCATTAGAATCACTATACATTACCACAAAACTGTTTCCCTCGTGCCAGACCTTCAATATAATACACTTTAATATACTTTAATATTCACACACTGGACACATGTGTACATCTACAACATGCTTCTGCCACGATTATCCGACTATATATGACATATTTGTCCTTTAACTCTTTGAACCTGAATCCCAATATCCCTGATATCGCTGAATCGTTTAGCCATTCTTTACGTTGAAACGTTTTAAAGAGTTTATTGGCCCTTTTGATCTTCAAGATGTCCCTGTATCGCCTGCCTGTAATTACAACCTACTTCATACTTTGTTGACCAGGTGCATGCTATCAGGAATTATGGAAGCGACGACCGGGGAGGTACGGATAAACAACCGACCACAACGTCAGATGAAGGAAATTATCGGCATCTGTCCACAGCACAACGCCCTGTTTGAATAGTGAGTAGACACCAGGAAATCGTGCTTCGATATCAAGCTTATCAGGTGAGGCTTGGAAACGCATAGGAATTCCGAGGCTTGTGATAATGGCTGTGATAATGTAATAAATTCAGTATAATAAAACAATATAAATTTATCCTTAAATTGAAAATTTCTCCATCAAAGTGTACTTAGCAAGAAAAGTATACTTTGCAATTTTGGTGAAATAGGCTACAGAAGTCGCACTTAGGGCAAGTGGTTACTATCTGTTTCATGAAAACCTACCCAAATATGACGGCCTTATAAACAAGGCAAGAACAATAATTTTTTAGATAATACTGAATTTTATCAAAATTTAAGATTTTTTTTCGTAAAATTCAGTCAAATGTGACACTTATTTGTCGATGGGAATTTAACATGGGAAAAAAAGGAGCTCCAGAACCTGGAAGAGTAGTCCAAAAACAAAACAAAAAAATGGAATTTGACCCCAGAACCTGGCTAGATAGCTTGGAAATGATCTAAGAAAACAAGTCAAATTTTTTAAATTTCTGAAAATTTCTCCAAAAAAAAAATTTTCTTAAGAGTAACAGCAAGTAAAAAATTATTTTTTTGCCATGTTTATATCACTGTTATAACTCAACAAGTTGACGCGAAACAGAGTAATCTGCCCATGATATAAAATTTAGTCCGTACTCATTTGTCTTATGACCTTAGCTGTTGCTGTGACATTAAACCATTCACTTTTACGTTTGTTTCCAGCATGACTGTCCAGGAACATATGGAGTTCTGTATGTCCATCAAGTCCACATCGTGTTGTGGTAACGACAAGGAAGACATTCGCCAGTAAGTCTATTGCCTGATTCACGAAACCTGCCCACATGTTACGGCTATCTAAATAATGCAAATACAATTTTCTTTTTGATAATATTGAGTTATAGCAAAATTTAAGAATGGAAAACTCCTATTTAGAGGGGTTTTCCAAAACAAATGGTGTCCTCATATTTAGGGTTTTGTCGTTGATTCACTTCGTAGCATGTATGGTAATGAACCTAAATATTTGGACACAATTTGTTTTGGAAAACCCCGTAGTCCGAGGTCGATATCAGATGTATCAGGTTGATAAAACCACATATTGACCTATACAACAAGGCGATAATTGTTATATTATCAATTGAGAAATTGTGTCCCTTTTTCAATAAAATAGCATAAATATCGATTTACGCGTGGAACATTACGATTATTCTTGCTTTACGCCATTTTGGCGCAATTCATAATCATCTTGCTCAGCGACGTTGCTTGTGAAGAGCGTGATATGGTTTAATAGCAACGTCATGGACTTTAATGACATCAAAGAGACTTTAGCCAATCCACAATGTCACTCCGGCTTCAGTTCAAATTGACATTTTGAATCAACTTTCTCAGGTAAATATGCATTTATATCGTAGATCACGTGACCAGCATCAGACCAATCGCAGACTATTTCTCGATATAATATAAATGGTTATTTTGCTCATATTGATTGACATACACACCATTTCAGATTGCTGAAGGACGTGGACCTGTATCACTGCCGCTTCAGTCGCGTTGGTGAGTTGTCGGGCGGGATGCAGCGGCGACTCTGTGTTGCCATGGCGTTCATCGGCAGGTCAAAGGTCGTGATACTGGACGAACCCACGAGCGGGATTGACCCCAGCGGAAGACGCACCATTTGGAATCTCATTATCAAGCGCAAATACAGTACGTGTTTGTTATTTGTAACTTGATAACAAAAATCTCTAACCTGGCCTTCTCTATTTCGTATCCTTCGTAATCTGACATATAGGGCTAAGTGAGTTTGCTTGGCGTGTGTTGGTGCCTGGCTCTAAATCAGGATATGCATATTCTGTATTTAATTTTGCCGTTTCCCATAGTAGACATGAAGTTGAGCCCAATCACCCACTCAATTTGCATTCACTCCATTTAGTCTGTATATGGTTATGCCCCTACACCCAATGGTGCCGGGGGCATATAGCTTTAAGCTTGTCCTTCCGTCATATGTATGTCCATCCGTACCCCAAACTATTTTTCCGCAAGATAACAGGAAAATATTTTTGCTAATTTATATTATACCTCACAGATTCATTGATATCAAACAGGGGAAGATATTTATTGAAAGTGTGGTTCGTTGCACCAAGGTCGAGTTTAACTGCACCAAAAGTTTTTTTTCTGTCATTTTGTTGGTTTCCTCACGAACTGTTGGATCATCATTGACACATTTCTACCATACTTCACAGGTGCATTGATAATCAATCAGGAAAAGACATCTATTGAAAATATGGTTTGTTAGATCAAGAATAAGGTCACATATGATATCTATTGTAGGAAGACAGCTATTGAAAATGTAATATGTCGGCTCAAGGTCAAGGTAACCTTGGCTAAAAATACTAATAAGCATTCAACGGGGTTATCCGGTTGCTAATGGGCCACATTTCTCATCATTTTTAGCTCGCCTGCATGAAGTGCAGAAGAGCTTAAGGCATTTCGTCGCGTCGGCGTCAACAAACCTAAAATTGGGGTTAATGTCTTATAACTTCTGTTTCCTTTCATGGAACACCTTGTTATTTCATACATGCATTCCTCAGATGACCCTCTATCATGCTGTAGCAAATCCATGACCCAACACCCAACCTTTACCCCAAGGTCAAGGTCACAAACTTAGCACATTCATAAACTTAACGTTGAGGTAAATGTCTTCTAACATCTGTTTCCTTTCATGGAACGCCTTGATATTTCATACATGCATTCATCTGATGATACTCTATCACGCCATAACAAATCCATGACCCACTGCCCACCCGTTACCCCAAGGTCAAGGTCACAAACTTAGCACATTCATAAACTTAACGTTGGGGTAAATGTTGTGTAACTTATGTTTATTTACAGTGAAAGCCTTCATATTTCATACATGCATTCATCTGATGATACTCTATCATGCTATAGCAAATCCATGACCCACCGCCCATGCCTTGCCCCAAGGCCAAGGTCACAATCTTAGCACATTCATAAACTTAACATTAGGGTAAATGTCTTATAACATCTGTTTCCTTTCATGGAACGCCTTGATATTTTGTATTGCTTTGGACACTTTCAGGTGCCGAGTACTCGGATTTGTATCAGTCTTGTTTCACCAATATATATTTATTGATTAGCCTACCTACTTGAGACAAAGGCTCAAGTGAATTATTGTTACCGCTTTTCGTCAATCGTCCAACTTCACAGAGATGGTCTATGGGTGAGGTCTTTTCAGATTTGTTAAATGAAGGACGTAGCAAAATGGCCACCGTAGATAAGTAGTACAAATTCTTAAAAAATCTTATCACGAAAGGACAAATTCTTAAAAAATCTTATCAGGAACCACCAGACCAATTTCGACGAAACTTGGCAGGAACAATCGTTAGTCGATGCTCCCAACAGATTTGTTAAAATAATGACACTGGATCAAAAATGTTTATGTCTTATATCAATTTGAAAGTATTGATGAGGCAGTCACTCTGGTGCAATTTTTGTCAGGTGAGCGACTTGTTTATGGTAAACATGGTAAAGGGGCACTAGCTATAGCTGCTACTAACATATGTGTGGTCGTGACTGGAGAATGGGGTCTCTTGGGATTTGTGACGAGTGTAGCTCCTGAGCAAATTTAACGCAGTCCTGTAGCCTGATAACTATGTTGCATGTTAGAAGCATGACGTATGTTTCATTGAGCCACATTTCTCCAGTCACAGCCGAAATGATGTTACCGTGGGAATATCTATATACTGGTGAAAAAAGATTTAGTTAATTCCCATGTATCTACTCCAACATATAATGTTGTGCATTTCAATCATCAAGCAAGTTCAAATGAATGGACACAGCATATGGTTTTATGTATAAATATGAGAAATATTGATAGTTTCTGCAATACTCTCCAAGTAAAATGCACAAAGTAAATAAAATTTGGAATATACCTTTGAGAATCTTGAAATATGTCGTGACAAAGTAACCTAAAAACCAGATGAAATTTACAAACAAATTTCAGAGATTTAAAATAAAAGAAATATTTTGCAGAAATATAAATTGGATACAAGTATATTCATGTGTAGTATTGGATGTTAACATTGACAACAGATTAATTATACCCCCAGCATAAGAGGTATGTCGAGAGGTATATAGTTTTTATACGCCCGTTTGTAAAAACGGAACGTATTATGTATTCATCTTGTACGGGTAGGCAGGCGGGCGGGCACAGCTTGTCCACGCAATAACTTCTTGACGGATTTTAACCAAATTTGGCATACATGTTTATCACGGCAAGATGAAGAAGCCTATTGATTTTGAAAAATTTCCGATGACTTATCTCCCCTTGGCGGCCATTTTTATTTTTCGCACTCTGTATCCTTGTCCACGCGATAACTCAAGTTCTATTACACCGCTCGTAACCAAATTTGGAATACATGTTTATCACGGCAAGATGAAGAACCCTGTTTGCTTTCAAAAATTTCCAAATACTTATCTCCCCTTGGCGGCCATTTTTATGCCCCACCACGATAGTGGAGGGGGAATTTAGTATTACCCTTGTCCGTCCGTCCCGTCCCGTCCGTCCGTCGTCCGTCCGTCCATCACAAAACTTTAACGCTCGGCTAAATGTCTCATAATTTCTTCATCCTTTGACCGATCTTCTTCATATTTCATATACACATTGCTCTAATTGTCCTCTACCGCCCTGTACCACGTTCGTCCTGCCCCCGCCAAGCCTAATGTCAAGGTCACATACTTGGTGCTTCAAAAACTTTAACGCTCAGGTAAATATCTTATAATTTCTGTTCCCTTTCATGGATCAGCTTCATACTGTAACTTCATATACGCATTGCTCTAATGGTCCTCTACTGTCCTGTGCCAAATCCACGTTCGACCTGCCCCCGCCAAGCCCAGGGTCAAGGTCACATACTTAGTGCTTCAAAAACTTAACGCTCAGGTAAATATCTTATAATTTCTGTTTTCTTTCACGGATCAGCTTCATACTTCATATACGCATTGCTCCAATGGTCCTCTACTGTCCTGTGCCAAATCCACGTTCGTCCTGCCCCCGCCAAGCCCAGGGTCAAGGTCACATACTTAGTGCTTCAAAAACTTTAACGCTCAGGTAAATATCGTATAATTTCTGTTTTCTTTCACGGATCAGCTTCATACGTACTTCATATACGCATTGCTCTAATGGTCCTCTACCGCCCTGTGCCAAATCCACGTTCGTCCTGCCCCCGCCAAGCCCAGGGTCAAGGTCACATACTTGGTGCTTCAAAAACTTTAACGCTCAGATAAAAAAAAAAATTGACTTAGAATTTGGCCTCATTTATTATCAAAGCGATATGTGGGGCATCCGTGTTCTATGAACACATTTTCTAGTTATTTGTTGCACTCTGTATCCTTGTCCACGCAATAACTCAAAGTTCTACTTCACCGATCGTAACCAAATTCAGTATACATGTTTACCACGGCAAGATGAAGAAGACTATTTACTTTCAAAAATTTCCAATTACTTATCTCCCCTTGGCGGCCATTTTTATTTTTCGCACTCTGTATCCTTGTCCATGCAATAACTCAAGTTCTACTTCATCGATCGTAACCAAATTCGGAATACATGTTTATCATGGCAAGACGAAGAAGCCTATTGATTATGAAACAGTTTCGATGACTTATCTCCCCTTGGCGGCCATTTTTATTTTTCGCATTCTGTATCCTTGTCCACCCAATAACTCAAGTTCTACTTTATCGCTCGTAGCCAAATTTTGTATACATGTTTATCACGGCAAGACAAAGAAGCCTATTTATTTTGACAGATCGTGACCAAATTCAATATACATGTTTATCACGGCAAGAACCCTATTAATTGTCAGTGAGTTATCTCCCTTTGTTAACTGGCCTTGCCTCGACAGGCGTATATTGTGACCTTCAGCACTCTTGTTGTAATTCCGTCCATCCGTGAACGTTAAAGTATTCGGGTACCCATTATCTCTGTAACGGTAAATCAGATTGACC
Source organism: Conchocele bisecta (assembly GCA_029237695.1). Lineage (NCBI taxonomy): Eukaryota > Metazoa > Mollusca > Bivalvia > Lucinida > Thyasiridae > Conchocele > Conchocele bisecta. The sequence continues at coordinate 102,742,558 of CM055267.1, read as the reverse complement.
TCAAACTTCATATACTTCCTTATCATCATCCATATTGTCATTCCATAACACACTCATGTGGCCTTCATGTCCAAGGTCAAGGTCAAATTACTTATAAATTTACGTTAAAGTGTTTTAAATATTTGCATTGCAGTTTTTAGCTCGCCTGCACGAAGTGCAGAAGAGCTTATGGCATACCCCCGGCGTCGTCGGCGTCGTCGTCGCCGTCGTCGTTGGGGTAAATGTCTTCTGTTTCCTTCCATGGAACACCTTGATATTTCATACATGCATTCCTCAGATGACCCTCTATCATGCTATAGCAAATCCACGACCCACCACCCTACCCTTACTCCAAGGTCAAGGTCACAAACTTAGCATGTTCATAAACTTAACGTTGGGGTAAATGTTGTGTAACTTCTGTTTATTTACAGGAACGCCTTCATATTTCATACATGCATTCATCTGATGATACTCTATTGTGCTATACCAAATCCATGACCCACCCACCACCCCTTTCCCCAAGGTCAAGGTCACAAACTTAGCACATTCATAAACTTAACGTTGGGGTAAATGTCTTATAACATCTGTTTCCTTTCATGGAAGCCTTGATATTTAATACATGCATTCATCTGATGATACTCTATCGTGCGATAGCAAATCCATGACCCACCGCCCACCCCTTACCCCAGGGTCAAGTTCACATACTTAGCAGATTCTTAAACTTAACGTTGGGGTAAATGTCTGATAACATCTGTTTCCTTTGATGGAACGCCTTGATATTTCATACTTGCATTCCTCAGATTACCCTTTATCATGCTGTAGCAAATCCACAACCTACCACCCAACCCGTACCCCAAGGTCAAAGTCACAAACTTAACATGTTCATAAACTTTACGTTGGGGTAACTTCTGTTTATTTCGCGGGGACGCTTTGATATTTCATACATGGATTCATCTGATGATTCTCTATTGTGCTACAGCAAATACATGACCCACCCACCACCCCTTTCCCCAAGATCAACATCATAAACTTAACGTTGGAGTAAATGTCTTTTTATAACTTCTGTTTCTTTGCAAGGAACGCCTTGATATTTCATACATGCATTCATCTGATGATCCTCTATTGTGCTACAGCAAATCCATGACCCACCCCTTTCCCCAAGGTCAAGGTGACAAACTTAGCACATTCATACATGCATTCCTCATGTGAATAGCTATCATGCTGTAGAAAATCACCAACTTAGTTCGTTCATAAACTTAATGTTGGGTTAAATTTTGTTTTACTTCTGGGAAGCGCATTGATATTTCATACATGCATTCATCTTAATATGCTATATCATGCTATAGCAACTCCACGACCCACCTTCCAACACTGACCACAATGTCAAGGTCCACCGCACACCCCTTAACCCAAGTTATATAATATTCATGTTTTTTAGCCAGGTTTTTTGAAGAAAAAAATCCAGGCTATTGGATTGGCGAAAGCCAGGTGGGCGGGTGGGCGGCCGGGCGGGCTTGCGGCGGGCGGCGTCCACAATCAATGTTAAGTTTTCGTGTTTGAGTCCATTTCTTTGTTACTGTACCACCTAGGACCACCAAACTTTCACAGCTTCATAATCAAGGGGTGCCCACCACATATCACTATCCAACATGTTACTTTTTTTTTAACTTGACCCATTTTTTCCGCTTAGTCGACTTAGCCATTTTCAATGTTAAGTTTTCGCGTTTTCAATGTTATGTTTTCGTGTTTAAGTCCATTTCTTTGGTACTGTACCACCTAGGACCACCAAACTTTCACAGCTTCATAATCAAGGGGTGCCCACCACATATCACTATCCAACATGTTACTTTTTTTTTAACTTGACCCATTTTTTCCGCGTAGTCGACTTAGCCATTTTCAATGTTAAGTTTTCGCGTTTTCTATGTTAAGTTTTCGTGTTTAAGTCCATTTCTTTGGTACTGTACCACCTAGGACCACCAAACTTTCACAGCTTCATAACCAAGGGGTGCCTACCACATACAACTATCCAATATGTGACCATTTTTTTACCTTCACCTATTATTTCTACGTAATTGACTTAGCCATTTTCAACGTTAACTTTTTAACGTACGTCTGGTTAAATTTGTTGGTTAAAACCTTTTTGTTATACTATATCTCTGCAACTGCTTCGCCCATTACCTTGAAACTTCACATGGGTGTTTATCATCGTCCATATTTTCACTCTAACCCCAACCGTGCGGTCCCTGTGCGCAATGTCAAGGTCAAATTACTTTGAATTTATTTGTTAAAGTTTTTTTGTGTACTATATCTCTGCAACTGCTTCACCCATTACCTTGATACTTCACATGGGTGTTTATCATCATTGTCGCACCCGCTTGCGGAAAGCGCGATATTGTCGGCATTTTGGCATACGTCCGTCCGTCCGTACGTCCGTGTGTCCGGTTAAAGTTTTTTCGTTAAAGTTTTTCCATCTACTATATCTATTTTTTTAGTGTCCATGCCTCGCCCCAAGGCGCGACATGCAGGCCACGGCCATTTAGTCTACAAAAAGTTGGTATAATTATGTTATCCAAGTGTCCATGCTTGGAAAAAACCTGGCCTTCGTGGCTTTGCCTCGTTTCTTGTTTGTTTCAAGCACTGATTTCGTGTCCGGAGCATAACTCGACAACCCTTTGGAATATTTTCATGAAACTTCACACATGCATAGACCACGACCCGAAGGTGTGTCGCGCACAAGAATGACAACTCTTGCATAGCTAATTTTTTAGTTATCTTCCTTTTTTGTTTCGCGCACTCTATAAACTGGACAATAATGCATGAATACCTGTTTTCTCGTGTGCTCTGTACACCTTACCTGTAGAGAGAACAATAGCCTTCTCCAGTTGAACAATAGTGACTAGGAGAACCACTCACCTGTGCATGTGCTAGCATGTACAAATGTCCAGACTGACCACTAACTGACCACTAACTGACCACTAACTTATTGTGGGTGACAGGTGGGAGCACGCGATAGGTCATCCATTTTTAGCTCGACTATTCGAAGAATAAGTAGAGCTTATGTTGTCACCCCGGCGTCGGCGTCGGCGTCGGCGTCACCGTCACGCCTTGGTTAAGGTTTTTAGTCAACCTTGTATATGGAATACTACTGGCCCTACACCCACCATACTTGCACAACTTCATCTCCTAGTGATGTACTTCAATAACCCCTGATCTATATTTGACCTTGACCTACATTTCCTCTTGAATTACTTAGTTAATTCCCCTTGGTTAAGGTTTTTAGTCAACCTTGGTTAAGGTTTTTAGTCAAGCTTGTACATGGAATACTATTGTGCATGCAGCACCACCATACTTGGACAACCTTTTCTCATAGCGATGTACATCAATAACCCCTGATCTCATATTTGATGCCTTGACCTACATTTCCTCTTGAATACATTTTACTTAATCTTGGGTTAAGGTTTTTAAGTTCAACCTTGGTTAAGGTTTTTGTTAATTCAATTTGGTACATGGGACTTTTTATTGTGCATACAGACACATAACTTGGATAACCTTTTCTCATTAGGAATGGTTACATCAATACCCCTGTCTATATTTGAACCTTGACCTAATCTTTGAATACTTAGTTAATTCCCCTTGGTTAAGGTTTTTAGTCACTTGGTTAAGGGTTTTTTTAGTCAAGCTGTCATGGAATACTATTGTGCATGCAGACACCAACTTGGACACCTTTTCTCCATAGCGATGTACATCAATAACCTTTTCCTGATCATATTTTGACCTTGACCTACATTTTCCTCTTGATACTTTTTAATAATTCCCCTTTGGTTAAGGTTTTTAGTCAACTTGTTAAGGTTTTTTAGTCAAGTTTGTACATTTGGAATACTATTGTGCATAACAGACACCACTTGGATAACTTTTCTCTTAGGGATACATCAATAACCCCCCCTGATCTATATTGACCGGACCTACTTTTCTCTTGAATTACTTGGTTAATTCCCCTTGGTTTTTAAGGTTTTTAGTCAAGCTTGTATATGGAATACTCCTGGCCCTACACCCACCATACTTGAACAACTTCATCTCCTAGTGATATACATCAACAAACCCTGACCTATATTTGACTTTGACCTACATTTAACCTTGAATTACATAGTTAATTCCCCTTGGTTAAGGTTTTTAGTCAACCTTGGTTAAGGTTTTTAGTCAAGCTTGTACACATGGAATACTATTGTACATACAGACACCATACTTGGACAACCTTTTCTCATAGTGATGTACATCAATAACCCCTGATCTATATTTGACCTTGACCTACATTTCCTCTTGAATTACTTAGTTAATTCCCCTTGGTTCAGGTTTTTAGTCAAGCTTGTATATGGAATATTCCTGGCCCTACACCCACCATACTTGGACAACTTCATCTCCTAGTGATGTACATCAACAACCACTGACCTATATTTGACCTTCACCTACAATTAACCTTGAATTACTTAGTTAATTCCCCTTGGTTAAGGTTTTTAGTCAACCTTGTATATGGAATACTACTGGCCCTACACCCACCATACTTGCACAACTTCATCTCCTAGTGATGTACTTCAATAACCCCTGATCTATATTTGACCTTGACCTACATTTCCTCTTGAATTACTTAGTTAATTCCCCTTGGTTAAGGTTTTTAGTCAACCTTGGTTAAGATTTTTAGTCAAGCTTGTACATGGAATACTATTGTGCATACAGACAACATACTTGCACAACCTTTTCTCATAGGGATGTACATCAATAACCCCTGATCTATATTTGACCTTGACCTACATTTCCTCTTGAATTACTTAGTTAATTCCCCTTGGTTAAGGTTTTTAGTCAAGCTTGTATATGGAATACTACTGGCCCTACACCCACCATACTTGGACAACATCATCTCCTAGTGATGTACGTCAATAACCCCTGACCAATATCTACATTTAACCTTGAATTACATAGTTAATTCCCCTTGGTTAAGGTTGTTAGTCAACCTTGGTTAAGGTTTTTAGTCAAGCTTGTACATGGAATACTTGTGTGCATACAGACACCATACTTGGACAACCTTTTCTCATAGGGATGTACATCAATAACCCCTGATCTATATTTGACCTTGACCTACATTTCCTCTTCAATTACTTAGTTAATTCCCCTTGTTTAATGTTTTTAGTCTAGCTTGTATATGTAATATTCCTGGCCCTACACCCACCATACTTGGACAACTTCATCTCCTAGTGATGTACATCAACAACCACTGACCTATATTTGACATTGACCTACATTTAACTTTGAATTACTTAGTTAATTCCCCTTGGTTAAGGTTTTTAGTCATGCTTGTACATGGAATACTATTGTGCATACTAACACCATACTTGGACAACCTTTTCTCATAGCGATGTACATCAATAACCCCTGATCTATATTTGACCTTGACCTACATTTCCTCTTGAATTACTTACTTAATTCTCCTTGGTTAAGGTTTTTAGTCAAGCTTGTAGATGCAATACTCCTTGCCCTACACCAACCATACTTGGACAACTTCATCTCCTAGTGATGTACACCAATAATCCCTGACCTATATTTGACCTTGACCTACTTTTATCCTTGGATTACTTTCTTATTTCCCCTCGGTTAAGGTTTTTAGTCAAGCTTGTATATGGAATACTCCTTGGTTAAGGTTTGTATGCAGGCCGCGGCCACATTGACCTATTTTTTAACCTTGAATTACTTACTTAATTTCCCTTGGTTAAGGTTTTTAGTCAACCTTGGTTAAGGTTTTTATGCAGGCCGCGGCCACCTTGTTTGTACAGCTATGTGTACATCGACAACCCTCGTAGTCGAGCTATGCTGTTCTCCTACAGCTCTTGTTTGTTTTGCGCACTCTACAAACTGGACAATAATGCATGAAGATCCGTTTTCTCGTGTGCTCTGTACACCTTACCTGTAGAGAGAACAATAGCCTTCTCTTTGTCCAACAATAGTGACTGGGAGAACCATTCACCTGTGCATGTGCTAGCATGTGCAAATGTCCAGACTGACCACTAACTGACCACTAACTTATTACAGGTAATTTATACAGGTAAATTATTATATTACATTTCTGTAAACTGTGTTGACAATATTATGGCAATATGTGGACCTGTTCAGATATGATATGTAGATAAATATAGGAATATTGAAAAAATAATTCTGATTTTGTGTCCGGAGCTTAACTCAAACACCCTTTGGAATATTTTCATTAAACCTCACACATGCATAGACCACGACCCAAAGGTGTGTCGCGCGCAAGAATGACAACTCTTGCATCATTAATTTTTTTACTTATCTCCCTTTGTTGTTTCATGCACTGATTTCGTGTCCGGAGCATAACTCGAACACCCTTTGGAATATTTTTTATTAAACTTCACACGTGCATAGAAGACGACCCAAAGGTGTGTCGCGCGCAAGAATGACAACTCTTGCATCGTTAATTTCTTAGTTATCTCACTTTGTTTTTTTTTTTTATTTTGTTTCGTGCACCCTATGGAATATTTTCATGAAACTTCACACATGCATAGACCACGACCCTAAAGGTGTGTCATGCAAGAATGACAACGCTTGCAACACTAATTTTTAGCTCACCTGAGCGAAGCTCATGTGAGCTATTGTTACCGCAATGTGTCGTCCGTCGTCCGTCGTCGTCCGTGAACATTTTCAAACGTCTTCTCCTCGGTAACCATTGGGTCTATAGTCACCAAACTTCATGGTCATGGTCCTTAGGTAGGGGGATTACAAAATTGTTAAAATGACGTCCTTACGTAATCCAAGATGGCCGCCTTCTAAAAATAGCACAAATTCTTAAAAAATCTTCTCAAGAACCGCCAACCGGATTTCGACAAAACTTGGAAGGAATGATCGATGTACATTGCTCTTTCAAAGTTGTTAAAATGGTGACCCTGTGGTCAAAAATGGGCGTGGCCCGTGGGGTCAAATTGGGGTCAAATTTTATTTTTGACTGAATATGGTCATTTCATATATCAAATTGAAGGTATCAATGAGGTGATCACTCTGGTGCATTTTTTGTCGAAATCGGATTGTTATGTCATCCAAGATGGCCGCCGAAAGGTCAAAAGGTCGTTCTGTTATTAGAGATTTCAAAATTCTTCTTCACATGAACCGCTTGGCCCATGGTAGCCAAACTTAAAAGTTATGGTCCATGGGTGAAGCCTTTTCAGATTTGTTAAAATGGAGGTCATCGCTAATCCAAGATGGCTGGCCGCCGTCTAAAAATAGCATAAATTTTTAAAAAATCTTCTTCTCATGAATCGCTTGCTGGATTTCAACGAAACTTGTAGGAATGATCGATGTACATTGCTCTTTCAAAGTTGTTAAAATGGTGACCCCGGGGTAAAAAATGGAGGTCATCGCTAATCCAATATGGCCGCCATCTAAAAATAGCATAAATTCTTAAAAAATCTTCTTCTCATGAACCGCTTGCCGGATTTCGACGAAACTTGGTATGAATGATCGATGTACATTGCTCTTTCAAAGTTGTTAAAATGGTGACCCCGGGGTCAAAAATGGGCATGGCCCGTGGGGTCAAATTGGGGTCAAATTTTATTTTCAGATTTGTTAAAATGGAGGTCATCGCTAATCCAAGATGGCCGCCGTCTAAAAATAGCATAAATTCTTAAAAAATCTTCTCATGAACCGCTAGCCGGATTTCGGCGAAACTTGGTAGGAATGATCGATGTACATTGCTCTTTCAAAGTTGTTAAAATGGTGACCCCGGGGTCAAAAATGGGCGTGGCCCGTGGGGTCAAATTGGGGTCAAATTTTATTTTTGACCGAATATGGTCATGTCATATATCAAATTGAAGGTATCAATGATGCGATCACTCTGGTGCATTTTCTGTCGAAATCGGATTGTTATGTCATCCAAGATGGCCGCCGAAAGGTCAAAAGATCGTTCTTTTATTAGAGATTTCAAAATTCTTCTTCACATGAACCGCTTGGCCCATGGTAGCCCCAAACTTAAAAAGTTATGGTCCATGTGTGAAGCCTTTTCAGATTTGTTAAAATGGAGGTCATCGCTAATCCAAGATGGCCGCCGTCTAAAAATAGCATATAAATTCTTAAAAATCTTCTTCTCATGACCGCTAGCCGGATTTCGACGAAACTTGGTAGGAATGATTGATGTACAATGCTCTTTCAAAGTTGTTAAAATGGTGACCCGGGGTCAAAAATGGGCGTGGCCCATGGGGTCAAATTTTATTTTTGACCGAATATGGTCATGTCATATATCAAATCGAAGGTATCAATGAGGCGATCACTCTGGTACATTTTTTGTCCAAATCGGATTGTTATGTCATCCAAGATGGCCGCCGAAATGTCAAAAGGTCGTTCTTTTATTAGAGATTTCAAAATTCTTCTTCACATGAACCGCTTGGCCCATGGTAGCCAAACTTAAATGTTATGGTCCATGGGTGAAGCCTATTCAGATTTGTTAAAATGGAGGTCATCGCTAATCCAAGATGGGCGCCGTCTACAAATAGCATAAATTCTTAAAAAATCTTCTTCTCATGAACCGCTAGCCGGATTTCAGCGAAACTTGGTAGGAATGATCGATGTACATTGCTCTTTGAAAGTTGTTAAAATGGTGACCCCGGGGTCAAAAATGGGCGTGGCCCGAGGGATCAAATTGGTCAAATTTTATTTTTGACTGAATATGGTCATGTCATATATCAAATTGAAGGTATCAATGAGGCGATCACTCTGGTGCAATATTTGTCGGAATCGAATGATTATGTCTTCCATGATGGCCACCAAAAGGTCCATTTATTCAAGATTTTTAATGTCTTTTTCTCAGGAACCACATGGCCGATGCTGGGTGAAGCATTTTCAGATTTTGTAAAATGAGAGTCATCGCTTAATCCAAGATGACCGCCATCTAAAAATAGCACAATTTTTTTAAAACACATGAACTCAATGTCACATTCTCCTCTGGTGTTCATGGAGTCAGGTGAGCGAATTAGGGCCATCATGGCCCTCTTGTTTAGTTATATCCCTTTGTTTTTCCGCGCACTGATTTTGTCTCCGGAGCATAACTCAAACACCCTTTTTTCAAACTACTTGAGTATCTGGGGTGGGGGATACACATGCGCTTGTCGACAAGCGTCCATTTCTAGTTTAATGATCGGGATTCATCCTTACCAGAACCCCGAACGGAGACCTGGTTTGACCCTCAGTTACATCTTTGGGATTTTTGTATGTGAGGGTTAAATCTGGTTCCCTTTTATGAGTAACACGATTATTCCTAATCCTATTACTTTTAGGGGAAGGGGTCAAATGATTGGTGTGGCATGGACCTGACACCAGGTCAGGTTATTCTAATTGCAGGGCTGAATATATTTTTTCTCGATGTAAATATTCTGTTCTGATTGTGGGATTTTTCCAATGCAGCAGGTTAAATACGGGATTGAACCCTTTGGCAGGGCCTTACATGACCATAGCTGTTGATAGGCCGTTGTACACCAATAAACAAATAAACAAATACAGTAGAACTTCGATCGCTCGAACCGGCAACGGAATCGAGTTTAAGTTCGAGCGATGCATAGTTCGAGGGAATGAAGTTTCAAAAATGTACTGTCACATTCAGTCAATAAAATCACTTATGTGAATATATGAGATGACCGATGTGACATGCCATTGTATATGCATTATACATTTGGAGGGAGGGAGAAATGAAAAATAACAAATACAATTGTGAAGTTGCTGTTTTATTCAATATTTACATGTAATTATACGTCAAATATACTGCTATGTACCGCTTTGCGTCTATACATAATACTGGTATTCCCAGTGTCTAAAAATAGCACATAGCACAGTGGTTGGAATAAATATTCAAACGGAAAATATAAACGAAACAATGTCAGTATACAATTATAAACACTATAAATTAACGCCTGAAGTTCGACCAGGTCCTTCGCCAAGTTGCTCAGATACTAGTGTACTCTCAGACATAATTGTCATAGAATGACGATTGCTCGAATTCGTCTCGTTTTATTCACAAACAAACTAAGCACGCATTATTCACTCGATAGACATAGAACTGTGTCAATGGTCGCGCTCAACAGCCAATTAAAACATTACATATAAAATTAAATTTTGTTCAAATCACTTAATTAGCGTGGACACCATAACGCCCGTAATTCACGCCGCTATTGTTTGCGATTCGTGATTTAATGTCATCCCGCGTCAAGGGAAACTACTCAACGCGACCGCCCGCAGTGGTGGAATTCGCACCTCGTTAGACAAACAGCTGATCACAGACTTACCTGTTCGAGTTATTAGCGGTAATTACCACTGTTTGACCGTCCACGGGACTAATCCACAGGTTCGACTGTTCGAGTAATTCATAGTTCGAGTTTAAGGTGTTTTATTACATGAATTATATAGGAAATTTGCCGGGACTGTCAAACCAGTTCGAGTTTTCCATGGTGTTCGAGCCGGACCTGTTCTAGTTATCAAAGTTCTACTGTAGTCCATGTACGTATGGCTCGTGTGTGTGTGTGCATGTGTAACACCCACATCCGACAACCCAATGTCAAGGTTATGGAGGACATGATGTTCACCTTGTTAGTAAGGCAAATGCGGCAATCGTCTGCTATTCCTTAGCCAAACATATTTTGGCAGTGCATGAGAATCATCTCCACTGAAAGAAAAACAGAAAATAAACAGCAGACAAAATTTAGTGTGCTATTTGATCAGCAGCTACATTGATCACAAATGCCATATT